>JAPVLO010000266.1:1446666-2170000 GCA_027257055.1 Cephalopachus bancanus
ACTATTTTTTTTTTTTTTAATCTGTGGTAGTATCACTTGAGCCCAGGAATTCAAGGCTAGCCTAAGCAGCATAGCAAAATGCCATCTCATGAAAAAAGAAAGAAAGAAAAAGAAAAAAAATGAAAAGATGGAATTGGAGCTTCCATAGAACTCCAAACCCACTGTGCTTCTTCTTGTGGTCCTTGCAATGCTGGTTTTCACAGCTACCATGAATACAAAGCTGTTGGTTTTAAAGGATACTATGGAACTAGAGAGAGAAGGATGGAAACATTAAAATATCAGAAAAATCTCACTTATTTACACTGAGTCATTTGTTCTTAACAAAATATTCTCTGCTTTTTGCAAGCTTTTACTTAATTTCCATAGTTCTGAAAAAGTTGATTTTAACAAATTTTATAAGTGCTCTTATTGCTTTTCTGGAATTGTACGTTTCTGGAGCTTGTTACTCTACTATTCTTTGTTGTTGTTGTTGTTGTTTATTGTTGTTGTTTTGAGTTGGAGTCTAACTCTGTCACCCAGACTGGAGTGCAGTGGCCAGTGGCCGCTCCCGGCCACCGCAGCCTCCACCTGCTAGGCTCTGGCGATCCTTCCGCCTCAGCCTTCCAAGTAGCTGGAACTACAGGCTCGCGCTACCAGGCCTGGCTAATTTATTTATTTATTTATTGTAGAGATGAGGTCTTACCAAGTTGCCCAGGTGAGTCTTGAACCCTCAGGCTCAGGCAATCTGCCCACCTAGGCCTCCCAAAGTGCTGGGATTACAGGCTGAGCCACCGAGCCCGGCCTACTCTGCTATTCTTGAATAGTTACTTTCTAGATTCATTTGTAAAACATCTTTCATTTTTTATATTTATTTCTTTTTGTTTGTTTTATTTAATAGCTCATATAACTTTCTAATTTTAATTTGGATGTTCTATATTTCATTTGTGCTTCTTTTACAATTATTTGGGAAATGTTGCAGATTTTTGAAATACAAAATTTGAGAAATTTTTGAAATGCAAAAAAGAAAACTCAGCAGACTTATATATATATATATATATATATATATATATATATGGTGGTTGGTTAGCTTGTATGTTAGCATCACTGTATGTTTTATTTTTATTTTTTATTTTTTGTATGAGAGTTGGTTCGTCTGTAGCTGTGGTCTATTATTTTTATCTGCTTCAGCATAGGCCTCTCTCTCTATTTGTTGGCACACTCATTTGTTTCCCCACTTAATCCTCCATCCCTCCACTCCCCTCTTCAACCCAATATCTGCTCCATTCTCTCCCCTCCATTAACCACATTTTATTTCAGGGAGTAAACCTACAGCCCCACTGCATGAACAGATTCCAAGGTAGTGGGAAGTGGGTTCCACATTATCCACACACCTGTCAGTGAATACCAGGACCTGCAGATAGATTTTTAATCACAACTCTCCCCTTAAGTAAATTTCAAAACTGCAAAAAGGACCACCCTCAACCTACAGTGCAACTCCAGAATTGAACAAAGTAAGAGGGCATACATAAATAATAGGAGATTGAACAAACAAAAGTAAAACCAATCCCTTTACCCCTGAATAACAGAATTAAAGAAGACGGTGATGTGGAGGGAAGAAAAAAGTAGGGAGGGGGAAAAAACGCACAAATGAAGAAAAACAAAAAGAAGAATATAGGTCTCACACAGACCCCTGGGAAATCAGACACTGAGAAAACAGATTCTGGAACACAAACAAAGCAGAATGACTGGTTACATGCAACAAACCCAGACATCAAGACATTAATGGAGAGAATTTAAAAAATTGAGGAGAGACAAGAGGAAAATAGGAAGGAGCTGATGTCAGAAATGACAGCAGTAAAGAATACTGTGATGGAAATGAATAACAGACTAATAAGCATGGAAAGCAGAATCAGCCAAGCAGAAGAAAGAATCTCAGAGCTCGAAGACTAAAACACAGAACTAACCCAAACTGTCAAAAGCATAGAAAAGAAGCTCAAAAAGACAGAACAAAACCTGCAAGAGATGAACGATCACTTCAAGAGACCAAACCTAAAAGTAATTGGGCTTCCTGAGGCAGAGAGAGAAACAGAAGCCACACTGGAACAAACATTTCATGAAATCATCCAAGAAAACTTCTCTCATCTCATCAAGGATGAAAAAATTCAAACACAAGAGATTCAGAGAACCCCTGCAAGACAACAAATGAGAAGACCAACTCCCAGACACATAATAATTCGCCTAAACAAAGTAGCTATAAAAGAAAAAAATCTAAAGGCAGCAAGAGAAAAAGGCCAGACTACCTACCAGGGAAAACCAATTAGAATAGCAACAGATTTATCCACAGAAACCCTTCAGGCCAGGAGAGCCTGGAGCCCTATCTTCAAAGTTCTAAAAGATAAACAATTTCAACCAAGAATAACCTACCCAGCCAAACTAAGCTTCATTAGTGAGGGAGAATTGAAATCTTTTCCAGATATCCAATTCCTAAGAACCTACGCTGCCACCAAACCACCTCTATAAGAAACACTTAAGAAAGTACTGAACACACACAAAAAAAGAAAAAAGAACAACAGCATTCTTCACAAGAGTACAGGCAAAAGATTAAAAACATACATGAACCAACTCCAAAGCCCCAAGAAAGACAACAAACAAACAGGAACAACTCTGTAAGAACCTTATGACAGGGATCAACTCTTGCATTTCAATTATTAGCCTAAATGTGAACAGACTAAATGCGCCACTGAAAAGACATAGAATGGCAAAGTGGATAAAATATCAGCAGGCAACAATCTATTGCCTTCAAGAGACTCACCTCACTAGAAGGGACACCAACAGACTCAAAGTAAGAGGATGGGAAACAAACTTTCAGGCGAATGCAATACAAAAGAAAGGAGGAGTAGCGATCTTAATTTCAAACAAAATACCCTTCAAGCTATTAAAAATCAAAAAAGATACAGAAGGCCACTACATAATGATAAAAGTCTCAATCCATCAACAAGAAATATCTATCCTAAACATATATGCACCCAACGTAGGTGCGCCAACTTTCATAAAGCAACTTCTTGGAAAACTTAAAGAAAGATATTGACTCTAACACTATCATAACTGGGGACTTTAATACCCCACTCACAACCCTAGACAGATCATCAGGGCAAAAAATCAGCAAGGAGATTCAGAGCCTCAATGTGACTTTGGACAAATGGACTTAATTGATACCTACAGAACACTCCATCCAAAGACCACAGAATACACATTCTACTCATCACCACATGGAACATATTCTAAGGTCGACCACATACTCAGCCATAAATCAAGCATAAGCAAATTTAAAAGGACTGAAATTCTACCATGCACTTTCTCGGACCACAGTGGAATGAAAACAAACATTGACACCAACAAAGTCCCCCCAAAACCCACAAAGACATGGACACTAAACAGCATGATGCTAAACAACTCCTGGATCAATGACGAAATCAAAACAGAGATCAAAAGATACCTGAAACAAATGAAAATGAAGAAACATCTTACCAAAATCTCTGGGATGCCCTGAAAGCTGTAGTAAGAGGGGAATTTATATCCCTACAAACACACATGAAGAAAATGGAAGGAACAGAAATTCACAACCTAACAAGCCACCTAAAGAAGCTGGAAAAGCAAGACCACAAAAAACCTAATTTCAGGAGAAGAATTCGGATCACCAAAATAAAAGCCCAAATTCAGGACATAGAAGACAAAAAGATAATTAAAAAAAATCAATGAAACAAAAAGCTGGTTCCCCGAAAGGATAAACAAGATCGATGATCCCCTAGTTAGACTGACCAAGAAAAAACAAGAAAAAAATCAAATAAGCACAATCAGAAACACAAAAGATGAAGTCACATCTGACCCTGAAGAAATACACAAGATCATTAGAGACTTGTATGGAACGTACACTTGTATGGAAACAAACTTGAAAACCTTAAGGAAATGGAAGACTTTCTGACATCACACAACCTACCTGGGTTGGAACAAGAAGATATTGAGACCCTAAATAGACCAATAACAATCAAGGAAATCGACTACGTAATAAGAAAACTTCCTACAAAAAAAAGCCCTGGTCCAGATGGCTTCCCAGCAGAATTCTACAAGACATTTAAGGAGGAGCTGATACCAATCCTACCGAAGGTATTCCAGGTGATTGAAAAAGATGGAACTCTCCCCAAATCATTTTACGAAGCCAACATCACATTGATACCCAAGCCAGGTAAAGATCCAACAAAGAAAGAGAACTATAGACCAATATCTTTGATGAACATAGATGCTAAAATTCTCAACAAGATCCTAGCAAACCAGATTCAGCAATACATCTCAAAAATCATCCATCATGACCAAGTAGGCTTCATTCCTGGGATGCAATGCTGGTTCAACATTCGTAAAATGATAAATGTAATTAAATACATCAACAGATGTCAAAACAAAAACCACATGATCATATCATTAGAAGCAGAAAAAACTTTTGATAAAATCCAGCACCCCTTCTTGATAAAAAGCCTTGAACACCTAGGCATACGGGGAACATACCTCAAAATAGTAAACCCCATCTACGAGAAACCCACAGCCAGCATACTCCTAAATGGACAAAAATTGGAACCAATTCCCCTGAAAACTGGAACTAGACAAGGATGCCCACTCTCACCCTTCCTGTTCAACATAGTACTGGAAGTCCTGGCTAGAGCAATCAGAGAAGAGGAGGCAATCAGTGGTATCCAAATAGGAAAAGTGGAAGTCAAGTTATTTCTCTTTGCAGATGATATGATTGTGTACCTTGAAAACCCAAGAGAATCCGTCAAAAGCCTCCTTACATTGATAAAGGCCTTTGACAAAGTCTCAGGATACAAAATAAATGTACAAAAGACCATCACATTTCTCAACACCAATAATAAACAAACAGAAACTCAAATAAAAAACACAATTCCATTCACAATAGCCACAAACAAAATTAAATACCTTGGCATCTTCCTAACCAGAGATGTGAAAGACCTTTACAATGAAAATTGCAAAACACTGCTCAAAGAAATCAAAGACGACACAAACAAGTGGAAAAATATTCCATGCTCATGGATTGGAAGAATCAACATTGTGAAGATGTCCATCTTACCTAAGGCAATCTACAAATTCAATGCAATACCCATTAAATTACCAACAACATTCTTCTTAGACCTATAAAAAACAACACAGGAATTCATATGGAAACACAAATGACCAAGAATAGCCAGAACAATCCTCAGTAAAAAAAACCAAAGCAGGTGGTATCACATTACCAGACTTCAAACTTTACTATAAAGCTACAATCATCAAAACAGCTTGGTATTGGTACAGGAACAGGCATATAGATCAATGGAATAGAATTGAGATCCCAGAAGCAAAACCTCAATTCCTCAACCAACTCATCTTTGGCAAAGCCCCCACCACCTACCACTGGGGAGAGAAGAACCTATTCAGTAATTGGTGCTGGGAAAACTGGCTGACCACATGCAGAAGATTGAAACAGGACCCCTATCTATCCCCATGCACAAAGGTTAACTCCAAATGGATCAGAGACCTAAATGCAAAACCTCACACCATAAGAACCTTAGAAAAGGAAGGAAATACCCTCATGGAAATTGGAACTGGCATCCAATTCCTGAACAAAACCCGAAACCCATAGGTCACAAGAGAGAAGATAGACAAGTGGGACCTTATTAAACTGACAAGCTTCTGCAAAGCCAAAGAAACCATCAAGAAAGCAGGGAGACAGCCTACAGACTGGGAAAAAGTATTTGCCAACTCTAGGTCTGACAAAGGCTTAACATCCTGGATCTATAAGGAACTGAAATGTACTGAAAAGAAAAAAGCAAACAACCCCATTATAAAATGGACAAAAGATATGAACAGACACTTCACAAAAGAAGACATCTGCACAGCCAACAAACACATGAAGAAATGCTCAGCCTCACTAATCATCAGGGAGATGCAAATCAAAACCACACTGAGATACCACCTAACTTCAGTCAGAATGGCAATTATCAACAACTCAAAAAATAACAGCTGCTGGAGAGGGTGTGGTGAAAAGGGAACACTTCTACACTGTTGGTGGGAGTGTAAACTAGTGCAACCTCTATGGAAAACAGTATGGCGATTCCTAAAAGCTCTAAAAATTGACCTTCCATATGACCCCGCAATCCCCCTACTGGTAATATACCCTGAAGAACTCAAATCACTCTATAAAAAAGATACCTGCACACGTATGTTTATTGCAGCATTGTTCACAATAGCAAGAAACTGGAAACAACCATGCTGCCCATCAAAAGAGGACTGGATTAAAAAAATGTGGTACATATACATGATGGAATACTACGCAGCCATAAAAAGGAACAAAATCATGAATTTCACAGCAACCTGGATGGAACTAGAGTCTATAATACTGAGTGACCTCTCACAGAAACAAAGATCCGAGTATCACATGTTCTCACTCATATAATGGACCTTGAGCATCCAATGTAATACTATAAGAAAATGACTGACGGTACTGGGAAACTATGGGGGGGAGGGGGATGGGATTAACAGTAGCAAATATCTGTCTGGGGATGGGGAAACACCTCTTATCAACAGGGTGCCTGAATGAAACATAACTGTATACCTAACCCTTAACTGTACCCCACAAAACCATAATAAAAATATTGATTAATAAAAAAAAAATAGTTCGTTGCATGTATTATTCCTTAACCGGGATGTTGTTTTCACCAACATTCTTTATTTAACTTTTCTCATAAAACTCCTGCATCTGACTGTCTTGTAGTTAAAAATTAAATTAATAGAAAATATGCTAGCCTATTATAAAAATGAACAAAAAAGAACTGAAAAATTATAAAATTTAAATTATCTTTTATTTGTGAACCCATGACATAATTTTGATCGCCCTTAATCAGTGCAAATAAAACAATGGCATGTAACATTTACACTGTTAATAATAGCAAAGATTTCTGAAATAATAGTAGAGTTAACGTAACTGCCTGAAATGCAATCTCATATACTGGAAGCCTCTAGGACTGTATGACAGAGCAGTGTTTTTAGAAAACCAAAGAAGAATAGTACTAATTCTGGATGACATAAAGTGGTTGTCTTTTTACATGTTTATTTTTTCTAAATCTTATTTACAAAAGTTACATAATGCTTCTAAGATTGAAGGTGAGAAAAGTTTTTATATAAAGTTTTATATATTCAACTAAATTAATTTTACCTGTAAGGGTGCTCAAATCTTAAAACATCAATAGTTTAACAAATTAACATTGTATTTCTCACTCATGGAAAGTCAAGTTCAGGTAGACCTGCCTTCTTCCTTCTTGTGGCTGTGCCATTTGGCACAAAGAGTCTTTATTATATTTCTGGGTAAAGAAGAGAGTTATGGAGGGGGCACACTGCTTTTTATTACCTCGGACTTCTTATAGTCCATTGGCTCAGGCTGTTCATAGGGCTTCACGCAAAAACCAGGAAAGGGTAATGGAGCACGTAGATGTTTGGTGAGCATTTATTCATCCCCTCTCAATTGGTATCTAGTTATTTTAACAAGGAGGTAATGAAAGGAAATAATAATGACATAGTAATTTCCTCTTTCTTTCCTGGGGAAAATATCCTTTACAATTTTCGTTGTAGAAATAGAAAATGGGAACCCATTTTATACTTTAGTAGTGAGTTAATGGATGTGTTTTTCAGGTTCCATTGTTAAAGTAGTGAAAATGAATTTCATACAATGGTAATAAATTTCCTCCTCTCAATTCTCATCCATCTTAAAACCATTTTTTAATTTAAAATTAACTATGTAAATATAAGACTAAAATTTGAACTTAGTTAAACAAAAACAAAATTTTAAAAGTGAGCTTAATATTTTATATCCAGCAGTCTACATTTTTTTTCAAAAACTATTAGAGGAAATAGTTTTGAAGAGGAGGTATGAAATAATTTATTTTATACCAAGAAGATAATGCTTATTAGGTTTAAGTGCTTTCTTACACATTTATATTGAAAATATGGAGTAAGTAATACATATTGAGGCATCTTATTCATCTCCACTTACTAAATAACGCAAATACAAAAGTTTGACCAGTTAGTCCTCAAAAGTCTGACTCATTTCATCAATAATCAAGGAAGTTTTCCATTTTTATCTGTATTCTCTGTTTTCTGTACCTTCTTAACACACCTTCATGAGCCAATTGATTGAATATTTTAGCAATATAGGCAATCAGAAAATAAATTGTAACATGTTATTTTATAATGGAAAGAGAGAATAATGAGTAGTCTAGTTACTTCCCTAATATTAAGGCTGCTTTAGGCATTAATCTAAATGGACAGTATTTCTTTTTTATTTCATAAAAAGTAGACACTAAATTGTCATTTATATAGTGATAAATTATCCATGTATTAACCTGCATATGTGACCAGATCAAAAGGCAAACGCAAGTGGGTTATAGGAGAAATTAAAGCCCCAAATAGTGAAATCTTTAAGATAAATATATGAAAACATAAGGAATATCTTACAGATTTTAATTAAATTTTATTGTTGAAAAAATTATGACCATTTAACTTGCAAATTAAATTGGGCAAATCTCTGAACACTGAGCTATGTCTATGTAGGTGAGTGTAGTTTCCAAAAAGTAAATAAATAACAAAAGAAGCTGGCTCATTATCTGCGGTTGTTCTATAGGGTATGATGAATGGGGAAGAATAATATAAATTGTTATAAATTCCAAGCCACATATTTCTTTAATGCTTATATTAAAGCTAGTTTTAAAAGTAGGTTTGTCTTATAGACCTTCCTATCTACATTCCCACCTGATAGTTTACTCCACGAAAAAGACGGTTTTTAAAGCAATCTTTTTTTTTTTTTGAGTTGGAGTCTCGCTCTGTTGCAATCTAAGCCAAAAAATTGATTTCAGCTGCATCACTTTGTGGCTACTAGGTTGCTCTTGCCACCTTAACATCCATTCTCCTTTATTAGTTTCAAAGTGATTTTGCTTTGAGGAAACAAGTGTCCACTCCTCTGGTCTGGGTGTTGGGGTGGAGCTTTCATACCAGCGTAGGGATGCAGCATGTGACACAGGTTACATTTAATGAAACATTAAACTCTCCTCACCCATTTGATTCAGTGATAGGTACATGACTAGATCTGTCACATATTGCCATTTCATCTCCTCAACCCAATTTGATCTCAGAAGACTTCTCTGAAGCTGCTGGGTAGAGAGAACCTCTTTTCAGCCCCACCTGAACTTGTGACTCTCTGTTTAAATGGAGTCAGAGATCAAAGTCCATACAGTACAAGGTAGCCGGGGAGGTAGAAAGGAGTACAGGTAAAATTTTCTTCCCTTGGTCAAGCCATGTCTGGAGCCAGCCCCTTGGGCATTTGGTCTGATAGATGGTGTTTTTACTTAAGTCATCCTGAATTGATGTTCAATCATTTACAACACCATTTAGACTATTTATTTTAAAAGATTATGAATTATAATGAAGATGCCATTGTTGAAAGTGATTTTATTACATTTCTGAGGGAATTGACTTTAGGAACAATTTATAAGACAGAGATGAAATACATTTTTATTATTTTATAAGCACATCTTATTTCTGATTCCAGATTGTATGAGGAGCACTTATTTGCTCTAGATAGCAGTCGTATGTTGAAACACACACAACATATACACACACACACATGCCCACACACACACATGCATACACACACACACACACACACACACACACACACACACACACACACATACAGCTTGCCACCACTCAGAATCTTTAGACAACTGTGTTCCAGGCTCCAAAGATAATTTTGGAGATTTCTAAAATATGTCATGAATAACCACCAAAGTTTTGGTGGATGCAGACAGACTTCCTAAGTGGCAATTTTGCATGTGGAAGGTAATAATTGTTCTAATATATAATTTCTCGTGTTTATTTTTAAATTTTTGTTTTTTTGTTTTTTTGTTTTTTTGCTAAGCTAGGGCAATGGGATATCAGTTCATCTGGGGATTCATTAGTTTTTTCTGGATATGAAGACTTGGCCTTTCAGAGCAATTTTCAGGTTTTACTAAATGATTATGAAAAATAGGCTGCCAATAAAGGTCAGAAGTCACACTTTTACAAGGAGAAAATTAGGTAAAAACCAAAGAAAAATGTTGTAGAAGATTTTTATAGCTGGAAAATGAAATTATTCTTTAATTATTTTACTTATTGAATATTTATGAAGAGTCGGTGTTAAACAAAGTAAATTGTTACTCACTGCCCAGATGTTTGGAATTTTTAGCTAAATATTAATTCACAGAAAGGTGCCTACTGGCATTGTTATAATAAAATTGACACCTAAAAAAGTAACAAAGAAATAATGAGAAAGAAAATGTAAAAGTCTCAGGATAAATACATATTCAAGCTTTACAATTATTCAAACGAATGAGTTTTCCAATTGGTCATGGTTAAAAGCAGTCATATTTCTTAGAAAATTTTCTTCCAAATGTGGAACATTCTTTTACTTCAAATATTTATATACATTAATAAAAGTTGAAATGTACCATATAAATAGATCAGTTCTATTAATGCATATGTTAAACATGTGAATTTATATTGAGAATAATCTTTTGTAGCTTAGCCATCCTCAGTTATTAGATTCCTGTTGCTTATTATATCCTCTATTTGAATTTTGAAATATTTAAAAATATATTTAATGTCAGACCGGGCACAGGGGCTCAAGCTTGTAATCCCAGCACTTTGGGAGGCCAGGGTGAGCAGAGTGCCAGAGCCCACAGGTTCGAGAACAGCCTGGGCAACTTGGTGAGATCTCATCTCTATAATAAATCAAAAAATTAGCTGGGCATGATAGTGCATGCCTGTAATTCTGGTTAGTTGGGAGGCTGAGGTGGAAGAATTGCCTGAGTCCAGTGGGTCGATGCTGGGGTGGCTGTGAGCAGCCACTGCACTCCAGCTTGGGTGACACAGTTAGACTCCAATCCCCAAAAATAAACAATTAAAAAATACAATACAATATGTTTAATGTCATTATGATATTAAATATATTTAATATTTTCTAATTTCATATTTGTTAGACTTCTAATGTAAAAAAAATAGATCTTTTTCATAGAAATGAGGGACACAGACACTGATACTAGAAGCTGATAAGACATCTACTCATCCATTTTATGACTGATGAAACAGGTTTAGAGAATGGAAAGAAACCAGTAATTAATTCAGCTCAGTCACGGCTGGGACAAACCAAGACTGCTGTTTTTCTAACCTCCTCCCCTGTACATGACTTGTGTAATTTACATAATACATTATAACACTGGTGCTGAATCGCAAAACTCCTTAACTTACATTTCTGCAATTCTGACTCAACACTAACATACATTAAATTGAAAGTAAACCCTAATGCTTTAAGAATAAAAGTAAAAGCTAGGACTGAACACTTTAGTGAATCAGAGATAGTGCCTCACGTGCAGTCTTAGCTGATTACAAATGAAAACAGAACAGGCTTTACCACCAAGCTAATTTAACTGTATCTGTTTGTCTATTAAAAACACAGTTTCGGCCATTGCTCTGCTAAAGTATGGTCTGGCCATGTGTTCTTTGAGTTTTGGTCACCATGTTTTCTTAGCTTTGGCCCCCTCCCCTACCTTGGGGAGGTGAATCTTCTCTCTCTTTACTTTCTAAATAAGTTATATTTTCTAATCAACAAAACAAACAAAAAATACAGTTTCATACATCACAAAAAATCTTCAACAATAATACAGAAGTGATACAGATGTAGAATTTTAATTTTAATTTCAAATTTAAAACAGCAAAATACAACTCTGCCAACTTTATTACATGAGTTGAGCTTATATACATTCTCATTAAAACCAGAGTTATAAAAGACAATGAGGTATTTATAATGGCAAATCAATATTTTAGGGGAAAATAAAATCATTCTGAATGGGGTGAATGAAAGTAACAAACCAAGAGACACACAAATAGACCTCCACATGAGAACAAGGATGCCTTATTTTAGAAAGAGTCACAGGATTGTTGGACAGGAGTAGGAAGGGTAAATTTGTAGAAGATGATATCAAGGGACTTGCTAATGGGTTTGGATAAAATCCTACAAGCAAAGAAAATCAAATTTTCTTAATAGAGAAGCTACTAAATGACCACCAGAAACATGGGACATGATGTTTTCTGTTTGCTCAAGTGCAGAGGCTAGAGGTCAGAATCAATAAGGAGGTTACTATAGTCACAGAGTGACAGAGACCTTAGATTTGCTCCAAACCCTGTCTCAAGTTCATTTTCAGGTACAAGGTAAGGTAATCTACAAGAATGGTCAGGTCTGGCATTTTTATCTTGTCTCTTGCCCGCATCTTATCTTTAGTCTTTTCAATAAAATGAGGTCTTTCCTCCATGAACCCTGTTCCACCATTGATATTTGCCTATAGAACCCACTTTAATTTACTCAAATGCAATTATCAGATTTAAATAACAGAACATGAGAACAATCAAAAGCAAATTTTAAGGGAAATTGCATAGGTGGATGTCATTTGCTGATATCTATACAACACAGGATGATAGGCAATTTAGCTCCTGGACAGCAGAAACTGTCTCCCAAATTCTGTTTCCATGCCCAGAACATTGCCAAAACTCGGTCTGTATGAAGCAACAGTTTTCAGTTACCACAGTGATTCCGTCAGATCACAGGCTGTCAGGAAACAGTGGAGAAAATTCAATAAGAGGCCCAACTTTCCTGAGTTTCAGATTTCACAGGCAGCAGCTTTGGGCAAGGGAAGTAATCTGGCTTTGGAGAGTTGTAAGCCTTCTCCCAAATGTAGCATGTGCTTTCAGAAATAGATTCCCTGAAAGAGACTCACATCAAGTTTATTGAATGCATAGATAAGCTACAAATACAGCAAAACACAAGCTATTTAGAAAACTTTAATTACTCCACTGAAGTGATAAAATATGTATGAGAAGTGAGAACATCCAGCTTGTCTATAAAGTAAACAAGCCAATAAATTAATTAGTACTTAATAACAAGACATTTCTATCAGTTGGCAAAAGCACCATAAATTACTTGTGGAATGCACAGGAGTTTTGTTTGTTTTTGTTTTGTGTTTTCTGTTCTATTTTCAGTAACTGATTCTTGACCATTGCTCACAATTATTTTGCTTTAGAGGATACTGCATGATCAGTAGCATATAACATTAATCATCTTGGAAGTTGATTTTAGAATGTGATTTTTGACTTCTCGTAATGACCTAGCAGCATTCTTTGATGTAGAAAGAATGGTCAAGCACTTCAGCTGACCTATCTTCTTTCCCAATGTTAAATCTAATAAATAAAGATATAAAACTAAAAACAAACACAGGCAACACTTAGTACTGTTGCACTGAAAGATTGATTTCAATGCTTGCATGTAGTAGAACCTGTGTTGTGGTTATAGTAGGCTTAAAATTTCAAGAAACAAACATTCAGCCCCAAAAAATATGTGTAGTACTTGGTACTTACAAAATAAATAATATAATTAAATTTAATCAAAAGCATAAGAATATCAGGATATCTGAATGAAGTCTAAATATCTACTTTCTATCAAATAAATAAATAAAGGGCAAACTCACTAATTAAATAAAGTTAACTCAGAGACTAATTTAAAGAAAAAAAAATCTTTGTATTTTAAACACAAAAGATTCAGTCCCCAAGGTAAAACAAAATGGACAGAAAACCCCCAAGCAAATGTTTACACAAAGAAAGCTGAGTGGGTTTTCCAGAGGCAGAAGGTGTTAAATGAAACCAAGTGAAGTATTATATAATAAGGAAGGGAAATGTTTAATAAAGTTATGTGCAAAAATATTTATATGCTAGATAACAGCAATCTATACAAATCATACATTTCAGGAATTGAAACAATTACAATTCTGGGACAGCAAAAATTCAGAAGTAAGAAAATGTGTAAGGAATCAAAACAACATCATTAATAAGATTTAACCAATGGATATTGAATAAAATATATCTTGATAGAAATATATGTTTAAGTTTTGCAAAACATTAGCCAAAATTGTAAGTATATATAAAATCATAAAAAGAAAACAATAAATTCCAAATGTAAACAGAATATAAACAGAATTTTCTAATCATGGGAAATAAACTTGTAAAAATTAATAAAAATAGAGAAAAACATAAATATAGTATCTGGAAGTTTTAAAATTCTAATAGACTAAAGGACATGATTATTATCCATATATAATTAAACATACTATGCATATGTTTATACATAAAATATATTGAATATGGTTAAAACTATATTCACAGGAAAATTCGCAATCTTAAATAATTGAAATAAATATCCAAATATAAACAGAATATAAATAGAATTTTCTAATCATGGGAAATAAACTTGCAAAATTAATAAAAGTAGAGAAAAACATAAATATAGCATCTCGAAGTTTTAAAATTCTAATAGACTAAAGGACATTGTTATTATACACATATACATTAAACATACTATACATATGTTTATACATAAAATATATTGAATATGGCTAAAACTGTATTCACAGGAAAGTTCGTAATCTTAAATAATTGCATAAGTAAATAGCAAAGAGTTTTTTTTAAATAAATCATGTTTACTCTGTAGCACACTCTTTTAAAAAAAAAGTTAAAAGGAAACTCAGAACCAAAAAAGCTAGAAATACAAAAAAGGCAATATAATTAAACAATGACCAGCTGGAAATAATTATTTTAAAAGCATAGAAAGCACAAATACAAAAATTAAGAAGAGTTAAAGGGAATATAATTGTAGCAATAAAGTACATTTAAAAACAGACACATGTATTAAAATCTCACTGAATATATTAATTTACTGAAAAACTTTTAATCAAAATCACTTCCAAAGGTACTAGAAATCCAAAACAAAGCAAAAATAACTGAAGACATTAAGAAAATGTTCAGTTAATGTCTCTTTTCAAAGAATAAGATCCAAATGGTGTCATATAAAAATAATTTAAAACTACCAACAGTAAATCACGTCAATACTAACTTGACTACATCATATCATAAGATAAAAGGAACACTTCTGATAGTATTTTAAGAAAAGGACCCAGTTACTATTAATTTCAGAAAATTGTAGATTGGTGCAATACTATAACAAATCTCATTTAGAATTGGTTGAAATAAAATATGACAAAATTTAGCATTACTTCAAAATTAATTCACCATGATTAAAATAATTAAATTCTTGAAATTCAACAATGCCCCACTTTTGGAAAATTGATAAATATAATACTTTTATTATTAATTCAAAAATAAAATGCAATATAACAATAGATATTGTAAAGGTATTTAAGAAAATTCTTATGTATTAATAGGAACAAACAAAGAAGCAAACAAAATTAAAACAGATCAATAGTTTCATAATCACTCTCATACTTGCTCAAATACATTTACATTCATCAATTTGTTTAATAGCAAAACAATGGGAATATCACAATGACACAACTCAATAAAAATATACATTATTACTATATTATTGAACTTAGCTCTGGTTGCACTAACCACTAAAATAAATAACAAATAAAATATCTAACACAGAAATTTTAAAAAACCTGATTGAGGAAAAAAAATTTGCTTATATATATACAGACACACACAGATATATATATATATATATATGTATATGTATATATATATATGTATGTATTTTTTTAGATTCCTCTCCGTTAGTTCTCAGAGTTATTAGAAAAATTTAGAGAAACTAGACAAGTAAATTATTGTTAAATTATTGTTTTCTATATAGCAACAAAAACAAATTAGGAAGTTTATTAAAGCCTCCAAATGATGTTGAAATGAATGGAAAAATTCACATGTCAATTTAACATTATCACAATAATTACTCACTTATGTATGTATATAGTTGGGGGAATTCCAAATAAGTACCGGTAGTTTATCTTCCAATTTACCCTAAGTTATGTGGACATGTAACACTGCTGAGTGAAGACTCTGTAAATGGGTCGTTGGAAGTGTAAGTTGTACTAAACTTAGCACAATTTGGTTAACATCAACCCAGTATACATTATATGCCCTCTTCATTACAGGAGTTCTATTATAAATATGTCCTGTGTAATATATGACTATTTATTCATTTAAATCATAGTTTATAAAAGCAGGAAATTCAAAACCATCAAGTACTCCTAAGTAAGAGTTTATTTAATAATATGCAATGTGAGCCACTGAAATTAAAGACACGGAGAAAATTAGTGAAATCCCCACTCAAGGATTACACATGAATTTTTGTATTATTTCACATTTTTGTTTCTTTTATTATTTTTACAAATGTACACACACAAAGTATGTGGACTTGAGAAAAAATGAGTCTGTTTGTGCCAAAATGGAAAATTCTTTTAAATATAGTAAATTGACAAAAAATAATGTATTATTATTTAACAAACAATTTTAAAGAATATATAGATGATAGAACTAGACTGACAATAGTAGACAAAAGAGGTAGGTAGATGATAATAATAGGTAGATGATAGATGGTAGTGGTGGTGATGAAGAAAGAAGATGAGTGGATAGATTAGAAAGTGCGAGAGAGAGAGCTGATAATGGTGGTGAAGAAAGATGATAGATGATGATAGATAGAGAGATAAAGAGATAGATGGTAATGGTAGTGATGAAGAAAGATGATAGATGGATAGATAGATGATAGAGAGAGGGAGGATAATGGTGATGAATAAAGATGATGGCTGGATGAGAGAGAGAGAATGAGAGAAAGACCGGTATATTGTTGAAAGAGAAAAACAAAGAAAAGTCAACCAATAGTCCTGAGGGAAAGAGACTAGGATAGGAGATGGCCTTTTATTTCTTAACCTTTTCTAACAGTATATCTGCATTTTTTTTTCTAGAAAGCAGGATTTACTGAGAAGACAGAAAAGCTCCCACAGTGGGAGGGGACCTGAAGGGGTTGCCCCTGTATTACTTTTATATAATTATTTTAACTTGTTCATAGATATAGCATTGAGTACCAATTTTTCTTTCTTCTTTAGACTTCCTTTGAAAGCATATTCATATAGTTTTAAAATTTAAAAAAAATCATTGTGACGGCTGATTTACAATGTTATATGACATTTCTTAATGTCAAATCTAGACACATGTTATACTAACAACGAATACAGCACGTATTAAATCAACATGTTTTAGAGTATAAGAAATCTTTAGAATCTGTTCTATTCATTTATTCAAAAATATTAGCCTGGTCTTCTTTAGAAGTTAAGTAAAATGGTGGTTCTGGTAAATACGGAAATAACATGAGGTCCTGTCAGAATATTTGACTGTTTAATAAAAGAGGGCATGCACCGTGCAGTGCAAGAGTGTAGACAGATTAGACACACCATATTTGCAGATGAGAGGCCCTAGGAGTACATGTGTGGATTTCTTCCATTTCCATTCAAATCAGTAACCCCACCTCTCCCCAACTCAGTGGCTCAGCTTCTATCAGACATACTGGGTCTGAATTTCATTATCTCATCGATTATTTTCTTTATTCTGTTGTCTTTTCCTATTTTGTTTACTCTATTGTTCATCAACAGTAGTTTTATTTTAAAAACATATTGTTTTAAATAAGTAATATAGTTACAAAATTCCAAAGGTGTATATGGGTAGTGAACAAACCATCAGGTGCTTGCCCAATACCCATGTTTACCTTTTTCTTCACTACTAAGTCCCTCTATGGGTAACGGTGGCAATTTTCTCAATAGAGTGTCATTTTCCAGACCTCTTTTGTGAATTAGAATAGCGAATTCAGTGTAAGTTGCAACTGAGGAGTGAGGTCTCTGGGCAGGCACTGTAGATTGCCTTCTGACCAGACAGGCATCATTTTATTCTTTCCCTTGGCTCCATTCTTGGGTATAATGGGAGGCTATCTCTCTAACCATGAGACAACCTAGAAGAAAGAAACCAGTCCCGTGATTGGAGGATCAGTAAAGCAGTCACCCAGGACAATGATCATATCATGGAACTAGCTAGTCAGCCCTGGACATTCTACTCCAGACTTGCTGTATGACAACCATGGCTCGTCTTTTCCCCTAAAACCACACAAGCACATTCACAGACTGTATTACTTTCAAAGAAACGTGTCTATGTGATGTCTATGTGTACATGCTTATGTGCCCAAACTTCCGTGTGTGTGTGTGTGTGTGTGTGTGTGTGTGTGTGTGTGTGTGTGTGTGTGTGTGTGCGCGCGCTTGGGAATTCAGAGAAAGAAGACTAGGATAAACAAAAAACATGGTTCTAATATCTTATTCCCATTGCTTTCCACAAGGATAGGGTTTAGGTTGGTGATATTGGAAAGGAAGAAGTATGAGAATCATTCAATGTTTACATATTTCAAAAGCAAACTGTTAAATTGCTTTGGTAGATTTGCCAGAGAATTTGGGAGAAAACCATGATCTTCCATAAAAACACCCTAAGAATTTTGTTATCACAAAAGAATCAGGGGGAAAAAAATCACAAAGAAAGAGTTTTGCACTTCACTGTCACTTGTAAATTATGATCCCTTTGCCTTTTTCAATATGTAAGCACCTATGGTAGCTGTGATCTTCAGTCCTGTGCACCTGAACTTGGCGACTCTGACAATTCTAGAGAAAGCATGCAAATGCCATACAGCAGCAGTTTTTCATTAAGCAAGCGATGCAAATTCAGTATGGGGTCAAAATGACACCACGCAACTTCATTCCATCTCTTGAAAAGCGATAATCTAAAAGGATACAATCATATTGTGTGCAACACAGATGAAAGGCATAATTGAATCACGAGAGGAAAAGGAAACGAATAATATACTAGAAAGGAAGACAGTCACTGAGCTGAGAACCAAAACCTGCTGCTTCCCAAGTTCCTTAGTACTTTAAGCCCCACTGTTTCCCTCACCAACTTTGTAAACTGCCTGTGGATCATAGCTTCTCCTAGGGGCACATCTGTGAGTACACATTTTAACTACCGCGTAACACCATTCTGCGAAATACGTGAGCCTGCAACCTATGCAGCAAAGGCTAGGTGAAAATTTCCCAAGAAAAAAATGGGTCCTTAAATAGTTTACATGCGTGTACATTAAAGTCTTCATTTTGTATATAATGTAATGTAATACTGTAATCAAATGTATTGATTCTAGGGAATAATATCAATTGCTGGAGAAGTGTATTTCACTGGAACGGATACCCACTTCTGAAATGGAGTGTCCTCACATCATAAAATTAAATAGCAGCAACAGAATGCTAATGTTCTAACTCTCTTGATTGCACAAACAATTGAACATCTCGGTCTAAGTGTTGTCATGATTTTTGATACCATTATGCAAGGAAAATAGATACTTACAATTAAATCACTTGAGCAAGATGTTTTGTATGGCAAAATTTTTCAAGCTGTCTTTTTTTTTTTTTTTTGAGTCTTAGTTCCAAGCAAGGGAAAATTTTCTCTTTTGAAGAGAACCAGAACAATTCACAGTGTTAGTTATTTTGAGATACTTAAATTTATTTCATATCTTCAATAGAAGCTACATGAAGACTAAAAACAGAATCATCTGTGTATGTTTATGCGTGGCCTTGTGGGTTTGATCTTCTGATTGTAATTTCTCCAGCAACCACAAAATACTGAGACCAGAGTAAAAGAGCTGTGCTTGCCATGATGAAAGATATAAATTATACTGTGTCTCCTACCCAGAATAGTATAATAGTATTTCAGAGTAAAGGTAGGAAGGAGTACTGTCCTCAGGATGAAGAAAAATACCAGAAACAGTCACCTGACCTCGGTTTACTCCTCCGGCTAGTGCATCGTTCAGTAGAAAACAGGGTTCTAACCTCAGTAACTCTATCAGTTCCACTGAGGAATTCAGTTCTCTGTATGACAGATTAGTTTATATCAGTAAATGTATTGAGCTTAGCGATAAACTGATTTCATGTGAATTCAATTAATTTCATCTTACTTCCCAATACCTGTTTTCAAATCAACAGTATTCAAATGCATATAATAAAAGTATATTTGAGAATATTTAGATTTAAGTTGCTTTCATAACATTCTATCTCACAGAATTTTTAGAAATTAAAAAGTATATACTTAAACAAACAATATATTTAAATTAATAATGAAAGTATCCATATCCTTATAATTGAGAACATTGTAACAACAATTAAACAACACTGTGCTTACTAAATATTAGTCACTATAAAAGTAGAAAACTCTGTTTCTTATAAAACTGTGATTCTTTTCCAAACATATTTTTTAATCAATATTTTTTATTATGATATTGTGGGGTACAGTTAAGGGTTAGGTATACAAATATGCTTTGTTCAGTCACCCTTGTTGATAAGAGGTGTCTCCCCATCCCCAGGCAGATATTTACTACCATTAATCCCATCTCCCTTCCCTTCCCCCTCCAATAGTTTCCACCACTGTCAGCCATTTTCTTATAGTATTACATTGGATGTTCAAGGTCCACTATATGGGTGAGAACATGTGATACTCAAATCTTTGTTTCTGTGAGAGGTCACTCAGTATTATAGACTCTAGTTCCATTCAGGTTGCTGTGAAATTCATGATTTTGCTCTTTTTATGGCTGCGCAGTATTCCATCATGTATATGTACCACATTTTTTAACCCAGTCCTCTTCTGATGGACAGCATGGTTGCTTCCAGGTTCTTGTTGTTGTGAACAATGTTGCGATAAATATACGTGTGCAGGTATCTTTTTTATGGAATGATATGAGTTCTTCAGGGTATATTCCCAGTAGAAGGATTGTGAGGTCATATGGGAGGTCAATATTTAGAGCTTTTAGGAATCGCCATACTGTTTTCCACAGAGGTTGCACTAGTTTGCACTCCCACCAACAGTGTGGAAGTGTTCCCTTTTCATCACACACTTTCCAGCAACTGTTATTTTTTGAGTTATCGATAATTGCCATTCGGACTGGAGTTAGGTGGTATCTCAGTGTGGTTTTGATTTGCATCTCCTTGATGATTAGTGAGGTTGAACATTTTTTCATGTGTCTGTTGGCTGTTTGGATGTCTTCCTTTGAGAAGTGTCTGTTCATATCTTTTGCCTATTTTATAATGGGGCTGTTTTTTTTTTTTTTTTTCCCCAGCACCTTTGAGTTCCTTGTAGATCCAAGATGTTAAACCTTTGTCAGACCTAGAGTTGACAAATATTTTTTCCCAGTCTGTAGGCTGTCTCCCTGCTCTCTTGATGGTTTCTTTGGCTTTGCAGAAGTTTGTCAGTTTAATGAGGTCCCACTTGTCTATCTTATCTCTTATGGCCTGTGGGTTTCAGGTTTTATTAAGGAATTGGATGCCAGTTCCAATTTCCATGAGGGTATGTCCGACATTTTCTAAGGTTCTTATGGTTTGAGGTTTTACATTTAGGTCTCTGATCCATTTAGAGTTAATTTTTGTGTATGGGGATAGATAGGGGTCCTGTTTGAATCTTCTGCATGTGGTCAGTCAGTTTTTCCAGCACCATTTACTGAATAGGTTCTCCTCTCCCCAGTGGTAGGTGGTGGAGGCTTTGTTCAAGATGAGTTGGTTGAGAAATTGAGGTTTTGCTTCTGGAATCTCAATTCTATTCCGTTGGTCTATATGCCTGTTCCTATACCAATACCAAGCTGTTTTGATTATTGTAGCTTTATAGTAAAGTTTGAAGTCTGGTAATGTGATATCACCTGCTTTTTTTTTTTTTTGCTGAGGATTGTTCTGGCTATTCTTGGTTGTTTGAGTTTCCAGATGAATTCCTGTGTTGCTATTTCTAGCTCTGAGAAGAATGTTGCTGGTAATTTGATGGGTATTGCATTAAATCTGTAGATTGCCTTAGGTAAGATGGACATCTTCATAATGTTGATTCTTCCAGTCCATGAGTATGGGATATTTTTCCACTTGTTTGTGTCATCTTTGATTTCTTTGAGCAGTGTTTTGTAGTTTTCATTGCAAAGGTCTTTCACGTTTCTGGTTAAGAAGATGCCAAGGTATTTCTTTTTTTGTGTGGCTATTATGAATGGAATTGTGCTTTTTATTTGGGTTTCTGTTTGTATATTATTGGTGTAAAGAAATGCGATTGCCTTTTGTACATTTATTTTGTATCCTAAGACTTTGCCAAAGTCCTTTATCAGTGTAACGAGGTTTTTGACAGGTTCTCTTGGGTTTTCAAGGTGCACAATCATGTCATCTGTAAAGAGAGATAGCTTGACTTCCTATTTTCCTGTTTGAATACCCCTGATTGCCTTCTCTTCTCTGATTGCTCTAGCCAGGACTTCCAATACTATATTGAACAGGAGGGGTGAGAGTGGGCATCCTTGTCTTTTTCCAGTTTTCAGGGGAAATGGTTCCAGTTTTTGTCCATTTAGGAGTATGCTGGCTATAGGTTTCTCATAGATGGCTTTTACTATTTTGAGGTATGTTTCCCGTATGCCTAGATGTTCGAGGGTTTTTATCAAGAAGGGGTGCTGGGTTTTATCAAAAGCTTTTTCTGCATCTAATGATATAATCATGTGGTTTTTGTTTTGACATCTGTTGATGTATTTAATTACATTTATGGTTTTACGAATGTTGAACTAGCCTTGCATCCCAGGGATGAAGCCTACTTGGTCATGATGGATGATTTTTGAGATGTGTTGTTGAATCTGGTTCGCTAGGATCTTGTTGAGAATTTTAGTATCTGTGCTCATCAAAGATATTGGCCTGTAGTTCTCTTTCTTTGTTGGATCTTTACCTGGCTTGGGTATCAATGTGATGTTAGCTTCATAAAATGATTTGGGGAGAGTTCCGTGTTTCTCAATCACCTGGAATACCTTCAGTAAGATTGGTATAAGCTCCTCCTTAAATGTCTTGTAGAATTCTGCTGGAAAGCCATCTGGTCCAGGGCTCTTTTTTGTAGGTAGTTTTCTTATTATGTAGTCAAATTCCTTGATTGTTACTGGTCTACTTAGGGTCTCAATTTCTTCTTGCTTCAACCTAGGCAGGTTGTGTGATGACAGAAAGTCCTCCATTTCTGAAAGGTTTTCAAGTTTGTTTCCATACAAGTGTAAGTAGTAGTCTCTAACAATCTTTTGTATTTCTTCAGGATCAGATGTGACTTCATCTTTTGTGTTTCTGATTGTGTTTATTTGGGCTTTTTCTCTCTTTTTCTTGGTCAGTCTAGCTAGGGGACCATCAATGTTGTTTATCCTTTCGAAGAACCAGCTTTTTGTTTCATTGATTTTTTTGTGTTATCTTTTTGTCTTCTATGTCCTGGATTTGGGCTTTTAATTTGGTGATCTGGATTCTTCTGCTGAAATTAGGGTTTTTGTGGTCTTGTTTTTCCAACTTTTTTAGGTGGTTTCTTAGGCTGTTAATTTGTGATCCTTCTATTTTCTTCATGTGCATTTGTAGGAATATAAATTCCCCTCTTACTACAGTTTTCATGGTGTCCCAGAGATTTTGGTAAGATGTTTCTTCATTTTCATTTGTTTCCAGGTATCTTTTGTTCTCTGTTTTGATTTCATCATTGACCCAGGAGTTGTTTAGCATCATGCTATTTAGTGTCCATGTCTTTGTGAGTTTTGGGGGGACCTTGTTGGTGTTAATGATTATTTTTATTCCACTGTGATCCAAGAAGGTGCATGGTAAAATTTCAGTCCTTTTAAATTTGCTTATGCTTGATTTATGGCGAATTATGTGGTGGATCTTAGAGTACGTTCCATGCAGTGATCAGTAGAATGTGTATTCTGTGGTCTTTGGATGGAGGGTTCTGTAGGTATCAATTAAGTCCTTTTGATCAAGAGTCACATTGAGGTTTCAGATCTCATTGCTGATTTTTGTCCTGATGATCTGCCTACGGTTGTGAGTGGGGTATTAAAGTCCCCAGCTATGATGATATTAGAGTCAATATCTTTTTTTAGTTTACCTAGGAGCTGCTTTATGAAAATTGGTGCTCCTATGTTCGGTGCATATATGTTTAGGATGGATATTTCTTGTTGATGGACTGAACCTTTTATCATTATGTAGTGGCCTTCTGTATCTTTTTAAATTTTTGATAGCTTAAAGAGTATTTTGTCTGAGATTAACCCTCCTTTCTTTTATGTTCCATCCACCTGAAAATTTGTTTCCCATCCTCTTACTTTGAGTCTATGAATGTCCTTTCTAGTGAGGTGAATCTCTTGAAGGCAATAGATTGTTGCCTACTGATATTTTATCCATTTGCCATTCTATGTCTTTTCAGTGGTGCATTTAGTTCGTTCACATTCAAACTAATTATTGAAATGTGAGAGTTGATCCCTATCATAATGTTTTTACAGTGTTGTTGTTCTTCCTGTTTGTGCGTTGTCTTTCTTTTGGTTTTAGAGTTGGATCAAGTGTGTTTTTAATTTTTTGCCTGTACTCTTGTGAAGAACGTTGTTGTTCTTTCTTCCTTTTCTTCTGTGTTCAATACTTTCTTAAGTGTTTCTTGTAGAGGTGGTCTTGTGGTAGCATAGGTTCTTAGGGATTGAATATCTGGGAAAGATTTCAATTCTCCCTCACTGATGAAGCTTAGCTTGGCTGGGTAGGTTATTCTTGGTTGAAATTGTTTATCTTTTAGAACTTTGAAGATAGTGCTCCAAGCTCTCCTAGCCTGGAAGGTTTCTGTAGATAAATCTGCTGCTGTTCGAATTGGTCTTCCCTGGTATGTAGTCTGACCTTTTTCTCTTGCAGCCTTTAAGATTTTTTCTTTTATACCTACTTTGTTTAGGTGAATTATTATATGTCTGGGAGTTGGTCTTCTCATTTGTTGTCTTGCAGGGGTTCTCTGAATCTCTTGTGTTTGAATTTTTTCATCCTTGATGAGATGAGGGAGGTTTTCTTGAAAGATTTCATGAAATGTATGTTCTAGTGTGGCCTCTGTTTCTCTCTCTGCCTCAAAAAATCCAATTACTCTTAGGTTCAGTCCTTTGAAGTGATCATTCATCTCTTGAGGGTTTTGTTCTGTCTTTTTGAGCTTCTTTTCTATGCTTTTGACAGTTTGGGTTAGTTCTGTGCTTTGGTCTTCGAGTTCTGAGATTATTTCTTTGCTTGACTAATTCTGATTTCCATGCTTATTAGTGTGTTACTCATTTCCATCACAGTATTCTTTACTGCTATTATTTCTGACATCAGCTCCTTCCTATTTTCTTCCTGTTTCTCCTCAATTTTTAAAATTCTCTCTATTAATGTCTTGATGTCTGGGTGTGTTGCATGTGACCAGTCATTCTGGGGGCTCTTCATTGTTTGTGTTCTGGAATCTGTTTTCTCAGTGTCTGATCTCCCAAGGGTCTGTATGAGACCTATATTCTTCTTTTGGTTTTTCTTCATTTGTGCAGTTTTTTCCCCCACCCTACTTTTTCCTTCCTTCCAAGTCACTGTCTTCCTTAATTCTGTTATTCAGGGGTAGAGGGATTGCTTTTACTTTTGTTTGTTCAATCTCCTAATCTTTATGTATGCCCTCTTACTTTGTTTAATTCTGGGGTTGCACTGTAGGTTGGGGATGTTCCTTTTTGCAATTTTGAGATTTACTTAAGGGGGGAGCTATGATTCAAAATCTATATGCAGGTCCTGGTATTCGCTGACAGGTGTATGGATAATCTGGAACTCACTTCCCACTGCCTTGGAATCTGTCTATGCAGTGGGGCTGTAGGTTTACTCCCTGAAATAAAATGTGGTTAGCAGAGGGAAGAGAATGGAGCAGACAGTCGGGGGAAGGGGGATGGGGAGAGAGATGTGTAAGGGGGGGAAACAGATGAGTGTATCAACAAATGGAGATGAGACTTAGACTGAAACAGATAAAAACAATAGACCACGGCTACAGACTAACCAAGTCCCATACAAAAAAAATAAAACATACAATGATGCTAACATACAAGCTAACCAACCACCTTGTTGGTTTGCTGTTCCTCTATACAAAGATATGGTTTACAGAGAGGACTAAAGAGAAGGAAAGGAAGAGGAAAAGAAAAGAAAAAAAAGGAACAAAACAGTAGGAATAGAATTAATTCATTAAACTAACAGAACCAATCGAGCACACTCTGAGACTTTTCGTTTAAGTCCAATGTCCTTTCAGCTCTGATTTCTAGTTGTCTTTTCAAGCTGGTACATTAGTTCACAGTTAGGGTCAGTTGCCCCTGGCCTGCTGTGAAGGACAGTTCAGATCACCCTCCATTCACTACTCAAATCTGGCCTGTGTCTGTTCTTCAAGCTTGTTTCTCCTGTTTCAGTGTTGTTACCTTGAATCGCCAGCAGGTGGTGCTATCTTGGCTGCTTACCTCAGAGGCAGTGGAGCAGTAGAGGTGGCAGCCATCCCAGCAGATCTTGTCTGCAGGGGCTTCAAGAACTGAAGTCGAAGATCGCCTCAGGCACAGGTGGCACAATGCGCTATGGCTGCCACGGAGGCACGGTGGCACCATCGGCTGCTGTGTCTGCGGCTGCAGTGGCTGTTCAGACCACTGCGATGCCCCAGGGATGGTGAAGGCCAAGCTCTGTGTGAAGAGCAGGCTGCCAACATTGGGGTCCGCAGCCCCCAGGGATAGAGCCAGAGATCCTCTGCATTCTCCTTTGCAGAAGGTTTCATAGACCAGGTTGCCCCATCGCCATCTTGCCGGAAGTCCCAAACATAAAATTTTAAGTTTCCTTATTTTTCAGTATATGCTTTACTATATGTTACTGGTTACACCTTCTTTTCTCAGTGAGAGAGTGGCAGCACTGGAAAGAAGATGAGAATTAGTTATTCTTTTGTTCGTTTACTACAGTAGGTATTATTTCCCTTTGTGCTTATACTACTGTGCGTATAAAATTGAGATGCATTTCTTTTTAGGTTTTGTGGCTGATTTGTATGTTCTGTAATCTGAGTATGCCTATGCTTTTGCGACTGGTGGAACTGTTTTTCAATTTCTGTGCTTAGAACTTTCTTAAGCATCTACTGAAGGACTGGTCTGTTGGTGGCATATTCTCTTTGGGATTGGATGTCTGGGAAGGATTTTAATTCTCCTTCATTAATTAAGCTTAGCTTGGTAGGATAGGAAACTCTTGACTGGAGTTGCTTTTCATTAAGAATGTTGAAGATGGGACCTCAGTCCCTTCTGGCTTAAGGTTTCTGCTGAGATGTCTGCTGCAATGCTGATGGGTCTTCTTTGGTAGGCGGTCAGTCCCTTCTCTCTAGTTTTCTTTAGGATTTTTACTTTCAATGCTCACCTAAGCAAGACAGATTATTATGTGCCTTGGGGATGGTCTTCTTACGTAGTACCTTACAGGAGTTCCCTTAATCTCCTGGGTCTGCATGGCTGCCTGTCTAGTGAGAATGGGAAGATTATCTTGGGTGACCTTTGGACGGCTTGTTCCAAGGTCTTCTCAGGTTTTCCCTACATCTCAGGGATGCTAAACAAACATAGAGTTGATCTCTTTACAAAATCCCCAAATTCTTATATGTTTTGCTTATTCTTCCTAAGTCTTTTCTTTTTGTTTTTGTTGGATTGGGTTAGTTTAATAGTTCTCAAGCTCTGAGATTCTTTCTTCTGCCTGGTTGATTCTACTGTCACAGCTTTCTATTGTGTTTTGAAACTCCAGGAGAGAATTTTTCATTTCCAGAAATTCAGTTTGGTCCTTTCTTTTAATGACAAGCTCAGCTTTCACTTCTTGCACTGTTTTCATGAGCTGGGTGATTTATTTATTCACTTTCTTGTGGTTTTCCTTGACTGTTTTTGTCATCCATAGTCTGAATTCCATGTCTGTCATCAGGGCCAGATAGTTCTGAATAGGTTCTATTGCTTGGGATCTGGGAAGCCTTTTCATGGCTGTTGACTCAATAAGGTCTTGGGGATTGCTGATTTTTTTTGCTGGTTCTTTCTTATCTGTGAGTGCAGAGTGTTCTCTTCTGATTTTCTGTTTTGTCATTTTATTTTCTTTTTATTATATAATTTGCTACTGCTGAGGTGGCAGGTTTCCTGTTTATTGTTTTTGTTTTTTACTTACCTCTCTTCTCTGGTCCACCCATGACATGCAGGGAGGTTGGTGAACTAGGAGAAAATCCTGTGGAACTTGTGGAACTGCTTTAACAGTGCAGTTTGGCAGGAACAGGCTGAGATCTTCCCTCTATTTCAGTGGCTTCCTCCTCTCTCTCCTCTCTATGGCACTAGCAATCTGGGGAGTGAACTCTTCCCCAGACTTCATGTCTTATCAGCAGGTGACAGGTAGCCAGGTGGGGCGCAGGGGCTCTATTCTGGCTCAGGTTCTCTTGGGGGAGTGGAGTGGTTTCCTCCCATCTCGGTGGGATTGCCCTCTTGCCCATGGGTAGGAGGGAAGCAATGGGGGTTTATTTCCCTCAGGTCACCATCGGCACTTGCACTAGGCAGAGATGCCCTCTCATATGTCCAGCTCTGCTTTGTGGGAGGGGCTACAGCAACAGTGGCAAATCCCTGAGGGCAAGCATGACTGCAACCTTAACCAGGGGCGGAAGGGCCAGTGCTAGAGAAACATCCTCAAAGTGGTTGAGTTGCCCCTGCTGGGCACTGGGGAGGAAGAGGGAAGCATCTACATGGCACAGACCACCCCCACAGGGTTTTTCCTATTGAGCCTCTCCAGGAACCTGGGTTCCCCTGGTTTCATTTGGTTGTTGAGGTGCCTCTGCCTCCATTTAGGATAGCCTTCTGTGCCCGGTGGTTCTGGAGGGGTGGGTGGGGGACCTGGGCTTTCTCTCCCTTGGCTGAGCAGTGCATAGAGAAGAAAAGCTGCCATTTCACTCACACCCTATGTCTCCAAAGGCGCTCTCCTGATCTCATGTGGGGGTTGCTTCCAGGGGTATTCCGAGTTTGGAATGGTCCATTCTCCACATCCCCAGATGATGTTCTGACAGATCTCAGCTTGGGTTTTCAGTTGGACTCTCAAATTCCTAGGTTCGCTCCTGCGTACATGTTTCTTTGTTGAAAGCCCCAATCTGTGATGTCTTCAGTCGGTCATCTTGGCTGTGACCTCTCCTGAAACATATTTCTACAACTTATAAATGTGGTCTGAACAATGAAAAACTCTACATATTTAGTTATTAATATAACCATTATTCCCCCAGTTATAAAATATTAAAACTAAAAGTGACCATAAAAAATTATCTCACTCTACTGTTTATTTTTGCTAAAAAATACACCCACAAAATTTTAGAAGGGACTTTGAAGAGTTCATCAATTTTTCCAGATCATTGCAAATAAAGGATAGCAGATGAAAGACTAGAATTGACTCCTTCTTCACTGCACTTTGCAATACATAATTTTCCATATCGTTTGAATTCATATAAAAAAAGAATCTATGGGGTGAGTAATTGAAAACCATTAGCAAGTAAAATGATTTTATAGTAATTACATCAACAACTTAAGAATAGGTAGCTCTAGGTCTTTCCTCTATCACTCTAATTTAGTAGACATTTTGTTTTTGCTTTTGTTACCCATCATCTCACTGTCATCTTTAGAGAAATTTCTACAAATCAAGTGAAGCTCAAGAAGACTATGACTAGCTCACAATGCTAAGGAAAAATGGTACAGAGACAACTTTAATACTCTTAGCATCCATTTATTCAATCAGTTATTACAGAGTCAGAGGAGAGAAATAATTTATCAGTAAAGTCATTCAGATACTTTAATTCATCAATTTCTAGAAATGCCTCAATTTATTAAGATAATTGCATATAATATCATCTTAAGATCCTTTCCATGTTTATAGACTGTAATTTTATCCTCTGCATTTCCTTTATAGGGGTTTTTTTCTCTTTTCTTTTCTATCTTTTCTAGATCTCATATTGTCTTTGAAAATAACATGTATGTACACTTTACTTTTGCATAAATAATACACATAAACATATTTATATTGATACATGATAAAATTTGTTAATTTATTTAAATATTCCTTATCCCTGTTGCTTTTGGTCTGCTCATTTATTTCTATTCACTTACGTATCTATTTATCCCTGTTGTTTGTTTATCTTAGACAAAAAAAGGATCCATTGAAAAACATCAAGTTTTCCAAAATTAACATGAACCCTGCAAGCTCGGCTCAGTTAGAATCCTTGAGAAAACTGCCACAACCTAATCACTACTCTGGATGCCCCTAATCCTGGACAGGCGCAGCTATGAGAAACTCACTATTCCTTTACAACTGTCTTAAAAAAATAATGCCATACATTTTTGAGAGAAGATTAGTGAATAAGCTATTAGGTGTGTGGATTTGTAAAAATTTTTTTGATAATTATTTTATGTATTCAAAACTCTTGATTATTATGATAATTTCATGATGAGATCTATTCTGGGCTGATATTTTCTTTTTACCATTTTGAGGCATTTATCTTTATTCCCATTTAGTGTGATTTGCCCTAAATAATGTGTATTATTTTTAGACAGTGCCTCACTGTGTCATCTAGAGCAGTGATGCAGTCATTGATCCCTGCAGCCTCAAGCTTCTGTGCTCAAGGGACCCTCCAGCCTCAACCTGCCAAGTAGCTGGGACTTGAGGTGCACACTGTCATGCTTGGTTCTTCTCCCCTTGGGCTCCCAAAATACATGGATTTCAAGTGAGCCACTGCACCCAGCCCCTCAATAATATTTTTATAATAGCAATAGTGTCATAGTAACTTTCCTTTTCTTACTATTTCCCTAGTATATCTTTTTCATTCCTTAATTAAAAAAATCTTTCTTTAAGTGAGTTTTTTCATGAGAGCATAGCTTTATTTTAAGAAAATGTTTGAAACATGACATTTTGTCAAACAAATAAAATGAAGTCTAATTTTCTAAAATTTTATTAAAAATGGACTCATGATTTCATAAGACATATTGCAAGGGTGAAATCTCACAACAGAGTAGTAAAGGTTGCTGTAATAACAAACCTTAAACAAGTTTAAGTTCTTTTTGCTGTTTTCTTAATTTTGCTGCAAAAAAATTACAATCATAAGCATTTTTGTGTAGCTATAGCAGTGATAATGATATGTGTATTGTTGGACAATAGATCTCTAGCACTTTTCCATCTTGCAAAGCTGAAACATACCCACTGAACAACACATTTCCTTTTCTCCCTTCCCTCAGTCTCTGGCAACAACCATTCTACTCTGTTCTCAGAATTTGACTGTTCTAGACTCTTCATATAACTCACGTATGCTATAAGGGGAACACCCAGAGAAACTGGAGTTATTTTTTTTTGAGGGCAGGGCCCTTGTTGTACAGACTTCCCGTGACAGATGTGTTCTAAGGACCCATCAGTATCAGTGTACCAGCTAGCATTGCTGTTGAGAGGCTGCATTTGGCTACAGTGAATTTTTTTTTTTTTTTTTGAGATTCAACATGTCAGCCCATTTCATTATATGTGATTTACCAGCATACCTGCTCACACCAAGCTAAGTGTTTAGCAGGTTTTATTAAAAATTACACAAACTCCATGTCCCACCCTCCCTATTAACCTGATCTTGCCTGAGTTTCCCCAGATGAAAATGTCCTCAAAGGGAAACATTTTGTTGATGTAGAAGCGGTGAAACAAAAAAAATGGCAGAAGCACTAAAAGGCATCAAAATTAATTCAAAAACCGTTTCAAGCAGTGGAAAAAGCATATCAGTAGCATCTCAATAAGGTGTATCACATCAAACAGACAGTACTTTGAAGGTGACTGAAGTTTAAACATGTAAGAATAAATACACAATTTTTTATAAATACATTCCCATTTTGGAGGAGTGCCCCCTCATATTGTAAGTGAGATTTCTTTATTAATTTCCTTTTTGGATTATTCATTGATAGTATATAGAAACCAACTGTTTATTGCATGTTGATTTCCTATCTTGCAACTTTACTGAATTAATTTATTAATTTTAACAGCTTGTTTTGTGGAATCTTTAGAATTTTCTCCATATAAGATTATATAATCTAACAGAGATATGTTTACTTCTTTCTTTCCCATTTGGATGTTTTCCATTTCTTTGCCTTGCCTAATTGCTCTGACTAGGACTTCCAGTACTGTGTTGAATAGTCCTGGTGAGAGTAAGCATCCCAAACTTGATCCTTGTTCCTGCTTTTAGAGAAAAATCTTTCCGTTTTTTTTGTTTTTGTTTTTTTCCTGTAGAGTATGATATTAGCTGCGGGATTTTCGTATATAATCTCGATTATGTTGAGGTAGTTTCCTTTTATTCCTAGTAAAATGAGAGTTTTTATTATGAAAGGGTGTTGGATCTTGTCAAATGCTTCTTCTGCGTTGAAATAACCATACAATACTTCTCCTTCATTATTATTATTATTATTTTTTTGAGTTGGCATCTCATTGCAGCCTCAACCTGCTGGACTCTGGTGATCCTTTCGCCTCAGCCTTCCAAGTAGCTGGAAATATAGGTGCATGCTACCATGTGTGGCTAACTTTTGATTTATTGTAGAGATGAGATCTTGCCAAGTTGCCCCGGTGGGTCTTGAACCCATGGGCTCAGGCAATCCACTTGTCTCGGCCTCCCAAAGTGCTGGGATTACAGGCTGAGCACCAAGCCCAGCTCATTTTCTTAAGGTAATGCATTATGTTAATTGGTTTTTATGTGTTGAACTATCTACTATAGTCTGAATGTTTGTCACTTCCCAAATCTATATTGAAATTTAATTGCCCTTATAGCAGCATTAAGAGGTGAAATCTTGAAGACATGATTGGGCCATGAACACTCTATTCTCATGAATGGATTAATGACATTATTTCAGGAGCAGATTTCTTACAAAAGGATGTGTTTGGACCCCTTTAGTCCCTCTGTCTCGCTCTCTCAGATTCTGTCATAAGATAACTACACAAGAAGGGCCTTGCTAGGTGCCGACACCTTGATATTAGACTTACCAGCCTCTCAAACTGTGAGAAATAGAGTTATTTTCTTTATGAACTACAATGCCTCTGATATTTTGTTTCAACAGTAAAAAACAGACTAAGACAGCATCCTTGCATTTAAAGACCAGATTAAAGTTGTTCATGGTGTATAATTCTTTTAGTGTGCTATTGAACTTTGTTTTCTGGTATTTTGTTGAGAGTTTTGCATCAATATTCATCAGGATATTGTTCTACAATATTGTTTTCTTATAGAACAGAAAGAAATTTTTGTTTGGCTTTAGTATAAGAGTAATGCTGGCATCATAAAATGAATGCAGAAATGTTCCCTCCTTTTTTTCTTTTTGAAAGTATTTGAGAAAGATTGGTGTGAATTTTTTTTTTTTAAATTCTCATAATAAAACCAGTTGTTTACTCTAGATGAGGAATTTATTCCATTTACCTTTATTGTTATTACTACCACATTTGATTTATTTATACCACTTTATTTTGTAGGTTCTATCTACCAGATTTTTTTGTAACAATTTATTTACAGTTTTAGCTTTAAGCCCATAACTCAATTTAGCTTCTGTTTTCATAAGGCCAGTTGCTCAGATGTCTCAATATTGTATTAAAGACACAATCCTAGTGGTTGAGATTTGTATTTGCTTTCAATTCTTCTGACTTTGTTTATTTCTCTGACTTTGTTTAATCTGCAATTCTGAAATACTGTAACTTTTATTTTAACATTGTCTTAAAAATAATTCTTTTATTTACTCAACCATTCTATTTGAAGCAAAAAGAAGAATTCCTAAACTAGTTAGTAGGCTTCTAGCCTTTTATTTAATTAATTAATTTTTATTTTAAGATGTAGAGTGCAATTCACTATACAAATGGTCATAGTACAGATAAAGTTTGGACCTCACTTTGGTCCCCATTTCACCTGGTTTGAGATCAGGTACCTTTACTGACAAAGTGTGCCACCACGCTCCCCTCTCCCCACCCTAGCAGTTTCCCACCACTGCCAATCCCTTTGTTATAGTATTATGATAATTGTTCAGGGTCCACCTATGAGTGAGAACATGTGGTACTCACTTCTTTGTTTCTGTGATAGATCACTGAGTATTATAGACTCTAAATCCATCCAAGTTACTGTGAAGTTCATAATTTTGTCCTTCTTTATGGCTGCATAATATTCCATCATGTATATGTACCACATTTTTTTTTTAATCCTGTCTACCTTTGATGGGTAGCACAGTTGCCTCCATGTTTTTGATATTGTGAATAGTGCTGCAATAAACAAGTATGCACAGGTATCTTTTCTGTAGAGTGATTTGATTTCCTCCAGGTATAGTTCTGGAAGGAAGATTGCTGGGTTGTATGGAAGGTAGATTTTTAGAACTTTTAGGAATCACCACACTGTATTCCACAGAGGTTGTACTAGTTTATACTCCTACCTACAGTGTAGAAGCGTTCCTTTTTCTCCACATCTTCTCCAGCATCTGCTGTTTTTTGAGTTATTGGTGATGACCATCCTGACTGGAGTTAGGTGGTATCTCAGTATGGTTTTATTTTGCATTTCTTTGATGATTAGTGAGGCTGAGCATTTTTTCATGTATCTGTTGTCTGTTTGTATATCTTCTTTTTAGAAGTGTCTATTCATATCTTTATCCCACTTTTTAACAGGGGTGTTTTTTGTTTTTTTTTCTTTTTGGGACATTTGTGTTCCTTGTAGATCCCAGATGCTAGGTCCTTGTCAGATATGCAGTTGGCAAATGCTTTTTCCCAGTCTGTGGGCTGTCTCCCTGCTCTCATGATGGTGTCTTTTGCTTTGCAGAAGATTTTCAGTTTGATGAGGTCCCACTTGTATATCTTATCTCTTACGGCATGGGCATTTGGAGTTTTGACCAGGAATTAGTTGCCAGTTTCAATTTTCATAAGGGTGTCTTCTGCATTTTCTTTTATTATTATCATTATAAAGATGTGGGGTACAATTCAGGGTTAGGTATACAAACATTGATTATGCAGGTACCCTTGCTGATGAGGTGTGCCCCTCCCTCCCCTAGCAGCTTCCCTTAACTGCCAAACCCACCCCCACCCCGGAAAATTTCCCACTACCATGACCAATCCCTTTCTTATAGTATTATAATTGTTCAAGGTCTACTTCTGAGTGAGAACATATGGTACTCTTTTCTTTGTTTCTGTGATAGATCACTGTGTATAATCGACTCTAAATCTATCCAAGTTGCTGTGAAGTCCATATGTTTGTCCTTCTTTATGCCAGCATAATATTCCATTGTGTATATTTATCACATTTTTTTAATCCAGTCCAGCTTCGATAAGCAGCATGGTTAGTTTCATGTTTTGCTATTGTGAATAGAGCAGCAACAAGCATACGTGTGCAGGTATCTTTTTTTAGAATGATTTGACTTCCTCCAGATATATTTCCAATAGGGGAATACCTGGGCCATATGAAAGGTCAAATTCTAGTTCTTCCAGAAATTGCCACACTAGTTTGCATTCCCACCGGCAGTGTAGAAGTTTGCATTCCCATCAACAGTGTAGAAGCATTCCTTTTTCTCAGCATCCTCGTCAGCATCTGCTGTTGGTTGTTTTATTAATGATGACCATCCTCACTAGGGTTGGGGGTATCTCAATGTGGTTTTGATTTACATTTCTCTGACGATGAGTGAGCCTGAGCACTTTTTCATGTGTCTGTTGGCTGCCTGTATATCTTCTTTTGAGAAGTGTCTATTTATGTCTTTTGCCCACTTTTTAATGGGGCTTTTTGTTTTTTTTCCTTTTGGTGCATTTGAGTTCCATGTAAATCCTAGATGTTAGACCTTTCTCAGATATACGGTTGGCAAGTATTTTTTCCCATTCTGTGGGCTGTCTCCCTGCTCTCTTGATAGTTTCCTTTGCTTTGCAGAAGCTCGTTAGCTTGATGAGGTGCCACTTGTCTATCTTATTTCTTAAGTTAGGGGCATTTAGGTTTCTGAATAGGACTTGGTTGCCAGTTCCGATTTCCTGAAGGGTGTCTCCTGCTTTTCTAAGATTCTTATAGTTTGAGGTTTTACATTTAGGTCTTTGATCCATTCAGAGCTAATTTTTGTGTATGGTGATAGGTAGGGGTCCTGTTTCAATCTTCTGCATGTGATCAGCTAGTTTTCCCAGCACCATTTACTGAATAGCTTCTCCTCTCCTCAGTGGTTGTTGGTGGAGGCGTTGCCAAAGATGAGTTAGTTGAGAAATTGAGACTTTGTTTCCAGAATCTCTAACTTGTTCCATTGGTCTACAGCATGTTCTTGCACCAATACCAGGCTGTTTTGATTACTGTAGCCTTATAGTAAAGTTTGAAGTCTGGAAGTGTGATATCTCCTGCTTTGTTTCTTTATCTAAGGATTGTTTTAGCTATTCGTGGTTGTTTATGTTTCCATATGAATTTGTCATTTCCAGGTCTGAGAAGAATGATGTCAATAACTTAATAGGTATTGTGCTGAATCTGTAGATTGTCTTTGGTAGGATGGACATCTTAACAATGCCGATTCTCCCTATCCATTAGCATGGAATATATTTCCATTTGTTTGTGTCTTCTTGGATTTCTTTGAGCAGTATTTTGTAGTTCTTATTGTAAAGTTTTTTCATTTCTCTGATTAAGAAGACGTTGTGATATATCATTTTTTTGCGTGTGGCTATTGTGAATGGGATTGTGCTTTTAATTTGGGTCTGTGTTTGCTTGTTGTTGGTTTTTAGGAATGCAACTGTCTTTTGCACATTTATTTTGTACCCTGAAACTTTACCAAAGTCCTTATCAGTGCAAGCAGGTTTTTGATAGATTCTCTTGGATTTTCAAGATATAGGATCATATCATCAGCAAAGAGGGATAATTTGGCTTCCTCTTTTCCTATTTGGATATCCCTGATTTCCTTCTCTTGTCTAATTGCCCAAGCTAGGATTTCCAACACAATGTTGAACCAGTGGGGTGAGACTTGGCAGCCTTGTCTTGTTTCAGCTTTCAGGGGAAATGTTTCCAGTTTCTGTGCATTTAGTAATATGCTAACTGTGGGTTTACCACACTTACAATTTTGAGGTATGTTTCTTCTATACCTAGGTGTTTGAGGGTTTTTTATCAAGAAGTGATGCTGGATTTTATTAAAAGCTTTTTCTGCATCTAATGATATAATCATGTGGTTCTTGTTTTTCACATCTGTTGATGCATTTAATTACATTTATGGTCTTGTGGATGTTAAACCAGCCCTGCATCCTGGGGATGAAGCCTACTTGGCCATGGTGAATGATTTTTGAGATGTGTTTTTGGATCCAATTTGTTAGAATCTAGTTGAGGATTTTTGCCTCTATGTTCATAAGGGATATTGGCTTGTAGTTCTCTTTTTTTTTGTTGGATCTTTACTCGATTTGGGTCTCAGTGTGATGCTAGCTTCGTAAAATGATTTGGGGGGAATTCTATCTTTCTCAAATTGCCTGGAATACTTTCAATAGGATTAGTATCTGCTCCTCCTTGTACATTTTGTAGAATTCTGCTGGAAAACCATCCAATCCAGGCTTTTGTGTGTGTGTGTGTGTGTGTGTGTGTGTGTGTGTATGCTGTTTTTGTATGACAGAGTCAATTTCCTGGGTTATTATTGGTCTACTTAGTGCCTCAGTGTCTTCTTGTTTCAACCTGGGGAGATTGTGTCATGTCAGAAAGACCTCCATTTCATTTAGGTTATCAAGTTTGTCTCCTTATAGGTATACACAGTAATCTCTGATAATCTTTTGTATTTCTTCAGGGTCAGTTGTGATTTGATCTTTTGTTTTTCTGATTGTGTTTATTTGTGCTTTTTCTCTCTTTCTCTTGGTCATTCTGGCTAGGGGTCCATCAGTGTTGTTAATTCTTTCAAAGAACCAGCTTTTTGTTTTGTGGATTTTTTTTTTTTTTGAGTTGGAGTCTCACTCTGTCACCCAGACTGGATTTTTTTTTTTTTTGAGTTGGAGTCTCACTCTGTCACCCAGCTTTGAACTACTGGGCTCCAGCAATCCTTCTGCCTCAGCCTTCCAAGTAGCTGGAACTATAAGTGTGCACTACCACGTCCGGCTAATTTTTAATTTACTGTAGAGATGAGGTCTCACCAAGTTGCCCAGGCGGGTCTCGAACCCGCGGGCTCAGGCAATCCACTCACCTCAGCCTCCCAAAGTGCGGGATTACATGAGCCATGAGCCTGGCTTGTTGATTCTTTAAATGGTATTTTTGTCTTCTATGACCCATATTCGGCTCTTATTTTAGTGATTTGGATTCTCCTGCTAACATTGGTGTTTTGGGGGTCTTCTCTTTCCACCTTCCTTGGGTGAATTGTTAAACTCTCAACTTGTGATTTTTCCATTTTCTTGATGTGTGCTTGTAGAGATATACATTCCACTCTTAGAACTGATTTCATGACATCCCAGAGGTTTTGGTGAGACGTTTCTTCATTTTCATTTGTTTCCAGGAATCTTTTAATTTCTGCTTGGATTTTAGTGTTGACCCAGTAGTTGTTCAGCATCATGCTGTTTAGTGTTCATGTCTTTGTGGACTTTGGAGAAGTTTTGTTGGTGTTGATATGCTTCTATTCCACTGAAGTCAGAGAAGGTGCATGGCAATGTTTCAATCTTATGGAATTTGCTTATGCTTAATTTATGGTCAGGAATGTGATCAATCTTGGAGTATGGTCCATGTGGTGATGAGTAGAATGTATATTCTGTGATTGCTGGGTGGTATAATCTGTAGGTATCTATTAAGTTCATTTGGTCGAGTGTCAAGTTTAGGATCTCCTTGTTGATTTTTTGCCTTGATTGTTAGTGGGGTATTCAAGTTCCCTGCTATAATAGTGTTAGAGTCAATATCTTTTCTTTAGCTTACCTAGTAGTTGCTTTATAAATACTGGTGTTCCTGTGTTGGATGCATATATGTTTAGGATGGATATTTTTTGTTGACGGTTTGAACCTGTTATTATTATGTAGTGTCTTTCTGTATCTTTTTAAATTTTCATACTTAAAAGTTGTTTTGTCTGATATTAAGATCACGACCCCTGCCTCCTTTTGTGATTCATTTGCCTGGAAACTCGTTTTCCATCCTTTAACTTTTAGTCTGTATGTGTCCCTTGTGTTGAGATGAGTTTTCTGGATGCAGCAAATAATTGGGTCATGTTTTTAAATCCAGTTTGCCATTCTGGGTCTTTTCAGTGGTGTATTTAGTCCATTTACATTCAGGCTGATTATTGAAATGTGATTGTTTACCCCAGACATGAGGTTCTTATAAAGTTTTTTCTTTGTTTGCTTGTCATATTTTTGCTTTGGGGTTGATGTATGTGTGTTTTCAAGTTTCTTGTTGTGCTGTATTCTCTGATACTGTGCTCTGCTGTTCTCTTGGGGAGTGTGTGGTCATTATTTTTTTTTCCTTTCTTCTGTGCTTAATACCTTTTTAAGTGTCTCCTGTAGAGCTGGTCTGGAAGCTGCATAATCTCTTAGGGATTGGATGTCTGGAAGAATTTTAATTCTCCATCACTGATGAAGCTGAGCTTGGCTGGATAGGAAGTTCTTGGTAGAAATTGTTTAACTTTGAGGACTTTGAATATAGGACTCTGGTCCTTCATACTTGATGTGTTTCTGCCAGTAGGTCTGCTGCTATTCCAAATGGTTTTCCCTGGTATATAGACTGACCTTTCTCTCTTGCTGCCTTTAGGATTTTTTCTTTTGTGCCTACTTTTCATAGGTGAATTACTATGTGTCTAGGTGTTGATCTTCTCATTTGATGTCCTGTGAGGGTTCTCTGTATTTCTTGTGCTTGACTGGTCACATCTCTGGTGATATAGGGAAAGTTTTATTGGAGTACCTCCTGGAATACTTGTTCCACGTTGTTCTCCATTTCCCTTTCTTTTTGTGGGATAACAATCAGATGTAGGTCCAGCCTCTTGATATAATCACACATCTCTTGTAGGCTTTGTTCTTTCTTTCTGAGTCTTCTTTCTGTCTTCTACAGATCAGGTTAATTCCACATTCTGGTCTCCAAGTTCTGAGATTCTTTCTTCATCTAGATCAATTCTGCTTTCCATGCTTGTTATCTTGTTATTTATTTCATGAATGAAATTTTTTTATGCCCAAAATCTCTGTTACAAGTTTTTTCAGTGTTGCATCTTGTCTTTCTTGAGTTGTGTTCACTCTTTCCATTCATTCCCTAATCCCTGTCATATTCTGGGGCCAGTCGTTGATGACTTCCATTGTTTGGGTACCAAAGTCTGATTTTTCAGGAGTTTTCTTTTTGTTGCATTTGAAATTGCCTATGGTTTTCCTTTGTTTTTTTTTTTCCTCATTTGTGACAGTCTCTTGTTGTTCTCTTTAGTTCTGTTATTCAGTGTCAGTGGGAGAGACTTTCCCCTCTGATGCTTGCCCAGACCTCTTTACTTCCCTGATCCATGCTCTGGATTTTTTTCTATTTTGAAATAGGATGGTGGATGGGAAGATTTTCTGTCTCTTGGAGTTTTTGAGAGTCAAATAAAGTAGGTAATGAGGCGCTAGGATTCAGAAACTACTTGCAAATTGCAATGTTCACTTATTGTGGTATGTGTTCCCTGAGACCCATTCCCCATCACTTATTGTGGTATGTGTTCCCTGAGACCCACTCCCCACCACCACTCTATATGATGGTGCAAAGCAGAAATCAATGCAAAAAACAATTGAACACACACACACACACACACACACACACACACACACACTCCCCGAAACAAACTGGAAAAATAACAAAGTGAAACAAAACAAACAATAACAGAAAATCAAGAAAACTAGACACACACACACACACACACACACACACACACTCCTACCACAAAGTGAATGGAGAAGAAAAACAGAAACCAAAAAAAGAAAAAAAGGAATTCAGATCAAACCCTCACACATATACTGACACACACCTTAAACTATCAAAAATGAAAAATTTAAAAACCAGAAGAACAAAGGAGCAAAAATAAACCAACAAAAAATTGAAAGATGAATGCTCAATCATTCACATACACACATAAACAGAGAACACAAATAAAAGAAGAAAGAAACAGAGAAAGAAAAGCAAAAAATTGGGAGGGGGGAATGCAGATCAAACTCTCGCATAAACATTCATGTGCAAAGGAAAAATGTTTTTAAAATAGATTAGCTAACAAACAGGCTAATTTTACTTTTAAATTAAAAAAAATTTAAATACAAAAAAAACCCTGCCCTCTTGTTGCAGGCTCTGTAATTGTTCCTCTAATCTGGTCTCTCCTGCAGAGCCACCTCTTTCACTCTATTCTCAGTGTCCAGAGCAAGGAAAGGAAGAGGGGCAGTGGAGGTGGGTGGGGCTGCAGTCCTCTCTTCCCACTCTCATATGGTCAGGGAGATCTCCCCTGGATAGTTGATATGGGATTGTCTCTTCTTCAGGTATTACTTGTGAGGGGTGCCCCAGCCAGGCCTATCCTGGAATTCTCCTGCATTTTCTAAGGTTGTTAAGTTTTGAGGCTTTACGTTTAGGTCTTTGATCCATTTAGAGTTAATTTTTGTGTATGATGATAAGTAGGGGTCTTGTTTTAATCTTCTGCATGTGGTCAGCCAGTTTCCCCACACCATTTATTGAATAAGTTCTCCTCTCCCCAGTGGTTGATAGTGGAGGTTTTATCAAACATGAATTGGTTTAGAAGTTGAGGTTTTGCTTCCAGATCTGTATCCTGTTCCATTGGTCTATCTATATGCCTGTTCTTATACCAATACCAGGCTGTTTTGATTATTGTAACCTTGTAATAAAGTCTTGAAGTATGATACCTCTTGCTTTGTTTCTTTTGTTGAGGATTGCTTTGGCTATTTGTGGTGGTTTATGTTTTCATATGAATTTCTGTATTGTCATTTCCAGGTCTGAGAAGAATTATGTTGGTAATTTAATGGGTATTGCACTAAATCTGTAGATTGCCTTGGGTAGGATGGACATCTTAACAATGTTGAATATTTCAGTCCATGAGCATGGAATATTTTTTCATTTGTGTCATCTTTGATTTCTTTGAGCAATGCTTTATAGTTTTCATTGTAAAGGTTTCACTTCTCTAATTAGGAAGATGCCAAGGTGTTTCTTTTTTGTGTGTGGCTATTGTGAGTGGGATTCTGCTTTTCATTTGGTTCTGCCTGTTTTTGTTGGGGTATTAGAGTGAGACTGTCTTTTGCACATTTATTTTGTACCCTTAGACTTTACCAAAGTCCTTTATCTGTGCAAGAAGGTTTTTGACGATTCTCTTGTATTTTCGAGGTATAGAATCATATTATTGGCAAAGAGGGATAACTTGACTTCCTCTTTTCCTAGTTTGATACCCCTGATTCCTTCTCTTTTCTGATTGCGTTAGTTAGAACTTCCAATACTATGTTGAAAAGGAGGGGTGAAATTGGTCAGTCTTGTCTTGTTCCGGTTTGCAGGGGAAATGCTTCCAATTTTTGTCCTTTTAGCAATATATTGTAGATAGCTCTTACTATTTTGAGGTATGTTCCCTCTATGCCTAGGTGTTCGAGAGTTTTTATCTAGAAGGGATGCTGGGTTTAATCAAAAGTTTTCTCTGCATCTAATAATAAAATTATGTAATTTATTTTTATATCTGTTGATTATTTAATTGCATTTATGGTCTTGCAGACGTTGACCCAGCCCTGTGGGTTTCTAGTTTTTTAAGTAATTTTCAGTTTGAAACTTTTTGATAGGTTTCAATATAATTATCTCCAATTGTTCAGATTAACCAAGTAATAATAATCTATTATTAAAATATGCCAAAGAATTAACTATCTGAAGTAAATATTTTTCTTCAAATGTAGAAAAAAATAAATGTACATTTATTTTTTATTTTATTTGTTGAAAAACTGATACCTTGATATTTATTTCATCAGGAAAATAGGAGGTATGACTAACATCACTTTATAGGACATCCAATGATCTTGGTGTAGGTGAAAGGAAAAGAAGCAAGTATTTAGTTGGCAATTGAGAAAAGACTTTGCAAACAATGACAAATAGGCAAGAAATAAAATTGAAATATGTCTCATATTTCTGTGTTTAAAAAAATAATAATTCTAGTAATCAAAATATAATAGCTGGGAAAATGATCTGATTTAAAGTTTGGAATAGAAATTATGAATTATTCTAAAAGTTTTGAGATTAAAGAAGCAAAAAATTTTCTAAATGGACATTTTACAATAATTAAATATTTCAAGATATGATTAAGAACACTATTATTTGAAATTATGGTAATGGCAAGCAATAAGAGGCACACATATGTTTTTATATTCTTATAAATATTTACAGAGAACCTCCTCTGTGCAGGTACTCTTCTAGGAGCTAACTATACAACTATTAACAATAAGAAGATAATAATCCAAATTCTTAAGACGTGTTGATATTTCAGAGATGAAGTCAGATATTAAGCAAATAGATAAAAGTAATCAAATATTATGCCAAAATAAATTAATTTCTGAAATAAAAACAAAGCAGGTTGGGTTTACTCAGGAAAATTCCTGAAAGACGAAAAAGAGGCAGTTAAGTGTAGAGCAAAGAAGAGAATGTTTTAGAGGCAAGTTTTAGGACATGTAAACTCTTGGAGCACAAAACTCCAAAATCTCACTTTGAGAGAACAACTAGAAGCCAATGTGGTGAGAACATCATGACCATTATGGGCAAGGAGGGAGTTGGAAGATAGAAGAGAGTCATATTTGTCTTTGGGAGGATAAACGTCAGTCACGCTTTGTATGTACTTTCAGGCTGATTTGACAGATTGATTTTAAATGCAAGGTGCTGAACTGGGGTGGCCTAATAAGACACATGATTTTAAAAAGTCCACCTGGCTTTTATATAAGGATGGCACTGTGATTTAAATGTTTGTATTCATAGGTTAAAATTGTAACTCCCAAGGTAATGGTATTGATATCGTTTTTGGGAGGGGATTAGGCCATGAGGATGGAGCCCTCGTGATTGTGATTAGTGCCTTTATAAAGAGACACCAGAGAGCTGACTATTCACTCCCACAATGTGAGAACACAGCAAGAAGGTATCATCTATGAACCAAAGACAGACACTCAGAAGACACCAAATCTGCCATGGTCTTGATTTTGGACCACTCAGCCTCTAGAACTGTGAAAAAGAAATTTCTGTCGTTTATAAGCTACCATGTCAAATGTGTTTTGTTATAGCAGCCCAAACTGAATAAGACAGGTGGATTATGGGGAGGGGACAAAATCAATGCATAGAAGAATAAAACTTAGAAGGTTATTGAAATAGTCACAGAAAAGAGAATATTGACTTTGATACTGTGATCATAGCAAATTCATATCTTTATTCCTGCACCCTGAGAGCAGTGTCTGAAACCTTTTAATGGTTCAGGACATATATATTTTGTAATTTGATGTATTGGGTCAGTCTGATAATAATAAGGAATAGAAGAGTAGGGTTAATCAGAGAAACAGAAGGTCTATTTATTTAAAAAACATACTTACTAGAGCCCAAGGAAAGAGATAAGTTACGTGAAATCCTTGTCTGTAATACCCAGGGCTGGAACAGTGGTAATGAGGTTTCCAAGGAAAGAAGGAGTTTAACTTATTTATATCATCACATAAAATTATTGGAAACCTATAGGCCTGAGTTAAAATGAATCTCTAGCATATAAAGCTGTAAATATTTTAGATCTAGAATATTTTCTTTGTTCCATTATATATTCAGTTACACTTCATTTCTGGGCCACAGCATGCAGGAGTCAGTGGACTGCAAATTCCAGAACAACCTGTTTACTGTGTTTGTTTGAAGGAAGTGTCGTATGCCGACAGTGTACCATGATTTGGTCATCTTTAGACTCTAAGCCCTGAATTAATGTTTCATGAGTCAAAGTAGATTAAAAGCTATCTAAATCTCAGTTCAGATTAATATAGGGAGAGAGCATATGAAGAAAACATCACTGACAAATTTCTCATGCAAACACATTGGCCACAGGTAATTATGATATGCTTCATTGCTCAAATAGCTAAAAAATATACTTTCAATTTGCAAATTAGATTTTTGCCTTAGATCAGTTTTAAATTTAGAGAAAAACTGTAAAGAAAATACAGAGCTCCCTATAACCCATATAATTTTCTCTATTATTAATATTTTTTATTAGTATGGTACCTTTGTACAATTAATTAACAAAATATCAATGCCCATAATTCAGATTATCTTAGTCTTCGTTTATTGTCCTTTCTCTGTTCCAGGGTCCCATCTAGGATGTCATATTACATTCAGTTGTTATGCCTTCTTAAGCTCCAATCAGCTATGACAGTTTCTCAGAAATCCTTGTTTTTTACATCCTTGATAGTTACAAGGAGTACTGATTAGGTTTTTTGTATAATGTCCCTTCTCAATTGAGAATTAGTCTGAAATTTTTGTCATGATTGGACTGTGCTTATGGGTTTTGGGGAGGAAGACCCTAGATATATCAATGGCTTAAATAGTCAATGTGACTTCTCACTGTTGATGTTGACTTGATCACCTGGCTGAGGTGGTAGTTGTCAAGTTTCTCTACTGTGGAGTTACTTCCCTTTCCACCCTGTGTTCCTTGGATGGAAGTCTCTGCACAGCCCACACTTAAAGAATGAGAAGTTATGCTCAACCTATTTGAAAAAAGATTATCCACATAAATTTTTAAAAATTCTTCTGTATGGGCGATGTGTCTATCATCCTGCATTTATTTATTTCAATCATTATATTGGTATAGAATTATATTTTATTTATTGTTTATTTCTTTGTTTTTATTTTTTGTAGAGATGACATCTCACTATGTTGCCAAGGCTGATCTTGAACTCCTGGCCTCAAACAGTCCTCTCACCTTGGACACCCAAAGCACTGAAATTACTGCAGGAGCCACTATGCCCAACCTATATATGTTAAATTTCGGTTTCTTCCTCTTTTCCTTCCCCTTCTTCTTCCCCTCCTGCCCCTTCCCCCTTCGCCTTCCTCCTCCCCTTCCCCCTCCTCTTCCTCCTCCTCCTCCTCCTTCTGTTCTAAATCATTCCAGCTTTGATGTGAAAACTCTTCCAATTGTCTCTGTGTCCTTTTGACATATTCGTATCTTGGTAAAATTGAGTTTTATGGTGTTGCTGTTGTTGTTGTTAATACGTCCTTAATCTTAATTTTGGTACTACACGATGCCATCTTATATAGTTTCTTCTTCATTCTTTTCTAGAATCAACCACTTTCCTAAGAAGCCTTGATTTCTTTTGGACAATACTATTGAAAACTAAGGTCTGGCCCTAAGTGTGCTTCCTCATACTTGTGTGTCATGGCTTTAAAGTCCTCTCAACTGACAAGCCAAGGGTATATATGTGTGTATACTCACGTGGTTATTTATATACACATGTCTACATGTATATTTGTATGCAACTATCTGCATCTACATTATGCTAAATGAGTTTCTACTGATGTCCCCAACTAATCCATCACCACATGGATTATTCCTGCCTCCACCACTCGCTTATCTGTACTCTGCCACCTTAACAGTGAGTAGCCTGGTACTCACCATCTGCCATCCGATGACCTATTATCCAACTCATTATGCCTATAGAACAGTATCAAAACTGTTAACTTGTGGAAAACAACTTAGATCTTTAAGAATAAGAAAAATAGCATATTGTTTTACCTCTGTTTGTTGTTTCTCTCATACTTTTCCTTTGCTTATATAGATCCTAGCTTATGAGCTATGTCATTTTCTTTCTCCCTGAAAATATCTTTAAATCTTTCAGTTTATCTGCTTGTAATGAATTCTCTCAATTTTTGTTTGCCTAAGGAATTATTTACTTCTCTTTTATTTTTGAAGGATAATTTTGCTTGATACAAAATTCTAGGTTGGTGAGTTTTTTTTTTTTCTTTCAACAGCTTTCAGTATCCTCTTGGTTGCATGGTTTCTAGTGAGATATTCAATGTAATTTTTTATTTTCCTTTTTCTGTGCTAATGTATTTTATTTTTCCCTTGTTTCTTTCAATATTTTATCTTTGGTTTTCTACAGTTTGAACCTGTTATCCCTAGGTTTAGAATTTTCAGTGTTTCTGCTGAATGATGTTCTCTGAGTTTCCTGATTGGGTGGTATGATGCCTACAATTATTTTGGAAAATTCTTAGTTTCTTATATTTTAAATAGTTTTTATACTCTTTGTGTATTCTCTTCCTTTTTCCCCTAGTACTCCAGCCTCCCATATGATACACACTTTGAAATTGTCCCACAATTCCTGGATATTCTGTTCTTTTTTATGATTATTATTTCATATTTTTATTGTAGTTCGAGAAATTTATATTGACTTATCTTCAAGCTCACTAATTCTTTCCTCAGCTATAACCAGTCAATTGATGTGCTCGTTCCTTACTCTCTTAATTTATAATATTCAAATGTTTTAGTGTTCTCATCTTTCTACTTAGTTTCACTTATTTTATTCATTTGTTATTGAATTTTTTTGCTATTAGAGTCTTTAATATATTAATCATACTTATTTTAAATTTTCTGATAATTTCAGCATCTCTGTTTGCTTCTCTTATTTGTTTCATCTCTAGACTGTGTTTTCTCTTGTCTTTTAGTGTACCTGATAACTTTTCATTGAAGTTCAAACACAATGTATCAGATAAGAGAATCTGAGGCATTACTTATTTCACTGGGGTAAAGTTTTACACTCTGGCTAGTAGTTAGGCTGTGTTTAATTTTTGGTGTAGCTGTAGGTCCCAAAGGTCTCAAATTCCTGTGGGGTCCTTTATTTCTGTCTCTCCACTGACACTGGACTTTTCTAAATTTTTCCTCAGAGAGAGTTGGCACTTTGCAACTTTTTAAGCCATAGTCCACCGTTACTGCACTAGAGCTCTGTTTGTGTAGTGGTGTGGTGTGGGAAAGTGGAAGCATTTTGTTATCTCTTGAGGAAATGTTAGTCTTTCCTTGGATCCCATCTCCAGGCTGTAACTGTCAAAACTATATCTAGCTCCTGCCTTCCCTAAGTGTTCCTACCAATTATGCCTCCAGCAATCCTGCTCCTGATAAGTGCATCACAGATTTAACTTTGAATTGGCCTGACTCTCCAGATTTTGGTTTGTCAGTTTGCTCTGGGACCTCATTTCTCTGAGTAATCTAATAAAAGTTTTTTATATTCAGTTCAGCCTTTTCTTTGTTTTTACTTTATTTATTTATTATTATTTTAAAGATGTGAGGTACAATTCAGGGTTAGATATACAAGTGGTCCTCGTACGTGTGAAGTTTGAGCCTCCCTTTGGTTCCCACTTCACCTGATCTGAGATTAGGTACCCTCACTGATGTGTCATCCCCACCCCTGGTAGTATCCTCTGATTGCCAATCCCTTTCTTATAGTATTTTAGCAAATGTTCAGGGTTTGCTTATGAGTAAGAGCATGTGGTACTCAGTTATTTGTTTCTGTGATACATCACTGAGTATCATAGACTCAATCTATCCAAATTGCTGCAAAGTCCATATTTTTGGCCTTCTTTATGGCTGTATAATATTCCATAATGTATATGGCTTTTCCTTATTGTAAGAATAAGAATGACAACTTTCATGCTCTCTACATTCCAGAACTGAAACAGGATGTTCTAATTAATCCTGTTTTTATCTAAGAATTAATTGTAACTTTCCCATGCACTGTAGCACATTCTAAATTTACTAGATAATTCTATAACAAAGAAAATATAACACAGTGTCTCATAACTTCACTTTCTGAGAATACCTGAAAACCTTAGCCTTGTCTTCTGATAATAGAAATGTGATTTTATCTGTATTAAGTTAATGTGTCTTTGGAAGAATAAAATAATCATTTATAAAACTGAGAACTAGAAGTAAAGATGCAATGTTTAAAATGAATGTGTAATGTAGACTCAGGCAGCCCAATATTACCTGGGAAAGACTACTAGGGACAAACTCAGGGATTAGAAAGATTTGGATATGGTGGCACGTTCCAGCTACTTGGAAGGCTGATGTGAAAGGATCTCCTGAGCTCAGAAGGTTGAGGCTGTGGTCGCCATGAGACCACAGTGTACAGCAGACACTGGAGAGAAAGTAGCTTGGTTACATGGAAGACCAGCTCTTATAAAGGTCAAATCAAATAGGAATGGCAGTCCAGTCAGTGTAAGAGATTCCAGTAAAATTTAACATATTGTGAGGAAGTTTGATGGGCAGCAGGTGATCTTCACAAAACCATTAGAAAGTCCAGCCTCGGGGCTTCATATAGGATTATGATTCAGACATAGAATTCACTCTGGGGTAGGGGCAATGGTAGTGGCAAATGGAAAAGCATTTACTTAGGATGAAGTAAAACTAAATCATAAAAAGACATGGAGGAAAAAAATGTCTAAGTCAGGACAAGAAGTCAGAACTCAAATTATTACAATTGGATAAATAGGCATGGTTCCACTGAAATCAAATTGTATGCCGTGGGACTAGATATAAAAAATATCTTCCACATATGGCAAAAATTAATCCTTGAAACGACATGAGACTCATAATTGTAGATCACATGACCCTAGGCATGAAAAGAATAAGATGATGGAGGATGAGGTATAGTGTCTCACAACAAACAGAAAATCACAATACTGTGTCTTCTTCTGTTTCATCTCCTGAGAGAGACAGAGGTAAACTTTTCCTAACATAATTTTGTCATTTAATGTGTCTTTTGGCTATTTGCACTATGTTTCCATATTACTTAGCAAGCTACTTTACTGAAAAGATGGCTATATATTCCCCAAAGTCACAGAAGTTCATAAACTCACAACTTCATAAAACAATGTTTTTTTTTTCTTTTGTGTATGTGTGTGTGTGTGTGTGTGTGTGTGTGGCTTTTTTTTACTAAAAAACTTGCAGTGTCATGCACAAACTCTAAAACTGTAGAACTTAATTTTTTTTTTTGATTTGGAGTATCACTCTGTTGCCCAGGCTACAGTGCGGTGGCTCTCTCATGACGACCACAGCCTCAATGTTCTGAGCTCAGGAGGTCCTTTTACATCAGCCTTCCAAGTTGCTGGGACGACAGGCACATACCATCATATCCAGCTAATTTTTCTTGATTTGTTGAAGAGTCGAGGTCTCACCAAGTTGCTCAGGCTGATCTCAAACTCCTGGGTTCAGACAATCCTTTTTGCCTTGGCCTCTCAAAGTACTGGGATTACAGATATGAGCCACAATGACTGGCTATTTTTTTCTTTTTTTCTTTAATGATCTTGCTCTGTCACCTGGGCTGGAATGTAGTGATGTGATCATGGCTCACTGTAATCTGGAACTCCTGGGCTCAAGAGATCTTCCTGCCTCGGCCTCCAGAGTAGCTGGGACTATAGGCACATATCACCACACCCAGCTAATTATTATTTAAAAAAAAACAAAAACAACTTTTGTGAAGACCGACTTTTGCTGTGTTGCCTAGGATGGTCTTGAACTCCTGGCTTCAAGTGATTCTCCCAGTTCAGCCTTCTAAAGTGCTGGGATTACAGGAGTGAACCACCATGTTGGGCAAGTAAAGCGTAATATTTGACAAAGTGAAACATTTGACAACTTAAGGTGTTTTTTGATTCATTTTGTAGGAAATCTATTGAAGAGTTAAAGTTAGAAAGTATCCTGATTTCACTATAGGATGAAAAGAGGCTTACCAATTATAACCCCTACTGGCAGAAATCTTACAGAAAAACACTAATAAATATGATAGCATAAATACTTTTAAAACCTGCTTATCTCTGCAAAAATAACCATGAACAAGACAAAAAGTAAATGTAAATCAGAAAATATTTCAACTTACATAACAAAAATATTTATAATTTTTACAACTTATAGAAAGTGTTATAAATAGAAACAACAAGCTGATGCAAGAATAAAATAAGCCACTAAGAAAAAATAGAGATACTGAGTAAACATTTGGGTACTGGGTTTTTAAAAAGTACAGTACAATCTCACTAGTAGCGAAAAAATGGAAATAAATGATCAGATAATTTTTACTAAAATATTTTCAATAAAACACTTAATACTTGTGACAATAAGGGAAAATTGGCACCTAAATGCAGTATTTATGATGCAAATTGGCACAGATTTTCTGGAAGATAGTTAATAGTGTAAATCAAATAATCTTCAAAAGTTGAAATCCTTAGTAATCCTGGGCCAGGCAATCCTAGCACTTTGGGAGACCAAGGTGAGAGAAATGCCTGAGTTCAGGAGGTTGAGAGCAGCCTGGGTAATATGGCAAGACTCCATCACTACAATAAAAAATAATTTAAAAAAAATTAGTCAGGCATAGTGGCACATGCCTGTAGACCCAGCTATTCAAGGCTGAGGAGAATCACTTGAGCCCAGCTGGTCAAGGCTTCAGTCGCTGTGGTTGTGCCACTGCCCTCCAGTCTCAGTGACAGGGTGAAACTCCAACTCAAATAAATAAATAAATAAATGGAATCTACTTCTTATGGAGGATCTAAGCTAAAAAAAAGAAAGAGAAAGAGAAACAGCAATTCTACTTTCAGGTACTTATCCCAAAGAAATAGTTAGATTATATTATATTATATATTGAATTGCATCAGCATCATGTTTACCATTTATGATGTGTATTCTGCATTCCAAGAACACTGCCAGATACTTCACAAATAGCATCTAAGTTCATCTTCACACAACCCTCAGAATGTTATCCCTGTCTGCACATGAAGGAATCAAAGGCTGCAGGCAGTTGTGAAACTTATTCAAGTTCTCACAGCTATTTACAGACTGAAGTTGGGATTTGCATCATAGTCTACATAAACCATGTGCCTAGAGGTCATGTCATAATGCCTTACTTTACAGATGTTCACTTCATTAATATTTAAAACTAGTTAAAGCATAAGGAAGTGGAAGGAAAAAACAAAGCTAAAGGCAGTAGGGCATCTATTAGCGATTTCAGAATGAATCCATACAATTCTGCAGCATGCACCCATTAAGAATGATGTTATAGACATACTCATTAATCAGAGAGGCTGTTCCTAATACATGTGGAACAATAAACAAAAATGTTATGCTTGGATAGATATATAAATAGACATGTTTAAAATTCTATGCAGTATATATAATTGTATAGTTTTTGTTTTGTATCTCTCTCAAAAATATACTAATTATATAATTAAAATGTTAAAGTCAATAAAATGTTGAACTGTAGAATAAAGATTCAAGAATCAGAGACCCTGGGAGTTTTGTGCTGTTTGATATCTATTGATAGGTGAACTCGCCTATCTATAGAGCTCCCATGTCACGAGTGGATTTTAGTTGTGTCTCCCAAAATTTGGGAGGCAAGTTAATGGCATCTCAACTTGTAATTTCTAGCAATGCTTCTGAATTTAAATATCCCCCAATTATCTTTTACTTATACAAAAATCTAGCTTAAAATGTAGAAAATAAATTTACCATTAAGTCGGAAAATATTTACAGTAAATCATTGAGTAGCAAGTCACTGACCAATTTATGTCATATCTCAGTGTCCTGTAGGAGTGAAGGGAGCCATGACCTTCTGCACATCTCTCTAAATGCTTCTTGTCTGTGCCACTGTGAGCTTTTAATAACCACACTGAGGAGGGGAAGAACAGGTCACTAATGTCCTTTGTGTGTTTGTTCCTTGGGAAGGGATTTCAGAGCAGACAAGTGAAAGTGGTGATTTACTGTCCATTAAAAGGTGCTAATAAGCAGAAAGAAAAAAAGCTGCTGTCCAGCGCCTGCCCTGGCCCCTCAGCCCCGGTTCTCTGCATTGTGTAGGTGCTGGGAGCTAATGAACCTTTTTATATTGCTAGTCATAAAAAGGGCCAATGGCTCTCCATACAGTAATGGACTCCTCAGTGAAACCTGCCTAATAGGCTTCAGGAGGAACTATGAAAAAATCAATTGCCTCACTGAGGTCAGACTCACATAGCTTCGCAGCAGAATAATCTAGTCGAGGTCAATCCACTGCTATTTCATGAAAATTAAAAATTGGCTTTGAAATTGTGTGTTCCTTTCAATTTTAAAAGGGAAAGAAATATATTTCCCACTTGATCAGTCACAGTTGTCTATATCACAAGTCAAAAACAGCAACAAAAAGACAGCAAAATTAAATAAGGAACTTAATGATTATTTTGTTCCCATCTGTATAAAAACAATGATGATTTATATTTGAATGGTGCTTTCAAGTTCACTGATCATTTTTTAACAGCCCTGTGAGGTTGGCATTCTTATCATAGTTTCAGACATGAAGCCCCATCAGTCAGCCAGGGCAGAACCTAGATTTAAACTCAGATCTGTTACTTCCAACTGCAGTGTGTAGTCTGTATCTCTCCTCTCCATTTTTCTCTTCCTCCTATTTCAAGCAGATGGTCAGACAATATGTTCCTTTGTCTCAGTGAATGTTTATGGCAGGAAGGAGAGATTAGTACATGGAATCAAAGTCGGTGGGTTTCTTTCTTTCTTTCTTTCTTTCTTTCTTTCTTTCTTTCTTTCTCTCTCTCTCTCTCTCTCTCTCTCTCTCTCTCTTTCTTTCTTTCTTTCTTTCTCCTTCTTTTATCCCATCCCTCCCTCTTTCCCTTCCTTCTTTCCTTCCACTTTTTTAAAAGTCTAAATCTCTTAAAGAGATAATTCTATGTGTCCCAGAGAGAGAAGTCAGAAACAACATTGAAAGAGAAAGAAAGGGAGGGAGGGAGGAAGGAAGGAAGGAAGGAAGGAAGGAAGGAAGGAAGGGAGAGAGAGAAAGAGAGAGAGAGAGGGAGGGAGGGAGGGAGGGAGGAAAAGGGAAGGAAAAGAAAAGAAATAAGAGAATAAGGGATTTTCCCGAGAAGGGAAAAGTGTGCTGGTTAAGAGAACCCCAAAGATTCATGGCTGGCAATGCTTTGGGGTTAAAGATATGAGTAAAAGGAAAAATATTAGCAAAAGGAAAAATGTTAGCAAAAGATGTTACAGAAGTTGAGAGAAAAAAGCAAGTAAATAAACAAATTAAAATAAATGAAGCCGGGCTCAGTGGCTCAGTCTGTAATCCCGCGCCTTTGGGAGGCTGAGGTGAGTGGATTGCCTGAGCCCGCGGGTTCGAGACCCGCCTGGGCAGCGAGACCTCATCTTTACAGTAAATCAAAAACTCAGCCGGGTGTGGTAGCGCATGCCTGTAATTCCAGCTACTTGGAAGGCTGAGGCGGAAGGATCGCCGGAGCCCAGCAGGTCGAGGCTGCGGTGGCCGGGAGAGGCCACTGCACTCCAGTCTGGGCAACAGAGTGAGACTCCAACTCAAAAAAATAAAAAATAAAAAAATGAAAAAATAAAATAAATAAATGAAAAGGAGTAATTATTGGAAACAATTATTTGAAAACTGAATAATGGTCCCCCAAAAGAATCCGTGTCCTAATACCCAGAACCTATGAATGTGACTGCACATGGGAAAAGGGATCACACAAAAAAAGAGACACTAGGCTTTCCCATAAAAATTAGTAGGCAAAGGAACATAGTTAATACTTTCAAAAAGGTCAAGGAAACATATTTTGTGAAGAAAATTAGAATGTTATATTCGCTTAAGTATCATTTAAAAGTGAAAATCAAATGAAAGTCCCTCTCTAAAAACACTCATGTAGTAAATACCCCAGGAGAAAATGGAAGATGCTATGGAATACGTAGGGATTGAGCGTGATTAAGTAACTAATAACAATTGCATCTTACTATTAGTAGTGGTGAAAATATTTATGCTATCATTTGATGTAAATAGCAGAAACATGCTGGTGATGGTGATGGAGACATTGAGGGATAGACATGGCTGAGAAAATGCTAGAGTCTCAAAATGTATGCTTCAAACTCCTGTATTTTTTATGAGCACTACATAAAATCTTTGTCACAATTGCTAGCATAAGGATTTATTTTAGATTTGTTATGTTTTCTTGTAGAGTTGACCCTTTATCACTCTATAGAAGTCAATCATTTATCCCTGAAAGTAGTCCTTATTCTGGAAATGATTATTTTATTTGAAATGAGTAAAGGTATTCTAACTTTTTTGGTGTTTTTGTTTTTGTTTTGTTTTGTATGTGCATAGCTTTGTTTGGTTGTTGAAGGGTATTTTTTCTGCTAGGTTTCTTGGCTATGTCAATTATTGTCTATAATTTTAGAAAATTGGGCAACCCCCTCAGGTCCCCTCTTACTGTGGGAGCTTTTCTGTCCTCTCAATAAATCCTTTCTCACCTTCAAAAAAATTTTTTAGAAAATTTTTGTTTGTTATTTCTTCAAATTTTTATTTAGCCTTCTCATATCTGGGATTTCAATTACACATATCTTGGGCCTCTTAAAAATTTCCCACAATTCTATGATTCTCTGTTATTTCCTTAATGTATTTTTTTAGTTTGGGAAATTTCCATTGACAGATCCTAAGATCATTATTTTTGTGTCTGCTTTGGAGCATGACAAAATAATTCTTCATTTATGATACTGTGTTTTTTGTTTCTAGCATTTTCATGTGATTATTTCTTATAATTTTCTGCTATAATATCAACTGAAATTACCGTTTGATCTTGCATATTGTCTACCTTTTACTTAGAGGCTTTAGTATACAGTCTGTAAGTATTATCCATATATCTATACTCTTCTTCTACAGTTAGTTGAGGCTGCAATAAGAAAATATCATAGTCTGGGTGGTTTAAACAACAGAGTTTTATTTCTCACAGTTCTGAATGCTGGGAAGTACAAGACCAAGTTGCCTGCCCATTCAGTTTCTGGTGAGGACTCTCTTCCTGGATTGTAGATATCTGCTTCTTATGACCTCAGAGCGAAAGAGGGAGAAAGAGAGAAAAAGAGGGAGAGAAAACACAAGAACCTGTGGGGCTATAGCTTCATTAAGACCCATGGGTGTTCTCCCTTAGGCTTTCCCAAGGGGGTTGTGGATTGGTTAATTTAAGGAAGACATGTTCAAAGGGGAAGAACTTAACTACATGACTCTAGTCTCTTCCTCTTCTTCTAAGGACTAATCCCATTATGGGACCCCACCCTCATGACCTCATCTAGAACAAAAACTTACCTTCAAATGCTATCACACTGGTAGTTAGAACGTCTTCAATGTAGGAAGTTTGTGGGGACACAAACATTCAATTCATAAAACATATTAATAGTTTTTCTGTATTCCGCATGTGACATTTTCACCATTTATGTTATATCTGAGATGGGTTCTGACAATAGTTTTGTCTCTTCAGATTGTATTTTTTTGTGCCTCTTGTTATGCCTCTTAAAAGCCGGAAATGTTGTGTCAAACAGTGGCTATTCAGATACCTTTTCTCTTTTATTTTCATGATTACACATGAGCACACCTTTCCATGTGCTAGGCTTTTAAGTTGTAGATTTGTACAAATAGGGTCAAAAATAAGGCTGGATCTCCTTGCTTGGAGTTGGGTCTTCTGTTCGCTCTGCTACCCAGAGAGACTGCCTCTGCAGCTGTCCTAGCTGTATTCCATCTGATTTATTCTCAACATTTGTTAGTATGGTAGTAAGGTGTGCAGAAGGGAAAATTTTCTGATGTTCTGATGAATCATTTATCTTAGACAGATGTTGTGATTCTGAGTTTGAGGGTGTGGACTTCACAAATAAAGTTTAAATGATGGGGCTAACTGATATTTTCTTTCCATCACCCATGAGTAGAGCTTTTGTTCTTTTTGTCTTTTCCCATCTTCAGTGGGATTTCCACCAGTACTCTCAATCCAAAGTATCATTGTGTTTTCTCCTGTAGACTAAAGCTTTTGTTAGGGGAGAAAAAGGAGATGGCTCCGGACAGAATTTCTCTGGTCGCTGCCATTCTCTCCACCAGACAGTACTGAGAAAAGTTTCTCAAGATGCTCCTTGATGTTGTTCTCTGTGAGTGTTTGGTAAAGTTTCTGAGAAAACCCTTTAAAAGTGTGCAAATATTCCTCCCCCATATTTGTGACCTGCAGGATCTTTACATTCCCAGGTTAGCCCACACTCAGCTTTGGTAATTCATTAAGAATTTCTATCTGCATCTCCTGACCAAATTAGTTCAGTGACATCTGTCCCAGGGAAGCAAATACTTGGGTTCTGTTTCTCCCTTCAGGCACCTGTTTCCTCCCAAGTTTCAATGAATTATTTTCCCTGTGATTTCAGAACCTTGATAAATACAAGAAAAAAATATTATTTGCTGTTTGATCAATGTTTTTTATTGTTGTGTGAGTGAGAACAATGCTCTTGCTGTTAGCATTCAATAAATGAGGACTCTTGTGCAAGCATCATTAGTTTCTCTCCCTTCTTGGAGTTGCATCCTTGCTGGTGCATTGACTTGCCAACATCAAATCTAAGTTCACTAGAATGTCATCGAATTACTTCAGTTATAAATGGTTTCTAGTTATAAAACAGTCATCCCATTTCTTAAAAATAGACTTCTCTTCATTTGAAAGAGAAAGACAAAGATAGTTTTTGTTTTATTCTGAGCTGCATATCAAATTAAAGCTACCCTATAGATTCAACAAAAGCAAAATTCTGTTTTATGATGTTTGGCGCTACACTGGTAAACAACAGCTCATTTGATAATGATTGTTATTAAAACGACTAGGATCTAATAATAGAAATTTTCTGACTTTATTCTGATCATTGTATAAAAAATTAAATTATTCCTTTTTTGTTTTGAGTTTATTCTATCAAGAAATTTGGGCACCAGATGTTATAATAATGTGCTCGTGCACCAAATGATGCCCTGTGGGCTGAGACAAATACATTTATCTCCAAAGAGGGGATAGGAGACTCAACACTTGAAAAGAGACTGGGCATAGTTTTCTGCTCTAAAAAATGTCTGCATGTCAATGATTATCAAATGTTCAACTCTAGCCAGATTTTATAGCCATTAAAATTATTTTAAGTTTAGTAAGAGGTATTTCATGTTAAAAAATAAAAAAAAATAAGCAAAAGACATTTCAGAAAATAACATGATTTCTCAATCTACAAAATCCTAATTGAACATCTTTGCTTATAAAAATTGATATTCAGTTAATCAAGGACAATATTTATTTAGTACCCACTTAATTTTCCTTTTGAGGAAGACTGAAGCCCATTTGAAAAATTAGCTAATAATGTTACTGTTAACAGATAAACAAATGGTTCCTGTTGATGTTATTTTAAGTAGTTGTAGTAATTATAAAGTATATACTACTATATGTGATCAAGAAGGGCTATTATTTTGTGAGTTAGGTTGTGATATAAAGTTCAGTAAATTGGAATTTCAGCAGGCAGGGGTTCTAATCTTGTATTGCTGAGGTACGGAGTTGCAATCCATTTTCTTAAAGACTCACTCCATACATGATTCTAACCAAGTAAAATAGCCATAAGGTAACCAACCATAAGGTAAAAAGTGCATATAGTCCTCACACTTCATACTGATGGATTCACATCATCCTGAAAATGTGATTTGGAACACTAAGAGCACAATTCCTGCCATATCTAACGGAACACAATAATTGTCAACAAGTTAATATAAGGCAATGTAGAAAATAGCAAATGAGTTTTACATGAAAATAAAATTAATGAAATAAAAAATGGCGTCATTGAATGGTTAAGAAGGGCAACATTAACTGAAATGGAATGAAGGGATGATGCACTTGATGGTTACATCTCCCAAGTACTTTGTTAAGTTAAATGTTTACTTTGGAACAATTTTAGACTTGCAGAAACTTATGAAGACACGCAGAGATTTTTTTTTCATATGCCCCACATCCAGTGCCCCTGATTATTGACATCTTACATTAATATGGTACATTTTCCACAATTTTTAAACCAATATTAATTCATGAATTCTTACTAACTTTATTAATAAAAATTCATAATAAAATATAGATATTTTATTATTAACTAAAGTCCATACTTTCTTCATATTTTCTTAGTTTTACCTAATTTCCTTTTTCTGTTCTACAACCCCATCCAGGATATCACATGATATTTCGTTACATGTCTCTTTGAGCTACTCTAGCCATTGGTGGTTTCTCAGACTTTTCTTGTTTTTGATGTTCTTGACAATTTTGAGGAGTTTTGGTCATATATTTTGTACAATGTTTCTCAGTTGAGATTTTTCTGGTATTTTCTCATCATTTTGTGGGTTCGAAGGAGGAAAACCACAGAGATAAAGTGCCATTCGCATCACCTCGTATCAAGAATACACATTATCCACAAGATTTGATTTATTATTGCTGATGCTGACTTTGACTGCCTGGCAGAGGTGGTGTATGCCAGATGTCTTCACTGCAGTAACTTTTTTCTTTAAACTTTTTTTCATACTGTATGCTATGGAAGAAAATAGCCAAAATTTAAGGAGTCAGAGTTATATTCCACCTCCTCCAGGGTGCACTCCAAAGGCTTACCTCCAAGATAATTGCAAGTTTTGGTATCAGATGATTCCCAGACTCTTGTCCATAATTAACGGTGTTTTCTACTACTACTATTGAAAGTATCTCATATAATCAGTAATATACATCTGGTTCTGATGTTTTATTTCTTTTCCAACATATAATATATAATCTGTTGATACTTTAAAGAAGTGAGAATCTCGTGCATATAGAATAGTGTCACCAATTATGAGAGAAGGAAACTGGGGTTATACTCCAGCTCTAAGGAGTTAAAAATTTGGTCTGCTAATGAAGAGAAAGATAGGATCAATTTCAAGCTCCAAAAGTAATACACTGAAACAATCCCTTTAAAAAATATTTCTGGTGTTGTTTTAAAGGACTTTACAATGCCTGTGATAATTTGTTCTGAAATGAAAGAACAGTATATAGTCAGGACAACTCAATATTAATCTAATCTGGGACTCCTTACCTGTTCTTTTAGAATGTGATCCAGATGTTTGATAAAAGCTAAAGTAGGTAAACCCAATTTATGGGTCTTAGAGGCTTATGCTATTGAGGGAATGAAATGAATCCACATAAATGTTCTAATATTGAAAAAAAAAAGACACATCACTTAGAGAACTGTTCATGAGAGGCCAAACCTCAATGCATATAGCAATGCATTTTTAAAGTTGTTTTGCATTTCCAAAAGTAGTAAAGTAATTCAAAGTGCACTTAAAAGATCTAACATATAGCATTTTATTCTTGAATTACTACCTAGTTTCCTCAGTTCTAAAATGTCATAAAATATAAAACACATTGATTTAGCCATAGCTGTATAAAGGAACAGGGAACTATTATGTTAAAGTTGCATGTCTATATTTTATTTATTTTAAAGGAAAAATTGTAGAATTTTACAAAATATTTTAAAAATTTAAATTGTCATAGTGCAATGCAATTTTCCTTTATTTCTTAATTTATCTTAGTAATAACATTTATTATATGATTTAATGATGAATATGTAGCACCTAGGAAATAGTCAACATATTTTAACGAAGTTATTTTCTTTACAATTTATGTTTAATCACAAAATAAGGACAAATCTTTAAAATAAATTAAAATTATAATATTTTAATGAACAAAAATAGTTGCTATATTTTGGTAGTTTGTTTTATTTCATAGCTCTTGGAATAATATTCTTACCTATTAGAAATTTTTCAGTGAGATCTAATGTGGCTTATTTTATACATAGTAAATTGTACCCCTTTGGGTTTTACAGTTGATGAGTGTGGACAAATGTTGTGTACAGTTGTGTAATGACTATGATGAAGCCATAGAACCTTTCTATATCCTGTGAATATTTATGTGCAAGTCTTTGTGAAAAAATAAGGTTTTATTACTCTTAGGTAAATACCAAGAAGTAAAATTGGTGGATCGATTAAATTTAATATAGCTATTAATATTATTGGAATCAAATGTGTGATTTTGCTTGAAGTTTTTTATTTACACATCTGTTCTTTGTTACCTTTTCCTCTTTACTTGTGTTCTTTTAGATTAAATAACTATTTTTATGATTTCATTTTATCTCTAGTGGTTGCCATAGGATACGAAAATACATCTCAACCTATCACAGCCCAACTTCAAATAAGATTACACCACTTTACAAAGAATATGAGAACTTGACAACACTTACTTCCACTGCCCTCTCCCATGCTTTGCACTGCTGCTTCCACACATTTTCCATCTGTGTCATCAACTCCATAATACTTTGTCACTATTTATCTTTAAACAATTATCCTTCAAAACGAGCTAATGCAAACTATATTTTATGTTTATCTTCCTGTTTCCATGCTCCTCCACAGGCTGTTTTCACACAGCAGTGTCCATGACCATGACCCCATTTTCTCTTTCAAAATATTTTGCATTCATTTCTGTGTCCATGATCTCAGTTGCTAAGATTACCAGTCCTAGTTGCAAAATCTAGAAACACCCATGAGTGATCAGTTCCTTCTACAGCCACACTCGACTAATCAGCTACTCATACGTGTCTCTGTAATTTCTCTTCTCTCCAGCCACTCCCCTCCAGATCACTGCTGTTGCTCAGTTCTTATCCTCTCCTGGACTCTTAATGGGCTTTCTCCTTTGCTAACTCCATCCTTCCACCTTCTCCTTTAAAACTGCTACCAGGATGTCACTTATAAAATACAGGATCCCACCATAGAATTCTTCCTCATTCTGCATGAAAATTAGAAATGGTTCCTTCCTGTCTATAGAATCCAAGTTACAGTTTTAGAACTGTTACACTGACCCTTCACATTCAGCCAAGATGTGCACAGGTAGGTGAATACATTGATACATGATAACCACTTAGATTGATAGGATATTGACTTACTGGTGACTCACATACCAAAAATAAGCAAACTATTTTTTTGCTGCCATAAAGTACCTCGTGATCTTTCTTATCTTAAATTCCTAATTTTCCTTCTTTCTCTTCCAGGAAATATATCTCAAAATTCAACTTGAAACTACCTTAGCTTTCTCGACAGCACTGTCATATCTACAGCAGTCATTATCATATTGCAGATTTTAGAATCACTCCCACTGCAGAGGGACATTTAGTCTTGTTCCTTGCTGAGTTCCTGGTCCTTAGCACACTCACTGACTGGCGTGTAGTGACAGTAAATACGGGCTGAGTGAATTCCAAGTGTCCCTTTTTATGGTGGCTTTTGTTTTAGGTGCCAGAGGAAGAAGAAACAGAAATGGAAAGAGATATAGAATTAAAGGTCCCTGCTTTTACATTGCTTACCAGCTACTCAGAGCTAAACAATTATTAATAAATGCTGTTAAGATATGACTGCCTGTAAAGCAACATTCAGTGATTAGCTTTATTAGTCCTGAGAGGTTAAATTACCAAAAATCCCTGTTACTATGACCCGCTGTGCTCCATCCCTTTTCTTTTTTTTTATTTTTAATTTTTATTATAAAGATGTGGGGTACATTTCAGGTTTAGGTATAGAAACACTAATCATGCAGATAACCTTGTTGATGAGTTATGCCCCTCCCTCCCCTAGCAGTTTCCCTCAACTGCCAATCCCCTCCCCTTCCCCTGAGAGTTTCCCACTACTGCCAATTGATTTCTCATAGCATTTTCATTGTTCTTTTCTTAAAGACAAAGTAAAAGTATCAAAGGAAAGAAGTGCTCTCTCAAACAGAAGTGATCTTCAGCAAACTGATGGCCTCTTCATTGTTCAAAAGACATTCTCTCACCTGTGTTTTAAGGAAGAATTTGCTTTTAGTTTACTATAGATTGCTTTCTCTGAAGGTCTATAGGACTAGAGACACAAACATAGGCACTCATTCACATGCGTGTGCACACAAGCAAATGTGTGCATGCACGTGCCACTTACACACATTCCCCAACATAACACACATGTGCATGCATATGAACAGACATATGCCAGACATGTACTCACTCATACATGTGCACTGACAAACATATTCTCATATTCATGCACATGCACATACAAGAAACTCACAGGCACACATATGCATGCACACTCACACAAACACATTCTCTCTCTGTCTCTCTCTCTCTCTCTCTCTCTCTCTCTCTTTCTCTCTCACTCACTCATATGCACACCTTTCTACTATATCCTTGCAGAAATTAATTCCTGTCTCTGGACACAGTGTGACCTTAGCAGTAAGTCTTTCCTCAACTGGTGAAAAGCAAGCCTCAATGTAGAAAGTAAAATTGAAGATGTGTGTGGTAGATTTTATTGATATTTGAACATTTCTTTCTCAAAGAGGTGAAATATTTCCATTCCCACGCAAACTGTTATTTTCAGAAGAGATTTGTGTTTTCACACAGAGACAGTGACTCATCTTCCTCAGGTGGGAGTTTATGCTTTGCAAGATGCTTTCCAGCAATAGCTGGGCAACATGGATTTGCCTGTTTCTCACTGGTATTATCAGCAAGAAAATGTTAGCATTCATTAGTTAATAAACTGAACTGCACAATCAATATTGTGTGATGCTACATTGTTCAAGCATATTAAAGCAGTCTTAATATTAACCACTCTTGAAGGTAACTTCCCTGTACCTGCCTAGGTGAGCTGGCCTTTACCCCAGGTAACCACCTGTCATATGTATAGCCAAGGGCCTATGAGCATGGAAAAGCTTCAGGCAGTTCTGTGACCTAAGGTTAAAAGTTACTGAAGAGGATGTTTACTGTGTGTCCTCCCACCCTATTTATGAAGGAAACAGCAGACCCACAGACCCTTTTCTGGTCCATATAGAATTTGAGGCAAATTAAGAAAAGACGCATTTTCCCCTAGAGCAAGGTTTCTCAAGCTGAGCACTACTGACATGTGGAGTTAGATTTATTTGAGTTGTGTGTGTGAGGGGTGAAAGATGGCCTGTCTTGTAGACAGCTAGTTGCTAGCAGCATTCTTGGCCTCTACCAACTCAATGCCAAGAGGAGCTCTTTGCGATCATGAAAACCAAAAATGTCTCCATATATCTTTGTTCTTAAACAGAATCTATTTGTTTTGCTCTCAGTGTAAATAATCAAAATAAATACATTTTCAGAATGTGATATAGTCTTATGGTCACAGATAGTAATTTCATGTTAGACTACATATCTATAACACGCTTTTTCTTTTTTTGCATCACTTGTGGTACTTTTTCTTGATGGTTTCACATATTTTCTTATTCTATCTTTACTGCAATTTGTTAAACATGATAGCAGAGAGCAATGTTGTGTTTTTCTATGAATATGATTATGTTGTATTATCTACAATCTTAGATCAATTCTAAATTTCCCAATGTATATAAAAACATAAAGTCTTAAAATACAGGGTTTGTCTTATTTTATCAATAGGATTCAAGTCTTTTGAATAAAACATATATTTCTAATAGGAAATTCTTCCATAGTTTCCAAAGTCAGAGGCTACAGGCTACTGTCTCTAAATGCAATTTGTTCTTATTAGAAACTGACAGATAAATGATTATTTTCCAGATCCCTTAGTAGACCTCTAAAAGATTATATTCTAGTCCATAATTAGGAGTCTTTTGCTGGAGGTCTGTCATTAGTTCCATTTAATCTTCTAGGGAACCCATTAAACAAATGTGGTTAATTAAATTATAACATATTCATTAGATTGAAGTCACTGAAAGCTGTGTTTATGAATTAACAACATGGGAAGATATAAAAGAAAATCCATAATGTTATTTCATTATTTCTATCTCTATTTTAGTATCTATAGCATCTGTATCTATTTCTACATTTATATTGTTCACATGCTTAGGGAAACCCTGGTTGTAAACAAAGTATTACCCTTGACACTCAATAGCTCTGTCAACACCTTCTTCTTCATTTATCTATCAAATGTCTCCTTGGCATCTGGTTCACCCAATCTCTATGTGGTTGAGAGGGTGTCAGGTGTCAGGTCCGGGTTTTATGGTCCTTCTCCTAATCACCTTTGTCAAGTGCAAATCTCAGAAATACAGAATTATTTTTACCAGTAGTAAAATTGAACTGGTATTGAAATAGAAAAAAAAATACATCAAAACAAATCACAAAGTACATTTTTTATTATGTTTGCAGTTCTTTCATGATACTGTGAAGCTTATATCAGCTGTAATTTACTGTAATTTTAACAATTAAACTCCATAGACGTATTTCGTATCCATAGTATATAATACCAATTGTGAGGCATATGGGCTACCACTGAAGTCTAGCTTTACCTTAGGATCTAATACTATTTATACATACACCAGAAAAATCAATAAGATCCTGTGAGAGGCTTCTTTTTAATTAATTTTGATTACATATTCAGTGAAACTTATTTATATTTCCCAGTGTACAACTTTTAATGACTTTGTCTAATGCTCATGTGGTTTCCTCTGTTCAGCTGGATCCCTGTAGCATTTTCTTGTCTCACTATGTTAGAAAAAATAGTACAGAGAAGAAGGGTTTATTGTATTTTAAATTTATGTTCATTGCTGAGTAGATGCCTAAAGGGCATTTAATAAATGCCTTTTCATAAATTAAAACATAAATAGGTGGACAGAGATTTCCCAATGACTTATCAGATGAACACGGCCATCATCGTCTCGTCTGCACAACTTGTTGGCAAGGATCTTATCTGACATTGCAAATCAGGGCTAGGTATCCAGTAGTGGTTGCTGTATATTATCTCTTTCATTAATTATTCATCATGTCAAAGGACTTTTACTAGGGATATTTAAAAGTGAGGCCCATGATGGAATGTTGATGTCTGCTGGGTGGATTTACAGCTGGTCAAACATCATGCAGTGGTTGATGTCAGTCTGATGGGGGAGAAGGGTTTCTGTCTTCTCAGTTTTTTCTTTTTTATCAATGATATAGAAGGCAGAAAATATGCTTCTTATGCACACAACTTAAAAATGGCCTTTGCAACAAATGACAGATTCAATATTTATGGTGGTTCTAATGCAAAATAGCTTTGCAATCAGAAAGACCTCCATCCAAATTCCAGACCAGAATTTAATATTTATGTGACTTTGGTCATGTTACTTAAATCTCTCTCTTCCATAATATAGTCACATAAAAAACTGAGATGTATTACTCCTCTGTGAGGAAACAAAGAAAGTGCCAAATTTCTTGGGTGGAGGTGGAACCATTTTGGCAGAACCAAACTGGATAGTAAGTCTACTCCAAATACACTTTTCTATCCAGATATCATTTTCAAGAAATCTTAACCATAAATATAGAGAGATTGGAAAAGAAAAAGTGAAATGGTTTTTCTCCACAGATAATGTATTTGTATAAGTAGAAAATGCAAGTAGTTTCACCAAAAAAATAAGCCTAATAAATGAAATTTGAAGGTGACAAAATATAAGGTCAATATACAAAAGTCAGTTGTGATTTTATCTACAAACATTGAACAGTTAGAAAAAAATGAAAAGCAATATACTTAGGATAATCTCAAATGCATAAAATAGTGAGAAATAAATTTACCAAAAGATGTTCAAGATCTCTTCAAAAAATTCCAGAACTTTTTTGAGCAAAGTTTAAGAAATTCTAAATAAAGATATGCACCATAATTGTGTGTTAGGAAATTTAATGTAGTGAACAAATTATATTAACTGAGGTCAAGAGTTCTCATAAACCAATATATCAAGATAAGATGAGATTTGAATGATGACAGATGAATATGTTATGGAACAGAATAGAGTGCTGAATTAGACTAATATTTAAATGAAACGTTGATTTTTGACAAAAATGCTAAACAATCCAATGGGATAGGAGAGTCCCTTTACCTCCATGTCCTAAATGGGCAAGGAGAGTATTAGGCTTCTAAATCGCACTATTTTTTTCCTCCAAGTTTAAATAATTGAAATACATACATTTTTCAGAAAGAGAGGCAAAGTATTATGGTAATAGACAAGACTCATATGATTCTAGGCTAAATATCAACAATATTACCATTTTTTTGCATCACTTACAGTAGCATTTGAAAGACATTTTCTTCATCTATCTTATTTTACAAACTATATATCCTCTAATTTTTAACTTCAGGAGACTTCTTTGGTAAGCATGATAGTGAAGATTAATTCCAAGTCTTTCCTATGTATAACTAGGTTGTATTATCTAAAAACTTACATTGATTCTAAATTTTCCATCAAAGGGATGTAAAAATATAAATCCTTAAAATACAAAGCAAGTCTTATCTTATCAACAATATTCAAGTCTTTAATTAACATATACTTTTAATATTGTATTCTTCCATACCTCCCAAAGTCAGAGACCACAGCCATTACCTCTAAGTGTGATTTTTTTAAAGTTAGAAATTGGCCAATAAATGATCATTTTTGTTATCTCAATATCTAAGATAAATTGAAGTTGATCATAGACTTAAATGGAAAACTAAAACTATTTATGTAAAAGCAAACTAAATTTATCTTTCTTGAGTATGTATTCACCTCTAGCCACTCTGAACACGTAAACAACATTTATACACTATAAGTATGCATATCCTGAAATGATTTTCTTTGTATATTGTTGATTGTTCAAAATTAACAAGTATTATTAAAATATTAAAATCTACACTAAATACTATTTGGCAATAAAATGGAATAGCGTGTTACAATACGTTACATGTTACAACATGGATGAAACTCAATGTGAAAAAAGCCAACACAAAAGACTATATGTTTGCATTCATGTCCTATTGTTGTAGAACAAGGGACCACAGATGCAGACACTTGGCACTATATCTATCCTCCATCTCACACTTTCTATGGGTTAGGAGTCTGAGCACGGTCTCCTGGGAGTTTTCTGCTCAGGGATCCACAAAGCTGAAATCAAGGTGTTGGTCTGCCTGGGCTCTTATCTGAGGTTCTAAGGAAGAATCTGCTTTCAAGTTCATCCAAGCTTCTGGCAGGTCTGGCCCCTTTCAGCTGTAATACTGGGGACCTCACTTCCTTGCTGGCTGTCAGTAGAGAGCCTTGGTCAGGGCCAGGAGGCTGCTCTCCAATCCTCAAACAGGGCTTCCTTTATCTCTGAAGCCAGGAAGGCTTATCAAATCCACTTAGAGCTTCACATCCTCTCTCTCCTTTGCTCTCTGCATCCAACCAGAGAAAACGTACTGCTTTTAAACAGCTCTTTTAGGAATCACCAAACTGTTTTCCACAGGGGTTGTACTGGTTTACACTCCCACCAACAGTGTAGAAGTGTTCCCTTTTCTCAACATAATATGACCCCACATTCCCCCAACTGGGAATATACCCAGAGGAACTCAAATCACTCAATGAAAAAGATACCTGCACACGCATGTTTATTGCAGCATTATTCACAAAAGCAAAAACATGAAACCAACTGTGCTGCCCATCAAAAGAGGACTGGATTTTAAAAAGTGGTACATACACATGATGGAATATTATGCAGCCATAAAAAAGGACAAAATTATAAACTTCATGGCAACTTTGATGGAATTAGAGTCTATCATACTCAGTGATCTATCTCAGAAACACAGAACTGAGTACCACATGTTCTCACTTATAAGCGGACCTTAAACAATTATCATAATACTATGAGAAGAGGATTGGTGGTAGTGAAAAACTGACAGGGAGGGGAGGTGGGATAGGCAGTTAAGGGAAACTGCCAGGGGAGGAAGGGGCACACCTCATCAACAGGGGCACCTGCGTAATGAACATTTGTATACCTAGCCTTGAATTGTACCCATCTTTAAAATTAAAAAAAGAAGAAAGACTAGGACTTGGACTTCAGGTGGGCACAATGGCTCAAATCAATAATCTCAACACTTTGGGAGGCAGAGACAAGAGGATTACCTGAGTCCAGGGGTTCAAGACCAGCCTGGGCAACTTGACAAAAACTTATCTCTACAATAAATCAAAAAATTAGCTGGGTGTGGTAGCACATTCCTGTAGTTCCAGCTACTTGGAAGGTTAAGGTGTTAAGGATCGCCAGAGACCATCAGGTCGAGGTTGTGGTGGCCATAAGTTTGCCACTTCACTCCAGCCTGGGTGACAGAGACACCAAATAAACAAACAAACAAACAAACTTGAACTTAAACAATATTAAAAAAGAAGTTCAAGATATTTCTCAACAAAATAAATGTGTAAGATAATAGGAAGGCTATACACTTGGGAAAATATTCTCATTACATATATTTGACAAGTAACTTATATCCAGAACATATTAAAAACTTATAATTCAACAATAAAATACAAAAACTTCAATTAAAAATTGATGAATGACTGGTACACATACTTTACAAAAGAAGAAGTATGAGCTGCTGGTAAGCATATATGAAAGGTACGCAACAACATTAGTCATCAAAGAAGTGCAAGTTATGCTCACTCTTAAGTACTGCATCATGCCCACTAGAATGTCTAAAATAAAAAGACTGACAACACTCCCACACATTGCTCACAGGAATGTAAAATGTCACAGCAACTTTGAAAAAGCATTTTGCTTTTTTTTAAAAAAATAATAAAACCTATACCTACTCTATAACCAGCCATGTTATTCCTAAATGACCACACAATAAAAATTAAAATTTATGTCCTCAAAAATGTTGTGTAAGATCACTAAATATAATTTTATTCATAATAGTTAAGTCCAGGAAACAGTCTAAATGTTCATCAGCAGAAGAGTGGTAAATGTAATGTGTTACATTCACACAATGAAACGCCGCAATGAAAATGGACAAATTATCACTACCTGTCTAAACCTGAATAAATCTCATAAGTATATCCTTGAGTGAAAGAAGCCAGACATAGAATTAATTCATTTCTATGAAGTTTAAAAATAAAACAAACCCGTCTGTGGCAACAAATTCAGTGTAGAAGTTACCTAGAGAGTAATATTTGGACAGAAATTTGTGAGAACTTCTGAAGTGTCAGTTACAAAGCAGCACACACTATGTAATGATCTAATGCACTGTATACTTTTGAATTATGTGCATTTCTTTGTGTGTGTTAACCTTCAGTAAAAATTGTTTTAAAAAGAGTGTGATTAAAAAGAATGAGAAGACAAGTCATAGCCTGGGAAAAAATATTCGCAGAAGACATGATAAAGGATCATTCTCTAAAATATAAAAAAGAATGCTAAAAACTCAAAAGTCAGAAAATAAAAAACCTGATTACACAGTGGGGAAACAATCTGAATAGACAGCTCACCAAAAATATATATACAAACAACAGCAAACAAGAAAATCAAAAGATATTCTATATCACATGCCATTAGGGAATTGCAAATTAAAACAGCAGTGAGCTATCACTACTCACCTGTTAGAGGTGCTGAAAGTCAAAAGCCTGACACCACCAAAGTCAGACAAGGATGTAGAGAAGAGGGGCTCTCATTCACTGCTGGTGAGAAGGCAAAATGGTACAGTCACTTAATTTCTTACAAAATAAACATATTCTTACCATGTAATCTAGCAATTATACTTCGAGGTATTTATCCAAATGAGTTCAAATATATTTCAAAAAGACCTGCAAAAATGTTAATAGCAACTTTATTTACAATTGTCAAAACTTAGAAGCAGCCAAAATCCTTATTTATCCATTCAGTAAGTGAATGGATAAATAAACATCCAGATAATGAAATATTTTTCAACACTAAAAACAGATAAACTATCAAGGCCTGAAAAGACACAGGGAACCTTAAATGCACATCAGTAAATGAAAGAAGTCAGTCGGCTCTCTTGATGGTTTATTTGGCTTTGCAGAAGTTTGTCAGTTTAATGAGGTCCCACTTGTCTATCTTATCTCTTATGGCCTGTGCATTTCGGGTATTGCTCAGGAATTGGATGCTAGTTCCAATTTCCATAAGGGTGTGTCCTGCATTTTCTGAGGTTCTTATGGTTTGAAGTTTTACATTTAGGTCTCTCGTCCATTTGGAGTTAATTTTTGTGTATGGGGATAGATAGGGATCTTGTTTGAGTCTTCTGCATGTGGTCAGCCAGTTTTCCCAGCACCATTTACTGAACAGGTTCTCCTCTCCCCAGTGATAGGTGGTGGAGGCTTTGTCAAAGATGAGTTGGTTGAGAAATTGAGGTTTTGCTTCTGGAATCTCAATTCTATTCCATTGGTCTAAATGCCTGTTCCTGTAACAATACCAAGCTGTTTTGATTACTGTAGCTTTATAGTAAAGTTTGAAGTCCAGTAATGTAATATCTCCTGCTTTTTTTTTTTTCCCTGAGGATTGTTCTGGCTAGTCTTGGTCGTTTGTGTTTCCATTTGAATTCCTGTATTGTTTTTTCTAGGTCTGAGAAGAATGTTGCTGGTAATTTGATGGGTATTGCATTAAATCTGTAGATTGCCTTAGGTAGAATGAACATCTTCACAATGTTGATTGTTCCAATCCAGGAGCATGGGATATTTTTCCACTTGTTTGTGTCATCTTTGATTTCTTTGAGCAGTGTTTTGTAGTTTTCATTATAAAGGTCTTTCATGTTTCTGGTTAGGAAGATGCCAAGGTATTTCTTTTTTCTTTTTCTCTTTTTTTTGGCTATTGTGAATGGAATTGTGCTTTTATTGTGGGAAACTATGGGAGGGGAGGGAAAAGAAGGTGGGACTAACGGTAGTCAATGTCTGTCTGGGGACAGGGAGACACCCCTTATCAATAAGGATGCCTGAACGATGCATATTTGTAAACCTAACCCTTAACTGTACCCCACAATTTTAAAATAAAAAATATGTTTAAAATGAAAAAAAAAAAAAAAAAGAAGTCAGTCTGAAAAAGTCTCAACTGTATGATTCCAACTGTATGACATTCCTGAAAAGGCAAAACTATAGAGACAGCAAAAGATCAGCAGTGGCCATGGCTGTGGTGAGGAAGAGGAATGTTCAGGCAGAGCATGGGAGATTCTTGGAGAAGTGAAAATACTCTGTGGGATGCTAACAGAGTGGATACCTGTCATCAAGAACTTGTCTAAACCCATTGAATTTATAACACCAAGAGTAAATTGTAATCTAAACTATGGACTCTGGATGATGTTGTCAGTGTAATTCCATCAATCATCACATATGCACCACTCTGGGATGGGGGGCGTCAATGGTGGGGGAGGCATGGGTGGGGGCAGAGAGTGTATGGGAACACTATTATTCTCCTCAATTTTGCTGTGAATCTAAAATGGCTCTAAAAAACAAAATCTTTTTAAAACACTGTGAGGAAAAGACTAAAGAGATAACATAAAGAAGTCTGCCAGTAACTAAAAGTGTGAAAACTTTCGTATCTTCAAATGACAGTAATAAATGAAAATACAAGGAATGTATAAAAACCCAAAGTTGACTGCTATTATTTAAAGTAAAATAAGAGAGAAAGAGCCAGACAAAAGGAAAAAAGAAAAAAATTGTAGAGGACACCCAAAGGCACTGCTTACCACTGAAGGTAACCAGAGCACTGTTTAGTTTGCATTCCCACAAAACAGACCCCAAGACAAGGATTTGTGTGTAGTCTACTTGAGAAACAATGCCCGGAAAAAACGACAAAAGTGGAGGGAATGATGGAGAAAAGAGGATAGGTTAAGAACCCTGGCAGAGTGTGTGTTACTAAGCTAGTTATCACATCACCAGCCAGGGTACACCAGAAGCCAGTGTAGAGCAAAAAACTCAGATTCCTGTCTCCAAGGATTGAGGGATCTTGGGTCTTTGCTCACTCATTCCTGCCACATATTGGTTAAGGGTAGCAAGAGCGGAAGGAATTGGTGGCATTAATTCCTTGCACTCTGGTCTGCTGTGGTATAGGCAAAGTGAGGGCTGGTCATCAGATAAGGTTTTCAGGCAAAGAGCTGAGCTGCAGGTTCTGGTTACTGAAAGGAGGAGAAACTCACTCTAAAATGTCCAAACCTAGAAAACATGGACAGGGCATCCCAGAGTCCACTACAGCCACCAACTCTCCACTCGGAAAGTTGGCAAATCAAGGGAAAGAATTAAACAAAGTTCTGTTCTTGTATGAAATGCACTTCAAAGTAATAAAAAAGCATTCATTTATGAGAAATCTTTTATGGAAAAATTTCAACTTATAAATAAGAAATAAGAGAAGACAATAAGCATTTTGTAATGCTATAAAAATAATTAGTTCAGGCAAAAATTATTTGTTGATGAAAGAAGGAAAGTTTTCCAAAGGAGGGCTTAGGTTGTTACTCCTAAACCAATGATCAATGTTGGCATTACTGGGAGGGGACACCAGAAGTGCTGTGATGCCATTGGGAGTATACCACCCCACCCATGAGTGTCCTGCACTCTGAAAATCTAACCTTCAATCAAATTAATCCTTTAGTGATTGCTTTGAGTGTGCAGTCAATCCAGAAAGTGGAGGAACAAGTTAAATGGCTATATGAAGCAACCAGTACATTCAGAAACACATTCTACAAGGGAACTGATCCAGTTACTTCAAGTCAAAGGCATTAAAAAATGATGGGGGATGTATTATATCAAAAGAGACCTAAGAGATTGAACAAATGAATGTAATGGATAAGTTTACTGGATTCTGCTTCAAATCAGTCAACTGTACAAGTCCCATTTCTGAGTTACACAGGGGAACTTAAGTATGAAATGAATACCACATGGTACCAAGGAAATATCGTTATTTTCTGATGGACATGATAAAGACATTATGGCTAAGTAAGGAAGTGTCCACATTTTTAGAGGTGATATACTAAGTTTATAGCAGCAAAATCATATTGAATCTAGAAATTTGCTTTAAAATACCTCAGTAATTCATGTGTGTATGCTTATATGAGAGACAGAGAAAGAGAGAGAGAGAGACCACCCAAGTATGGCTAAATCTAGATTGTAGCTGGATTTGAGATATATGGAACTTCTTTGAATTTTTTTCATTAAAAATTTAATGTTAAATATTGAAACGACGAATTCTACTCCTGGTTATCCTAGTGGGAAAATCCAGATTTTCCCTTCCATTTGTCCTATGGACAAAATTGATGAGTCAACATCTGCAGACAGTAGACAGCAGTCACTGTAGTACCATGTATGATCCCTTTGAGAAAGGAAGCAGACAAGGCAATCCTTAAGTTCACTATAGACTTATATATCTAGAAGCATATTTTGGAACATGGTACAGGGAGGGGAATTCCACGAGATGTAAGTGTCCTTGGATAAAGTAGACAGAGATTGGATTTGAATAGTCTGAGGAGCTAGAAGTTTTGGGAGGCTCCAGAAGAAACATAGTGGAGAGGGTGCTATCCAATACAAACACTCAAAACGCTGCCTAAGAGCCCCTTGAGTCTTTGCTTAATAGAAAGATGAGCATATGTGGGTAAATCACCACAACTTCACACAAAGAATGACTGAAAATCTGTGAACTAAACAGCCTTAGAACACACAGAAGGCTGATGATTGTTCAAGTTCACACCTACCAGTGTTGAGACATTTTGATGATCACTTGCTTCAGTAGAGACCCCGAAGAGGCATTCCTCAAGAGTTGCACATATGATCCATCTCTAACAAAGTCAGAAACAAGACTTGAAGGACTCAAACTGAACCATAAATAGTTTGTCTTCCTCTTCAAAGGATGACAGTAATTCAGACATTCAACAAATTTAAATTCAAAATAGCCAACAAAAAAATCACTAGACATGCCAAGAAAAAAAAAAAAAAACTGACATGTTCAGAACAAATTATATCTTCCATTTATATCTTTTGATACATTAGAGGAACCAGAAATTCACTCTGTGTATGTCCATTGCCACAATCTTAGGCCGTTTTCTTTGTCCTAAACTCTACTTCTACCTGGAGGATTTTAAGTCACATACATTTAAGCAGCCAATACAAGCCAATAAGTAATTTTTACAGCATACCTCTCTTTACAAATACAACTTTTGTTTTCCTAGAATTTCTAGACCTTTGCAAATTTTACCCAAAGCTCCCTTAGAGAAATTTAGTCAATCTTGACCTATTCTCTAAAAATGTTCTGCCTTCACGAGGGTAACTTGTTTGAGCTCTGAGTGAGAACATATATTTTTGCAACCACAATGTTGAGCTCCCAGGGTGGTGTCATATGGGCATGGCCATCTCCCAAAATACTTTAACTTGATTTTACCAAAAAGCTTTCTTTAAAGTGCCCTTGACAAACAATAGGGCTCACCCTTGTAGGTATGCAAGTCCATCAAGCTACCACTTGGTTTCAAGATACTAAGTATTCTTATATTTTAATCCACAAAATGATGGTTTTAGGTACCAGGAAACACATTTCTATGACAAGTCAGGCAAGTGGCAAATCTTTCCTATTCATTTATCTAGGAACCTTTCTCAAAGAGTCATCTCTAAGGTTTAATAGTTACCCATTGGTCCTTGGCCATGTTGTTGAACTTGAAGTCTTTGGACAAAATTTTAATTTCCAAAAGGAGTTATAGGTTTTAATATATCTAGGAATAACTATGAATATCCTTCTTTTGGCACCTATTTAAAGCTTTTTTAAAATTAGTGTGGATTTTAGATTGTGCAAAATATAGTGCTGAAAACATAAGCACTGCCTGTTCCTGGCACTGCTCAGCTCTCACCTGGAGCGCTCTATTTGAATCAAGTGCCAAGTTTCATAAAGAACACTGCCTCACTGGAATGTGCTCAAATGAGACTGACTAGGACAGAAAAAATTTCAGAAATTGTATCATGTCATAAATGTTTGACTTGGGACCAATAAAGCCAGAACATTTTGATAGTGTTGTCCTTTATGAGGATAAGCCATCTCCACATTGGTAGTACCCAAAGTTAGATTTGCATGTGGAAAAGACGGAGCTCAAGGTGTGAGGACCCTGTTTGTTATGCTCATTCTACTTTCCAGCTCCTGGAATAATTAGGTTCATTTTACACACACATTGATCATCTTTAGAAAAATGAATGAATTAATGATAAAGCTAAGTTTCTGTGGTTCTAAAAAAATTTTGGTGTCATTTAAATTTGTAATCATTTTAGGGATCACTCAAGAATAAGAATTAAAATCAGCTTTGAATACTGTATTAGGCAGAGTTCTCCAAAGAAAAAGAACCAATGGGATGGATGGGTAAATGATAGGTAGATGATAAATGGTTTGAGATAGATAGATAGATAGATAGATAGATAGATAGATAGATAGATAGATAGAAAAAGATTTATTATAAAGAATTGGCTTAGGTAATTATGGAGTCTGGCAAGCACAATATTATGAAACCTAAGAGTGGGCTGGCCAGCCAGAGACCAGGGGATTTGGTGGTGTAGTTCTAGTATGAAGGTAATCTGTGGTGGAGTTCCCTCTGACTCAGAGCTGCCTGTCTTTTTGTTCTATATGAACCTTCAATTGATTGAATGAGGTCCATCCACATGATGGAGGGTAATCACTGACTCAAAGTTCACCAATTTACATGCCTTCTCATCCAGTCACACCTTCCAAGTTGACACGTAAAATTAACCTTCAAAATACACATTGTCCCGTCACGCTGATACTCATGTTTTAACCCATTTTTATTTTTAAAAGCACCACTAATTTCAATTTCTACTTCCGAGTCAACTTCTTTCCTTCCTTTTCTTGGTCCCACTTCTCCTACTCCTTCTTCTTCAGTACACATGTCCTTCTTCCCCTGGATTTTTACCTACTTCTTTTTGGTAGGATGATCTACCGTTCTTAAATTTCTGAAGAAATCTAATATATTGAAAAACAACTGTACTCTAACTCGAGTGAGTTATGAAGTTACCAAAAAACTAGAATTCCAGTATTTGAGACATTTAAAAAATTTTAGTAGATAGATAGATAGAAAATGTGTGTGCCTCAAATTAAGTAACAAGCATTTACAAGTTCATATATACAAGACATCTGAAATTTAAATAGGGATAAAGACATAAGCCTCTATATGTATCAACAAGAGGAGCTCAGCTTTTGGGTCTTATACTTAAAATTTTTATGTTATTGATATTATTTATATAGGCATTCAGCATCATTTTTTCTCATTTCTGTTTTTAGTTAGATTGATTTTTATCAATTATTACGGTTAATAACTGAACCATATTTTACTTGAAGTTTTAGGTACTGAGCCTTTAAAAAAGTACCAGAAAAAAAATTGACTAAAGTTATGAGTAAGATTTTTGTCCAATCCAAACATTTGCTTAAAAAAATGTATAAATGAAGCTTAATTGTTAGATGTGTAGTGAAATTATAATTTTCATTTTCATCATCAAAAGAATTATAAATCAAAATTTATTGTGAGAAACCTGAGAAAGATGACATTTTGTTATTATAAAAATATAGCTGTAATGGAAAATTATAATAAGACAATAAGCTTGAAGAACATTTAGCTTAAACCTATGTTTTCTATTAAAGATAAGAGCAAGATGACCTCATCAGATTTTGTTTAATGTTTTTTGCTTTTGTGGAATGGTTACAAATAATGGTTGGGGTAGCCAGACAAAATACAGGATACTCAGTTAAATTTGAATTTTAGATAATTAAGTCTGTAGTATATGTTTATTATTAATATTTTTAGCATTTTTAGTATGACTATATCCCAAATACTGCATGGGGCATACTTATACTAAATAATTATATATTTTTAATCTGAAATTCAAATGTAACTAGATGTCCTTTATTTTTATTTGCTAAATATGGCAACTCTAATGATGACACCACTCAACAATTCTCTCCAACAGAGATTCTGTTGTTCCCACTGAGTTGTACAGAACTCCATGCCCAGTCAAATTTAACTGCACTTTAAAAAATCTTGGTGTTCTCAGGAGCTTAATTTCCAAATATTGCTCATTTTTACTGCCAAATCCAACAACAGAATGATATACTTGTGACTGGTAGGGATGCTACAGGGTGGAATGCATAAAATAAAGATGAATGTTAGGGGGAGAATGCCTTTCTCTGTCATCAGTAGTTAGAAAATTGTGTCCTAAACTGGCCACTAAACTCTGCTTTCTGGTTTCTGTGATCTGAATGTTTGTGTCCCCCTAAAATTTCTATGCTGAAACTTAATCATCAATGTGATGGTATTAGGAGGTGGAGTATTCAGGAACTGAATGGATTCTAAGGGCGGAGCTCTCATAAATGTGATGTGCCCTTATGAAAGAGGCCCCACGGAGCTGCCTTCCACCATGAGGGACACCAAGAGAGTACTGTGGTTAGTGTACCAGGAAGCAGGCCCCCAGGAGACACTGAAGCTGCCAGTGCCTTGATCTTGGGCTCCCAACCTCCCAAACTGTAAGACATAAATTTCTGTTGTTCATAAGACATTCAGCCAACGCTCCTTTGTTATTGCAGCCTGATTAGGCTGAAACATTGGCATAAAGAGCAAAGAAAAGAATAGTAAAATGAATCTTTTAAAAGATACTAGGAAAAAGCAAAAACAAGAAGAATCAGAACAGTTAATTTTAAACTAATCAAGGGAAAACACAATGAGATGAAGATGCTGATGATGGAAGGGAATGAGAGAGTTCCAAACATAATGAATTCTTCCTAAATATAGGCCATCAAGATGAGCCTTGTAATGGTCTATAGCATAATCATCACTGCAAAAGAAAATTGCCAAAATCGTTTTCCAGCCAGATGTGTCAGTCATGGTTCTCTGTGCTCTGAGTAACAATTTTTTTTTGTGCAATTAATATGAACTGACACAAAGATGCTATGACTTTCGAGGTTCTGTGAGCATTCAGCTTTATAGTATCAGGAGTAAAGGTGTAAAAAAAATTGCAACCGTGTCGGAAGAGAATGGAATAAATTTATACAGAAAAGAAGAAACCTAAGAATAGGAATATAAGTAGGGTATGTTTAGTACAAGATTACATATGATGCTATTTGAATTATTCCTCATTTTTATGTTTAATTATAGTTTTTATTACCCTTGTAAGGAATTCAGCTAGTAAAATAACTCAGCTGAAAAGAATTACATTTCTCTAAAAACTTTCAGCCAATCCACTATAACGTTACTACATGTTCTTAGAGAAAGAACAAGACGATTGGATTTCACGTCTCACTCCATGTTGCTCTGCATCAGAATTGTGTTTAGTGTGAATGGGAAGCTTCGTAGAAGTGAGCAGGAAGACAAGATGAAATCAGAAAATAACTGCTTTTTTCTCTGCAACTCACAGAGGCTACTCACAACTGTAAAATATGCATCAGCTGTTAATGGAAATGTGGCGCCCTCATGAAGGTAAATCAGAATTCAAGTGTGTGAAAAGCTGTCGGCTGCACAGCCCAAGAGCCCTATAATAATAACCTCTATGCAAGTTTAAACTGTACCTCTGGTAGTGAGATTACCCAATAAATGTCCCACCACATAAGCATCAGAGAGGGACTGAGAGTTTCCATGCATTCAGAACACTTCTCAAATAGACTCATATATATGACACTGAAAAATTTAGTCTTGCGAGAATATTAAGTGTCATACAATATTTAGGGTATTCCAAATTGAGGAATATGTATATATGTGCCCAGATTAACAAATAAAATTTATCTCAAGAAGTTTGAGAAATCAAGTTGGATAAAAATAAAGAGAAACACAAAGGAGACATTTGTGTATATTTCAACTTTGCTATGTTGTACTAGTCAAATAACCTGTGATTATTAAAAAGGGTGAATGAAAATTGTCTCTCGTAAGAGATTTCATAGAATTTTTCTGTTTGTAGAATTCTAAAAACACTGTCCTGGAGGAAAGGAAGATAAGAAAACGTCTCACTAAAAATAGATTGAAAATTATGTTCTCTATTCACTGAAAAAAGTTCCCACTGCCCACTTAAGATGAAACATGAATTTTTATTCATGGAAACCTTCCCATTCCCAGTGCTTTGAAATTAAATTTTAAACTTTATGAACTTTTGATGAAATTTTCTTCAAATATTCAGGTATAAGATTATGCACGCATATGATTCATATAAGCAACTTGGTGACTTTAAAATCAAAGTCAATTGTACTGAGTCAAAATAAATCAGAATATTCCTGGAATATTACCTTCACTGGTATCTAGCTCCATCACCACCCCCAGGTGATGTCTAATTACTCTGACCTATCTTCAGCAACAATCTTTTTAGGTGGGTAACCAGAATCTCTTTACCCCTGATCTTTTCTCTTCATAGTTTTCCATCCACAGACATCCCACCCTGCTCCTTGGCAATTCATCTTCTCTGCCTGTGTTGTATTTGGAGTGAAATCTAATCTACCCTTGACTGCAAGACTCCATTGGGGTGGTCCCTATGCCTACCACAATGGTCCTTTGTAAGAGAGGAGACCCCAAGGAACCCAGAATTTATTTACAAGAAGTTGTGTATTTACTCTTACATGTGTAAACTTTAGTCACCTTCAAAGGACTCTCCATTGGATGCAATACACCTATCGAGACACTTGTTTCACTGCTCAAAAAATATTTTGAACTCATCAATTTTGAGATCTTTTAATACTTCTGCCATTTTTGGTCTCATTTCTTCCACCTCGGCAAAACGTTTCCCTTTGAGGACATTTTTTTAATCCTAGGAAACAAAAAAGTCTGTCAAGGCGAGATGGGGTGGATAGGGAGGTTGGGGGACAAGAGTCATGACATTTTTGTTCAACAACTGCTGAACACTCAGTGCAGTGTGGGCAAGTGCACTCATAAATCACCCATCATGAAATGGGCAAACGCACTGAAAGAATCTTCAAAAAAAAATTTACTAAAGCCAAATGCAGCCTCTCACAACAACAGTAGCTGGTCCACTGACGCTGATGGGTTCCTAGAACGCTCACCTACTGGGGGCAGCCAGTACTACAAGGGGCTGCCTTCCAAACGATAATTCTGTGAGTTTTTTGGGGGGGGGAGCGGTTCTCCCCTGTAAAGTCTGTCTTACTATGTTTTGCAGGCATCATTGAATAATTTATTTTTCTAATATCAGAAGGTGTATTAGTGGATCTTGATTTAGTACTTCAGAAAACTGTCAGAAGAGAATATGGAGGTGCCGGGCACTGAGGGAGGTGAGATGGGTGTGGGTTGAAGTCAGAAGAGGCGCAGGTGTGTGTGAGGTACTGTACTCCTGGTCCTTCTCCCCACTGCACACTACCAACAGCTTCCACCCAGGACATTGCAGGTTTGTTTTCTGGGAAGCTTGACCTACAAGCACATGGATCTGAGAACCCAGAGACAGCAGCAGCCTGAGGTGAGGAGAGGTTGAAAACAGGGAAATGAAATTCTATAATTGGACCACAGAGACTTCAAAACCTTTCCCTGACCAACTCTCAGGATGCTAGCTACCGGTTGATATCACCCCAGACAGGATATTGGAGAATTTCCCTGTGGAGAAAACTACAGCCACAGAGAAAAGCCCTTCCACTCCCTGTCCACTTGAAGAAAACACCTGCTTAGCCCCCGGTGACTCTGAAGGTAAGCCCCCCCCCACTTGCCTAGCTCCAGAACTTGAAATAGGGTTTTAGAGGTGTTCTCTTAAATATGAACAGAACAGAGAATGAAAGACAACCAAAACAAGCAAACAGCAAAAAAGGAGGTTTTTTTAAGAAAATGTCTTTAATAGCTTTAGGGGTACAAATGCTTTTTGGTTACACAACTTCTTTGTGTAATGATGAAGAAATCTGACTTCATGTGTACCTGTCACCCCCATTAGTGCACTTTGTACCCAATCAGAAATTCATCATCTCTCCCCTGCTTCCCACCCTCCCCCATCAGAGTCTCCAGTGTCCAATGTGCCGTTCTCGGTGCCTTTACAGACTGTTAGCTTATCTCCCACTTACAAGTGAGAACATGTGGTACTTGGCTTTAAAATGCATTACTTCATAACTTCAGAGAGACTAGAACATATTGGTTATCAATTGACACCACCATGCTACACCACAGAGATGTCTGTGCATGTTCTCTGACAACAAAGAAATCACAGGGCTATTAGCAGCACTATACCAGAGATGTGTTGGGTAAGTGCCTATGATGGTTGCAGGGGAGGGGACCCCAAAATAGGAAGGGCGGCCCTCAGATCACGATGCAGGACACACACTGCCCAAGGGAGGGAGGTCGAGGACTAGAGAAGAGGAAGCTGAAATGGGAAATCCCTGAGCAGAATGAAGGGAGTCCCTGAGCAAAAATTGACATGAGATAGATCCCACATGGGATGGGAATGTTCCAGTTTGAGCATCCTCAACCCACATGGAGCGGGAATGTTCCAGCACCCAGCACTGGCTGGGGGAAGATAGGGGAGTGGGTTGGGGTGAGGATGCTGCAGCACTCCCCACAGAGGTAACAGCAGGGGCTACCGGCTCACTCCACATCTCACAGCACGTCTCCTCTTGCAAGGAGATCTCAACACAGCACCTCCGTGACAAACACACGTGCAGCCCCAGGACTAATCAACAGGGCACCACGAAGATCACTTCCTGCTCTGGAGGCTACGGGTCTGGTGGTGTCACTGTAGATGTGTTGGGCTCCACAGGGCTTCTCCTGGCTTCTGCATCAGGTGCATGTTGACTAGGAGGGTCTGCTCACCTTGGCTGGACTTTCTTCCATGTGGCTCATCCTCCAGCAGACTTTACCATCTATGTTCTCAAGACCAAAGCAGAGGAGCAGAGGAAAACAGAATGCACAAGCACATGCTTGCCTGCACTGAGTTTTCTACTGTCCCCCTGACCAAGGCCATCTCACGGCTAACCCAAGAGGCCCAGTGGAAGGATGCAGCAAAGTCACTGGACCAAGGACATGGACATAGATTGGTCTTGATTGTGGCTACAGGACCCTGACCTCCACCCCATCATTACCATGTCTCAAACCTGCAAAACATCCTCACCCTCCATCCACAACCTGTAGATGGCTCATCCCAGTATCAGGCTCCAAGACAAGATCCTGTGATTTACATAACCTGGGTGTTCAGCTGCAGGGTTGGCGCTCCAGATGCTTCACACTCCATCCCGGGAAGTGTGATTTGGAAGCAAATTATCTGTCCCCCACATGTCCAGCGTAAAGAGAAGACAGGGCATGGTAATCACAAAGGGCAGTCTAGCTCAGAAGGGGAAAAATGAGAGACACACAGCAAGCCCTGGTCCATAGAGTTCTGAAATCTCACCAAGCAGTAGCTGGCAGGTCACGTGATCCAAGGGAAGGATTTTTTCCTAAAACTGGGTTCTGCACCCTGCAAGTGACTTCTTGGTTCATTGTTGTCCATCCTCTCCAATGTCCTGCCATCCCCTTCCTTGTTTGGCACTGCTAAACAGAGTGTTGGAAAATATGGATTATGAGTAACATTTTCAGGCTGGTAGGAAGGTTGGGAGGCCAAGATATGAAGGAAAACTATTTTCAGCCTGGACTTACATATAAAACCAAATTTTCAATCAAACGTTGAGGTTGGAAAAAATTCCAACATGCAAAAGCAAAAATATAAACTTCCCACAGACTCCTTAGCTAGCTTCTAATACTTTTCCAAATCAAGTTGATAAAGAAAATGGTATTTGATTCGGGGGAAAAGGCGCTCCCCACAGGATACAGGCAAACAGTATCCATAGGGGTCAACCGTTCAGCCGGTCAGCTGTTCAGGAGAAGGGATGACTGCACTAAAGGTCTACACAGACAAAGAGTGGAGACTGCTTCTTATATCATTAAGTATGTATGTGTTTTTACTGAAAAAATTATAAAAGACCAGTCGCAACCACCTAAGTGGTAGCTTCCTTACTGTTTCTCAGTCCTCCTTTCTGAGACTCTGAGCAGGGAGTCTTTGTACATTTCCACAGGGAAAGGTGAGAGAGAAATTTTAGACAACAGAAATTCAACAAAGATTAACACACACCTACTGAATAACATTCATTTGGGGCCAATGTAATGGGTGGTTAGAACCAAATTGGAAAGAAATGTAGAATTTTTTTCTGAAATCAGAAAAGGCCAGTGATATGATCAGATGATAACTTCCAAATGCTAATGAAATGATAAAACTGATTAGATAGCAAAAATAAAGTTTTGACATAATTAACAACATGATGAATCTAATCATGTAAATATTACAAGAGTCCAAGGAAAAAGACCTAAACTAGAGTAATGACAGAGAATGAAAAGGAGATTAAAAATGTGGAAGATTCCAGGATGAAAATTCAAATAAGTTCTTGGATTGATTTGAGTGAAGAGACAGTCATGAGGAACTGGATGTACTAGAGTTTAAAACTCTGACCTGAAGCTATAATGTTCTGTGCACCATAAAACCAGAGAACAAAGACCATTGTGCCAAATATACTGAGATTTAATCGATCAAGCACAAAGAGCTAGATATATTTTTTAACTGTTCTTTATTTTAATGACAAAGAAAAGTGGGAAAGAGTAAATTACTCTGAGTTTTTATTAGAAGAAAAGAAAAAATCAGTGAAGAGTTCCAAAATTGCTTTGATGGGTGATGAATAACTTCCCAAGGGGAGTACTTCAAAAGTGACCATAGTGATATTCAGCAATAAGGTATGCAGCACTTTTTTATAGGATGAGGTCACAAACTTAATTGTCAAATCTTATATATGTATGTACAAACACAAACACACAAGTTGAGAATCCAGAAACTGATGAGATTATTGAAACTCATAGATGCCTGGACAATTAACAACTGAGATAAAAGAAATGCATTCCTTCAAGAAATTTTGGGCTGGGGAGCCCAGTACAGGAAGACTTTTTGGCCCACATTGTCAAAGCATCTAAACTAAACTTGCATAAACGTTGGGAATAGTGAAACCGCATGGCCTTGACTTCTTCTTTCAGAGCTATTTTAACTCAGGTGAGCCAAGGTTAAAGAACCAGTCTTCTCCCTGAGGACAGGAACAAGATGGCCAAGACAACTGTCCCTTTCTCCTCCCCTCAAAATGCAATGGGAACTCTGGAAATGATTCCAGAAGAATTCAAAGGTGGATTCCTGAAAGGTAGAAAGAGGAAGAGCTGGTTAGGAGCTCTGGAGTGGAGGAACACGCGACTGCAGGGTGTCCAGTGATCACCACTCAACAGAAGACCACCAGATCTAGTATTTCTGACCCCCACCTGGCGATGGAAGGATCCAACAGGAGTCTCATCAACACCACAGGCACTCCAGCACCATTGACAAGGAAAGTGAGCAGAAGCCCTGCTGGCAGAAAATAAGCAGTGGATTTTTGTGTCCTCTTTCTGGTATTCAGCTGTTAGTTGTCCAGGCTGCCATGAATTATGAATTTCAGTAAAGAATCACATTACTTTTTGACCTACAAGAGTGTGTGTGTGTGTGTGTGTGTGTGTGTGTGTGTGTGTGTGTGCGTGCGCGCACGCGTGCGTGCACGTGTGTGTGTGACAGAGAGAGAGATTTCTATGAAGATGTCATAAAATCACCATGATGCTGGTGGGTCTCCTCTGCAGGCACTGAGACTTCTTTCATCTGCTGAGAGACTCTGAGTCACCAGTCAGCACTAGCAAAGAGGAATCTTCAGCCATGGCAGCCCAAATGGAGAATGGCCACTTCATCACCACCAGCTTCCCTACCCTACCTAGTGGAACCAGGTGGCCTGGCTTGGGGAAAGTCTTTATGCACCATCAGAGACCAGTGGGAATCTCAGCAGACTAAACAAACTGAGCAAATAAAATGGCCACAAAAGTTCTGCTCATTAAATTGATACTGTAATCAGAACACAAAAGACACCTCCCTCCCCCAAAAAAGTCTTGAAAGCAATTAGACCAAAGAAGCATTGCCTATAAGGGAACACCAACATGGATGATAGCAGAATTCTCGTACAAAAGAATGGTGACCATAATGCAGTAGAGCAAGTCCTTACATATGAACAAGTTCCATTCTGAGAAGATGTTCATAAGTCCAATTTGTTTGTAAGTCCAACAAAGCTAGCCTAGGTACCCAACTAACACAAACAGCTACATAGTACTGTTCTGTAATAGGCTTATTATACTTTCCCACAAATAATACACATTGGACTTATGAACCATTTTACTATTTCCTTTCTGTTTGAAGAACTTCCTTTAGGTATTTTTCAATGTGAGGTCTGCTAGTGACAAATTATTTGCTTTCCTTAGTCTAAGAATGTCTTTATTCTCTCTACATTCCTGAAAAAAAAATTATTTCCCCAGATATATAATTTTCCATTGGCAGCTTTGTTTTGGGTTTTTTGTTGTTGTTGTTTTGGGGGGGCATTTTAAAAAATGTCCTACAGTAAGTCCCCTGCATGTGAATCTTCAAGATTACAAATGTTTTCTTTATTTTTTGTTTTTTTATGTATTATTTGTGTGAAAAGTATTATAAACTTATTACATTACAGTATATATAGCTGATTGTATTAGTTGAGTACCTAGGCAATAATTTGTTGGTTTACAGGGCTGGCATCAAGTAAACAGACAAGGAGTTACTGATTGGAGAAGGGAGAGGAGGTGGGAGATGCTAGAGCTAGCTGAAGGATCATCAGCAATAGGAGCTGGAGGGCAAGACAGGCGTGATTGGATCTGCATGTTTGCATCTTTGAAAGTTTGCAACTTGGAGGCTATATGTACCTTACTGTAGGACATTTTTTAAGTGCCAAAAAAAAAAAAAAAAGCGGCCAATGGAAAATTGTATATCTGGGAAGCTATATTTTTCAGGAATGTGGAGGAAACAAAGACATTCTCAGACTAAGGAAAACAAATAATTTGTCACTAGCAGACTCACATTGAAGAATAGCTAAAGCAAGCTCTTCAAACAGAAAGGAAATGATAAAATGGTAGACTTAAGCTCTAACATATCACTAATTGACAGCTAAACAAACTGAGTTACATTGCTTCCATGGGTACTACTCAACAATACGGAGAAATGGATTTCTGGTACACACAACGACTTGAATGACTCTCAAAGAAGTATGCAAAGTGAAACAGCTAATCCAGAAGGTCACATTCTGCTTGATTTTATCTATACAACATTACTGAAATGACACAAAATGGTAAAAATGGAAAACATCTGAGAGGTTGCCAGTGACTGCAGATGGAACAGGGGAAAGAGTAGGTTAGGATGGAGGCACCTGAGGTGATAAAGGCAACATGTGAGATCCTTGTGGTGCTGGTATGGTTTTGTATCTTGACTTGAGTGGTGGTGGCATCATCCCATATAACAAATACAAGTGCATAGAACTAAACACACACAAAAGATAGGTGGATGACATCAATATCCATTGTGGTGATATTGTACTATAATTCTGCAAGATGTTACCCTTGGGAAAACCAGAGTTAAGAGCACATGGAATCTCCCTGTATTACTTCTTACACGGCATGCCACTTTATAATCACCCCAAAATAAAAGGTTTAGTTTTTTTAAGTGCCAGGCAATAACATAAAAGCTTTGAGATATCGAAATGAGCAAAAAAGTTCCAGCTTTCATGGATATTATATTGACAACTAATGTTAGACACTGTACTCCCAAATATTTATAGGCTGGGGAAAAAGAAACTACTAGAAAGGCTCAAGAAAGTACATTAAAGAATAAAGCATGTTAAACATCCTTGCAATTGAGGATGAGCAATTTCCTATGAACATACTTGAGCTCATAAGAAGGAAGTCTCCAGGGGGAATAAAAACTAGATTGATAAGACAACACTCCTGTCACATGTGTCTTGTAAGTACGTGCTGACGCTAGGATTCAGGACTTTGATGTTAATATCCACATATCTCAGTAGGTATGGCAGGGCAGGCAAACACTTGTTTTTGTACAAAGTGTATAGACCATATATAAAGCCAGAATATTCAAACACGTAGAAAAATTAATGAACCAGAAAAAAATATGTTATCCAAATAAAAGTGGAGAAAAGCTAACTAGTCTGTCTCAATGTTGAATCAAGTAGAAAAGTAAAACATTTCTTAGAGATTTAAAATACTGCTCGGACATTACCTGGGGGTGAAATTTATACTATCAGAATTACCCCAGATTCCAAGATTAAGAAATAAAGTTCCAGCGGGGCTTGGTGGCTCAGCCTGTAATCCCGCGCTTTGGGAGGCTAAGGTGAGTGGATTACCCGAGCCGGTGAGTTCGAGACCTGCCTGGGCAACTTGGCGAGACCTCATCGCTACAATAAATCAAAAAATTAGCCGGGCGTGGTAGCGCGTGCCTATAGTTCCAGCTACTTGGAAGGCTGAGGCAGAGGGATCCCCGGAGCCCAGCAGGTCAAGGCTGCGGTGGCCAGGAGCAGCCACTGCACTCCAGTCTGGGTGACAGAGTAAGATTCCAACTCAAAAAAAAAAAAAAAGAAAGAAAGAAAGAAAGAAAGTTCCTCTGAACTAATGGCACTTTTAGGCAACTCTAAGAAGCAAATGGAAAAGCTTTTCAGAGAAAAATGCTCTGTACTAAACCCTTCACATGATAAACTCAAAATCCAAACAGCAAAACACCCACACACACCTCTTAGATTAAAAGTCATCTGAAAAAGATAATAGCAAAGGGAGCCCCAAAGACTAGAGCTAATGGGATTGTCAAATACCAAATATAAAGTAACTATGTCTATAAAGTTAATCTGACAAAAATACAAACTAAAAAAGAGAGAGAGAGAGAAAAGACTTAAGAAGTAGAAAAATATCCTGGCAGATTGAATATATATTTGATTGAAATTTTTAAAGACTCAAAATACAAATTAAGAGAAAATGAGTTACATGAAATGAACTTTTAGAAATTACAGCAATCATAAATATGTGCTTTTAGACATTGCAGAAGACACAATGTTACATTTATTGTTAGAAAGATATGTTGGTGTAATTTACCATATTAACAACTAAAGGAAAACATTGTTATAATAATAATAGTGTACATTAGCATAGTTACCTCATACCAAGCCTTATTTTAAGCAATGGATTTAATAAATACCTTCTAATAATATGGGTTATACCGGGATATCAAACTATATGTAATATACATATATAGATATATATAATAGATATATATATATATCTATACATAGTATCAGTATGTAGGTATCTAGATCTCATAGGATTATTGTTAGAGTTAAATTATTTTTAATATATTAAGCATATAACTAATATACATAATAAATATATATTAGCATACTTTTTTATCTTTTAAAGTCACAAAAACTTTATGAAGTAGATAGTAATTTTTATTTTTATTTAATAGATAATTAACTTGCTAGGTTCACACAACTTGTAAAGGCAAAGCCAAGACTTGAACACTAGCAGTTTGGCTCCCTAATTCATGCTCTTAATTACAAAAATGCAGAAAACTTTTATAAATCCAACTATATTCCTTATTTATAAATGATACATGCCTTAAGAAAATTTGAAAGAGAATAGTATCCTGAAAAACATATTAAATGGTGAAACAGTCAATGGTTTTCATTAAGATCATAAGAAAAATACCAATGCACAGTATTGCCATTTCTGTTCAAATTAATTTGAGGCCTAGCATTGTAGTTTAATTAAAATTTAATAAATAACTTATAGGTGATAAATAGATAAATGAATAAGACTACTGAAGAAAATTTCAAAAGTATCACTATATATATAATTTTCTTGGAACACATCACAACAGTACATACAAAAAAATTTCAAAAATAATATGTGCTCAGAAATAGATTTTAAAAACTAATAAATAAAATCTACTGGCTTCACATTCAGTCATGATGGAGTAACTGGCAACAGGTTTTTCTTCGTATTGTGGGTATCTGAAAAACTGCATAAAATAAATAAAACAGGTGACTGTGGACACTGAGCCACTTGCAGTACAGGACTGTGACCCTCCCTCCACACCCCCACACTCCTGAAACAGGTAAAGCCTGAAGGCACAGTGAAAGGTAGCACTTCCAAGCAGAGAGCAATGGATTTGCTGTATAAATGAGATATAAATACCAGTTTAGGGAAGCAGTTGGTTACCAGTTGTGAGGTAGAGTTATGGAGAGAAAGATACATAGAAAAAAAGCTTTAGGGATCTCCTTGTGCCTTTCTTGAATACTAAGCCCAACATGCATAGCGAGAAATTCATGTGCCCAGGAAAAAAAAAACAACAAAAAAAACTACCAAGGTACTTAAATCTACCCTAACAACATTTAGAAACACTTTGCAAAAGGATAAAGCTAACTAGAAATGAAACTCTCTTCTAAAACTCTTTAAAACCAGAAATCAAGCAATTGACAACAACAAAAACATCAACATATCTAATAACAAATCAAAACTTACTGGACAATGTAGAAGCATGAAAATATGATTCATAATCATTAGAGGAAAAAGTCAACAGAAACAGTATTAGAAATGTGAGATTTTAGAATTTATAACGGACTTTTAAATGACTATTAAAAAATGTTTATCTACCAAAGATTGCAAACAAAGATTGAAAGCATGAAGTTAATAAGAAAAAATATAAAAGACAGGAAAAAGAACTAAATAAAACTTACAGAAAGAAAAATATGCAATCTGTAATGAAAAATTTATTGGGTGGGCTTAAAAGCATACTAAAACCCAAAAAGTAAGAATCAGTAGATTTGAAGATATAGCAATGGAAATCATCCAATGTGAAAAGGAAGAAAATGATTGGCAGGCTCACTGATGTTTGGAACAACATCAAACAAATAAGCATATTTGTAATTGGCACCCCTTAAAGAGAGGAGATAGAAAAATGAGGCAGAAGAAATATTTTACAAAATGGTAGCCAAAGGTTTTGTTTTTATTTTTTTAGTTTCATGAAAAGTGTAAACACAGAGATCCAAAAAGCTAAACAAAAACTCAGGGTAAGCACAAATAAAAAATCATAATAGAGCCGGGCTCGGTGGCTCAGCCTGTAATCCGCGCCTTTGGGAGGCTGAGATGAGTGGATTGCCTGAGCCCGCGGGTTCGAGACCCGCCTGGGCAGCGAGACCTCATCTCTACAGTAAATCAAAAAATCAGCTGGGCATGGTAGCGCATGCCTGTAATTCCGGCTACTTGGAAGGCTGAGGCGGAAGGATCGCCGGAGCCCAGCAGGTCGAGGTTGCGGTGGCCGGAAGCGGCCACTGCACTCCAGTCTGGGTGACAGAGTGAGACTCCAACTCAAAAAAAAAAAAAAAAAAAATCATAATAATTGCATTTGCTGAAAATCAATGAAGAGAAAAACTAAAAAGCACCCAGCAAAAAAGATACAAAGAAACAAACATAAGGATGAATGCAGAATTATTTTCAGACACTGAAAGCCAGAGTAATGGAATAAAATCTCAAAATGTTTAAAGAAAACAACTGTAATCTTAGATTTTCATGCTGAATAAAAAAATCTTTCAAAATGACTGATTTTTCAGACAAACAAAAGCTGGGAGAATTTGTTGCTTAAACACCTGCACTACATGTAGTGTTAAGGAATTTTTTTAGGCAAAGAAAATTAAACTAGATACTAGTTTGATCTACGCAAAAGAATGAGATATGCTGGGAATAGTAAATATGTGGGTGAATACAGAAACAATTTTCTCCATTTTTTTCTTATTGAAACAGTCAATGAGTTAAAGTAAAAAAAAATGTATGCAAACAAAAACACAAAAGATAAAAAATGATAGCGCACAATTAAATAGCTCATATTATGTTTGAAGCTATATAATATCATTTAAAGAAAACCACGATTGTTGAAAGATGAATATTTCAATTTTAGAGCAACTGCTAAAATTATAAATCAAATTTTAACAAACTAAATTAGTAAAGTCAATAAGATTAATAGTGGAAATAAAAATGGACTACTAAATGTATTTGTTCAAAAAGAAAGCAAAAATGGGCGTAAAATGAACAGACAATAAATAGTCTAATAGTGAAAGCAATATGAAGGCAATCAGTTTGAGCTCAATAATGTCAATAACTTTTTAAAATGTAAATAGTCTAAAACACAATTTAGAAAGAAAAATATATAAATATTTATATATATATAAAAAGCAAGACCCAATTCTGTATTGTCTAAAATATTTATATTTAAGACCCTGATATGTTTAAAGTAAAAGAATAAGATATGTTTTTCAAATGTCAATTAGTAGAAGCCTAGAATGGCTATAATAATGCTAAAGAAAGTAAAATATCAGTATGAGATATATTAGTCAAAATGTCAATTCTCTCCAAAATTGTCTATCTTCAATGCAATTACCATCAAAATCTTAGTGGAATTTCTTATAGAAATTAGCAAACCCTTTCTTACAATTATGGAAAATCAAAGAAACTGCAATAAACAAAGTAATTTGATAAAGAAAAACAAAATTGAAGAGATCTCATAGAGGCAGTTAGTAAGTGCAGGAAAGTATGACCAATGTTTTGCCCTACTAGAAGCAGGAAACAAGTAGCTAAGATTTTAGAAAACATCTCCAGTGTGTTTATGGTTAGAGTCTGCAGAGCAAAGCAGGTCCTCCCTACAGCATTCTTGATCACCTGACAGTTGTAAGGAAAACACAGGTTTATCAAGTAGCTCACGTGCCCAGATGAAAACAAATCCATGGTCCTCACAACCCTCACCCCTCCCAACCGCTTCCAGAAAGGCAGAAAGGATAGAAGTCAACCACCAAGATCCCCTCAAGGTGGTTCTCACTCTGCGGAGTCAGTATTTCCCTTGGAGTGAGTACTTTTTCCTTGAGGTAGCTTTCCACTTGAAACTGTCTATCCTAACTCTACTTTTAAGTGTGCACTTTCACCTTAATAAACTCTTTATTTGCCAACCTGATGACTTGTTCTGGAATTTTTTCCTGTAGCTAAGTCAATAACCCCGATAATAGTTGAGGTCTCTTCCCTCTCTTTGTTAAAAGGAACTCCTCTCCAGCTACAACATAACCTGATTTCTAGACTCACTGTGTGCTGTAGTTGTAAAGGCAGTATGGAACTGGAGCAAGAATAGGCATATAAAACAGGGGTCAGGAAACGTCTCAATAAAGAGCCACATCATATTTCAGTATTTGCAGGCCATTCTGTCTCTGTCTCAGCTACTCAAAACTGTGAAGCTTTGTTTGATAAAACTATATTTACAAAAAAGTTGGTGGCTGGATTTAGCCATGAGCAATAATTTGCCAATTCCCAATATAAATCAATGGAAGTGAAGAGATACAGGGAAATTTACCCGAAAATATAGCATTTTGCCTTAAGGTCTCTCTCAAGTTGCTTCCTCTCCCTGTTAAAATTGTCCCTTGCAAGAAAGGAGAGGAATACTATAATCAGACCTGGCCTAACCATTTTGCAAAATAATACCTGTTTCTTGTGTTTACTCAATTTCCAGAGAGAACTATTTGTAAGTAATTCTCTGTTCCCCTCATGCATTCATTCTTCCAATCAATTGTTGTCTCTCAATATAATTCCCTTTCCCCCCTCTCATAACCTATTTCTCCTGAATGTAAGCCCCCTTTCTTTCTATAACCTCTAGATGGTATATAAGTTTCTATAGCTCATTAGAAAGTTGAATCTTCATTTTGAAGATTCCTGTGTATACACATTTAAAAAATTTGTATGTCTTCTCTCCTATTAATCAACTTGCTTCATGTCAGTGATATTTCAGAGAATTTTAGGGAGCCAACAACCATGGCTCCCACAAAAGAAAATTAAGATTCCAGGAGAAGATCCACACATATGCCAGCAAATGGTTTTCAACACAACTACAGCATATTTCTTTCAAGAAAAAGTATATTCCCTTCTAAATAAAGCATATTTTTTAAAGTGCTGGAGAAATTGGACATCCATATACAAAATAAATAAACTTCTATTCCCATTTCAAACTCTGTATAAAAGCTAGTTCAAAATTAATTATAGACTTGAATGTAAAACTGAAGGCCATAATGCATAAGAAACAACATAGGATAAAATGTGTAACCTTTAATTAGAAAAAGGTTTTTTGTAGATAACACCAAAGTTATGATGTATCAATAATAATAATAATAATAATAATAATAATTGGACCTCCTCAAGTTTAAGAACTTCTGTTATCTGAAAATATTGTTAAGAACATGAAAAGACACACCATAGATTGGGAAAAAAATGTGTGCAAGTCACACATTTGATAAAAGACTTGCCTCATAAATAGACAAAGAACTTGCTAAAGTCAGTAATAAGAAAACAAACAATTCAATGTTTAAAATTTTGAAAAGATTCAAAAAAACAATTTGCCAAAAAAGGTTTATGGAAAACAAATAAGCACATGAAATGATCCTTGACATCATTTGTCATTAAGAAATTCAGCTAAAACCACAATGAGCTACCACAACCCATGTATTAAAATGACAAAATTTATAAAACAGGAACTGGTGAGATTCAGTACAGCTGGAACTTTTGTACCAGTTGAATGAAAATGATACAGCCACGTAGCAAAGATGTTTATGTTGGCAGTTTCTTATAAAGTTAAACTTATGCATACCTATATTTATGACATGAACATATTTTTAGTCAAATGGGATAAAAACCTACATTCACACAAAAATCTGTATTGTGTATTTATTTGTCAAAAAATGTGTATTTAATAGACAAAAACTAGAGCAAATACAAATATTCCTCAATTAAAGAATGATGAAAAATGTTATGAATAATAAATTATGAGAACTATGTCAAAGTTGTAAAAAATGATGAGTTAGAAATGATAAAGAGGAGTTTGAGGATGCCCAGTTTATCTTTTTTTCCCCTTATAGTTCTTGCTTTCTGTCTGGCTAAAAAGTATCTGTTACATCAAGGTAAAAAAAAAATAAGTTATTCCCTTTGTTTTCTTCTTTATGCATAGTAGTATTAACATTAGGAGCCACTTAGAATGAATGCAGTGCATTATGGAAGGTAGAGCTGCGGGTTTTTAATTTTACCTGATATGAGAATCTGTTGTGTTCCCACATATCTGTGTTGAAAAGCTATTCTTTTCCCCCATTGAATTGCTTTGGTCTCCTTATCAAAAAACATTTAATTATCTATCTGTCTATCTGATATAAATATAAATCTATCTGATATAAATATACACTTACATACACACTTATAGAATCTACTTCAAGATACTCTATTCTTGATAGTCATGATAAAAGTTCTCAGTAAACTAGAAAACTAGTAGTCTACTATTTATCTCTACTTTCAACAATAGCAGGCCATCTTGATTACTGTAGATTTAAACTAAGCCTTGATGTCAGGAATAAGTACTATATTTTTTTTAACTTTTTCCAAGTTTGTTTTGATTGTTCTAAGTCCATTGCACATTTTTAAGTGTATTGATAGCTTCTAGAAAAAAACATGCTATGATTTTTTTGGTATCACACAATATGTAAGTAGACTGATATGGAAATAATTGATATTGTAACAATATTTAGTCTTCCAATCCATGAGCATGGTGTAATTCTCCATTTTATTTTTCCAGCAATGTTGTAAAGTTTTCAGTGTAGAGATTTTACATACCTTTTAGAACTCATTACTAAATGTATGATGATTTTTATATTATTTTCAAAACTATGTATTTTAATTTCATTTTGTAACTGTTATTTACCAATCAACATAAATGCAGTTGATGTTTATGTTGATGATGTATTCTGTCACATTGCTAAATTTACATATATTTTAGTCTTTCTATAAATTCTTTGTGATTTTCAAGATGTAAGATTATATCTCTAAATTCAGATAATTTTACTTTTTCCTTTATGTTGCTCATGACTTTTCTTTTCCTTTTCTTATTGTACTGTCCTCCAGGATAATGTCTAATAGAAACTATTAGAATGCATATTCCTGTACCAGTCCTAATCTCAGGGTGAAAACTTTAAGTACTTACCATTATGTATGATGTTCACTGAAAGGTTTTCTAACCCTAACCCTTTACTAACTGGAAGACATTTCCACCTAGTCTTAGTTTATTGGAAATTATCATGAGTATTGGTATTAACGTTATCAATTTTTCTTGCTTATTGTGATGATAATTTTTTCATTCTATCTGTTAATACAGGAAATTGATTTTCATGTATAGAACCAACTTTGCATTCCTAGAATAAATTTCACTTGTTCATGTTGCACTATTGTTTATATGTTAAGATGATTAATTTTATATAAAGATTATTTGACCATGATTCAAAATAAAAACTATGGAGTGTGCTGTTTTTAACCACCCTTGAGACCAACAAAATGACAACAAAAATCTCAGAGCTTTAAACTTTCAGACTGTCAACCTGAAATAATCAAAATAAACAGAATTTGGTTTTAGAGAGTTTATTCAAGCAAAAAAGCTGGCGATGGCCATCTGAAAAATGGGAACTCCAGAGAAATGGGGTCAGTATTCCGAAGTCAAAGGTTAAAACTTCTTTCATAGGCAGGAAGAAAAAGAAATTTAGAATTGCAATATTTTTCTATACAAGACTGACACAAATTATACTAGTTATAGTTTGTTCTCTTTTCTGAACAGTTTATTTTTCTTTCCAATTTAGAAGAGAGTATTTAACATTCTATCCTACACAATGTGATAGTTTTGAAGTCAATGTATGAGAAAGATAAGAGAAAAGTTAATTTACAAGGAAGATTAACAATTAGGATGGAAGGGGCCCCTTCCTTGGCCCCTTTAATCATTTACAACATTTTACAAAACAATGTAAGCAAGAATAAAGTTTAATCTAACCAAACAAACAGGTTACAGCTGCCTAGGTAACAGCCACCTATTTACCTGACTCAGGTCTCATAATCATATTCTCTTAAAGCTTCAAATGTTTTAATGTTTCAGTTGCTTAGATTTTTGAATGATTTATTTTTCACAGGATCAAGGTACAATCAGAGAAGCAGGGAATTTATCTTAGAAGTCTAAATAAGATCTTAGCAGGGCTTATATTGCTTGAAAACATGTCAAGACTTTAACATTGACTGTCACAGAATTATACTATTTTGATTTACAGTATATTACAGTTTTTGTATAAAAATTAGAGTAATGAGTGGGATGGAATGAGTGTCTGAGAATAAGAAAAGAGCATTTGGGGTGCATTAGGATGCATCTGAGAACCCTGAAAGTCCCCCACATTCCCTTAAGATTACTCTGCTCCCTGTTGAGGGAAAGAGTTCTCTGATTCCAAAGGGGATGATGAGCTCCCAGACAAGTAATAGCCAGATGGCATCATTTATCTGCCACAAGAAGAGATCATTTTTCATAATGGGCATCAGGACTGGTATGACAGTCAAGAGGCTTTGACCCCAGGGATCTTCAACAGTGCAAAACTGCTCATGGCATCTCCAGTGATGCAATATGTGGTCACCTTACTGAAATATTTCTTGATCTATGTAATCAGAAAAACTAAAGGGTTGGGGAGCTGAAATCTGTCCTGAGTACAACAGGAAGAGTTGCAGCCTCTCACATATATCATAGACCCCACATCCCTTGAGTGAAGAGGATTTCAGCTTCCCTTGAGAAAAATCTTACTACACCACCCATAAGTTTGCAAGGTGAAATAACCTTGCAAAAAGAGAAAGGAAAATAACCATACAGCTTGACAATTACTAGATACAAGTTGCTGTATTACTAGACAAACACTGCTGTCACTGTGTTTTACTGCTAAGTGTGAGGGTTTAAGGAAGTCAGAAAAAAGAGATTAGGTCCATATCTGTTTCACAGTAAAGGCAGTGACTAAGGATTTGCTATGATTTTATGATCAGTTCTTGAAACAGAGATGAAGAAGACATAACCAACAACTGGAAGAATGTCTACCTGGGTTCCCTGACCTGTAGAATGAATATTAACATGATATAAAGAGTCACATAAAAGGCCCTTGAAATAACCCTACAAACCAACAGACCAAAGTAAAAGCAACATCACATCCCTGGGGAACTTGAAGATATTACTGTCACGGTGAAAAACGGGAACGTGAAAGGGGCTGTAATTGGTATCACACCACTCTTCAATTTAACTGCTATATTTTTTCATAAAGTGACAAAATTTGGGAGACTCATTGTGGTTTAATGCAAACTTCACTGGTGATGACTCCAACTGCAGCTATTTCTCCAGATTTGATTATTTTCCTTGAGCAAATCTCTACAGCTAAGAGACTTGGTGTGCTGCTATTCATCTAGTAAAGCTTTTGCTCTAAACCAACTAGTTATGTCTGTAAGCTTTAATTTGCTTTCAACTGGCAAAGGGAAGTGGTATGTTTTCACCATCTTGACTCAGAGCTGTGTGATCTGTATTTTGTCATAATCTAATCTGCAGGAAATAGGATAGTCTCGATACATCACAAAATATCACACCAGTTCACGGCACTGGGACATGATTGAACTTGGTCAGCAGGAAGAAGAAATAGCAATATACTAGGTGCCTTAGTAAGAAAAATGTTTGCAGAGGATCCTGTAGCAGATCCTGAAGACATAACTCAGTTGCACGTGCAGGTAGCCCATCCTTCCATGACATCCCTTCCTGCTCATTCCCACCTTCCACTGCACATCTACCCACAGACTTACAGATGCTTCATATGCCAGTTATTGAAGAAGAAAATGTGTTCTGCTGCTGTCACCTTACAACCCCACTGTGGATGGCACTGAAAGTCAACAGTTAAAGTTCTTCCAGGTAGGAAGAACTTAATATGGTACATCAGATTGTCAATGTTGCCTAGACTGAAAGAGTTACTGTCTTGGTCAGTTTGGGCTGCTGTAATAAAAATGTCATGAATTAGGTGGTTTATAAACAACAAACATTTATTTACTACAGTTCTGGAGTCTGGGAAGTCCAAGATCGAGGTGCTGAAAGATTTGGTGCCTAATGATGACTCACTTACCGGTTCATAGATGATCATCTTCTTGCTGTGTCCTTACATGGTGAAAAGAGGGCTAGGAAGCTCTCTGGGACCTCTTTTGCGAGGGCATTAATCCCATTCATGAGGGCTCTGCTCCCATGACCTAATCACCTCTTAAAAGGCCCCACTTCCTAATATCTTGGGAAGGGAGGATTTTAACATGGGAAAAAATTCATAACATATACAATCTGTACTGATTCATAGTGAATGTCACACTTTGGCCAAATGGTCAGAGAAGATGGAAAATGGGTGACCAGATATTCTGGGAAGGGGACCAATAAATGGACTGGTCAGAATGGGTAGACTGTTTGAAGATCTTTGTGCTCACACTCACCAAAGAGTGCCCCTGAAGAGGAGGCTCTCAGAAATCAGGTGGACAAGTTGATATTCTGTGGATGTCACTCATTTCCTTGTGTTTCCTGGTGTTTGCTGAGGATTATGTAAAAAATGTCGTAGCAGAAAAAGGAGCTATGCAGAACCTAAATAATGGACTTTTCACCAAGGCGCATCTCTTTACAGACTATCTATTTTCCAATCTGCAATAGCAGAGGCCATCTGAGCCCCTGGTATAGTAGAGCATCATTCCTGGGAAAAGCAGACAGTCACCTGGGGCAGACTGATTATGTCTGAAGTCTTCCATTGCATTGTTTTGTCCTTATCAGAGGATAGATGCTCCTTGACTTAGAATGACATTATGTCCCAATAAACCCATTGTAAGTTGAAAATATCCTAGTTCAAAAATGCATTTAATACACCTCACTTACCAAACTTCATAGCGTACCCTAGCCTACCTCACGCATGCTCGGAGCACTTCCATGAGCCCACAGTAGGGCAGATTCATCTAACATAAAGCCTGTTTTATTATGCAGTGTTGAATATCTCAGGCAATTTATTGAATACTGTACTGAAAGTGAAAAGCAGAAGGGGAGTATGGGTACTTGAAGGACAGTTTCTTCTGCATGTGTATTGCTTTTCACACCATCATAAACTCGAAAAATCGTAAGTCAAACCATCATAAACTGGGGACCATCTGTACATATTTAATCTGAATATAAATGTGCCTTCCCTGCCCACGGTTCTTCTGCCAGAACCACCATCCCAGGCCCACAGAATGCTGTATTCACAGGCATGGCATCCCACAAGACACTACGGCACCTTTTTTTCCACCCCAAAAAAGTGCTACAAATGGCTCAAACCCAAGCAATTTACTGATTTTGCCATATCCAGGAGCTGCTTGCCTCATAGAAATTTGAAACGACCTGTTGGAGACTCAGTTAATGCAACATCCATCCAGAGACAACACCAGGAGAAGTTGAAACATTGTCCTTAAAGAGGTGATATAACTCTGAACTAGCAACTCCTGTATGGTACTATATTCGTTTATATTGCTGCACAGCAGATTACTGCAAAATTAGCAGGTTAAAGCAGCACCTGTTTATTATCTCACGGTTTTGTGGATGAGGAGTCTGGGCATAAATTAAATACATGGGTCTTCCTTCTACTTAAGGTCTCACAAGGCTATAATCAAGTGTGGGCTGGGGATGGGATCTCACCTGAACTCTGTCCAGTTCATGTGGTTTGTTGACAGTATTCACTTCCACTTCCATATATCTGTATAAATCAAAGAGGCTTGCTTCTTCAAGGCCATCAGGAAAAAGTAGCTCTGCCTTATAGAACCTCTAATAAGGCTCACCTGATAAGGCCAGGCCCACCCATGGACTTTTGATCAACTCAACGTCTTTGATTAGAGAACTTAATTACATAAGAAAAAGTCCTTGTCATATAACATGGCCTGATCAGGGGTGTGGCATCCTATTCATAGTCTCATCCCATACTGTCCAGGGAAGGAGCTATACTGGCAAGGGCCATGTTAGAATTCTGGTTGCCACAGATGCTATCTCTAAACCACTCAGAATGCAGGATCTGGATTCCTGGAAACTGTAGTTCCCTAAGGATAAGGTATTATGATGGGAGTGTAAGCAAGGAGGCTTCTGCAGAGGCTGTGGTTCCCACAGCAGTCGTGGGAGGACCAGCACTGTAGATCACAGTTAATAATTTCATTCCTGTTTGTAAATCACTTTCCATTCTCCCTTGTCCCTCCAGATTTTCTAAGTTTTCTATGCATTTATTTTTTAGTATGAAAAAATATTGATGAATAAGTTTCTGCTCAACCTGAAATCATTGATCAGAAATACAAAAATAGTTTATTCTATGCTACTGTTTATGAGATCTGGAATACACACACACACATATATTTGAAGACTATATTCTTTTAGATCAGTTTCAGACTCACAGCAAAAGGGAGAGGCAGGTACAGGGATTTACCATATACTCTGTATCCCCACACATGTACAGCCTCCTTCACTATCTATGTCTCCCACCACAGTGGTTTTCCTTGTTACAGTTAATGAATCTACACTGACACATCATCATCACCCAAAAGGCACGGTTCACATTAGGCTTCCCTCTTAGGTGTTGTGCCTTCCATGAGTTTGGGCAAATATATAACAACGTGTGTTGACCATTGCAGTAACACACAGAAGAGTTTCATTGCCCTAAAAATCCTCTTGATCGACTTTTATCTGTTTCTGTCTAAATTAAAGACATTTTTCCCAAATATGCATTAGGTTGAGAATGGATACATTATATCATTCTGGGAGTCAACAAAGGAAGATCTGGTGATTTGTAACCGAATTAAACCAATAGTTTGCTTTTTCCATGATATCCATTGTCTTATGTTTTGTGTAGACTGTCACGTCAGATTGAGATTCCTGCTCCCCCCACCCATCCTATTTTTAAGCGCTTGCTTCATTAACTTTCTTGTACAATAAACAAATAGTTCCAAGTGTAGCAAATAAAAGTTTCCTTTTCTTGGTTCTTTTCCATCAGGAAGATCATGTCATATTAAGAAAATGTCACATTTTTCAGATTGTCTCAAAAACAATGAGTTCAGTCTGGAAGAGTGAATTGGGGAGGAAACTAGGACAATGAAGTAATGTAGGTTTTGAGAAATCAGCTCAACAAACAGGAACATGGGAAATGTTAATACTATAGCTGGGGAGGGGGACACCCAGCCTTCATTTGGGTCTTTTCTGTCTCTGCCATGAATATTCCATTGACATCTTCTCCTTGATTTCCTTATACAGAAACATCAAATAAATAATCTTTCCTTTCCTCTCACATCTGTGTTGTCACCAGATACAGGTTCTACCCAATAGACACATTAGGTCTCAGCAACAAGTTGTCTTACCAACCAACGAAAGAACCCAGAGCCAGCAAAAGGTACCGGGACCATGAGCTGACTGGGGCCTTCCTAGACTAAGTCATTAATTGTGAGGTGAAGCCACTTTTGCAACATTTTCTCAACGGATACTTACTTCAAATGAAATAATCACATTTTCCTTAGAGAGATTAAAATATCTGATAGAAAACCCAAATCTCTCCCTAAGTATTTTGAAATTTTATAAGTTATGGAAAATGACCAGCACTAGCACAGAACCCCTACTTCAGCCATACAAGCCTCTGTCAAACATCTACACATGGAAGGAGGTCTGCTTGCTATACTTTCACTCCCTGCTGTACTTCAGCTCCCAAGGTCCCTGAAGTCACTGTGGACCTGTAGGCTGATGCACTAGCCAGCCTACATGTCTGAGTCTGCCAGCTGGCCATCACAACCTGCTGGCATATGGGTAGTGTTAAAATGGTTAAAACTCTTTCAGGGCCTAAAGGAATTCAGACCACCAGAGCTCCATAAATTAAAGACTGATAACACTCATTCTGTCTGGGCCTTCTCCAGCACAGCATTCTGTTCTGCCCCATCTCCAGTTGGTTTGACTTGGTACATTTCCTAAACACAAGGGCCAGGTGTCCAGCACTGCCAAGCTGAATGTCATTTCCATTTTGGATGGAAATTAGCAATTCAAATTTAATTCCACTTTAAATCTTTCAGAATCATTTGTGAAGATAACCTAATTTTCAGCAAAGCTAGATAATTTTGACAAGCGTTCCCTGCTTGTTGTAGACATTCAATAAATGTTGATTGACTTTTAAAAGTTGTCAATTCTTTCTACTAATGATGGTCTGATGATAAATTTTAAGCCTAACTGGAAAATACACCAATTTTATTAGGCTGAGCAAAATATGACTTCAAGTAAGAAGTCATTACCACAAGGTGCAATTTTTCAAGACCCAAGTTACATCAAGCTAAAGAAATCCATTTCATAGGGTGGATGTCAATAAATTTCTATATGTGTGTTTAGTAATCACGTGCACCAATTGATCTTCTAATATTATCTTCCAAACTCCATGAAGAGAAAGTTTGAGTTTTTTTGAAATTGCTTAGCTATTATGATCTTTAATTCAAAAGCAGAACCTCCCTCTCCACTATCTCTGGGAATTTTTGAATTTAAATGAGCTAAAATACCAAACCAGTGTATTGACTATTCTTGTTCCAAGACTTCAAATCAATAAACTCTCTAAATCTAATAGTTTCAGTAATAGAACTGTTCAATCATTCACTCACAGAAATAAGGATGCATGTAGTTATGGTCCAGAGCAGCTTAAAAGATAATTAAATCAACACTGTTCATCTTCTCAAGGACTGCCTGAAAAAGATGAGTGAAATAAATAAAAGGCTGAAGACAAACTCCCAACTTATTTGTGTAACATTCTGTCTTTTTGTAGAGGCCAATGGAAATAAACAGAACACAATCCACTATGATTCTCCAACATTCTCTTCTTTTTTACTCTCAAGTGATGGAATGTGATTAAGGGAACAAAGGATAAATGTACCTTTTAAATGCATGCAGACATTTTAATTCTCACCTAGGCTGCTATGTTGCACAACACCCAGAGGTTCCATGCACCTTGTAGTGTCTCTGAAGAACATACCATGGAGTTGTGCAGAGCGTAGCACACATAGTATTTTTATAAGAAAGAAAAAATAAAAGGAAATCAGTCTAAAACAAATTTTTTTTAGTTCAATTTATAACACTCCACGGTTTCCTGAACTCTCTGGATTTTTATTTAGAAAACAAATGGGTCGCCGAAGAATATTTAATACATTTGAACATCTCAATCATATTCAAGTTAAAACATCAATGGGCTTTTAATCATATTTAGCACTACCTCTGGTTAAAAATATTTAACAAGAGCATTTTAAAAATTACCACTTGCCACTAACTGTCAGTTGAGAAAAAAAAGTATTAAAAAAACACAACCCATAGAAAAAAGGAATGTTTTAATCTGAATGTTAAACTGGGCTCAGTAGCTCAGCCTGTAATCCCAGCACTTTGGGAGGCTGAGGCTAGTGGGTGACCTGAGCCCATGAGTTCGAGACCAGCCCAGGCAACTTGGTGAGATCTCGTCTTTACAATAAAATAAAATAAAATAAAATAAAAATTAGCCATGTGTAGTAGCACGTGCCTGTAGTTCTGGCTACTTGGAAGGCTGAGGCAGAGGGATTGCTGGAGCCCAGCAGGTCGACATTGGGGTGGCTGTCTGTGTGCCACTGTACTCTAGCCTGGGAAATAGTGAGACTCCAACTCAATTAAAAAAAATCTGAATGTTAAATATGTAGGGATAAAATAAGTGTTTATAGACACCTTTTTAAAAATCTACTATTTGTTTTCCTTTTTAAAGTGAACTAAAGAAAGATAATTATAAATCAGTTTTTAAAATATGAGGATAATTTTGTTTACTAAAAGACCTTATTAAATATTTAAATGTTAACACAAATATATCAGTTTGACCTATAGTTTAAAACATTGGTGGTTTAATATAAATATGCTCTTTTTTATCTACCCATCATAATAAACACAACCCAGCACCTCTTTTTCCTGTAATATGTTTATTTAAAATGAAAAAGTTGATAGAAGATTAATTTGATTCTCTGTTCTTAGCTCACTATGAGTAATGGAAAGACCTCTTCATATTACATGTTTTCTCTGTCCTTTGCAGCAACACGTAAAGGATGCAGCTAGAGACCATCATCCTGTGCGAATTATCATAGAAACAGAAAACTAATACCATATGTTTCCCCTAATAAGTGTGAGCTAAACACTACACTCATTAGAACAAGGACAGGAACAATAGACACTGTGAAACTCCTAAAAGGGAAGGGTGAGGATAAGAGCTGAAAAATGCCCACTGGGTACCACGTCCACCACCTGGGTGAGGGGCTGAATAGAAGCCAAGCCTCACCAACATGCAATATCCCTAGGTAACAAAACTGCACATGTACTCTCTGAATCAAATTAGAAAATTTTCAAAATAAAAAGTAAAATTAGTTTAGATTTATCCGTGTCTATATTTGTGTGTGTGTATGTATACACACATTTTATATATGTAATTTATTATGTGTGTGTGTACATACACACACACACACACATATATACACATATATATGCTTTCTCATTCATTTATGAAAATAAACAGAAGCTCAGTCTGGCATGTAAGTAGCTTGAAAGTCATCACTCCTTCCTAATAACAAGTAAAAAATTGAACTAAAAATTAACAACCCTTCTTAGATCTGTCAGAGAATTAAGGTCACAGGGAAAAACATCTCCCCCCAAAATCAGAGAGACCTAGAGGTGGATACAAAGAATTACAACCTAACCAGAGAAGAAACCAGTGCAGGAGAGGGACACCTGAATGGTGAATAATGAATGGTGAATGGTAATTGACACATTACTGGAAACTTTTTTTTTTTTTTTTTTTGAGTTATTCTCACTGCATTGCCCAGGCTAGAGTGCAGTGGCACACTCACGGCCACCCTAGTGTCAACCTGCTGGGCTCCAGTGATCCTTCCACCTCAGTCTTCCAAGTAACTAGAACTATAGGCACATGCTACTACGCCATGCTAATTTTTATTTTATTTTAATTTATTTTTTTGATAATCAATATTTTTTATTATGATATTGTGGGGTACAGTTAAGAGTTAGGTATACAAATACATTTCATTCAGGCACCCTTGTTGATAAGAGGTGTTTCCCCGTCCCCAGACAGATATTTACTACCGTTAATCCAATCTCCCACCCCCATAGTTTCCCACTACTGTCAGTCATTTTCTCATAGTATTACATTGGATGTTCAAGGTCCACTATATGAGTGAGAACATATGATACTCAGATCTTTGTTTCTGTGAGAGGTCATTCAGTATTATAGACTCTAGTTCCATCCAGATTGCTGTGAATTTCATGATTTTGTTCTTTTTTATGGCTGCATAGTATTCCATTGTGTATATGTACCACATTTTTTTAATCCAGTCCTCTTTTGATGGGCAGCATGGTTGCTTCCAGATTCTTGCTATTGTGAACAATGCTGCAATAAAAATACGTGTGCAGGTATCTTTTTTATAGAGTGACTTGAGTTCTTCAGGATATATTCCCAGTAGGGGGATTGCGGGGTCATATGGGAGGTTGATATTTAGAGCTTTTAGGAATCGCCACACTGCATTCCAGAGGTTGCACTAGTTTACACTCCCACCAACAGTGTAGACGTGTTCCCTTTTCACCACACCCTCTCCAGCAACTGTTATTTTTTGAGTTATTGATAATTGCCATTCTGACTGGAGTTAGGTGGTATCTCAGTGTGGTTTTGATTTGCATCTCCCTAATTGACTAGTGAGGTTGAACATTTCTTCATGTGTCTGTTGGCTGCTCGGATGTCTTCCTTTGAGAAGTGTCTGTTCATATCTTTTGCCCATTTTATAATGGGGTTGTTTGTTTTTTTTATTTTCAGCACAATTGAGTTCCTTATAGATCCAAGATGTTAAGACCTGGAGTTGGCAAATACTTTTTCCCAGTGTGTAGGTTGTCTCCCGGCTCTCTTGATGGTTTCTTTGGCTTTGCAGAAACTTGTCAGTTTAATGAGGTCCCTCTTGTCTATCTTATCTCTTATGACCTATGGGTTTCAGGGTTTGTTCAGGAATTGGATGCCAGTTCTGATTTCCATGAGGGTATGTCCTTCATTTTCTAAGGTTCTTATGGTTTGAGGTTTTACATTTAGGTCTCTGATCCATTTGGAATTAATTTTTGTGTATGGGGATAGATAGGGGTCCTGTTTCAATCTTCTGCGTGTGGTCAGCCAGTTTTCCCAGCACCACTTACTGAATAGGTTCTCCTCACCCCAGTGGTAGGTGGTGGAGGCTTTGTCGAAGATGAGTTGGTCGAGAAATTGGGGTTTTGCTTCTGGAATCTCAATTCTTATCCATTGATCTATATGCCTGTTCCTATACCAAACCAAGTTGTTTTGATGATTGTAGCTTTATAGTAAAGTTTGAAGTCTGGCAATGTGATACCACCTGCTTTGTTTTTTTTTGCTGAGGATTGTTCTGGCTATTCTTGGTCATCTGTGTTTCCATATGAATTCCTGCATTGTTTTTTCCAGGTCTGAGAAGAATGTTGCCGGTAATTTGATGGGTATTGCATTGAATTTGTAGATTGCCTTAGGTAAGATGGATATCTTCACAATGTTGATTCTTCCAGTCCATGAGCATGGGATATTTTTCCACGTGTTTGTGTCATCTTTGATTTCCTTGAGCAGTGTTTTGTAGTTTTCATTGTAAAGGTCTTTCACGTCTCTGGTTAGGAAGATGCCAAGGTATTTCATTTCTTTTGTGGCTATTGTGAATGGAATTGTGTTTTTTATTTGGGTCTCTGTTTGCTTATTATTGATGTAAATAAATGTGATTTTTCTTTTGCACAATTATTTTGTATCCTGAGACTTTGCAAAAGGCCTTTATTAGTGAAAGGAGGTTTTGGACAGATTCTCTTGGGTTTTCAAGGTACACAATCATAACATCTGCAAAGAGACATAACCTGACTTCCTCTTTTCCTATTTGGATACCCTTGATTGCCTTCTCTTCTCTGATTGCTCTAGCCAGGACTTCCAATACTATGTTGAACAGGAGGGGTGAGAGTGGGCATCCTTGTGTTGTTCCAGCTTTCAGGGGAAATGGTTCCAATATTTTTCCATTTAGGAGTATGCTGGCTGTGGGTTTCTCATAGATAGCTTTTACTATTTTGAGATATGTTCCCCGTATGCTGAGATGTTCGAGGGTTTTTATGAAGAAGGAGTGCTGGATTTTATCAAAAACTTTTTCTGCTTCTAATGATATAATCATGTGGTTTTTGTTTTGACATCTGTTGATGTATTTAATTACATTTATGGTTTTACAAATGTTGAACCAGTCTTGCATCCCAGGTATGAAGCCTACTTGGTCATGATGGATGATTTTTAAGATGTATTGTTGAATCCAGTTTGCTAGGGTCTTGTTGAGAATCTTAGCATCTATGTTCATCAAAGATATTAGCCTGTAGTTCTCTTTCTTTGTTGGGTCTTTACCTGGCTTGGGTATCAATGTGATGTTGACTTCATAAAACGATTTGGGGAGAATTCTATGTTTTTCGATCGCCTGAAATACCTTCAGAGGATTGGTATCACCTTCTCCTTAAATGTCTTGTAGAATTCTGCTGGAAAGCCATCTGGTCCAGGGCTTTTTTTGGTAGGTAGTTTTCTTATTACATAGTTGATTTCCTTGATTGTTGTTGATCTATTTAGGATCTCAATTTCTTCTTGTTTCAACCTAGGTAAGTTGTGTGATGTCAGAAAGTCCTCCATTTCCTTAAGGTTTTCATGTTTGTTTCCATATAAGTGTACATAGTAGTCTCTAATGATCTTTTGTATTTCTTCAGGGTCAGATGTGGCTTCATCTTTTGTGTTTCTGATTGTGCTTATTTGCATTTTTTTCTCTTTTTTTCTTGGTCAGTCTAGCTAGGGGACCATCGATCTTGTTTATCCTTTCGAAAAACCAGCTTTTTGTTTCATTGATTTTCTGTATTATCTTTTTGTCTCTATTTCCTGGATTTGGGCTTTTATTTTGGTGATCTGGATTCTTCTGTTGAAATTAGGGTTTTTGTGGTCTTGCTTTTTCAGTTTCCTAGGTGGCTTGTTACATTGTTAATTTGTGATCCTTCCATTTTCTTCATGTGCATTTGTAGGGATATAAATTCCCCTCTTACTGCAGCTTTCATGGCATCCCAGAGATTTTGGTCAGATGTTTCTTCATTTTCATTTGTTTCCAGGTATCATTTGATCTCTGTTTTGATTTCATCATTGACCCAGGAGTTGTTTAGCATCATGCTGCTTAGTGTCCATGTCTTTGTGGGTTGGGTGGGAACCTCGTTGGTGTTAATGTTAATTTTTATTCCACTGTGGTCCAAGAAGGTGCATGGTAAAATTTTGGTATTTTTATATTTGTTTTTGCTTGTTTTATGGCCAAGTATGTGGTCAATCTTAGAATACATTTTGTGCAGTGATGAGTAGGATGTGTATTCTGTGGCCTTTGGATGGAGTGTTCTGTAGGTATCAATTAAGTCCATTTGGTCAAGAGTCACATTGAGGTTCCAATCTCATTGCTGATTTTTTGTCCTGATGATCTGTCTAGGGTTGTAGGTATGGTATTAAAGTCCCCAGTTATGATGGTGTTAGAGTCAAAATCTTTCTTTAGTTTTCCCAGAAGTTTCTTTATGAAAGTTGGTACACCTATGTTGGGTTCATATATGTTTAAGATAGATATTTCTTGTTGGTGGAGTGAACCTTTTATCATTATGTAGTGGTCCTCTATCTTTTTTAATTTTTGATAGCTTAAATGGTATTTTGTCTGAAATTAGGATCGTGACTCCTCCTTTCTTTTGTGTTCCATTCGCCTGAAAATTTGTTTCTCATCCTCTTACTTTGAGTCTGTATATGTCCTTTCTAGTGAGATGGGTTTCTTGAAGGCCTGAGATGGGTATATTGTTGCTTGGTGATATTTTATCCATTTTGCCATTCTATGTTTTTTCAGTGGTGTGTTTAGTCCATTCACATTCAGGCTAATTATTGAAATGTGAGAGTTCATCCCTATCATAGAGTTCTTATAGAGTTGCTGTTCTTCCACTTGGTTTTTTGTCTTTCTTTTGGTTTGGGGGTTGGTTCATATGTATTTTATTCTTTTTGCCAGAGTCCAGCTCCACAGAGAGAGTCAGGGCCTGAATGGGGAGTATCAGGAATGGCAAAGAAGAAAAAATGAACATGACAGGAATCCTCTTCCTGGGGAGAGCTCAAGACTCTGCCAATTTTTTATTCAATTCTTACAAGCTTATATAGTTTTTTTACTGACCCCTGAACCCACAAAATGTATTCCATGTTACACATTAAATGTTTACACTATGATTTTTCTTTTGTTTATGGGGAAGTTGACCTTTACAAATTTCATTTTGTTCCTTCCTACTACTGGTGGTGTAACAAAATACCAGCTGCCAATTTATCAGCCATATCCTGTGACCTCTAGGCCATCTTAATCTCTTCCCTTTGCTATTCTATTTCTTTTCCTTTACTAATCTATTTTCTTAATTCTACCCTTATATATACTTTTAGCAGCAATATATTGACTTGTTTTTTCTTTTATATAATCACCTTTATCTTACCCACTACAAATTCTTAATACTCTATTTTTTTAAAAATTTAACTTTCTTAATTCTAATTGCCTTATCTATATTACTTGCTATTTTCTTATCACCTATGTTACATTTTATATTTCTAAACAAAACATGTCTAAATCTACACTTATATATGAAATTAATCTTACTTTTAATCCTAAATGTATTTAATTTTAAACCTACATTAAGTGTACATAATTTTAAGTTTACCTTAAAACTTAATTATTTCCTATTCCTTCTATTACTTATATTTAACTAATACCTACATGTATAATAAACATTTAATTTTTAATTATAACTGCTATTTATTTAATTCTAATCCTTACTTTAATTTTAGCCTTCTTTCTAATTAAACTATAATATTTCTTAAATCAAAAGGCATGTCTGTGACTTGTTTTTCCCGAAAACACCTGTTTTTGGAGATACTCTGTCTCAGTTTCTCACTTCCTCATCAATCACAACTGTCAATGTTGTTACTTATAAAGGGTATGAGGAAGTACTTGTTTTCCCTTTTTCAGATAAAAGGTGCAAAATTTCATGAGAAAGGGGGTAGTAAAAACATTCCTTTGTCCATTCAGGGGGAAATTTTTGCTGTTGAGCCCTTTTTACGTTTCTATACATAGGTTTACTACTAATTCCACATCCCTGCACATTCTAGCTAATTGTTTTATTTATCAAGAGAAGTGTTTTTCAAGCCTAAGCACACATTCCTTTAAGACCAAAAGGAGTCCATCAATAGGATCCATGGGGCTCTGCCTCCATCACGGCCACTTCCCACTGGGGCTCTGCTCCCAGTCAGCGTTTTTCCCATTTTTGGGTAACCTCCATTTTGCCTCTTTAGGGGTTGCGACTTCCGGCATCTTTTTCCTGTACTCTTGTGAAGAATGTTGTTCTTTTTTCCTTTTCTTCTGTGCTTAGTACTTTCTTAAGTGTTTCATGTGGAGGTGGTTTGGTCCAGCATAAGTTCTTGGGGATTGGATATCTGGGAAAGATTTTAATTCTCCCTCGCTGATGAAGCTTAGCTTGGCCTGGTAGTTTATTCTTGGTTGAAATTGTTTTTCTTTTAAGACTTTGAAGATAGGGCTCCAAGTTCTCCTAGCCTGCAGGGTTTCTGTAGATAAATATGCTGCTATTCTAATTGGTCTTCCATGGTAGGTGATCTGGCCTTTTTCTCTTGCTGCCTTTAGGATTTTTTCTTTTATGCCTACTTTGTTTAGGCAAATTATTATGTGTCTAGAAGTTGGTCTTCTCATTTGTTGCCTTGCAGGGGTTCTCTGAATCTCTTGTGTTTGAATTTTTGCATCACTGATTAGATAAGGGAAGTTTTCTTGAATGATCTCATGGAAAGTTTGTTCCAGTGTGGTCTCTGTCTCTCTTTCTGCCTCAGGAAGGCCAATTACTCTTAGGTTCAGTCTCTTGAAGTAATTGCTCATCTCTTGAAAGTTTTGTTCTGTCTTTTTGAGCTTATTTTCTGTGTTTTTAAGAGTTTGGGTTAGTTCTATATTTTGGTCCTCAAGCTCTGAGATTCCTTCTCCTGCTTGGGTAATTCTGCTTTCCATGTTTATCAGTTTGTTATTTCATTCACAGTATTCTTTATTACAGCTATCTCAGATATCAGCTCCTTCCTAGTTTCTTCTTGTGTCTCCTCAATTCTTTTTAATCTCTCCATTAATGTCTTGATATCTAGGTTTGTAGTTTGAGACCCTTCATTCTGGGGGCTGTTCATTGTTTGCATTCCAAAGTCAGTTTTCTCAGTGTCTGCCCTCCCAGGGTCTGGGAGAGACCCATACTCTTCTTTTGGTTTTTCTTCATTTGTGTAGATTTTCCTCTCTCTCCCCCTTTCCCTCCCCTTCTTTAATTCTGTTTTTGAGGGAAGGTGGGATTGCTTTTGTTTCTCTTGTGCAATATCCTGTTCTTCCTTATGAGGGTCTTCTGGCTTTGTTCACTTTTGAGGTTGGAGTGTGGGCTGCGGGCTGTACTTGTTGCAGTTTTGAGGTTTAATTTTGGGGAAGCTGTGGTTCCGAATGTATATGCTGATTCCAGCATCCACCAACAGGTGTATGAGCACACTGTAACCTATTTCCCTCTGCCTTACAATCTGTCCATGTCCCAGTATGTTGACTTGGTCCCTAGATTAAAAGGGGGTATAAAAGAGGAAAATAATGGAGGAAGTGGGGGTCAATAGGAAGTTAGAAAGAGAGAAGAGCGAGAGGGAAAACAGACATACATACCAACTATCAGGCGAGAAAGAGACACAAGTCTGGATAGAAGTGAAAAGAGACATATAAGAAAGATTCTCTAAAGAATACTGGTAGCTACACAGAGACAGACCAATAAAATAATGAAACAGTGTAAGTCAGAAAGCAAACAACAAAAGTGATCAAAACAAACAGTCAAAATGATAAAATCAAAAGTCAAAATAAGAGACCAGACTAAAGTCACTTCAGCTCTGATCTCCAGTCTCTTCCCTTTGTTTTTCATTGCAGGCAGCTAGATTTACTTGCAGTTTGGGTTTTTTTTTTTTTTTTTAGCCTGCTGCCTGGTGGTTGTTTTTGTCTGATTTAGCGTAGGGGTGGGACTTTGTCTCCTGTTTAGTGACGTTACCTTAGGAACCAAGGTGGAGGTTGTTAATAGGTGGGCGGGGCAATGGAAATCTCTGCCTGGAGAATGGCCAAGGTGGTAGTTTCATGTTCGCCGATAGTTTCTCTCTGCTTGTCTGGGTCCCCAAGCTTGGGATCATATGTTGAGTGCCTCAGCCAGGGTGGGCTCAGACCTCGAGCCCTAAAGTTCCCAAGGGCAGGTGGTGAGCGGTGCAGTGGCCCTGGGCTCCCCACAGGGTACTTCAGCCAGGAATGGTACTGATGTCTCTGAGGGGCAGGCACTCAGAGCCTCCCTGAGTGACCAACGGCTTGGTGCTGGGTGCTGGGTGCTGGGTAAGAGATGATGTAGCCAGGGAGGGAGCCAAGACCCAAGACTCCCATGCAGGTGGCTGTCACATATGGTGGAACAGCATCAGCCAGGGGCTGCAATATCTGGCCCTTCATGGGACCGAAGGTCCCCGGGCCTCGGACTAGTGCAGCTGGCGATGGGCTGGGGGTGGGGGAAGAAAAGTAAGAGTCTTTTTGGGAACTCATGTTCAGAGAATCTCACAAGTCCACCTATGCCATTGCCATCTTACCGGGGAAAGCTTTATTTTATTTTATTGTAGAAACGAGGTCATGCCAAGTTGCCCAGGCTGATCTCAAACCTGCAGGTATCAGGCATTGTGAAGAAGTCTGAAAGGTAATAAGCCCAAGGAGTCCCAGTCATCAGAGGGCCCCCACACTTTTGTGAGTGTTAGCTTCAAAAGCTCTACCAAGTTTCCATAGAGAAGATCAGAGAAAAATCCTCTCATACTCTGGCAGGGGTAGGGGAAAGGAATTATCCTGAAATACACTAGTATATTCTGTTCTCAACAACAACAACCAATTTAACCAGAGCTTAAACTACTGGATTTTTCAGAACTGGAAGAAAGAAAATGCCCAGTTCCTGCCCAGTCTAGCCATCCTTCTCACCTATAGATGGGAGAGTGGGTGACTAAAGAGCTTTTGTGAAGTTCACAAGTCTAGAAACAGATTCATTAAAAGACTGAGACCTAGTCATAGAACTGTAGCATGCTTTCCTTCCACATTACTAAAGACCTATTTACTGCAGTTTCTTTCACTAATTATGTCATGTACAGCTCTCAGGAAATATCACAAGTCATATTTAAAGGGAAAAAGATGCAGTTTGAAGAGGTAGAGCAAATATTTGAACCAGACTCAGACATCAAAGGGATGTTGGAATAATCAAACTGGGAATTTAAAGCATCTGTAGTAAGTATGCTAAGGGCTGTAAGGGGTAAAGTAAACAGCATACAATAACAAATAGGTGATGTAAACAGAGACATGGAGATTCTAAGAAACAAGCCAAAATAAATGCCAGAAATAAAAACACTGAAACAGAAATGAAGAGTGCCTTTGATGGAATCATCAGTGGAATGGACACAAATGAGGAAAGACTTCTGAGTTTGAGTATAAGTCAATAGAAACTATCAAAACTGAAGAGCAAAGAGAAAAAAATGACTGTATTTAAGAACTACAGAACAGCTATAAAAGCTGTAGCATATGTATTAATATATGATAATACTAGAAGGAGGAAAAAAACAGAAGAATTTTTGAAGTATTAACTGAGAATTATATCTAAATTATTATCAGACACCAAACCACAGATCTAGGAAGTTCAGAGAACACAATAATACAAGAGGCAGATGGGAGACTTTAAGATCACTTTGTTATTAAAAGGTACTTGCACTGCCCATGAGGTGGTGTAGTTGTAGTGTTATTTGGAAGTAGACTTGGATTACTTGTATATTGCAAACTCTAGGGCAACTACTACAAAATTAAAATGAATATGCTAAGGGGGAAAATGAATCATAAATTGAATAATATAAATCCTCAATTAAAATCATAAAAAGCTAAAATAAAGAATGGAAGACAAAACAGAAAATTTAAACAATGACAAAAAATAGAAAAGAATTACAAATATGATAGATATTAAAACAACACCCTATATCAATAATCACTTTCAAAGTCAATGCTCCAAATACACAGATTAAAAGATAGATATTTTTAGAGCAAATAAAATAGATGCAACTCACTGTTATTAATAAGAAACCCACTTTAAGTAAAAGACATATGTAAAATAAAAGTAAACAGATGGAGAAATATATACCATGCTAACACGAATCAAAAGAAGGCTGCAGTAGCTGTATTAATTTCAGACAGAGCATACTTCAGAGCAAAAAAGTTATAAGGAATAAAGAGGGGCATTGCAAAATGATAAAAGAATCAGTTCTCAAAGAAGACATTACAGTCCTTAGTATGTATGAACCTAACAACAGAGCATCAAAATAGTGAGGCAAAAACTGGCATACTGGAAGGAGAAATAGATGAATCCACTATTATGATGAGTGACTTCAACATCCACTCTGAAAAGAAATGGACAGAACAGTAGGCAGAAAAACACTAAGGACACAGTTGAATTCAACAGTACCATCTATCACCTGAATATAATTGACATCTAATACTATTTCATCCAACAATGGCAGATTATTCATTCTACTCAATCTCACAAGAAACTCACATGGAACCAAAATAGACTACATTTAGGGCCATAAAACACACTCTAACAAATTTAAAATGCTATAAATCATATAATGTCTGTTCTCAGATCACAGTGAAATTAAACTAGAAATCAATGACTGAAATATAGTTAGAAAATCTCAAAATACATGGAGATTAGACAACACATTTTTAAAAAATAACACATGAACTAGAGGAGAAATCTCAAGAGAAATTATTTTTAGCTAAATGAGAATGAAATACAACTGAGCAGAATTAGTGATCAGTCAAAATTAGTGATCAGTGCTTAGAGGAAAATTTATAGCATTGAATTTATATAATGGAAAATAAGTAAGACCTAATATTAATGATCTGTGCTTCTACTTTAGGAAACTACAAAGAAAGAAGAGCAAATTAAATCCAAAGTAAACAAAGGAAAGTAATAATGAAAATTAAAGCAGAAATCAATGAAATTGGAAAAAGAAAATCAATAGGGACAATTAACAAAGCCAAAATACCACAACCAAGTGGGATTTAGTCCCAGTGTACAAGGTTGGTTCACATTAGAGCATCAATAATGTAATCTATTACATCAACAGGCTAAAAAATATATATTACCATATCAGTAAATGCAGAAAATCATTTGACAAAATTCAACCATTTAAGATGAAAACGCTCAGTAAATTTGGAAAAGGAAAGCAATTTCTCAAATTGATAAGGAACATCTATAAAAAATATACCATACTTCATGGTGAGAAACTAGGAGCTTTCCCACTAAGATGAGAAATAATGCAAAGATGTCATCTCTCACCACTCATCTTCAACATAATCCAAAAGGCTTAGTTAATGCAAGAAAAAAAGAACAAGAAATAAGAAGTAAACATTTGGGAAGGAAGAGATAAAAGTGTCTTTGTTTATAAGTTACATGATTGATAATGTAGACATCCAGAAGAATCAACAACAGCAGCAGAACTTCTGGAGCTAATGAGTGACTATAATAAGGTTGCGGGATGCCAGGTAAATATACAAAAGCCAATTCCTCTCTGATATACCAACAATGAACTATTGAAATTCAAAAGAAAAACCAATACCATTTACATTAACACTAAACACACACGCACACGCGCACACACACACACACACACACACACACACACACACACACCACACACACATATGGGTATAAGTGGAACCAAATATGTGCAATATCTATATGAGGAAAACTACAAAATTTTGATGATTGAAATCAAATAAGAACTAAATAAATGGAGCAATATTTTGTATTCAGAAATAAGAATATCTAATACTGTCAAGATGTCAGTTGTTTACAATTTCATCTATATATTCAATGCAATCCAAACAGCAAGTTATTTTGTGAATATTGACAAACTGATGATAAATTTTGTATGGGGAGCAAGAAGAATGACCAACACAATATTGAAGAAGAGCAATGTCAGAAGATTGGCACTACCTGACTCCAAGACTTACTATAAAGCGACAGTAATCAAGACAACATGGTAATGGTAAAACAATAGATAATAGATCAGTGGAACAGAGTTGAGAGTTCTGCAATAAACTCACATAAATATGGCCAAACAGTCTTTGGCAAATACTATATAATTTAAAAATGCTAGTCTTTTCTAGAGTGAGGGCTGGAACAACTGAACATCCATGTAAAAGAAAAAAAAAGAATATAGAAGCAGATCACTCATCCTTCACAAAAAAATACACCATACTCCTAGAAGAAAATATAGAGAAAATCTAGATGACCTTGGGTATGGTGATTACTTTTAGATGTAATATCAAAGTCATGGACCGTGAAATAAAAAATTAATAAACTGGACTTAATGAAAATTTAAAAGTGTTCTGCAAAAGGTACTGTGGAGGGCCTGAGAAGACAAGCCACAGACCACGAGAAAATTTTTGCAAAGCACCTATCTGATACAGAGTAGTTATCCAAAGTATGCAAAGAATTCTTAAAATTCAGCAACAATAAAATGACTGCCCATTAGAAAATGAGTTACAGGTTGAACGTCCACTTCAATCAAAGAAGATATACAAGTGGGAAATAAACATATGGAAAAATGCTCAGCATACGTCATTAGGAAATAAAAAATTAAAACAGCAAAATACCTCCATATCCCTACTAGAATAGCCAAAATCCAGAAAGAATCCTGACAACATCAAATGCTGATGTGAACAGGGAGCAACAAGAACTCTTATTTACTGCTGAAAGGAATTCATTTGGAAAGATTTTGCCAGTTTCTTTCAAAATGAAGCACATTCCTGGTATAGGATCCAATGATCATGCTCCTTAATATTTACATAAATGAACTGAAAACATGTGTCCACATAAAACCTGCACAACTTTATTTATAATGTCAAAATGTGGAAACAACCAAGATGTACTTCAGTAGGTGAATGGATAAATAAACTGTGGTACCTCCAGTCAATGGAATATTATTCAGTGTTAAGAAGAAATGGGCTATCAACTCATGAAAAGGCATGGAAAAACTTTATGCTGCCAATCTAAAAAGGCTGTATACTGTGTGAATTCGATAACAAGTCATGTGTCAATTGACAACGGGGATAACATCTGAGAAATACACGGTGAGCTGATTTTGTTGTTGTGCCAACACAATAGAGTATCCTTACACAAACCTAGATGGTAGAGCCTGCCTCACACCTAGACTACATAATATAGCCTATTGTTCCTAGGTTACACGTCTGAGTAGTTGTGGCAGTTCTGAGTATTATAAGCAACTGGACCACAATGGTAATTATGTGAGTGTCACAGTGAAAACATGGTATAAAAGATAAAAAATGGCTACACCTGTGTAGAACACTTGTCTTGAATGTGTCTTGTAGGACTGGCAATTGCTCAGAGAGAACCAGTGAGTGAGTGGTGAGTGAATGTGAAGTCCTAGGATGTCGCTTTGCACTACTGTAGACTTTAATAGCACTATACATGTAGGTTACAATCATTTTATTAAAATATTTTTCTTTAATAATGAATTAACCTTAGCTTAGTGTAATATTTTTACTTTATAAACTTTTAAATGTTTTGAACTTCTTCATAATAACACTTAGCTGAAAACAGCACATTATATAGCTATACAAAAATAATTTCTCTTATATTCTTATTCTATAATCCTTTTCCTATTTTTAAGAAATTTTATATCTTTTAATTTTAAATGTTTTTGTCAAAAACAAAGACACAAACACATACATTAGGCTAGGCCTACACAGGGTCAGAATCATCAAGACTTCACTAGGTGATAGCAATTTTCCAGCTTCATTATAATCTTATGGGACCACCATCATACATATGGTCTGTCATTGACCAAAGCATTATTATGCAGCCCATGACTGGTTATTAAACTATGGAAAAGGAGAAACTGCGGGAGACATTAAAAGGATCAGTGGTTGCCAAATGTTAGGGAAGAAGGAGGGATAACAGGTGGAACACAGAATTTTGGAGTGGTGGGACTCTTCCATATGATTCTCTAATGGTGGATACATGTCATTATACATTTGTCAAAACCTATAGAATGCAGAACACCAAGAGTGAACCCTAATGTAAACTCTGGCCTTCGAGTGATAACAGTGTATAACATAGGTTCATTGATTGCAGCAAATGTACCACTCTAGAGTGGGTAGCGGATAGTGAGGGAGACTGCTTTTGTAAGGGTACAGGGTATATGGGAACTCTCTGTACCTGCCACTCCCTTTGCTGCAAACCTAAAACTGTTCTAAAAAACAAAGTCCATCCAAAAACGTGCATGCACGCGCGCGTGCACACACACACACACACACACACACACATACGTGAATCTTAAAACAGAAGTTGAAAATAAATGAAGTAAAAACAAACTGAAAATAATTTTAAAAACCACACGTCAGCTGAATACTGTATTTTTTATGTGACATTCTCGCAAAGGCAAACTATAGTGGCAGAAAACATATCAGTGGTCGGTAAGAGCTGTAGGCTGGGGGAAGGTATGACCAAAAATGGGAACAGGGAAATATTTTAGGGTGATAGAACTGTTCAACTACTTTGTTACAGTGGTAGTTACATGCCTGTATACCTTTGCCAAAATTCATGAATGCTGTATTAGAAAGGTGAATTTTTCCTTATGTAAATTATACATTAGTTTTTAAACTTTTATACCCAATTTTTAAAATTGAGGAAATAAACATAAAACAGGGATAGAAAACTATTCATTGGAATACAGATCTACAGACATGTCTTCATGCTTCCAGCAAGTCAATTAACTTTTTTATTTTTCTATACATAGCAGTTGGGAAAAAGTCTAAGTTTAGCATTCTCACTCCCTAGCTCTCTGTCAATATAAAAACAACCTTAGGGTTCACATTTGTGAAACAGGAAATGAGTAGACTCCGTAAACTAGCAAATAATCTCTAAGATCTCTCTCGGAATAAATGGATTTCGTTGACTCAGTGCACATCTGTTCAAGTCATTCTTGTAATCGTTTCTTCTGAAGGTATCTTCATACATTAGTCTGCAAATAAAAACGTAAGGTGGTACCAATATATATATACGCACAAAGATGTGATTATTCGCTGAAATTTAGAATTGGAAGATGTCTATGTGACTAAATATACCAACTCCATATCACTGCATAACACACAGGGACCAAGTGGTTGGGGCTCAGGTTGGCTTGTGGCCCCATGGACTGCTGCAGGATTCTGTCTTCTGGTCTCCTTGCATCTGCTTTTTGATCTCAATCCTGCACACAATGGTTTATAACAGGTGTGATCATGTTTCTCCATGATTCCACACTTTCCAGTGTTTACCCAGATGGTCACTCGGAGCAAAATACAAAGTAAAAGAGACAGCCTTTCATGACATACCCAATTCTTGCTTCTCAGACCCTACCTACTTCTACAACTCACCCTTCATTCATTCCACTCCACAGCTCATGGCTGTCGCTCAGCCACTGTAAAGCCAGTTCCTCTCCTAGAATGTTCCACTCTTGGCATCACCATGCCTCCCTGGTTCTCTGTGTCTCTCTGAGTTCCCCCAGGTCTTTGTTGAAATGCTCTCTTTATGGTTAGATTATCCTGTTAAAATTGCAATGCCAACTGGGTGTGGTGGCCCATGCCTGTAATCCCAGCACTTTGAGAGGCAGAGATGAGAGGACTGCTGGAGCCCAATGGTTTGAGACCAGCCTGGGCAACTTGGCAAAACCTTGTCTCTACAATAAATTAAAAAATTAGCTGTGCATGGTGGTGTATGCCTGTAGTTCCAGCTACTTGGAAGGTTGAGGCAGATGGAACACCTGAGTTCAGCAGGTCGAGGCTGTAGTGGCCATGAGCATGGCACTGCACTCCAGTGTGGGCGACAGAGTGACCAAAAAAAAAAAAAATTTGCAATGCCATCTCCCAGGCACTTACAGCATCAAATACACTATATAAATAATGTTTGTGTATTGCTAATCTCTGTCACTAAGATAGTAAGCTGTCTGGTGAGGACCAATGGATAAGAGAATTTCTCCCAGGTAGCAGAATTATGGTTCAATAGAAGAACTTACCCTACTGTCAGACTAGGTTCTCCCTGACACAAACCCAACATTACCTCTTAAATTCTGTGGGCCAGAGTACCATCTGTCTCCCCTTTAAAATTTGTTTTGTGTCCTAAAGATGGTGTTGCAGTTATTTTTTCCATGTCCCACCCACATCACTACTCTTGTGCAAGAGGCACAGATAACTTGTCTATTAGAATTTAGGTTTTTGATGCAGAAAAGTCATACTTGGGTCTTGTAGACTTTCATGACCATGAGCCCAAAGTCCTGGACTTTGAGGTCAAGGCACTATGTGGGACACTGGGTTTACTACTTTGGGGATGGCTTAGGATACTCTGCTTGGAAAGAAGTGTGCAAATAGATATTGCATGTTAGAGGATAACAAAACGAACACCAATATCCACATGCCTCTTCCCATAGTATACAATTGTCACACCAGCAGTAGCCAGGTGTGATGCATCCCAGCCTCTCTTTTTTTGTATCCAGGCAGGACCATGTGTATAGTTCTTGCCAACAGATCATGAACAGTATTTTTCACTAGCAAGTCAAGGTAGGGACAAGTTAAGATGCATTCTTCACCCTCTCTTTCCCTGCCAGCTGGTGGCAAGGCCTTTGGTGAGAATAGAACTGCAAGATTTAAGAAGCCGCAGACTCTGACTGACTGTGATCTGACTGGGAGCATCAACCATGCATTTTTACATGAGCAAGCAGTACATTCCTACTGTGTTATGTCACAGAAACGTTGGGGCTCATTTGTTACAGTCACTCCTATTGCTCTCACACATGCTTTTAGACTCTTTCCTATTTATAATCTCTGGATTCTTTTTAAAGATTGTTTATACTCTCCCCTAGAACTATAAAGGTAATGATAGAGACTAACAGCTCCCAAACACCATCCCAATGCACACGCACACACACACACACACACACACACACACACACACACACACACGCACAAGTGCACTTGCCTATAAAGGACTTCAAATGACTATTAACAGAACAAAGATTTATTCCAAGCTGATTTTCTCTGTCAGCATAGATATCCATTATGCAGTGTGCTTTATTAATGATGATGATGATGATGATGGATTTTTAAGAGGTGATGTTGCCTGACACCCCATTAAATCAAGTCTTAGCTCAGGCTTCTATAACAAAATGACATGGATGGGTGGTTTATAAAAAACAGAAATTTAGGTTTGAGACCCACCTGGGCAACTTGGTGAGACCTCATCTCTACAATAAATCAAAAAATTAGCCAGGCGTGGTAGCGCACGCCTGTAATTCCGGCTACTTGGAAGGCTGAGGCGGAAGGATCGCCGGAGTACAGCAGGTTGAGGCTGTGGTGGCCGGGAGCAGCCACTGCACTCCAGTCTGGGCGACAGAGTGAGTCTCCAACTCAAAAACAAAAACAACAGAAATTTATTTCTCACAGTTCTGAGGGTTGGGAATCTGTGATCAGGGTGCCAGCATGAAGAGGTCCTGGGAAGGCCCTATTCGAGGTTGGAGACTGCAGACTTCCCATTGTTTTTACATGGTAAAAAGAGGGTGAGAGAAATCTCTGGGGTCCCTTTTAAAAGGATTCTGAGTCCATTCATTAGATATTAGTGATATAACCCAAGAGTAAATAACAATGATCTTATGTCATGAGTGGATAACAATCGTGATGATGATGAGGATCACGATAATGATTGTTTTAAAATGATAATCCCGGCACCCCATTACATCACAATACAGCATTATTAGTACTAGATAGCAGTTTCTAAAAAGTACTCTGTGCACAGATAAAATAAAATCTGAACACTTAGGAGTGATTGACAGGAAGTCTAGAAGTGATGAAGGAGTCCATGCTCGAGGTCCCCAAATGACTGAAAACAGGTTTGGGTTTGATATGAAATAAGTGTGCACTTAGTTGTTTAAAGTTTTCTCTACTTTAATGCCTTTCACTTGGAGAACTCTTGACTGACCACCCCCCTCACTGGGAACGCCCTACTTTTGAAGCATGCTTATTTGACTTCATTGCATAGTCACTCCTCTCCTGCCTGTCTTCTCTACTACAATGTAGAGATTGAATGCCAAGGAGGCATTCAACAAGCAGTTGTTGAATGAATAAATGGTGAGGTGTTTCTGGCAGGTCCATTTCTCCCTGTAAATGAGTCCAGACCCACATATCCCTAGAAATGAGAAATCCTCCCATCGACCTTAAAGCCCAAAATTTATGCCTAAACTTTCACAAAGCGACCCTTTAATTGCAATATATTTCTTCAAGTTTTGCCAGTTAATTTCTCTATAATGAGGAACAATTATATACAGTAAGTACAGGTGGGACTTCTAGAATAAGCAGGCATCCGCAGCCTCCCCTCAAACCTGGACGGTGTGATTGGCATCAGTAGTATGAGCACACATCTTCAACCCTTCCCTGAGTCAGGAGCTCATTATTGAGCACACTACTAGTAATAAGATTTTTTAAAATAGCATTCTATATACCTACCCTCACGAAGCTCACATATCGTCCCCAAAGCAGTTTCATCTTGCCAATACATGTGGGCATGAAAAATTCTTATTTTGGAATAGAAAAAAAAAAAACGACTTCTGTTTCTATAATGCCCTTTGCACTTGAGATGAACACATTAACCTAAAAATTATGTATCATTCTCCATCTCCGCACCCCTTTTCTGAGCCAGGATGAATATTTAGTAAACAGTGAATTGCTTTAGGAATTTAAGGAGAATAAATCTCAGACACTGGTGATAGAAATAAAGACAAACATAATAAGTATTTTTCTCCAGAGTATTTGGCTGAGTGTGTTAAGTCTGAATCTCATATTACAGGTAAAATGTGTAATGTCTATTCCTTACCAATAAAATAAATTCCTTCAAGGAACAACCTGGAACTTATCAGGAACAGGAGTATCTCCACTGAACGAAATCGTCGCAGTCCTTTGCTGCTAAAAACCTTGCAAGTCTTTGGCAGCCCTGCCAAGATCACAGCGGTAGAAAATCCTATATGGAAACTAATTGATTATGATTTTAGTACAGACTTCATGGCCCAGAAACCCCTGCTTACTTGTTTCAGTAAAGAAAGGATATAACTCTGCTTTTCATCTGCTTATTCCCAGGTCATCAAAATGATTAATTATGGCCAATTCCTGAGAAATTGATCTAGAAACCAGAATGCCAATATATCAGTTGATAATATGAGCTATAGTTAAAGAAATAGGGGATATCTGTTGTACAATCAATAAAGAATGCTTTTCTAGAAGCCAGGTCTCCTACAAAATTATTTTCAGGACAGCATTATTTATTTTACTTAATCCAGTATAACATATTCTTAGGTCATTTTTCCAGAAGTCAAAGGCACTGAAATTATCTGACATGCTTCTGCAATGTAAAGCTACTATTAGAAAGGTCAAAAACAGTGTTAATTTGTCACAGGGTTTACTAATCCCCATAAAGTTACTAGACCATTAGTTGACATTGCACATCCGGACGGCAGAGTAAAAACAAATAAAAATCAGCTTATGGTTGATGTAAGTTTTTTTTCTTAAAGTTCTGGTCAATATAAATATGTGCTCTTTCCCTTGACAAAGTATCCCTTATTCTGATTCAAGAAAATGTTTATAATAATATTTTTTAAAAAAATAAATCATAGCCAGGCTTGCTGTCTCAGCCTGTAATCTCGCACTTGGGGAGGCTGAGGTGAGTGGATTGCCTGAGCCCGTGGGTTCGAGACCCGCCTGGGCAACTTGGCAAGACTTCATCTCTACAATAAATCAAAAATTAGCTGCTCATGGTAGCGCGCACCTGTAGTTCCAGCTACTTAGAAGGCTGAGGCTGAAGGATCGCCAAAGCCCAGCAGGTCGAGGCTACAGTGGCCGGAAGCGTGCCACTGCACTCCAGTCTGGACGACAGAGTGAGACTCCACCTCAAAATAAATAAATAAATAAATAAATAAATAAATAAATAAATAAATCATGTTCATGTGCTCACATTGTCTTTCAGACCAAATACATGAGGTTCTGCCAGCCATGTCCAGGATATGAAGTTACTACAAAATGGTGCAAGTTTGTGTGAAAGGCTGAGAGTCTTTAGCTTCAGAGGCCATTATCAATTCAAAGAGCAACACTGATAAGCATAGATCTGGTCATAGCACTCAATAGATGTGCCTTGTGATAGGAAAACCTGGTTTTGCATAACTCTGTAAGTGTTGATTTTTCTTCATGAGATTACACTTCCACTATGGAGTCTGAAGTTGAATTTTCAATGCCGAACAAATTAAGATCTTACAAGCACCAAGTAGATTTGATATGTCTGAAAGCAGAAAAAGGAATAAAGATGGTTCAGTGAACACCCCAAAATGAAATATCTTAATATTTCTCCTTGCACATGTCATAAAGTTGCTATTTTAAAGTACTTGGAGCTTTTTCAAAAGATCAAATGTTTACATTGTAATAGAATAAAAATACTGATAGTACATCTTTCTCAAAAATCATGTTAGCTATACAAGGGGGGGGACACAAAACACCCTGGAAATATATTTTGGAAGGCAGGCCCCTTGTAGTACACTCAGAATTTGTTCCTATAGATCAACTGGTCAACCAATTTTTTTATCTAGAAGTTTTGAGAAGGTTGCATCACGGTTTTCAGAAGAAATGTCCCAAGATATGGTAAACAGGTGACTGGTCCTTCCACATGACAAAACACCGATTAACACCACACTGAGTGTTCAGCAGTTTTGACCAAAATGGCATGATTCACATGGCCTACCTTCCATATTCATTGATCTCACCACGAGTTTTTTTTTTTTTTTCTTGTTTTCCCAGATGAAAAATGTCCTCAGAAGGAAACATTGTGGGAAAGGTGAAACAAACAAAATGGCAAAAGCACAAAAGGAATCAAAATTGACGAGTTCAAAAACTGAGCAGTGGAAAAATTGTCTTGATGAGTATATTGCCTCAAATGGAGAGGACTTTGAAGGTGATTGAAGTTTAAACATGCAAGAATACACAATTTTTTATAAATAAATTCTGTTGTTTTGGGGTCCTCCCCCCATGTACTACTGCTATGTACTGTTCTGTATATAATATTTTAGTGTGGAATACATATTATTATATAATAATAGATACTAAATAGTGTGTGTATTGTTATTGTCTCTACTTTACATATAAGGAGACTGAGACTTAGGGTGGGTACATAACATGCTTAGTTCACAATGTCAGTAAATAGAGTCAGAATTTTCTCTACTCCTTTGAGTGATAACTAATGATACACTATCTTTTTAATTTTGACACTTTCTGGCCCTTTTCTATATTTACTGAAAGATTGAAACTAATAAAATTGACCATACTAATTATGATGTAAATTACTATGAGGAGTGGGAGTAAAATTTTCAGGTTATTTTGGGTAATAAAGAAAACCTTGGCAGTCAAGACCAACTACTGAGTAGCCAGGTTGGTTTCTGTCTCTCAGGAGGATCGATTTGATGATATGTCACCACTATAAAGTGAAGATATTCATAATAATTATGCACATTACTTCACCTTCACTGGGAATTATGGGGACAATTTTGCATTATGTTCATACAGACCACTGGAAAATAATAAAAAACTTAGAAATAGATATTTTACAAAATTGATTAATTTTTGAGAAAAGTTAACAAATTGAACTACAGACCTATGTGAGAAGACTAAAACTATAAAACCATATAGAAAGAATCATTGGGAAAAAAACTTTTTGAATATATGATGACTTCTTAGCTATGACACTAATAACAAAAAGCTATACAACAATAATTTGTTCTTAATGCAAATATAAAACTGTTAAAGACAGTTAGGAAAATGAAAATTCAAATCATAGAAAATGTTTGCAATACACCTATCTGACAAAATAATGATACCCAGAATATATAGCGATTTCTTCCAATATAATAAGACATCAACTCAATAAAAAAATCATAGTATTTGAAGCCACTTAATATAAGAAAATTTATAAGAATGATCAATATGCATGTGCAAGATTATTAAAATCTTACTCATCAAGAAAATGCAGGCTGGGCTCGGTGGCTCAGCCTGTAATTCCGTGCTTTGGGAGATCTAGGTGAGTGAATTGTCTGAGCCCAAGGGGTTGAGACCCGCCTGGGCAACTTGGCGAGAGCTCATCTCTACAATAAAAAAAAAAAAATTAGTGGGCGTGGTAGCACACACCTGTAGTTCCACCTACTTGGAAGGCTGAAGTGGAAGGATCGCCGGAGCCCAGCAGGTTGAGGCTGCAGTGGCCGGGAGCGACCACTGCACTCCAGTCTGGGCGTCAGAGTGAGACCCCAACTCAAAAAAAAGAAAAGAAAAGAAATGCTATTAAAACCTCAGTGTGATAGCACAACATACACACTAGGATGGCAAAAATTAAAAAGACCGACAATGCAAAATGTTGACGAGGACTTAGAGCAACTGAAACTCTGAAACATTGTGGGAGTAAAAAATAACACAAACATTTTCAAAAACAGTTTGACAGTTTCTTATAAAGTTTAACATCCACATACTCTATCAGCCAATCTTTCCACTTCTAGATATTTAACCAAGAAAAATAAAACATATCTTCACACAAAGAATTTTAAGTGTGTCTATTATTGATTTATTCACATATTCAAAACTGAAAACCACCCAAATGCCCATTATCAAGTGAATGGCTAAATATTCTGTAGCATATTCATATACTTCTCTGCAACAAAAAAAAATCAATCCTTTGTATTGTGAATGAAAGTCAAAACATTATGCTGAGCAAAAGTCAAACATAGGACAGTATATGCTCTGATTCTATTTACGTGAAGGTGTAGAACAGTCAGCACTGGTCTACAATGACAGAATGTATGCCAGAGGTTGCTTGTTGCCAGAGGCAAAAAAGATTGCCAAGAAGCACAAGCAACTATTTGGGGATTAAAATAACTCTTTAACTTAATTGTGCTCATACTTACACTAATGTATAACTCTGTCAAAGTTCATCAAACTTTACAATTAAAAAGAATGCAGTGCATTCAATATAAATTTAGCCACTATGTATTTTATAAGAATAACTTTACTGTTATTATTTTCACTTATCAGTGTATCAAAAGTTTAGAAGTATGACAACAAATTTTTTTGAGGCTTTGGGAAAACAGTCACTTTCATACACCACTGGTTGAAATGAAAATTGGTTCATACAATATTTAGCAAGTCTATTTAGCATCTATCTTCTGATTTAGCAATCCTACTTCTAATAATTTACCCTGAAGATATACCTCAACAATGCAAATATACATATTTGCAAGGCTATTCATGGAAACACTGTTTGTAATTGTCAATTATTTAAAACATCAAAATCCCCATCCACAAGAGTTGAAAAAAGTGATACATCTGCACAGGGTATACTATGCAGCTTTAGAAAGGAATAAAGATCACCTTTATGAATATATCTGAAGTGATTTCCAATGTATATTGCTAGGTGAAAATAAAGTGCAAATATCTATGGTTTGTCACCTCTTGTATGAGAAAAACTAAGAAAATAAATATATATCGACTCACTCATGCATAAAGAAACAAAGGGTATATAAACAAAAAAATAAAAAGTAGGATCAGAAAAGTGTGGAAGGAATAGAGGGTGACATCTATCTAGTATACAGTTTTGCAGTTTGATTTTAAAATAATATATAATAAAATCAACCATCAACCTAAAACACAAACAGAAATAAGTCTACATGTATTTCAAAGGATAGTCATCACCATGCTGAAAAGGGGGAGAAGATCTAATCCGAGTAAATTGTAGACAGTTTATTTTTATTGTATAGCCTTTGGCTGAATAGAAAAAAAAATCATAAACAAACATTGAACTCTCCTTATTAGGAATTTGTGTTATTTTGAGTGGTATGAGTTAGCAATGCTAATACTAATTTCTCTGAATTATAGAATTGAGTAAATAAATAAATATATTGTGGCTAGGAGGCCAGGATGTTCAAGGTCATGTATAGAGAATAAGGAGGTAAGATTAAACCTTTTGTGTTAGATTGAAATTGGAGATATCAGTATGAACCCATGGTTTAATAGATGGATACAGATATAAATGTACATTTTGATAAATACATTTGTACTTTATATCTTGGTAGACATGTGTGTGTTTTCCAGCTCTGTCAAGAAGAGCTAAAAGCAGTAACATGCAGTAGCAATGAGCATACCTAGTGTTCAAATCTTGGTTTTCAAATACCATTCCCACTAAAAGAAATCAAGGTTACTGGAGAAAATACTGTCCTCAGGGCTGGGACTGAGATACACAAGATGAGGATAGAGAATTTTGTTACACTGAAAGTAAAAGTGTTGAAAAAATAAATGAGACATATCCAAAGAACACAGAAACTAGCATGAAGGGGATTCCACTGACTGAATTGAGTATTTCAGATTAATAATTTATAAATCTATATTGAAATTATAAGTTAGTAGTAGAAAATAAAACATCTTCCTTAAATAAAACATCTTCCTTATAGTAAAACCCCAAAGAATAAATTCAGAAGGAATGATCAAATTTAAAAGCACCATTTGATAATCATCAATGGTTACTAAAAATAGTGGAGGGAACATTTGGAAAAAACAGCATATTAATCTAATTTCAAAGTATCTCCCTATATGCTACTGCTAATTACAAAGACAAAGCAACACCTTATAGCAGAGAGTCTGGAAGATATAATTTTACCAAAATGCCCAAATAAACATTAGTGGAAAAGGGACAATTCATTATCATCTACTTCATGATATAATGTACTAAAAACAACACCAATTCTGTTTCATTCCAATTACAAATACATACCTTGAATACAATCATTAGAAAACATCTGACAATCCCAAATTAAAAGATGGTGAGCATGATAACTAGCTTGCATTCATTAAAAACGTCAAAGACTAATGAATTATTTCAGATTAAAGAAAACTAAAATGACATGAGAACTAAATGCAATGCGTGATCCATGATTGGATCCTGGACCATTTTTATTTGGAATCTTACAAAGTATATTCTCTAATCACAATGAATTTAATTAGAAATCCATTAGAGAAAATACCTAAAAATTCCCCAAGCATTTGTAAATTAAGCAACATACTTCTAAATTATTCATGAATCAATGAAGAAATCATGACAAAAATTAGAAAATATTTTGAACTAAACAGTAATGAAAAGTTCAACATGTCATATCTGTAAAATACCTCTAAAGCAATGTTTAGAGGGAAACTGATAACTTTAAATATTTATATCAGAAAACTAAATAAAAGTTTAGAATCAAGATCTTAAGCTTCTGCTTTAAGAAACTTGGGAAAGATACACATATTAAAGATGAAGTCAATAGTAGGAAAAATAAACTATAAAAGTGGAATCAGAAACAATAAAATGGAAAATAAGTAAACAATTCGACAATGAAATGTTAAACACATGCTATATATTAATGAGAAATGAGATACTATTACAGACTGTACAATTATTATAAAGTAAATTTAACAGCATAGTGAAACAGTCAATTTTGATAAATACAACTTGCTAAAATTGACTGAAGATGAAATAGAAAATAATAACAACCCTTTATCTATTATAGACATTGAATTAATTTTTCCACATTGAAAATTCCAAACCTAGATGATTTCATTGGTAAATCAATCCAAACATTAAAAAATAAATACTAATGACATTTCAAGAATTAGAGAAGAAAACACACATCAAACAGTTTTATAAGGTCAGCATTAACTGAAACTAACCAGATAAAGACACTATAAGAAATACGAATTATAGACAGCATCTCTCATGAACATTGGCCACAAACAAATATAAACAAATAAAATCCAAGACAATGCATCATAACTAAATGTGTTCTATCCCAAAAATGCAAGGTTGATTGAATAACTAAATATCAATATAATTTACCATATTAATAAAATGAAATTAACTATACAATTTTATTAATTAATATAAAGAAAAACATTTGACAATATTCAAACTTTACTTATTAATAGTGGTCTCAGCAAGCAAAGAATAAAAGGAAATCACCTCAAATAAAGATACTTCTCAAAAATAAAACTTAAAAGAATGTTCTCATTATTTCTATTCAATATTGTTCTAGAGATTTTAACTAGTGAAGAAAAACAATAAAAATAAAAATGTATGTCCACTAAAATGATACAAGCAAGAATATTTATAGCAGTTATATTCATTATAGTCAAAATCTGGACACAATCCAGGTGTCTATCAATAGCAGAATGCATCCAATAGTGGTGTTATCGAGAAAAGCAAACTACTCAAACATACAAATAAATTTCAAAGTATTGTATAGAGCAAAGGAAACTAAATACTAAGAAGTACATATTTTGTGGTTCTATTTATATGAAGTTCTTGGACAGCAAAAATTAGTGTGTGGTGGCAAAAAATCAGAATACCAGTTGTTCATGGGAGGAATTGAAGGAAAAGGACCACAAATGAACTTTCTAGAATAATGAAAATATTCTTTACCTTGGTAAGACTTTTGGTTACAAGGGTGTGTATATTTGTTAACACTCATCTAATTTCACAGTTAAGATCTGAACATTACTGGGTCATACGGAAAGTTAATTTCTAGTTCTTTCAGAAATTGCCACACCGTCTTCCAAAGAGGTTGCTCTAGTTTGCATTCCCACCAGCAGTGTAGAAGCATTCCTTTTTCTCCACATCCTCGGCAGCATCTGTTGTTGTTTGTTTTATTAATGATGGCCATTCTTACAGGGGTTAAGTGGTATCTCAATGTGGTTTTTATTTTCATTTCTCTGATGATGAGTGAGGCTGAGCACCATTTCATGTGTCGGTTGGCTGCCCATATATCTTCTTCTGAGAAGTGTCTATTCATGCCTTTTGCCCACTTTTTAAAGGGGCTGTTTGCAGCTCTATTCACAATAGCAAAAACATGGAGCCAACCATGTTGCCCATCGAAGTTGGACTAGATAAAGAAAATGTGGTACATATACACAATGAAATATTATGCAGCCACAAAGAAGGACAAATATACGAACTTCGCAGCAACTTGGGTGGATTTGGAGTCGATCATACTCAGTGATCTATCATAGAAACAAAGAACAGAGTACCATATGTTCTCACTCATAAGTAGAGCTTGAACAACTATAATACTATAAAAAAGCATTTGGCAGTAATGGAAAACTGTCAGGGGAGGGGGGGTGGTATTGGCAGTTGAGGGAAACTGCTAAGGGAGGGAGGAGCATACCTCATCAGCAAGGGTACCTACATAATCAGTGTTTGTATACCTAACCCTGAATTGTATCCCACATCTTTATAATAAAAAAAAATTTTAAAGAACTGTATATTTCACTGGAAGGAAATTTACTTCAAAGACTTTAAATATAACTATAAGTAAAAATTGAAAACTAGTTAGTAATATGAGTTGCAAACATGGGCTTGAAACAGTTTTTCAAGTGTTAAGTCGTGAACAATATGGAATTCTGTTGGGGAATAAAAAATAAAATCATAGAATTAAATGGCAGAATAAAAGTAGTGAGACCCAAACATGGTATACTTAAGGAAAATACATTCACAGCCCAGCACATGTCCTCCTCACCTCACCCTGGCTGCCCAACTTCCTGCTGTTTCAAGCAATGGTCGGAGGAGGTTATGCCATTTCAGCACTGAACTTGATCTCACCCTTGGGCCATCAGGAAAGTTCCATCGAGAAATACACATTCTCTGAGCCTCCATTATTCTACTTGGTAGGTCTCAGGCTGTGTGACCGCCTCTCTAATTTTGAAGATCTGCTATCTGGTTAACCATGATAACATGACAGAACTGAGACAAGGACAATGAGATATTTTTGTGTGTTTACCATCCAAAGTTAAGTATTAAGAAACATATAGTGAGAATCTCCTAAAACCATTCCGATGCGGTAGGATTGGGTCAGAACAGTGGAGATAAGAGCTATGAGGTTTTTCACTAAACTGAAGGAAAGCAGTAAGGAATTAGAAATGAAGGAAAATAGTGAGATTGTTGGAGTCATGGTAGAAACAGTCTGATTGACAACTGAAGATTAAAGGGCATCAATTCATAATTAGAAGATGGTAAAACATTCCTGAGCTAGTTTATTTCAGTGTAGCAAGTACACTAGGGAAAATGAAATGCACCAGTTCAATAAAACTTGGATATGATGCAAACAGAAACAAAATTTAAAGGCTTATTTTGGCAAGTAATTGGAATCTCTGGAAGCTGAGATTTTGTTTTGGCTTCATCAATGTGCTCTTTAATTCTCAACACTTGACCTCTTTTCCTCTTCACTTGCCAAGTTGAAAAATGAAGTAATAAATGCTCTTTCAACCTTTTCAATAATATAAATCGTGGGGATAAATTCAATCAATAAAATGTTATACAACTTTAGCACTTTGTAAAAAAAAAAACCAACAACAACAACAGCAACTAATACTCAGGTATAAATAATCCTAAAAGTGTTTTTTATTACATGAGAAATGAAAGAATCAAAGAATAAAGACTTATCTTCAGGAAAAAAATCAAAATCTAGGCAGAAGAGTGTTTATAATATGCATCTCAAATCCTGGGAGAGAAAAAAACCTTACCATTTCAGCTATTTACTTAAGCACTTATTCACTAAAAATAATTAAATAGCAATTAATGTGAACCGCCATGTCTACCGAATGCTTTATTAGAATGCATTTATGCCACTAAAGCACAAGATTTTTTTAAGTACAAACAATAACACAAATGTCCTTTGTTCCTGATGCTTCCTTTGTGTCTCACCAGTCCCCATTATTTTGGTAGACTGATTGTTCACTCCTGGTTCTTTCTAACTTTTATTCTGCTGCCTTACAAACAAATGAGAAAGTCTTCTGTTTCTACTCTCAAGTAGGAATGTAGCTAATAGCATTGACTCACTGGAGTGCTGGGTCATTCCTGTAACCCTGACCCTAAATAGTCTGAAAATGCTAACATTCTGAGAAGTTCTGGTGAATATCTTAAAATTGTTAAATGTAGAGTATTGACTGGAATTCATTTTAGAATATTTATAAATTACATTTATAAAATTATGCAGATTATTATACTGGTAACTTCAATTACCCAATTCCCTAGTAATGAAGCTTCTTCATACAAACTTGGCTAGGTAAAAATATCAGTTCCACATATTAACACATCTACCGAAGTTCCAAAATGGCATGGGAAATGGCACAGTGTCACAGCAGAATGAAAAGATGCATTCAGTTCCCTTTCACCTTCCCTAGGTAATCCATACCATACTGTTCACAACCAATCACGTACTTCTTTTCATTGCACAGGTGACACTAATTTATGCCAGTGCTGAAGCCTGAGGCATTCACCACATCCCTCAGAACTGTTGGATACTAAGTTTTAAAACCACTACTCACTGTGAGCTCTCGAGACCAAAATGGAAACTCACCAGAATCCTACAAAAAATGAGAGTGGGTTATTTGTGGTAGATGAAAACTATGTTAACTAGTTAGAAATAGTTTTTGACATAGGCGAAGCAATTATTGAGTGGTAAAGAAAATAGCTGTTTTCCCAAAAGAGAAGCATTCCATGTTTGGAAACCAGAGGAGTGATGGGGATTGGGGGGGGAGGGGAAGAGGGTACAGAGAAATCAGAAACAAAAGGAAAGTACTGAATTACCTCACAGCCTTTCTAAAGTACATTTTCCCAAGCTATTTATTGTGTCTCATGAGTTCTCTTACTTAAAGAGGGCCAGAGTCAGGGGAAAAGTTTATGTAGCTCCTTCCTATAACTGCAGATATAAAGGAGCAAAAAGACACCAGTCAATGGCTTAATATCCTGTGCTTGGTTTCTTTTTAGTTCATTTTTCACTACAACAATAGGACATAGTTATTTAAAACAGACAACAGTAAAAGAGAAATAGATATTTCCAAGGGGCCATTGTAATATGCTATGATTTTGTGTTTTGACGATGACACCGTTACGCTAACATAGTATCACATTTTCATTTTCATCTCAAAATTATATTGTCTGTGGTCAAGTATACTGAGCATATCAAGGACCAATACTACTACTTAAAGTAACTATCAATTTTCCCATCAGTATCACCCACCCACATGGTGTGATGGCAAGGGCCTCTGGAGTTCCACAGTCCCAAATGGCCAACAATGCTACAAGTCGACTAATATCCAACACACAGAAAATGATTTACTAAGCAATTTCTTTATATGTTGAGTCCCTATCAAAATTCAAACACCCAAGAGTGGACCTATGTCGTTTTATGGCATCTTTCCTACCATAGGAAGGAAAGCAGGTTTTGCTGTTAGATGTTCATTTTTCTTAGCATTGTAACTACATTTCCTAGAATCCTCTGCCACACACATGGATTCTAGGCAATGAGCTCTAGGTAGAAATGATTAAGGGAGAGGACTTGAAAATGGAACAACTGGCAACCCCCTCGGGTCCCTTCTCACTGGGAGTTTTTCTGTCTTCTTAATAAATCTTGCTTTTAAAAAAAAAAGAAAGAAAATGGAACAACTATATACATTTTGCAGATGCCTGGAAGAAAAGAGAAAAAAAGTAGATTCCTAGTGGTGCTATAGACCCATGATTTTCAGAGGAGATAGTGAGAAGCTGCTTAGGGAGACAGAGAGGGAGGGTCTTGAGGAGACTTAATACCTGCAGGAATGTCCCCTGCACCTCCTGCCATTATATAAATGTAGTTCGTGTGGTTAAGAACATCCTGTCAACCCAGGAAGTACTGCTAAAAGGGACTTTTTGCTGCTTAAGTGCTGGGGCAGTAACCTAACTAAATATCCTAACTTGACCTCGGCTTATTATAATATCATCAACATAGCATTTGCATTGCAGTTTTACTCCCTCCTCCCCAGTGAGCTTTTCTGTGGTACTTATGGGTAATATTCAAGATGGAGTGACTTTGGTCAAGGACCTGCATGCTCAATAAGAATTGGGTCTCAGGAAGTAAGGGATGGATGAGATGTAAATGAGAGAAATGCCCCCAGAAAAGATAAGACAAAAACCACAGAAAAAACTCCTGGATCATTTTGGGTCCCCCTCTCTTTCTCTAGTGAGCTTTGTTGCTTAATAACCTCCTTCTTTCACTCATCCTTTTGGTGTCCACATTCCTTAATCTTTTTGGCCATGGGGCAAGAGCCCAAGGTTGCTGGTTTAAACTGACAGTGGAGTTCAAAACACCTGCAACAATTCCAACCCTAGATGACAGGTTCCAGGCTTCTTGGTATATGAGAAAGATTTTTTTAAGTTTTTTTTTTAGTTTCTCTTGTTGGGATTTTTACTATTTGCAAACAAACACAGTTTCTACTCCAGAAGCAAGGAATATAAGAACTAGAAATGAGCCGGGCTCGGTGGCTCAGCCTGTAATCCCGCGCCTTTGGGAGGCTGAGGTGAGTGGATTGCCTGAGCCCGCGGGTTCGAGACCCGCCTGGGCAGCGAGACCTCATCTCTACAATAAATCAAAAAATCAGCCGGGTGTGGTAGCGCATGCCTGTAATTCCGGCTACTCGGAAGGCTGAGGTGGAAGGATCGCCGGAGCCCAGCAGGTCGAGGCTGTGGTGGCCGGGAGCGGCCACTGCACTCCAGTCTGGGCAACAGAGTGAGACTCCAACTCAAAAAAAAAAAAAAAAGAACTAGAAATGTCTTTAAAAATTGAAATCAGGACCCATAGTGTGATATAATCTGACAATTAAAGTATTTTAAGTTAACACTCACAGATAATCCAGGCTGAATGGTCCACACCAGCATGAAAGAGAGAGGGAAAAGGACCAAGTTGTGATGGGTGACTGCAACAGGCGATGAGAGGGAGTTGTAGTGCAGGAGAAGGAGCCTACAAGAAAGAGGTTGAAATTCCAAAGAAAAACACAGCCTGTTTACAGGCAGGTGCCCTTGCAAGGAAAGTACAAATGACATTCCAAGCAGCCCTGTTTTCTTGATCATGTCACCTTTTTTTTCATCACACACACACACACACACACACACACACACACACACACGCACATGTCTTAGAGACTGATGGTATTGCTATGTCACACCTCTTTTCCTTGCCTGCATTGCAGAACCACTTGAGAAATATTGTAATTAAACAGCCTGAGGTCAAAATATTGCCTTCATTATAAATATGAGGGAATGTGGCTCAGCATAGGAGCAGGTGGGCCTGCTAGGTCACTGGCCAAGGACATAATGGCAAGCCTCCCCTCACTCCCCCAACACACAGCTTCATGTATTGCTTAGGGCAGAGAAAAAATTACAAGCTTTGTGGAGTCAATCAATCCCATGAGAAAGACTATGCCACCTGGTGTGGGAAAGTGTGAGAGAAGGGAGCAGAAGACACCACGGGAAACATGAAATGAGAGAAAGTAGACACACAAGCACCCCCACAAACATGCGCACATAGGTGTACACAGCTACTTTTAAATGCACACAACCTGGGATAGGGGCTTGTATCAGCATATAGTATACTCATACCCATAAAATGTTCAGATGCCTCTCATTTGGCTCAAATCTGACAAAATGTCAGCAACGAAGTAATTATTTTAATCATAACTAGCTCAGTTCATTTTTCTTCTCTGGAATATTTCCATTTCCTATTTGGGATAATGTTGGACTTCATTCTGAATCCTGGGAGTCTGTGGATTAAATTTATGCCCAATGAGTCCTACTAGGACCTCAAGATTTTCCAAATTTTTTAAAAATGCATCACTGATAAAAGAAGCATCCAAATATTTTTGCTACCTTGATATAACATTTCTAAACTTCATATAATGTTAGTGCTACCATGGACTTTGGTAATGATCAGATTCAACCCTTTTTATTTTACAGTCAACCTGTGTCAGAAAGCAGTGAAGTAAATTGTTTAGGGTAATATCTAGCTAGTATTAGAATTAGAATTTTGACTCAGGGCTTGGGATTTTTGCAGGACCCATTCACTGCCTCTGCGTCACCATAATGACTGATTTCTCTCCCTCTACATTATAACTGGTACCATAAAGAACCCAGGCTCACCAACAACAGACTAAATGCTTTGTGTTCAAACCTCATTACAGTTACTGAAAGCCAACATTGTATAATCTAAAGTCTTAGAAAACAGCGTTTAATACCCAAAGAAATGTGTCCCACAGAGACTTGGTCACTGATCTTCTAAAACTTCCAAAAATTGGCAAAGATTCTATCAATTGTCATATGATGAGAGAGACATCCTGTAACTATAAGAACAAAATAGTCTTCTAAAGCAGATGATTCTCATTCTTATTTAGTAGGTTTCTTTCTGCTGCACAATTTTGCTTCTCTAAAGTCATTCTAACCTACAGATTATTTGAGGACTTTTAGTGTTTACATCCTTTCTTAGAACTCTATCTTCTGCAATAACTGTCATTTATGTCAATACTAAAAAATCAAGATGACGTACGTGCCCTTCTCCCTTGAAAAATCAAAACTGACAAAATTACTAAGAAAAAAGTTTAAAATAAAAGCCTGTGCTTGGTTGTATGCCAATTGAAAGGGCAATAAAAGAACATACTGTTCACAGAGAATGTAAAAAGTAAAAGGCTCTGCTTTTAATTATTACCAGGTCCCTGTAATACTAAGCAATGTCAGTGATAAAACACCACTCCCACCACGGCAGATCACTCCTCTTTCTTCCCACACTTGGTATTTCCCCTACCAGTACCGTTGATTCTCAGGTTCTTACATCCAAAGAATCAATATTAGCTGAATCCAGTGGCCCATAGTTATTTGCAGAGCCCAAGGCTTGAGAACATAGTTGAACAGGGTAAATTATCAACCCCTTCTAGAGATTGAGATGGATGCTGTGAGCATAAATCTCCTTCTTAGATCCCATGATGTAGAAACTATGGAAGTCAGGTATTATAAAGAACTGTCTTTCTCATCACATAAAGAAGACTTGCTAGAGATGGTCCTTTCTGATACTGAGCCAAAAATCTTACCTTTAAAAAGTTAATTTGAACTCTGAGTTCTGCCAGTTGCATCTGAATAACTAATAAATCATCAAGCATGTTTATTTTTTACTTCTCATTACATTGTAAATGTCAAGCTCCTTCATGCTTCTAGCCTTTTATTCAAGTTCAAAATGTACGTGCTCTGTGAGGTTTCCCCCGTGTTTCCTAGACTTATTTGGCTATTTTCTGAACTTCTGTTAAACTCTGTGCTTGACTCACCAACTCACAGTCCACATTCTATCATCATCTCCTACCTAATCTGCTCTAGAAGAGCATCAATATTAAGTGTTAAAATATCTGTAGAATATATCTACAACTAAGAAATAGTCATTTGTCATATAAATGCTCAACTGTAAACCCAGCAGATATTTTAATCCTTATTTTACACATGAGCAACAGCTACTTTTCCTTGAAAGTCTCTCCCCCCCTGACCTTCACAACAACAGTCTCTTCTCAAACTAAGATCTGATTAGTCTTTTCTCTTTCAAAAAGCCTTTTATTGCGCCTCAAGGATACAACTGAAGCCTCCACCCTAGCTTGCACCACAGTATGCCATTACAACCATTCATGCATGTGATTCTGGTCTCCACTTTCTCCTCCACAGTGGAGTGCAAGCTTCCTGAATCTTCCTGAATCTTCAAGAAGGCTCATTGGTCCTGCTCACCACTGTGTCCCAATAGGTCAGCATACTGTCTTTGAAACATTAGGCCTCCAATAATAATTTGTGAAATAAATGAGTAAAAGAAGCAAATTGATGCCACACATTCTTCTGGGTATAAGTTTTTGCTTCTGTTTCCCCGGGACTCTCCAACATCAGTACTCTCTATTTCAGGAATGCCCACCGGCCTGTTGCCCTGACCTTACTGTGTTGACCCCTCCTTCCTTGCATCGTCTAACCAGAAAGCTCCTGTCATTATTTTTCCTCACTCTCTATGTCTTTAAGTCTGTCCCGAATGCTTCCCTATTCTACCATCTGGATTAAATATTCCTCATCTGCTCTCCAAAAGTAACTTCTAGAAGCTTTGTCCTAGTAGTGACCAAATTATTAATATATGGAAATATTCTGAGTGTTTGCCTGTTTCTTGTAATCATCTATGAGAACTCTGAGGGAAAGAATGCCAACATTTCCCACTGTATCTCCAACATATTAAGGCATGTTTTAATGCCAAGATCTAAATTTGAAAAAGAAATCGTTCATTGACAGCAAGAGACTGAGATCCCATGTTTCTACTAAGACACTGCAGATTATTTCTGCTCCCTACTATATTTTCAATACCTTGGCATTAGAATCATTCCCTAAAGATTGTTAAATATGTAGCAAAAGTTGAGCATCCTTAATCTGAAAATGCAATATCTGAAATGCTCCAAAATTCGAAACTTTTGAACCCTGACAAGCCATAGTAACACCTTTGCTTTCTGATGGTTATTATACACAAACTTTGTTTCAAAAACAAAATTATTTAAAATACTATATAAAATTACCTTCAGGCTTTGTATATAAGGTGCATATGAAACATGCATAAATTTCATGTTTCAACCTCTGTTTCATCCTCAAGATCTCTCATCATGTATTTGCAGGTATTATAAAATCAGAAAAAAATCTGAAATCTAAAATACCCCAGTCCCAACCATTTAAAGTGAGGGATATTTAACCTGTAATTGTAACATAACATTATCACTGAATAGACCTTTTTTATATCATTGTTCAAGCTGTATCCCTGAAAAAGAAAAGAAATAAAGAAAAGACATTACTACAAAGTAGGTCATTTAACCATAAAATAGATGTGAGCTGCATCACCATGAATCATAATATAAACTTTTTTCACTGTTTCACCATATGTCACTGTGGTAGATTGTTTGCAAAATGTCTGACATAATTATCTCCCTGTATTCATGCACTTGCATAATCCCCTCCCACACTGCATCTGGACTTGTTCACATGACTTGTTTTGAACAATGAAACAAGAGCAAGCATAGTAAAGGTAGAAGTTTGAAAAGCTCTTGCAAATTGAAGTTTGAAAAGCTCTTGCAAATTGGGTCCTGCCTGCTCATGCTGCCAAGGATCATTCTGTCATCATATATGAACCTTGGACTAGCCTAATGAAGGACATAAGAGATTTTATGGAGCAGAAGTAAGCCACCCAGCTAAGTGCCTCCACACATACCCCTTAGACCAGCCAGCAGCCAAGGACCAGACATGATTGAAGACTTCCTGGATCACGGGTTCTCGTTGAGCCTGTTTAGAACAGAATAATATCCTGGCTTATCCACAGAATCCTGAGAAATAATGCTTATTGTTTCTAACTACTAACTTTGAGGATGAATAGTTGTTTAACAAAATCTAACCAATAAAGTTACAGAACTTAAATAATTGTGCTATGCCCATAAAAAATAAAATAACAACAGAAATTAATTGAAGTAACTGAGATGAACAGATATTTTTATTTATGACAGAAATAATCTTAGACTTGAAATCTATGTATTATATTTAAAATTAATCTATTAGCTCAACAGATATTATTGAGTGCCTACTTTCTGTACCCAGTACATATTTATATTATTCATTTGTTTAAAAAAATTTCAAATTAATACAACTAATTATTGTACACTCATCTTCCAGTTCAAGACATAGCTTGTGCTCAGAATGAGCCTTAAATGTAGAGCACAAAGCAGAGCTCACAGAAAAGAGAAAGTCGTACTCAAAGAAACTGCAGTAAAATGTCTAGTCAAGCTCAGAGGGAAAAAAAGAAGGGAAAATATTTTTCTTTTTTCAGTGTCAAGAGAAAATAGGAAATAAATATTTGTTTTCACTTGGTAACAACTTCAGGAAAGAAAAAAAAGAGTGGCATATTGGAAGAGAAGAGGACATCAATGACAGCTTCTTCCTGGTCATTAGCAAGAGCTACCTGGGTCATGTGATGCCTGAAGGAAAGGAGGCTACAAGGAGCTAGTGCTCAGACCTTTCAGTGCTTCTTTGGCATATCTAGAGTTAGCAATTTGGAAACATAGTCTCAATCATCCTTCTATTATCTAAGTCCATCTGCAAGGAAGATGCTCTTTCCCTTCTTCAAGGGTGTCATTACTGCAGTGTTGAACTAGGATTGTGCCCAAATTAATTATGGGCAAAAAAAATAAATATCCATGCTTGAAACTCATAAAATGTAGGAAATGACTTGCTTTATATCAGGGAAAAGACAGAGTAATAACATGACAGGAAGAGAAAGCAATAAAAGTCATCACAGGGCGGCAGCGATGCCAGTTCGTAATTGAAGAGAATGTCTCCCAGGGGAGGCGTGTTCCAAGGAAAGGGTGAGCTGGAGCACACAGGCTGTGGTTTTAAATGAAAAGACTTATTAGACAATCAAGTCAACGCGACAGCCCTGAAGTGCTGAAGAGTGCTTTGCTCCGGGACTCTTTTCCAGGCAGGAAGTTCACATCAGCCTTCGGATCACTACAGTTTTTCTGACATGAAACAAAAGCACTCTAGAACAAGTTAGAGTCCTTGCATGTGCTGTGTGATCTTGTACACCTACACATGCCCATGAAGCTATGTTTAATAAACATATTGCACATATATGCACACACATACCACACACATATAGAGTGTATGTATATTATACATAGCATATAATATAAATGGATTGAGAGTTGATCTCTTTGGAGTGATTCTGGCCATGTTTCCGTAGCCTGAGTATGGCTCAAAATAGGCTCCCCTCAGGTAGAGTTTTAAGTGATCTGTTATAGATTTTTTTAAAAGTATTTAATTCAGTAAACAAAGTGTTTGTCAAATACCCCTAAGTGACAAAAACTGTGCTACATACAAAGCATGCAGTGATGATCAAAAACATAAGGTCTCTGATTTGATGTAGCCTACTGTGTAGGGTGAAGCAGACAATTTATCAAACAATCACAAAAGTAGGAGCATTAAGTATGAGTCATAAGTACTAAAATCAGAGAGGTGTCATTAACACACACAGTAGAAGCGTGTAACCCAATCGATGAGCTCCACAAAGATCTCTCTGAAGAACTTACTCTGTAACATGAGAAGAAATGACCTAAGTGAACCTTGCTAGTGGGGAGAGGAGAAAGGACCGGAGTAATGGGGGTATGGCATGTCCAGGGCCCTGGGGTGAGGGATTGATGAAGTGAAATTTTCAAGGTATTGACAGGTCAGGCAGAGCACAAAGCAGAGGAAGAAGTGGTATGAGACCACGGGGATGGGGAGAGGCCAGCTGACCAAGGCTTTGGAAGCCATAGTGAAGATTCTGGATGCCTGTTAATGAAGACTTTCCACAAGAACTAACTTACAGATGAACTTTTTGAGGAGAACTCTGACTTTAATACAGAGAACAAGTGGAAGAAGTCTCAAAACCAGCCCCAGGAGAACAACTGGAGAATGTTGCAGAGATCTGGGTGAGAGATGGACAGTGCACATCCTAGTGAAGAGGTGAAGGAAGTGGGGAGAAGTAGACAAAAATTAATACATGTAGAATGTATTTAGAGCTAATCTGTTTCTTTCTCATTTTACTTTCCTGAGGCTTCAGAATATACCTTGAACTTTTTCTATATTAATAGGATTTATGCTTCTGTTGTCCCTGGTGGTTCAAATTCAGAGGCACCTACTTAATGGCAAACTCTGTTATATAATCACCATTTTCCAAACTACATTTCAACTGTGTCTCACAGAACATATGCACTGTAAAACCAGCTCAGGTTATAAACCTCTTGGGAAACTCTGCACAGTAAATCCCTTCTTGCAGAAGACAGTGCTGAGTTGTTCTTTCATAAAGACATGCACTGAACTTCATCTCACTCAACATTTGCAAAGTGCATTTGATCCAAATCCAAATATCTTTGTGTGTGTTTTATTTTGGAAAACTTTTATTATTTATCTTGAAAAGTCACTAATATACTTGAAAATAGTACCGTCATTATCTCAAGTTCAATGAGACTGTGATTTAAAGCTTTACTTGCCACCTAGTCTTTCTTAAAATTTCAGTATCACAGGTTTCCAAATGACTCTCAAAACCATGAGTACTAAGGATTCACAGCTTCCCTCAAGGGTGAATTGGTAGCTAGCCTTGCTGTTTCACATTCTTTCTTCAAATACAACAGTGAATCTCTTTTTATCTGAGGAAAAACCACACCTTGCCTTTTTCAGTAACTACTTCTCACCTGTAACACCCCACTCTCTCACTGAACCCAACACTTGTTAAATGCATGGCTCTGAGCCCATCTACTTCACAAGGAGCGTTCTGCTAATAATATCACCAATAAACACACTTCTTGATTTCACCCTGAAATCTCCAACTTTATAAACAGAGGAAAAAAATTGATTAGAAGGAATAAGAAAATGCCAAGCTAGAGGAAAAGAATACAATGGTCTGATTTTTTCTCACCTTCTTAAAAAGAGAAAAGTTTAAAAAAGAAAACAAAACACCTCTTTTAAGCATTTTAAAGCTATTTTTTCCCCAGGCATTATCTTCACAGACATTATCTCTTTAATTTTTATAGGACTTCACTGAAAAAACACTTTTCTCCCAAGCAGAGATACATGAGTACAGGTTTCTTTTTTAAAATGCAGTTTACAAAAAATTTTTACCAAAAAGAAAACAAAACAACAGCAAAAAAAAAACCTATTTTTTTCTCCTAGGAGTATTATCTATTGATGATTTTCCTATTATTAGTCTTTAAAGGAGGTAGTTTTAAATTATCTCCACTTCACAGCAGTGGAAACAGACTATGTAGCATGACAACCCCAAAGCTTAGAGGGCCTGCATGTAAGGTTCTTTACACATTCCAGAGAAGTCACCCAGAGGTCCAACAGGGAAAGACATTGGTTTACTAGAACTTACTGAAGGCACTGATGGCAGCAGGTCAGTGCTGAAAGAAACCACACTTGAGGCAGAGTAGCAAACAGTTTTATAGTCAAACAAGTCAATTAATCAGATTCCTATCCAGCATTTACAAATTACATTGATTGCACGTGATAATCACATTACTTTCGGTTCTGCTGGGTCACCTGCACCTTGTGACTCATTATTGGGAATATGCATATCCTTCAGAGACCAGCCTTAGCCAGTGGTTACTCTCTGGGGGAGGGAAGACGGGTCCATGTCTGGACATTGCCTCACACTTCACTCTTATATTACCATTTTTCACCCTTATAAGCCACGTAACATTGATCTTCCCTGAGGTGGTAACATGAGTCAAACATGGAATATGCATGAAGGCACAGGATCCAAACAGCAAAATTGCTACAGTGATTATATCACTTGTGATAACTTCTTGCCAAAAAAGAATAAGCTTAGTGATAGAAAGGATTTTAGGCTAAGGGTGATAGGATAGATGTTTGAGAGGGACAAGCAAAAGTAAATCCACCTTAGCAGGTAAAATGCACACAACGTTTCTGTCCTGTGATGACACCGTGGTATTTTGGTGAGGCTTCCCTGGCTTGGAATACCATGCCCTATTGGGCCCAAGCACCCTCTTGTCCATGACATGAAAAGACAATGGGGACGTTCTGAATTGCCACATAGAAATAACAGTCCTCCTTTGGAGTATTTGAGACCCAGGGTTATTACTCTCAACAGTATTTGTTTATTTTCTCTTAACCATAGGATGAATAACTAAATATGATCTGTCCCCTCTCCCCAGGGGGCCAGGAGGGAGCACCCACGGAGTTGATTGAACTTCCCAGGGCTGAGGGAGAGCATTCTTTCCAGGTACTATGTCCTGTGGAGCTGGAAGCTTCCCCAGCTTGGTTACCACGACAATTCTTGCATCCTGATGTGCATCCTCAAGATGTTGCCTACAGTTGTGTCAGCGTGTCTAGGAATGCTGGGCGGCCTGCACAGGGTCTGTCATTGACACCACAGACTGCTTCATGCAATAGGATCATCCACCCCTGCAATTAGTGTTGATCTAGCTTTAAAGCATCCTTTAGCCTGTCATTCTGGTACTGCTTGAGCTCCACGAATTCCAGCACCCCGAGCGCCCCATCATCATACTCCTTTTCATGTGCTACCACATCCAGGATACCACTTCTTCACCTTGGCATGGGGTCACCTCAGGGGATAGGATGCCCAGGCTGCAAGCCTCCGTGGAGGCGCCTGGCACGCTGCCCTCCCACAGCGTTTTCTGTCCAACATGTCCAACATGTTTCAGCGCCTCTCTGGGTCTGTGACCAAAAGGCAATGGGAAGGTGAAATTTTCCCTGCCTTGCTCAAGCCCCCAGGAATGTCCCTCCTGGGTGACATTTACATCAAATCACATGGGGGAGGAGATTGGTTTAGAATGTCCAATGCCAGCACAGCTCTCACAGTGCTTTTGAATGCCTATTGGCCCTCCTCGTCCAGTCCCAGTGGGATCCTCCTTTGGTCAGTCTATACAAGGGTCATATTATCTGTGCTAAACATCAGACAAATGCCCTCCAATAAGTACCCCCAACAAGCCCCAAAATTCCAGCAGCCGTTTGGGCAGTGTTGGGCGGGGAAAAGCCTGGATCTTGTCAATAACAGCGGATGATCCTTTCCCTACAAAGGAGCGATCAGCTGGAGTGTTGCCTGCTCTAGGACTCTAAGAGAATCAGCAGAGTTTAGAGACGCTGATGCAGGGCACTCCCAACTTGACAAATCTTGAGCGACCATGCCATGACTCAGTGTAGGTCTATACATGCGAACTGGTCTCAACCATCTGCATGGATATCGACACTAACAAAAGCATTAGCCAACAGCAGAGAGATTCCAGCAATACACCAAGCCCTGGTGTGTACTGCAATCTGGGGCTCACTCTGAGATTTGGCTGCACCACGACTGGGAAGAGAGCAGGGCCAACCAGGACCAGCCTCTAGGGACCCTGCACACTCTGGTCCTGCCTCATAGCTGCCTGCCAGCTGACTTTTTCCTTGGAAGGAGTCTCCTTTTTACCAAAGGTCCAGTACATGGTGAACTCAGTGTGTGCCCTCAGATCTACAGAGGAGGTTGACACATCCTTTGTGTTTCAGCCAACTCCCTAGTCCAGGGCCGGGATGGAAGGCTCTCATCCTCTTGAGGAGCTCTAGGCTCAACCCAAGGACCAAGTGACCATTCCAGGGGCCCCCTACTCCATTTTATTTTGTAGCCTCAAGGGGGGAATCTCCTTGTTACTGGGGATTCACTCTAATACCTGAACCGTAGCGCTCTTTTCCAAGATAGGGTGGTAGGGCTTTTCTTTGGAGAGTTATTTCCATAATCCTACCAACAAGGCATTGCGTTGCTTATTTAAATCTACCTTGTTAGGATCCATCCCTGCCTTAATCAAATCCATCTGCATTTACTTCCAAATCACTGTTATGGGACCCTCCGCCTCTTTTTTCCCCTTTGGGTTCTCTTTCACCTTCAGAACTCCCTGTTTCTGCCTATCTAATCCATTTCTCCCAGGTCCACTATGACCTGTGGGACCCCCTGCACTGTCCCACCTAGTAGCAGACACAGCACCGATATCAGTGTTACATAGGGGGAGGGTGGAGCTGACTACAGCACCTTATCTTTCATTCCAGCCCTAAAGGGTACTGTCTCAGGGCCTGCAAAGGGTCTATGTATATGGCATGACACATTCCTGTTTCCAGAGGTAATCCTGCAGCTCCTCCACGGTGTTCACTGGGAGAGGAGAGGAAGGACTACCCTCCTTCTCATTTGACCAAGTGTCTCTACACCCTGCCATGAGTCATGCTAGCAGTGAGGCGTTCTTATCATGCTGCTCTGCTCCATATCTACAAGGTCCGACCATTAGGTTCTCGAATCATCACAGAAACAGGACTGCTTATCTCATTGCTGAATCTCACAATGGGCACCTTCAAAGTCGTCCTTTTGTGAAGCTATGCACCAAAGCTAGTGCCTCATTCACTCATCTAAGCAATTTTAGAACTCTTTTTCTTGAATTGCCATCAGAACTATTATTTGTTGAGGTCTGATAACTAAGTTTGCGAACTTGACATGTGCTTACATTGGCAGCATGGTCCAAATAACTATTGGAACACCCTCCCTACTCATCTGATCTGGCTCCCAAGGACTTTTTTCTTTGCCCGAAGATAAAGGAAATAGTGAAAGGAAGGCATTTGATGACGTTCAGGACATCAAGAGTAATACAATGACATCTCTGATGTCAATTCCAGAAAAAGAGTTTCAAAATTGCTTTAATGGGTGAGCGAGGTGCTGGCATTGGTGTATGATTTCCCAAAGAGAGTGCTTCAAAGGTGACCATAGTGATATTCAGCAATGAGATATGGAGCACGTTTTCTAGTATGAGATGCTCCTCCTCCCTCTGGACTGTGGCCCTCCAGCCACTCCTCTTGTGTCTTTATTTTATTTTCTGAATAATCACCAGGTGAGCCCTTGTCTTTGAGTGTTCTTCCATCTCCTCTATTGTCTCTATCTCCTCCTCAGAGGAGGAGTCCAATTCCTCTGTGGCAGTCCCATGTTCATGGGTCCCATCCCCCGTGGGCTACCAGAATGTAGATACATGCCACAGTCAGATGTTCACCTTTATTTTTGCAAAGTGGCATGCTAAGTCGTGTAGCTGGCCTTTAGTCTACTCAAGTCATCAACTGAACATGTCCCTGCTTTCTGCCTAAATTAATTAACCAAATTAACCAAGCATGTCCTTTTGATCTTCATTTCTCCTGCAAGGTCTGGACCCGGCTCCTCATGGCTGTCTCCTGCTCAGAAGTCACTCGGAAAGCAAAAAACAGAGGTTGTGCCACAGCTGCTGTGGTTGCACAGCTGGCTTTTCTTCTTCTGAAGTTGTCCCTTCTCATCAACTACTTTCAGTAGTAGTTGAAAACCCCAGCTGACATTTTTGGGGTGTCCCTATACTTATACGGCAGCCCCCAGCTATTTACAAAGCTGGCAACTTTGGACCACATAGTACCAGTGACCCACCCTGGGATTGCCCCCAGTGGACATTACTGGGATTTCCCCCAGGAGATGTTCCTCTTCCCTCTGTCTTCCCTGTGGTGGCTACAATGGGGGCTTCTCTGGAATATCCTGCTGACTATGTCAATTGTAATGTGGCAAACCCAAAGTTGAGAGGGCTTGCATGCAAGGTTCTTTACATATTCCAAAGAAGTCACCTGGAGGTTCACAGGGAAGACACTGGTTTAGTAGAACTTATAGGAGGCACTGATGGTGATGAGTTGGTGATGAAAAGGTCCCACCCATGTGATACTGATGGCCATGGGTCAGTGCTGAAAGAAAACACACTTTGGGAAAATACAGCCAACAGTTTTATAGGTAAACAAGTCAATTACTCAAACTCCTGTCGGATATTTACAATTGCATTGATTGCACATGATGACCACATTACTTTCAGCTCTGCTGGGCCACCTGCACTCCATGACTCACCATTGGGAACATGCATATCCTTCAGAGACCAGCCTTGGTCAGATAATGCTTCCTGGGGGATGGGGAGAAAGAAGCCAGATACAGGGGGAAAGGGACTATGTCTGGACATTTACCTCACAGACTGTGACAAAGTCCAGTATCGTTTCTAGGTCATATGGCTAAGATTCTAAGCAGATTTGCTCACCCCAAACCTTCTCTTCACCCCTTCCAGCTTCCTGAACACTGACTGTCAATAAGGGCCCAAAGGTAGCATAAATGTATATATTTGAGTATGTGTTTTGGTTTGGGAGTTGTAGGGTATTTGGAGTTAGTGGTCTAGGGATCACATCATCAAAATTCTTAGAAAATTATTTACTACTTTTTTCTTATTTAAACCATATTTAGCATTGTTTTAATTTCAACGTATTCAGCATCTATATTTCTGCCCCTTTTTGCCACCACTTTGCAGGGACATAAAGCACCTTTCCACATATGATACATTTCAACAGCTATTCCAGTGTCTTCTCTTTAAGAAGATATTTAATAAAATATTTTTAAATACAAGCTTTCCATCATAACATAAAGGCAAAAATAATTAATTAATTCAATAGCTATAGCATACATAGCTCTTGTATCCAGGGACTTTGCTGGCCTGCACATAAAATAGTAAAAAGAAAGAAAAAAGAAAACAATTTTTCCTCCTGAAGGAAATTGCAATAAATAAGAGATACAGACAAAAGAAAGAGAAAATGTAATGTTAAAAAATATTATAAGTAAAAGCAGGTGTTCTGGAATTTAAAAGTTTCAAGCGATCTTGTTTTGGAGATTTTGGAATAACTTCTAGAGAAAGCGATGTCTCATCTAAGAAAATGTGTAGAACTGAACCAAATTAAGGGAAGACTAATAGTTTTTCAGGAGAACAGAATGATGCATTGAAAGCCTGCATGCAAAAGGATGTCATGGAGCTGGAATCCACAGCGTGAGGATAGAAATTTAAAAGAGTTTATAACAGTAAGCAAGAGAGTCATATAACCAAATTGGTATAAGAAACTGACTGTGAGCTGAGTAGAGACTAAATTAGGAATAATGAAAGGTAAGGCTGGGATTTCAGTTTGAGGCTGTTGCTGTCAGAGGTGCAGTGTGGCTGCCCAGTCTTGGAAGTAGTAGGTCCAAGTTATCTGTGGATCACCCAGGTGGAAAAATCTAGCCAACCAATAGCCCTAGAGATCTGAAAAATCTGGTTGAACAAGAAATAGATATGCTAGAGAAATGAGCTAGAAACAGTAATTTGGGGGCATTGCTGTGGAAGAGGCTAACAAAAAATTATGCACAGAGTAAAAAGAATGAGAGTCTGGGACAAAGGCAGTATCTAAAGGACAGTGAAAGTGATTGTTATGAGGAAAACTCAGAAGAATGGGAAAGAAAAACATACCACAAAACCCAAGGTAGAGAGAATTTTGAGATGAGAGAAGTCATCATTGTCAAACTCTGCGAAGCTAAGAATAAAAACTGACACCTGGATGAAAAGATGAGCTCTGAGAGTTGATATGCAATGTGGAAGCCAGAATTTGCTGGAACGGGAGAGTGTAACAGTTATTGGGACACACAGAACACATACAGACAACTCTATAAGACTCTAAATTAAACCATAAGAGGTAGATCCACTAATGACTGAGATACAGAATTGACAGTTTTTAGATAATGGGGATATGCTGCTGAATATGAATGGGTATGTTTATGTTATTCAATCACTGATAAGAGTTGCTTGTTGCTAGGAAGAAAATGGGTAATACAGAGAGAAAAGGGGAAGATTGGGAGAGAGAGAGATGTCTCAGAGGGTGGGCTCTCGGGGGGCATTGGATCCAAAGGCAAATAGGACAACGGGCTTCAGACAGAAGTGATGCCTCTTGTATTGTAACTCAAAGAAAGGGAGAAAACAACAGAAGAAAGCAGGCAAATATTTACATCAGGTGGCAATAAACTTAAGGATTTCTGATATAAGTCAGTTGCATTTTCTCTAAGCAGTTTAGTTGCATGTTTTCTAAGCAGCAGGAGGCAAGCAGAAGAGGAGTTTGAGGAAAGTGCAAATGTTTATTAGGAAGAAAACCAAAACTGTTACAGTCCAATGCCCAGTTGAAAGCAGAGATCGGATGATCAGCGGATCAGAAGCAATGAAAACATTACACAGCAAGGGACCTCAGAGGTCCAGGCATTGCAAGAGAATGGTTATAGATAGCACTGGGCTAAAGTCTAAAGAAGACTGCCAAGGAAACGAAGACAAGTGTACGACTAACAGACCTGAAGAAAACATAAGACGACAAGGAACTGGAAGACCTGAAAGTTTAGTTGGGCAAGATTGCTAGGGAAGGTTGGGTGAAAGATCTTAAAATATAAGTTGAATGATAATTGCTGTGTGAGGAAGTCTGGAAATCCAGGAAGTAGACTTTGACCGTATTAAGATTTGACTACTTGAGAGACAACAGGCTAGTGGAAGACTTAGATGATAAACAACCTGATGAGCTTGCCACAAGAATCTCCAATGATGCTGGGGTGTAGATTCTGGGAGACTGTGAAAAGGGAAAAAAGCTGACATTTTTTCATGTGTGTTTTTGGTGGTGGCTTTTGTTTACTTTTTTAAGGGGTAGTAGTCTGAAAGTAGAAATCAAGCTGAAGAAAAAAATCAACCTCTCCTTCTGAACTTGAAGGAGGTGAGAGTGAGGAACAATGAGAATAAACCTTTGGAGAAGGGCTGCAGGTATGACACAGCTCACACAGTGTAGCTGAAGCAGTTGTTAGAGGTAGCATTAATTCAAGAAGTCAAGATCTCATGTGTTTAGCATTAGATTTTTTCTATACACAAGGTGCAGTTTGTATGTGTGAGTGTGTGTGGGTATGCTCTTGTGTGCATGTGAGTGTTTGGGGGAGAAAAGGAAGAAGGGAAATATGCTTGAAAAGGAGAAACATAGCTTACTCAATGCAAAGCAAATAGAGGACAAAGTCCCTAACCACTTATTTGCATTTTAAGGTATTTAAAGTATTTTCAGGGAACACAGTGTGAAATGATAGAACAATTATAAAATAAATTATCAAAATTACATAGAAAATACTGAATACATAAGCTTGAAGATAATAAAAGGTCAAGGAGTGATTCTAAATAATGTCGTTCCAAAAGCAATATAGAAATCATAGCTGAGAAACCATGCATCCAGTTCATGGCAACCACATATAAATTAATCACAGAAAAACTTTAGTAAAATTCATGCAGTCTAACTTCCACGAGCATTACACATTCTTCTCATAGATTTGGGTCCAGTTTGAACAAGAGGACAATATAAACACCTTATTATTTTCCAAGTCACACAATCTCTATTCTCAGACTCCATAGACTTAATGTTATTGACATTGTTTTGCTCTATTTTTCTCTGTGCTTTCACTGTTATTAATCAATCTCCAAGTAAAGAGTGTGCATAGAGTGAGTCTCTCCCAACCAAACTCCATTTTCTATGTATGTCATTCCTCCTAGATTGTTCTAAAGCTTTAACAAGTCTTTTCCAGTAAGATTTATTTGTCATTTCATTGGCTTTTTGCACCGCTGAGTCATCTGATTTTTGCTTTCTATAGTTTCGAGTCTACCCTTGTATTTTTCTAATCCCTTGTGTTTATCTTCATTAATTCCATCCCTCCTACCACTTCTAATTCTTCTATCTTAGGCCTCTGCCATAGCCTCATTCTGCCCATTTTAATTTTTCTCTTCTAACCTCATTTTGTTCTCCCTTTTTCTGTCCTACACTCACCTCAGTTTTTCCCCAGATTTATTAAGGTATAATTGCCAAATAAAAATGTTATATATTTATGTACAATGTGATGTTTTGATATATGTATACATCATGAAGACTGAATCGAGCTAATTCAAATATTTATCACTTCATTTACTTATCATTGTTTTGTGACAAGAACTTTTAAGATCTAAACTTCCAGCAATTTTTCAAGCATATGTTATTATTAACAGTAGTCACCATACAGTGCAATGGCTTTCCTGGACTTATTTCTCCTAACTGAAACTTCATTTCATTTCACCAACAACGAACTCTCCTTTCCTCCCTCACTCCTTCCTCACTCCTTCCCCGCAATCCCCGTTCTGCTTTCTGCTTCCATGAGTTTGATATTTTTAGTTTCCACATAAGTGAGATCATGCAGTAGTTGTCTTTCTGCACCTGACTGATTTCACTTCATATAATATCCTTCAGGTTCACCCATGTTGTTGAAAATGGAAGAGTTTTCTTCTTTTAAAAGGCTGGATAGTATTCTATTGTGGTATGTGTGTGTATGCCACATTTTCTTTATCCATGCACCCATCTATGGATACTTAGATTGTTTCCTTATCTTCACTATTGTGAATAATGCCACAATGAACTTGGAAGTGACAGGAGTGCAGCTTTCTCTTTGACACACTGATTTCATATTCTTTGCATGTATACCCAGAAGTAGGATACTGGACCATATGGCAGTTCTGTTGTGACTCTTTTAAGGACCTTCCGTACTGTTTCCCATAATGGCTGTACTAATTTATGTTTCCACCAATCCTCTATTAAGGTTCACATTTCCTCACATCCTCACCATCTTTGTTATCACTTGTCTATTGGACAATAGCCATTCTTGGTAAAGTGTGAGGCGATACGTCATTGTGGTTTTAATTTGCATTTCCCTGATAAGTAATTATGTGTTATGACATCCAAAATCCTAGAATATACTCCACTTGTGTTTATAATTTGGAAACTTGAAATATATACATTTCTTAATCATGTTACTAGAAAAATAAGTTATCATTGGTGAAAGAAAAATATACACATGCCTAAAGCACTTCACTACAAGAGGTTGACTCTCAAACGCTTCTACAGGCAAGCTATTACCCACATCTACAATATTAAATCATAATATATATGTATGTATATAGTCGACTTTCCATATTATTCCTATGATATCTGTGGATTCAACCAACTGCAGAATTTTTATTCCCACCAACATTGCTTAAGGGTTTTGTTTTCTCCCCAGTCAAGCCAACATTTACCATTTTTTGTCTTCTTGATAATAGTCACTTTAATTGGGGGAAGATGATATCTCATTGTGATTTTGCCATTCATTTCCCTGATGTTTATTGATATTGAACATTTTTTCATGCATCTGTTGACCATTTGCATGTCTCATTTTGAGAAATATTTATTCACGTATTTTGCCATTCTTTAATCAAGTTATTGTTTTGCCATTGAGTGTTTTGCATTCTTTATATTTTCTGGAAAGTAATCCCTTTCCCAGGATTTAATATCAAATATTTGCTTAGTTTCCAAATATTTACTCCCATTGTGGTAGCTACACTCTGTTGATTGTTTTCTTTGCTGTGCAGAAGTTTTTTACTTTGATGTAATTCCATTTGTCTAATTTTTTTCTAATTCCATTTGTCTAATATTTTGTTACTTATGCTTTTGAGTTTTTATCCAAAAGTTCCTTTTCTATACCAATGTCATGGAGCATTTCTCCTATGTTTTCTAATAGAAGTTTTATAGCCTTGGGTCTTAATTTAAGTGTTTGATTGATTTTAAATTGATTTTTGTATATGATAAAAGATAGGGATCTAGTTTCATTCTACTACCTATGGATACCCAGCTTTCACAGCACCATTTATTGAAGGGGTGTCTTTTCCCCCAATGTATGTTTTGGACTTCTTTGTAAAAATCAGTTAAATCAATTTTGTATATTTAGATTTATTTCGGGGTTCCCCTTTCTAGTCCATTGATCTATGTGTCTATTTTTATACTAATATCATACTGTTTGGTTGCTATAGTACTGTAATATATTTTGAAGTCATGTAATGTGCTACTGCCAGCTTTGTTCATTTTGCTCAGCATTACTTTGGCTATTTGGAGTCTTTTGAGGTTCCATATAATTGTTAGGATTTTTTTTCCTATTTATGTGAAGAACATCACTGGTATTTTGATTGGGATTGCATTAAATATGTAAGTTGTTTGGTGTAGTGTGTTCGTTTTAACAATGTTAATTCTTTTGATCAATGAGCATGAGATGTCTTTTCATTTGTTTATGTCCTCTTGAAATTCTTTCATAAGCATTTTGTAGTTTTGCTTAGAGATCTTTTGCTTCCTTTTGTACATTATTGGTGTATAGAAACACTACTGATTTTTGTATGTTGATTTTGTATCCTCCAACTTTACTGAATTTGTTCCTCGTGTCTAGGAGATTTTTAGTGAAGTTTTTAGGTTTTTTTAGTTTTAGGGTTTTAAGTTTTCAATCCCTTAAACTTCTCTGTTAGTACTGCCTTTGCTGTGTTCCATAGGTTTTGTTATATTGTGTTTCCATTTTTATTTGTCTCAAATATTTTAAAAATTTAACTCTTAATTTCTTCAGTGACGCAGTGGTCATTCAGGAACATGTTATTTAATTTCCATGTACTTTTACAGTTTCCAAATTAATATGATTTTGATTTTTTAAAGTTTGTTAAGATGTATTTTATTGCCTAATATATGGTCTATTCTTGAGAATGTTCCATGTGCTAGAGAAAAGAAAGTGTATATTCTATAATTGTGAATATAGTGTCCCATAATTGTCTGTTAGCTTCTTTTGGTCTAAAACACAGTATCAAGATAAACTTTCTTTGTTGATTTTCTGTCTACATGATCTGCCCAGTGCTGATAGTGGGATGTTGAAATACCCAACTATTATTGTATCGGAGTCTATTTCTTTCTACAGCTCTAATAACATTTGATTATACATCTGGGTGCTCCAGTGCTGGATGCATATATGAAATTTGTTCTATAGTCATGCTATATTGACTGCTTTATCATTATATAATTACCTTTATTATCTTTCTGTTTCTTTTGACATAAAGTCTGTTTTATCTATGTAAGCATGACTACTCCAGTTTGCTTTTGGTTTCCCTTTGCATGGAATATCTTTCTTCATTTCTTCACTTTCAGTCTACATGTGTCTTTACAGGTGAAGTGAGTTTCTTGAAGGCAGCATATACTTTGGTCATTTAAAAAATCTGTTCATATCTACAATAAATAAAAAAAAAATCAGCCAGGCGCATGCCTGTAATTCCAGCTACTTGGAGGGCTGAGGCGGAAGGATTGCCGGAGCCCAGAAGGTCGAGGCTGCAGTGGCCGGGAGCAGCCACTGCACTCCAGTCTGGGCAACAGAGTGAGACTCCAACTCAAAAAAAAAAAAAATCTGTTCAGTCAGTCTCTATCATGTAAATGAGAATTTAATTCATTTACATTCAAAGTCACTGTAGATAAGTGAGAATTCATTTTTGCTATTTTGTTAATTGTCCTCTGGTCTCTCTTTTCACCTCTGTTATTGTTCACTACTGAAGTTTAGAGGTTTTCTATAGTGGTAATATTTGAGTCCTTTATCTTTTTTGTATACCTGCTCTACCAGTGAGTTTTATACTTCTGTGTTTTTTGAAGATGGTTTACATCATACTTTTGCTTTCAGATGTAGGGCTCCCATTAGCATTTTTTATAGGCTAATCTAGTGGTGATGAATGCTCTCAGCTTTTCTTGCCTGGGAAAGACTTTATTTCATTTTTTATTTTTAAAGAATGGTTTCAATGGGGATAATGTCCTTGGCTAATAGGTTTTCTTCTTGCAGCACTTTGAATATTTACTCCCATTCTCTACTGGCCTGCAAGGTTTCACCTGTGAAATCCGTACTTAGTCTGATTGGAATTCTCTTGTATGTAACTTGGTACTTTCCTGTTTTTTTTTTTCTAGAATTATTTCTTTGACTTAGAATTATTTCTTTTGACAGTTTGAATAAAATGTGCCTGAGGAAGTGGAGGCACACCTCATCAACAAGGGTACCTACATAATGAACATTTGTATACTAACCCTGAGTTGTACCTCACATCTTTAAAATGAGAAAAATTAAAAGTTTTTAAAAAATATGCCCTGAAGAAGAATTTTCTGGATTGAATCTTTTTGGGGATCTCTGTGCTTCTTGTATCTAGATATCTGTAACTCTTTAAAGGCTTGGGAAGTTTTCAGCTATTACTTTATTACATGGATTTTTAAAATATCTTTGACTAGCTATATTTTTGGTAGAACTCCAAAAATTTGAATATTTGTTTACTTTATAGTGTCCCTTGTGGCAATAAATCAGTTTTGTTCATTTTTCTACTTTCTTTTTTTCAATCGAACTGGTTATTGCAAATGACCTGTCTTCAAGTTCAAACATTATTTATTTTGCCACATGGATTGTTCTCTTCTTGCTCCATTTTAGTGTAACTTAATGATTCTTATTTTTAACCAAATTTTCATGCAAAATATGTCAAGTATCACATAAATTAAAGAGCTACAATTATTTAAGCATGCAGCAAAAACAGAAACTGCACAAATAACCATTCTCGTGACCACACACACATCCTAATTGTGATAAAGGAATCACACAGAATCATATCATCAGTGGTACATGTATGGATGAAAAAGTCTGGGTTTAAATGAAGAGTGGGTTATTTGAAAACTCAGTGAGAGGGAACCCAGAAACTGGGAACATTGTGCCTCACTGCATCATTGAACTTTATCACAAAACTCTCCATTCACTATCTCCTGAGACTCTCAGGTATACAGCTGACCCTTTTCCAGGTGCAACATAATCTTTTTTTCCCCTCCTCCAACAACAACAAAAATTCGTGACGAAAAGTCAACAGCAAACAGACAAAATATCACTACCATTACCAATGACAAAATACACAAAAGGCCTGAGAGGCTTTGATTGCTGGATAGTTTCTGAGAACTATCTTCATGTTTTAATGCTGTTTTTTTTCTTTTTTTCTTTTTGTGTTTCTTTTTCTTTTCTTTTAATTTTTTTATTTTAAATATGTGGGGTACAATTCAGGGTTAGGTATACAAATGTCCATTATACAGGTACCCTTGTTGATGAAGTGTGCTCCCCTCCCCCAGCAGATTCCCATTATTGCCAATCCTGCATCCCACCATGCCCCCGGAAGTTTCCCAATACTGCCAATCTTTTTCTTATAGTATTATTATAATTGTTCAAGGTCCATTTATAAGTGAGAATATGTGATACTCAGTTCTTTGTTTCTGTGATAGACCACCCAATTTTATGCCTTGAGGTCTTGTCTGTTTCCACACCCCCAACATTATTAAACCAAGCCTTAATGTGTGAAGGACCCTTCAGCTATCCAGACCACAGTGAGAGTTTGGGGCTCCTGATTCATAGCTCTATGGCTTTTTCACAGAATTATGCTAATTAGTGATTTATAGCACTAACACCAGACTGGTGTAAATTATTTTGTAAAAAAAAAATCATATTGTAATGTGTCCAATAAATCAGTTATCATATTGGATTTGTCACTTTGAAATTCATACATTTCAAGATCACACCTTGTCTTAAATGATATATATTAAATCTGATTGCCCTATTTAAATATTTAGTTCTTAACATAAAGTAATACATGTCCATCATAAATCACCAGAGACAGTATAAATATAAAACAAAAGTCACCCCAGCTGACTGTAGTCCCATAAGTCCCGTCTCTAGAGGAAGCACTGTTTAACACAAACGTGAAAATCCTTGGTATAGAATTCCCACAGTGCTCTTGGAAATTGTTCACAGCAGCATGTGCAAATCTACCTCTGTCTTTTCCGTACTGCATCATACTCTTCATTTTCAGTTATTTGCAATACATTTAATCAATGTTCTCCCGATGGACATTTGTTTCTACATTTTTGTTGGAAGAATGCAAAAAAAGCATCCTAGAACTTGCATCCTTCCATACTTGTATGCACTAAATGCCTAGCAGTAAGATGTGCAATTTTAATCTTTTTGATTTATTGATTGACTGTGTAGACTTAAAGTGATAGAGAATATACTAACAGGGTAGATGAAATGTAAAAGTATACCATAATTGTAGCTTTACATTGTGGTGCACACAAACACTTGTGTTATTTATTAATTTATTATATTTTTAATTTTTTTTATTTTAAAGACGTGAGATACAATTCAGGATTAGGTATACAAATGTTGATTATGCAGGTACCCTTGTTGATGAGGTGTATTCAAACATTTATTTAAATGTATTTTTACTACCTCATTTAGGACAGAAGTCATTGACATTATTGATGAGTGATTGAAGCTTTGTCATTTCACTGTTTTCTTCTTAATCAGAACAAACATATTAACCAGAATACATTTTAAAATATGTAGGCAAAATATATGAATGTGCATTTCACCAAAGAGCTTGATTGGTTGCAGATAAACACATGAAAAAAGTATTGAAATCATGAGTCATTAGAAAAAAATGACTGTTTTTAACATAAGTCATTAGAAAAATGACTGTTAGAATGAAAACAATTAAAAGCAACTGCCACGAAAATTTTAGGTGAGGATATTTAATAACTGTACATTGTTGTTGGAAACATGAAATGGTACAACCACTTTAACATTATGTAGCACATAAAAAGTTAAACATTAGGCTTGGCTAGGTGGCTCAGCCTGTAATCCCAGCACTTAGGGAGGCAGAGGAGAGTGGATTATATGAACCTGTGGGCTCCAGACCAGCCCAGACAACTTGTCAAGACCTTGTATCTACAATAAATACAAAAAAAAATTAGCTAGGCATGGTAGTGCATGCCTGTAGTTCCATCTACTTGGAAGGCTGAGGTGGAAGAATCACCAGAGCCCAGCAAGTTGACGCTGGGGTAGCCGTGAGTGGGCCACTGCACTCCAGCCTGGGTGATGGAGTAAGACTCCAACTAAAAAAAAAAAAAAAAAATTAAACATTCATGTACTCTATGAGGAAGACATTGAACTTTTAGACACTAACTCAAAGGAAATGAAAGCATATGTTTGTGTAAAAGCGTATACAACCATGGCATAGCATTTTGTTTGTAAAAACCAAAAACCCACATGTAAATACACAAAAATAAATTAACTGGGGTACATGTATTTTATAGAATAAATAAATACTCAGCTACAAATTGAATCACACTGCAAGAGAGAATCTCACAATGATCATTGCTTGCATGAAAGGAACCAGACAAGAAAAGTTAAATATATTATTATCCTAGAGGAGGCAAATAATCTAATAGCAAAAGAAATCAATAGTTTACTCTGAATATGGAACTGCGGAAGACAGAGAAAGAGTAATTATAAAAGGGCACAGGGTAACTCTGGAGGTGATGGGTATGTTCATGATTGTGATTGGTGTGATAGCTTCATTTGTGTATACATATTTTGAATTCTATAAACTGTATGCAACAGATGTGTAGTTTACTGTATGACAATTATACCTCAATAATTTTTAAATGTATTTCACATGAAAATCTAGATTTAACCCTTATTTTAGAAAACAAACAAAAAAATGATAAACCCATGCTCATTCACCCTCTGTGTCCTGAACTTTAGTAGCAAAGACTAGTCAGCAATGCGGGGCCATTTCCACCTGAGTCATCAGAAATACTGTGTCACAAATGCCACATCACTGAGCAATGGGATCTATTTTCCTCAGTCCCCATTTTCTTGCCAGTGCAGCAAGAATAGTGAGTTGAATAGCTCTTAGAAGCTGCAGTAATCCACAAAAGCTTTAGGTCATTAGCTCTGCCAATAATGTTGAACATAGGAGAGACACTCTCCTATGAAGAGGTCATGAGAATTTCTGCAAAACCACGTTTACAGATGCACCTTTAGGATAGCCACATTCTCTCTAGTGTGCTGTAGCCCAGCCTACTCCTCATTAACAGTGTTTCTGTAAAAAATATGCTTTCCATCTGAGTTTTTCAGGTCTTTTAGTCAACGGGCTGAAGCTGCTCATGATTCTCTCCAGGGACTGGAAAGAGAGGACAGATGTCTGCATAACATAAAGGTGATTGATAAAACTCTGAAGAGCTACCAGCAGGCAGAGCTAGGATGGCTTCAGCCATAAGCACTGGTAGTGAAAAAATTGGTAAAGTCCAAGAACAGGCCAAAAATAGTTTCTGACATACTTACCACACACAGAAAAATCTTTCCATGTGGATCATTGCATGAGTAAGATTCAACCTCTGTTTAATAGCTCTGTAACAATGTTGAGTCTAAGAACTCTCTGTTGTGAGTCCTATCATGATAAAAGAGACAAGAACACATTCTCTGCAATACTAAGACCTTTCTCCAGTGTGGATTTTCCAGTACTGAAAGAGTTCAAGTCTTTGTCTAAAGGCTTTCCTATGTTTGCTGCCTTTAAAGAGTCTATCTGGCTGGGTTCAGTGGCTCAGCCTGTAATCCCGCGCCTTGAGAGGCTGAGGTGAGTGGATTGCCTGAGCCCGTGGGTTCGAGATCTGCCTGGGCAGTGAGACCTCATCTCTACAATAAATCGAAAAATCAGCCAGGCGTGGTAGCACATGCCTGTAATTCCAGCTACTCGGAAGGCTGAGGTGGAAAGATCGCCGGAGCCCAGCAGGTCGAGGCTGTGGTGGCCGGGAGCGGCCGCTGCACTCCAGTCTGGGCAACAGTGAGACTCCAACTCAAAAAAAAAAAGAGTCTATCTGGGTCATGAAGTTTCTAGTTTTATCAGACTAGAGCTTTGACCGAATGCTAAACCACATTCATGGTACTCATGAAGGCTTCATCTGATTTGAGCTCTTTGACTCTTTGGTGGCAAATGAGATGAAGTTGGTGTTGAAGGCTTTCCCACATCTGCTGCACTTGTAAGTGCACATCCACCAGTGTGGATTCTGTGATGTTTTATGAGATGTTTAAAGAATTTCCCACATTTGTTGCAGTCATATGGCCTCACTCCATTGTGGATTCTCCTATGTTTAATGAGACCAGAGATATGGTTAAAGAATTTCCCACATTAGTGAACACAGTGAGAACATGGAAACTGCTTCCACCACACTTGATGCTGTGCTAAGAAGACTCCCTCCTATGTCCATCCCTGTAAATGCAATGAAAAAAAAGATAAGTAGCATAAACACTAAAACATAAATATTTTGTGCCCTCAAATCTATGTAACTATCAGTATTTGTTCATACTTCCTACTTTTTCTAATATAAAATCTAGTAGACTCAACAAAGAAAGAGAACTACAGGTCAATATCTTTGATATACATAGATGCTAAAATTCACAACAAGATCCTAGCAAACCGGATTCAACAGCACATCTCAAAAATCATCCATCATGACCAAGTAGGCTGCATCCCTGGGACCCAAGACTAGTTCAACATTCACAAGACCATAAATGTAATTAAATACATCAACAGACATCAAAGCAAAAATCACATGATTATATCATTAGATGCAGAAAAAGCTTTTGATAAAACACAGCACCCCTTCTTGATAAAACCCTTGAACATCTAGGCATACATGGAACATACCTCAAAATAGTAAAAGCCATCTACAAGAAACCCACAGCCAGCATACTTCTAAACAGACAAAAATTGGAACCATTTCCCTGAGAACTGGAACAAGACAAGGATGACCACTCTGATCACTCCTGTTCAATATAGTATTGGAAGTCCTGGCAAGAGCAATCAGAGAAGAGAAGCCAATCAGGGGTATCCACATAGGAAAAGAGGAAGTCAAGTTATCTCTCTTTGCAGACGACATGATTATGTACCTTGAAAACCCAAGAGAATCTGTCAAGAGGCTCCTTGCACTGATAAAGGTCTTTGGCAAAGTCTCAGGGTATAAAATAAATGTACAAAAGACAATCGCACTTCTATACACCAATAATAAACAAACAGAAACCCAAATAAAAAGCACAATTCCATTCACGATAGCCACAAAAAAATGAAATACCTTGGCATCATCCTAACCAGAGATGTGAAAGACCTTTACAATGAAAACTACAAAACACTGCTCAAAGAAATCAAAAATGACACAAACAAGTGGAAAAATATCCCATGCTCCTGGATTGGAAGAATCAGCATTGTGAAGACGTCCATCTTACCTAAGGCAATCTACAGATTTAATGCAATACCCATCAAATTACCAGTAACATGCTTCTCAGATCTAGAAAAAACAATACAGGAATTCATATGGAAACACAAACGACCAAGAATAGCCAGAAAAGTCCTCAGCAAAATAACAAGGCAGGAGGTATCACAATACCAGACTTTAAACTTTACTATAAAGCTACAATAATCAAAATAGCTTGGTATTTGTACAAGAACAGACATCTAGACCAATGGAATAGAACAGAGATTCCAGAAGCAAAACCTCAATTTCTCAACCAACTTATCTTCGACAAAGTCTCCACCACCCACCACTGGGGAGAGGAGAACCTATTCAGTAAATAGTGCTGGGAAAACTGACCACATGCAGAAGATTCAAACAAGACCCCTATCTATCACCATACAAAATAATTAACTCTAAATGGATCAGAGTGCTAAATGTAAAACATCAAACCATAAGAACTTTGGAAAATGCAGGACACACCCTTATGGAAGTTGGAACTGGCATCCAATTCCTGAGTAAAACCCAAAAAGCAAGGACCATAAAAGATAAGACAGACAAGTGGGACCTCATTAAACTGACACGTTTCTGCAAAGCCAAAGAAACCATCAAGAGAGCAAGGAGACAGCCCACAGACTGGGAAAATGTATTTGCCAACTCCATGTCTGACAAAGGCCTAACATCTAGGATCTACAAGGAACTCAAAAGTGTGAAAAAGAAAAATACAAACAACCCCTAAAAAAAGTGGGCAAAAGATATGAACGGACACTTCTCAAAAGAAGATGTACGAGCAGCCAACAGATACATGAAGAAATGTTCAATCTCACTAGTCATCAAGGAGATGCAAATTAAAACTACACTGAGATACCACCTAACTCCAGTCAGAATGGTCATTATCCAATAACTCAAAAAATAATAGATGCTGGAGAGGACGTGGTGAAAAGGGAACGCTTCCACACTGTTGGAGAGAGTGTAAACTAGTGCAGCCTCGGAGGAAATCAGTGTGGCAATTCCTAAAAGCTCTAAAAATCGACCTTCCATATGACCCCGCAATCCTCCTACTGGGAATATACCCTGAAGAACTCAAATCACTCTATAAAAAAGATACTTGCACACGTATGTTTATAGCAGCTTTGTTCACAATAGCAAGATCATGGAACCAACAATGCTGTCCATCAAAAGAGGACTGAATTTTTAAAATTTGGTATATAACCAGGCTCGGTGGCTCAACCTGTAATCCCACCCTTTGGGAGGCTGAGGTGAGTGGATTGCCTCAGCCCGCGGGTTCAAGACCCACCTGGGCAACTTGGCAAGACCTCATCTCTACAATAAATCAAAAAATTAGCCGGGCGTGATAGCGTGTGCCTGTAGTTCCAGCTACTTGGAAGGCTGAGGCAGAAGGATCGCCGGTGTTCAGCAGGTCGAGGCTGCGGTGGCCAGGAGAGGCCACTGCACTCCAGTCTGGGTGACAGAGTGAGACTCCAACTCAAAAAAGATGTGATACATATAAACAATGGAATATTATGTGGCCATAAAAAAGAACAAAATCATGAATTTCGTAGTAAGCTGGATGGAATTAGAGTTTATAAAACTGAGTGATCTCTCACAGAAACAAAGATCTGAGTATCACATGTTCTAACTCATAAGTGGACCTTGAACAACTATCGTAATACCATAAGAAAAGGATTGACAGTGACGAGAAACTATGGCATGGGCAGGGAGGGGAAGGGAGGTGGGATTAACAGTAGTCAATATCTGTCTGGGGACAGGTGACACACCTCATCAGCAAGGGTACTTACACTATGCATATTTGTATACCTAACTCTTAACTGTGCCCCACAATTTTAAAATAAAAAATATGTTATTAAATAAATAAATAAATAAATAAAAATCTGGTAGATAGTCAAAGCAAGCACTGGTAAAAGTCAGAGATTCTAAAACTTAAGTACTTCAATTTCTCCAAAACAGAGTTCTCATGTTATAATCAGTAAATTATACTACTATAGTGAATTATACTGCAAGAGAAAAAGAAGGAGCCATGTGTTACTTTATTCTTAACTTTATCTTCTATATTATTATGTATGTTGCAATTACTCAACTTTTAAAAATAAATAACTCAGATAATTAAGGATAAAAGGTCAAATATGTAGGTGAGAGACAATATTTTCTTTTCTAAGTGCCACTCTCATAGGCATTACTTCAAGTACAAGACACCTCCCTGTTCCTTCACAGAACAGCACATCCTCAAACTCCTCCTAACCTTACTTCCATTGGGAGTCAGGATTACTAGAAATAAATACTCATAAAGGTTCAAATTATTAATGACTATTCATCCAGGTAGAGTTGGGGGGTTGCGTTTCTATCCTTCCTCAGCATTTTATAATGCTTTAATACAGCGCTAGACACATTGCATTTTTCTATCACATCATCAGCTCCTCTAAGACCTGACACTGGATTCAGTTCATATTTTGTGCCTAGCAACTAACACATTACCAACCATTATAGGTATGAAATAAAAGACTAATGATATGTGAACAAATGTATGAATATTTGCCTGGTGAAACTTGAAAATGCTTCCTAAAATTAAGATCCCAAGAGATTGGCCAACAGGGTATTCAAAGAGACTCAATCGAGGATCACCATGTCTTCCTAAGGTTGCTAGTCCCCACATGCAAACACAATGACCTAGGTTATGTTCCACAATAAAATTATACATGATGATCTGCTGAGACTTGAGAAGTTAACTCTAAAATGAACTTTTTGGCTGACTCAACTCTGTTGGAGCCTCTGTAGGAGGACGGAGAAGAATCGCCTCTGGTGTCAATTCCTTTAACACTAATTATCAGACGTATACCAGATTACATTCAGAAGTCAGGTCAGGCAATCTACTTAAACTTTAATAGAAGTTAATTATTCATTGATCAAACTCATTTACACCTAATTAAACTTTTCCTGCATTCGAAAATACAAAGTAAAATGGGTTATGTCTCTCTACTTGGGGGTGTACCTGACGCAGATACAATTGGAAAAATTGTGACATTTGTGTGATATAAAAAAACACATTTGACAGCTGAATTTTCAGTTTTAGGTATCATCTTTTAGGTGACTTTACTATGTGAATGTGATTTCCACAGTATTTCCAAAGTCTGGTCATTTTTATAGCCAGAAGAACGTAGCTTGACTATAGACCAGCAAAGCTTATATATGTTTAAATGAAATCGCAGGGACTGAATTTTATGTAGGTAACTATTACAGTTTTATGAAACATAATCAATTGTGCTTCGCCATAAATATTAAAAAAAAAAACTTGAGGTTCAGTATGGAACTGCCATTTTACCATTTTCCATCTATTTTTATGCCATCTTTTCTGAAAGTCCACAAAATGACAAAATTTTCTATGTAGAGGCAAAGAGTGAACACTTTTCCCTGGAAAAAGAACATGTTTATTCTTTAAAAAATATTTCTTGTGTATTTTACTTTTAAAAGTCATCGGTTACAATATGCTGCTTGAAATATGTTGCTTTCTTTTATAGAGTGTTTTCTAATATTAAACATATGTCCAAGTTGCAGATTTTTACTTTGGGGATATAATTTCTTATCTAAAGGCACATCTTGGAATTTCTTGTTCTCTTATGATAACAAGATTTACAGTTTTATTTTCTAACACCTTGTGCCCTCAATTAAAACCACTGTGTAAAAATGCCTACTGCCACTAATAAGCCATTGTAAATAAATTTTATGTAAGTTCTGAGTTTCCAAGGCTAAATGTTAATACTCCTTTTCAATTCAAAAATGCTTTACAATTTTGTTACCATTTTCATTCATAGTGCTTATTGTCAATCTAAGCTTTGAGGTGGAACTCTCAAGTCACTGCAGTCTACATGTTTAGTGTACATAAAAATGTCCCACCTCCTGGATCTATAAATACAGTAAGTAGGTATGCCCCACAGCCATACATAATTATGTCTTGGGAAGATCAAAAGATGGTTCATTCTAAATTATTTTTTGAAGAAGACTATAGGCAAAGTAAGATCTCCTCATGTTCACATGATGCTGATTTGTATACTTCACATAATTTCTAGAAATTAATTTCATTGTAATGTCTGTTTATATGTTTGTCTTCTCACCAAACTATACAATGTGTGTTTTATTTCATTTTGCATCCAGAAACTAACCAGAAATTGTGTGCATGGAAAGCTTTCAATGGTCCTTTGTTGAATAAGTAAAATAACAAATGGATGGATGGGTGAATGACTGGAGGGATGACTGGATGGCTGGCTGAATAAATGGATGGGTAAATGAATGTGTGGGTGAATGAGTGGCTAGATAGATAGAATAGGAAGATATAGATAGATAGATAGATAGATAGATAGATAGATAGATAGATAGATAGATAGATAGATGGGTGGGTGGGTGGATGGATGGATGGAAGGCAGGCAGGCAGGCATTAAGTTGCCACAATATGCTGCCTGTTGCCATTGGCATGTTAACTGACAGATGTATTATCCTGCCATGTTCCATTTTGAAGAGAATTCATGGCTTAACATAAACTATCAAAGGATGTGGCTCTATGTACTAATCAAAAACCTTCGGAATATCTTCAGAAGTCTTTCTTGAGTCATTCAAAACAATTTTGCTAGAGGAGACAAATAGTCATTGTTGTTTCTCCTAATGAACCTTTATAATCTGGAAGATTAAGTACATTGCTTGTATATACGCACAAGTTTCAATGCCGAAAAGTCATCAGCTTTGTTCCTGACATCGATATCTAAATATTCACTGAACACTGAACAGGCTAGATGAGGTAATTACGTTGAGGTCTTTCAAATGCTTATGAGCCAAACAAGAGATAATGCTTTCACAAGCACGCAGAGGAAGACGCAGGTTAAATTAAACAACTCTCAGGTAGCCAATCTGTCAGTCTAAAATAGTTCCTGTTTATGAATGTGGACTGTACTATCTTAATGCCTTTACTATACAACTATTTTTTCCTCCACTGGCCTCCAGATTAAAAAAAAGTGTTTTCAAATTGATATCAATGATTCACAGCCTGCCTTATTTTATCTTAAAGTTCTTTTTGCTTGGGAATACAGAAAGCAACACAACTTAGAACCCAGGCTAAGCTGCTTCCCTGGAGAAGCCAAGCAGAAATGATATAACAGTATTTTTCTCCCTTTGAAATATAATGACTCTTATTTGAAAATAGTTTCATCCTTATGTAAGCAGCATGAGAGAAAACATTTTACATTCAAGCCTCTCTAGCAATAAAAATAATATTAATTCTTGGTGATTTGGTAAAGAAAGGGAAAAGGATTTTCTTTAGTAAAGGATTAGATACTTCAATTTTAAGGGAAAAACACAAGTGGATAATGGCATTAAAGCACCACACTATCACGAGAATTGGCAATCAGTGCCCAATTTTGGAAGAAGTAAAGGCACAATAATTGGCAACCAGGGGAGATATTTCTCTTTGCCAGCTAACATCTCATGTATCTTCATTAAGTGGATTAAAGCCAGCTGCTGTACATCCAAAAACAGAACTTGTTCACTCCGAGAAGTAGAATGGTAATAGTGATGTTTACTAAGTATAAAAGAGAAGTGCACCATACTAGTGTCTATCGCTAACATTTAGAAAACGAGATTTTGTTGTTATTTATATTAACTGAGAGTGACCATTCAGGAATATTGAAATGATTAGAATGTGAACACACATCTACACTAACATGAGATCCAGTCTTTTGACAAGTGTGGAGGTGTCCAGGAAGTCCATCAGGTTATGCGCACGTGGGCAGAGGTTGGAGTTGAGTCCTGCCCCCAATCTGGCCCCTGCACAAGCCACAGATGGAGGGCATATCTGCTGCCGCTGCCTTCTCCACATCTCTGAGGGCATGTTTGGATCTTTCTGGACATCCTAGTGATGCCAAAAAATGTGAGCGGCTCTAGTTTTGAGGGTGTGAATCTACATTTTATTTTCACTGATCCTAAACACTTCTTTTGAGACTGCTATTTAAATAAGTTATTTTTTTTTCTTTTTGGCTTGTTTCCTGGTTTTGAATAAATGCAGTATTCGCATTTCCCACTCTTTGCTTCATTATTCTGATCCCAGAATCTCCTATATTATATTCTCTGCTGGGAAATCCATGAAAGAAGTGGGTATTTTAATAGTTTTTTAAAGAGACTATTTCACTGGCATCATAGGTACTCTGGAGTGAGTGAGGTAAAATTGATAAGTATTTTGCTGGTGCAGATCAAGGAGCCATTTGAGCAGCAAGAAATCATCATCCCTGTAAATTATCTGTTCTTCTTACATCCCAGGTCATCTCATACCATGAAGGAAAAAAGAAGCAGCGTAGAAAATAACCCAGTTGTGTCTTAGGCCTTGAATATATCTTTTAAAAAGCAGTAGAGTTAGATGTGTCTACTTCATATAAATATAGTCTAAAGTCACCTTTAATATCATCAATGAAATTATAAGTTCAACTATCACCCTTAATTTGGCATAATTTTATTGTTGCCTTCTGATAAAGACAAAGTTTTAAATTATTTCAAATAACTTTTGAAAAACTTACATCATTTACCAAGGTTGTGGACATGTTATTTCTCTTACTTTCTCACTAGCCTCAGTGCATTAAAACATCCCCTTCTTTTGAACCATGTATGACAGCCCACTCTTGGTAACTTTCCACAATGGCCACCCTTTCCCAGTTTTCGTTGACATTATGTTCTCTATTTCATCACGAAACTTTGGCAAAACTCAGTACTCAGACGTTGTCCTTTCTCTTCTCACCCCATGCTCCCATAACCCAAGCTTCTCCCTCCCCAAACTTATTCCCTCAGTGCCTTTCTCTAAACAGATGAATCTTTCATCCACCCAGGTGCTTTGCCAGAAACCAGGTAAGTCAGCATTAACACCATCTCTAGGTATTCCTATTCGACAGATGTTCTCTCAAACCTGTCCACACTCTAGTAATTTCTCATTAGCATCATGCACACACAGCTCTGACTGCGTCCTAATCATCTCACCGGGATCACTGCCATGTCTCCAAATGATTTTCTGCAGCTTCTACCATTCTGAATCTATTTTCTGATGGCCTCCCTCTTGCTTGGTTGACTACCTCCTCACTAGTGTTGTGCACACTAGGATGGAATTTTCCAGAAACCAGAAATTGCATCTTGAGTCTGCTCACCACATGTAGGTTGCAAGTGTCATAGGCACCCTTCCAACACATTCTCCAAGTCACCTGCCTATTCACGTTGCATTCAATCAGCTCATTGCTCCTTTCCTGGCATGCCTGGCCATGTGTGCTGTGCAGCTGAACTCTTTTGCTACCTCTTTTAAAACAATGCTAGCGATTAATATTTGCCAATAATACATTGTAATATAAAACAATAGATTAAATGAAACCAATAGAATGCATTTGAAGCTGAAAACTTCCTAAGTCACTAAAATCTCATTCCTTTCCATTTCTTTCACCTCTCACAATGGTGAAAAGGCAGGAGGATTTGGATCAGACCTTCCCAATGGTCTTTGATGCACCTTCTGGATTCTGGCTCAAGGATGTTTTACTTAAGGGCATTGTTTTTCTTTTGTTTGCTTGTTTTGTTTTCATGTGAAAGCATCGTATAAGTCTTATTTGCAGTATATTTTTTCTTTTCCTGGTATAAAGAGTAATGATCTTACAAAGTATCCAATACAATAAAATACTGTAAACATTCAGGGTTTTTCATTATTATTATCCTGCTACTGTAAATATGAGGAGGACCCCACTAAACATAATTCATTTATTAAACAGTGTATATTTGTTCTTATGTGTTTAAACTTTAACCACCTTCGAAGTACCCTTTGTTTGATACAATACACCTATTGAGATGCTTTTTCCATGGCTCAGAATAGTTTTTGAACTCATCAATTTTGATGCATTTTAGTGCTTCTGTCATTTTTTGGTTCACCTCTCTTTTTCACATCAGCACAATGTTTCTCTTTCAGAGCATTTTTCGTTCAGGGAAACTAAAAAGTCTCTCAGGGCAAGATCGAGTGAATAGGGACATGGAGGACATGTTGTTTTTGGTCAAAAACTGCTGAACACTCAGTATGGTGTGGGACAGTGAGTTGTGATGATGGAAGAACCAGTCACCTTTTTGCCACAACTCAGGATGTTTCTTCTGCAAATCGTGAGGCAAACTTCTGAAACATCCCAAATAAAAACCTCCAGATAAAAGACCATTTGATCAAAAGGAACAAATTCCAAGTATATTATAAGGGACCCACCCTCCGAAAGATAATTCCGATTTTGGGGGTCCTCCCTCATACTTCACTATACTCTATTAAAAATAAGGAAATTTTTCCATAAAATTGGGTATCATTATCGTATTTTAGCAAATTAAAAATACTTCTATAATGCCATCTAATATCCAAACCATATTCAAAATTCTCCAATTGTCCCAAGAATGTCTTCTATAGTTTGCTTTTCCTAACATGGTACATGTATTGTATCTGACTGTAACTAATAATATTATTAATATTATCTACTCAATAGAAAAAATTTTTATAATAAAACAAATATATTTTAGTTATTGTCTATTTTGCTTTTATCCTACTTTTATTTTTGAGATCTCTTTTTAAAAATGCCTTTAGAGGTATGTCTTACTTATAAAATCCATCCATTGCAAGTGTTCAATTCAATGACTTTTAGTAACTCTACCAAGTGATACAACCATCACCATAAATCAGTTTCAGAACACTCTCATCCCTCCAGAGAGTTCCCTAGTGCCCATTTACTGTTAATGTCCCTTCCCAACCCTGTCCCCAGGCAACCACTAATTTACTTTCTGTCTCTATAAATTTTCCTGTTCAAGACATTTTATATAAATGGAGTCATATACAATGTGGTCACTGTGTCAGGCTTCTTTCACTTAGCATAACATTTTTCAGGAGGGCCTTGATGTGAAACTTTACTTTCAGGCTTTTAAGTTCACTGTGCAACCCCACCATCATTTGTCACATTCTCTGAGATAAGATCAACTCCCCGGATCACTGGGAACCACACCCACCATCTTCATCAAGAAAAGGAGACAGCACAGCTCCATTTTCTTTCTACCTTGACTTTTTTTTTCCATTGCCAGATAGTGTCATTTTGGGCCTTTTCTACAGCTCCATTATCATGATTTTAAAGATTCTGCCTGCAACTCGGTGTCCACTTCCTGTTCTCCATTCAAACATGAAAACATGCTGCATTCATTGGGATTATTTCCTTGGGAAGGAACAAAACCTCAAAGTGGGGTCTAGATTTGTTGGCATGGGGGGAATGTCGGTATGAATAAATTCTAGTCACCAAGTTATGGTATCAAGATTCTGTCTCTAGACAAATGGTTGCAAATACAGATGACAGATAAAGATAGACATATGGGGGAGGGGGAGAGAGCAAGAGAGAGAGAGATACATCTCTATCTCTTCAGAGCTTGACTAATTTTCTTTGGTTATCTTCATTCTCAGGCAGGCTTCCTTAACATAGAAATAGCTGAGTTATCTCATAAACTTAGAAAACCATGCAGAAAAAACAAACCCTCTTACCTAGTACAAAAATACCTTTATCAACAGTCCTGAAATGACTCAATGTTAATAAAGTGTCCATCCTTGAACTCTAACCATCCTGGGCTGTGCCAGCTGCCCATTCTTGGATCTGGAGCAGGATGGGGTCCATTCAAAAATATGGACTGAGAGTGTAGGTGATGGGTTTCAAAGAGAAAACAAGAGCTGTCACCTGAAAAAGGAAATTTGGATGCTGAACAGGGAAAAGCAGTTTCCTGTTCAAAGCATAAATATTTTAGTCTTTGTTGGCCATGTGGTCTGTATCATAACTATTTATCTCTGACACTACTGTACAAAAGAAGCCACAGACAATAAATGAATGAGCATGCTAATGTTCCAACACAACTTTACTTTCAAAAATCTGCTGCAGTCCCAATTGGTCTGAAGCTATAGTTTGATAATCCTTGCATTATGTCTCCAAAGGGCTGCTATGGGCTGAATGTTTGTTTCCCCCTAAAATTCATATGTTGACATCCTAACTCCCAGAACGATGGTATTAGGAGATGGGTCCTTTGGGAGGTGATTAAAACCTTTATGAAAGACGCCCAAGGTAGCTCATTCACCTCTTCCACCATGTCAGGACACACCAAGAAGACTCCATCTCTGAACAGGCAAGCAAGCCCTCACCAGACACTGAATCTGATGGAGCCTTGATCTTTGAATTCCAGCCTCCAGACCAAGACAAATAAATTTGTTATTTATAAGCCTTCCAGTTTAAGGAGTTTTGTTATAGCAAGCTGAAAGAGTTCAGATAAGAACTCAAATTCAGGGACAACAGGCATGGTTATAACTGTCTGCTGGACAACCTGGCATATACTTTGTAAAAGTGTATCTTATTCATATAGTGTTTTAAAAGCCAGTTCATAGTTGTCCTTCAAATATCAATAAACCAAATTCCCACTAATGAGCAGTTACTATACAAATAATAATAATGATAAATCCCTAATTAAAAGTACTATCAGAAACTAAAAGAAATTCCTTCAACTTGAATCTTTGTGTGTATGATGAGTTAAACAAAGATGATAAAAAGCAGAAGACAATGAAATAACCTAGTATTTTATTTCAAATGTTCATACTTTCTTATATCTAACTAAATTTCTACTCATTGTTAAAAGATCAAGCTCTAATATTCCTCATGCCAAGTAAACTATATTACTTCTGCCTTACTAATTGAGAAAGCTAATACTTTTAGAGAAATATGAACAATTTTAGGCTTCCCATCAAAAATTTAAAAATCTAATTATATAATTCATATTGAAAAGACTTTTATAATTAAATACTAGATAGCAATAGAGTTGTTAGTTTACTAAACTCTAAAGATCAAAAATTATATAATTTCCATAATAAATACAAATATTTTTATGATCTTCTATTTGTTTACAGCTTGAATCCATTTTAAAACATGATCCTTTATTCATATGATTTTTGTACTGACACTACTTAATCATGTTTTTACTATATTCATTTTTATGTCCTCATATGCCTAAATTGAGCTTTTCATGCATTTTTATCATTTGCCAAATATGCATAATGAGCACCAATCCCAGGCTACACGGTTTTGTTCCTTCCAGGCAATACTTCTCTATAAGCTTGGGCCCCATCCCCAATCTAGAGGAAGTGAATTCACTTATTCTCTCTGTAATCTACTTTCTAAATAAACTACAATTTCCAATCTAAAAAAAGAAAATCCCTTCCATCATCTGTGTCATAACTATGTCAGCATTTCTGGTTTATGCTGTTAAATAAAAGACTTCTGATAAATTAAATTTAGCAAAATTTATTTGTGCAAAGAACTATTCATCAATTGGGCAGCACTCTAAGCCAGTAGAGGTCAGAGAGCTCCACCCAAAAATGTGGGAGGGTAGCATTTAGAGACAGAAAAAGGAAATGAAAAAAAGAAACAGTTTGATTGGGTACAGCTCAGCTTTGCCTTATATGTTCATAATCTGACCCATTAGCAGTCTGTGACTAGTTGAAGCTTAGCTACTGTGATTGGCTGAGACTCAGTAGTTGTTACAAGAAGACATGCTTAGTTAGGTTGCAGTGTGTTTATATCCTAAGTTATGTTGCAGTTTAGTATGTACAGAGGCAGTTTTAGGCCAAATTTAATTTAGTTTAATACTTCCCAGGGAAGAAAACTTGTTTCTTCCTTGGAATAAAGACATTTCTTACTTGGGTGACATCAAAAGGTAAAAATGAAAGTGCTTATTCTGGCAAAATTGGACCATATTTTCATGGAAATAAGGATCAAGAAAACCCTTGATTTACACACTGAATAGAAAGTTCTACCAGATCTATGAAGACTCCAGTGAAGAAATTTGCCCCAAATCATACAGCTTATATTGGTGTGGATCTTTTTGTCTCAAAAACTCAGGAAGTGCCCACCACACCCTGTTGTCTGATCAACCTATTAGTTGTTCCTTAGTTGTGTGAAATTTCTTTGGGTTTTTGTTTGCTTGTTTGTTTTTATGGAACTGCTGTCCTTTGTAATCCTTCCCCCCAAAAAACATCAACAGCATAGGTATTTGTGTCATGGGTATCTGGGCAACTTCCTGATCACCTTCAAGTGAAACACTCCTGCAGGAAACTTTTGCTCCTGTCCAATTCTGGTGCAAAGATGCAGGGAGCTAGTGTCCAGTCCTGCCTCTGATCCTTACTACACAAATAACTGCTCAAGTTGGCAAACTTTTCTGGAATTCAGTTTATCTTACATTTCCTCTGTACCCTACAGATGTTAAGTTATAGATAAGTGGGAGTTTGTTTTTATTTGAAATTGTACCATGTGTTTGGCAGAAAGACAATGTGACTGCACTTGTGGGGTACTAAGAAGCTAAACCACAGTCTTCAAAAACAGGAAGTTTGACAATTTAATTGAAGAAATGAATCATATAAACATAATATAAACCATGTTACAAGGTATGCTAAACTAATGATACAAGATGTATCTCTGAACAGAGTTTGCCAAGGTGTGTTCTGTGGAACATATGCCCCTTTGATTGACCCACAAAATCAGGTCTGTACACAGATATAAATGTAAAAAATCTTTACATTGTACCCTCACTTGATGATTCTAAATGAAAGTCAAATATTAAAAGCTTTGAGAAATCCTGTGGTAAAGAAAACTAATTAACTTCATTCAAATAGGCAACTCCCAAATGTATTTGACCAGTTAGCCATGTTTGAGTGAAGAAAAACATATGGTGTAATTTCAAAAGAAACAGTGGTTTTAGGCCATATTTGGGAACTGCTGCTCTAGCTCAGTATAGAGAAAGGGCCCTGAGAACAGGCATGATGGGATTTTAACAGGGGCAAAAAATGATGAGACAGCGTGAGAGCTAGATAAGAAGAAAAATGACTTTCCAAGTTTGGGATGTGGCAGCATCTGTGAGCTTCTAAATGGTGGGAGTAACCCACATACCCTTATATCCATCAGAATTCTCATCCTGTCTTAACTGTGGTGGATGCTGAGGATAGATAGATAGATAGATAGATAGATAGATAGATAGATAGATAGATAGAGTATAGATAGAGAATTAGCTTCATTGAATTAAAAAAAAACGGAACTCCTATTTGGAGGGCAGAGAGTAGATCAAACTGAGTACAGCTGACAAGGGAACTAAGGCCAGGAAGGGAAGGGATGTTGAGATCCTGGAAAGGAAGAAATCAACACTTAATTGAGAATCGCATTGGCAGCCTATGTGCCACAGGTATCGCATACCTTGTTTTGCTTAAACCCGACAACCATCTAAGTCAGAAAAGGATTGTCTTTAGAGAAAACAACCGAGGTAACAGAGACAGGAAATAGATTCTGAGCAACAAAGGGTGTGAGAAACAGAAATGGTGAAGCAGGTGGTAAGAGAGGACCTGGAACCACACACAGGCAAGATGTAAGTTAATATGAGAGGGGAAGCAAAACGTCCTCTAGAAGAATTGTTGTCAACCTTTTGAAACTGACGAGTCTTGCTTTTCATAGTTCCAATAGACTCCAGATTCTGAGCTATTTTATCTTACTATTATATAGAAAATTAATAAGCATTATACATTTAGGATAATAAGCATGGTTATTTTCTCTTTTTAAAAAATGTATCTTCCTTCCTATTATCTGATCTTCTAATACCTTCCTAGGTCTCTATTTTTGTACTCTAAAAATAATCTTTAGTAGTTGAATATGTTCCTTAGTTAATTCAGCTGGAGCACTGCATTTAACACCATCTGGAGTCACTAATTTTATTTTGTTTAAATTATCCAAGTGTGTTCTTACCTGAATTTCAACAGCAGGTATTTTTACAAAGTCTTCATTATTTTCTAATTTTCCAGAACACATTTCTTCCTTTTCCAATACTTTAAAAGGAAGCATTAAAGACACTAGAAGAATTGAAACTCTGTGAAATGTGCTACTTTAAGACATCTCAATTTTCACAACAAATGCCAGTAAGATTTAGTTGAAACAATAGATTTTCACTTGTTAATCTTCTTTCACACGCTCAATTAAAAACCTCTTTAAAGATTACTTTAAAAGTCTTCATTTTCAAATCAGTAGGATACTCATTTAATCTACTTTGACTGCAGGTAAAAATAATTTAATAAAAATAATTAAAATAATTTTTAAAAATTACACTGTGAGAGGTCAAGACCAAAGGAGACCTGATTCCCAGAGTGGCCATCTGTGGACTATGGAGGTACACTCCAAATCAAAGCATCAGGCAGTTGGGGAGCAAAAATTCAGCCAATGAGCCAATGTGCTGGACAAACACATCTAATAAAATGCAGTCATAAACAATTATTTCAATAACTAATGGAGCACAGGTGAGCTTATACGACTCGAAAGGGACACCATGAGTGGCTTTATTGACAGTGAAGTGGGCTTCTACAAGAACAATCTATGCTATTTGATTTAAACCAGTGCTCTCAGGTGTTGCCTACTCTCTGCTGTATTTGATTCTAGACACTAGGCTGCCATCAGAGAATCATCCTCTACCCAGTCTATACCATTCCTGGCTCAGAGAAATTTAAGGAGCTTAAAAATCTAGCCCTTGTTACCAAATCATCCTCACCTCAAAGTCCTCACAGATCTTGCAATCCTGTTTATTACCTGGGCTTTTATCTTTTTCTTTATGTCTAAATTTTTGTTTAAGTCAGCTTCCCAGAATACCTAGGATCCCATGTTGCTTTGAGCATCTAATATCCACAACTCTTCTTTTGTCTACATGGTATCTACCCATCTCTGGTCCCTGCCTAAGCCTTAGTTCCATTGGTTGGGGACAGATTTTTTGAATACCCACTGTCATTCTACCTATACTTCCACACATTCCTTGGTCTGGCGTCCTCATTGCCCCATTCTGCATGCAGCGGGTACCTCTCCTTACCTCATGTTTGTCCAACACATTGGCTCATTAGCTGAATTTTTGCTCCCCAACTGCCTGATGCTTTGATTTGGAATGTACCTCCATAGTCCACAGATGGCCACTGTGGGAATCAGATCTCCTTTGGTCTTGACCTCTCACAGTGTAATTATTTTTAAATTATTTTTATTTTATTTTAATGATGGAGTGTACAATTCAAGATTAGGTGTAGAAGTGATCGTCATACAGGTAAAGTTTGGGCCTCACTTTGCTTGGATTGAGATCAGATACCCCTATTAATGTTGTGCCTTCCACTTTCCCTGGCAGTATCCTGCTGCTGTCAATCCCTTTCTTATAGTATTATGGTAAATGCTCAGGGTCTGCTTATGAGTGAGAACATGTGGTACTCAGTTCTTTGTTAGTGTGATAGATCACTAAGTATTATAGACTTCAAACCCATCCAAGTTGCTGCAAAGTTTGTACGTTTGTCCTTCTTTATGACTGTGTAATATTCCATCATGTATATGTACCATATTTTTTTATCCTGTTCAGTTTTAATAGGCAGCACAGTTGGTTCCGTGTTTTGCTATTGTGAATAGTGCTGCAATAAACATGCATTTGCAGGTATCCTTTTTGTAGAATGATTTGAGTTCCTCTGGTTATATTCCCTGTAGGGGGATTCCTGGGTCATCTGTAAAGTCAATTTCTAGTACTTGTAGAAATCGCTACACTGTTTTCCATAGAGGTTGAACTAGTTTGCATTCCCACAAGCAGTGTAGAAGAGTTCCTTTTTCTCTACATTCTCACCGGCATCTATTATTGCTTGTTTTATTAATGACAGCCATTCTTACTAGGGTTAAGCGCTATCTCAATGTGGTTTTGATTTGCATTTCTCTGATGATTAGCGAGGCTTAACATTTTTTCATGTGTCTGTTGGCTGCTTGTATATCTTCTTTTGAGAAGTGTCTATTCATGTCCTTTTTCTGCTTTTTGATAGTGTTTTTTTCCCCCCTTTTGGCATGCTTGAGTTCCTTGTAGATCCTGAATGTTAGGCCTTTGTCAGATATACAGTTGTCAAAGATTTTTTTTCCCATTCTGTGTGCTGTCTACTAGATTTTTGATGATTTATTTTGCCTTGCAGAAGCTTTTGAGTTTAATGAGGTCCCACTTGTCTATCTTATCTCTTTATGCTATGGATCTCTGGGGTTTTGATCAGGAATCAGCTGCCTTTATGAAGAGGAAGAATCAACATTGTTCAGATGTCCATCCTACCAAAAGCAATCTACAATTCAATGCAATACCCATTAAATTACCAACACCATTCTTCTCAGACCTGGAAACGACAATACAGAAATTCATATGGAGACATAAATCACCATAAATAGCCAAAATAATCCTCAGCAAAAGAAACAAAGTGGGAGGTATCATACTTCCAGTCTTCAAACTTTATTATAAGGCTATATTAATCAAAACAGCCTGGTATTGGTACAAGAACAGGCATATAGACCAATGGAACAGGATAGGGATCCTAGAAGCCTCAATTTCTCAACCAACTCATCTTTGACAAAGCCTTCTGCAACAACCACTCGGGAGAGGAGAACCTACTCAGTAAATGGTGCTGGGAAACCAGCTGACCACAGGCAGAAGATTGAAACAGTACCCCTACCTATCAACATACAAAAAAATCGACTCTAAATGGATCAAAGACCTAAATGTAAAACCTCAAACTATAAGTGTAGTATATATTAATAACAACTGAGCCAGGGTTGAGTAATGTAAGCTCTAAAAACATTTGTGATGTCTGAATAAAAATGCAACTAGCATACTTACCTGGCAGGGGAGATACCATGATCACGAAGGTGGTTTTCTCATGGTGAGGCTTATCCATTGCATTCTGGATGTGCTGATCCCTATGATTTCCCTAAATGTGGGAAACTTGACTGCATAATTTGTGGTAGTGGGGGACTGTGTTTGTGCTCTCCCCTAAAAATAAAAAAAGAAAGAGAAAAAAACTTGCAAAGATCAACAAATGACCAGGAAGTATGGCCAACATACGGAATTTAGGTTTTTCTCCTGAGAAATTATCTCTATAAAAATACTGAGCAAAGGAGGAACAGAATCGTAATTTTTTTTTTTTTTTTTTTTGAGTTGGAGTCTCACTCAGTCGCCCGCTCCCGGCCACCGCAGCCTCGACCTGCTGGGCTCCGGCGATCCTTCCGCCTCAGCCTTCCAAGTAGCCGGAATTACAGGCGCAAGCTACCACACCCGGTTCATTTTTTTGATTTATTGTAGAGATGATGTCTCGCCTGCCCAGGCGGGTCTCGAACCTGCGGGCTCAGGCAATCCACTCACCTCAGCCTCCCAAAGGCGTGGGATTACAGGCTGAGCCACCGAGCCCGGCTCAGAATCATAATTTTAAGTGATAAAGACCATTCAGACAGAAATGAGGAGGTAATGAGACTGAAAGACCCATAGGATGGCTCGGACCTTATCAAAGGAAAAAGAAATTAGTGAATGAGTTGAGAGTATGACTGAGACCATGGGAATAGGTGTGAAAACACTTCAGACAGATCATGGATACTAAGAAGCGATTGTTTATTTCGGGTGGAAATCGGAAAAAAAAATAACCAGATGTCTGAAGGTGGTAGATTTGTGAAGCTGATGAACTCATGGTACAGGAACCCACACATTCAATTATTTATCCATTTTAAAAATTTTATTTTATTATAAAAATTTAGGGTACAAGTCAAGATTGGGTACATAAGTTTGGGCTTCCAACTGGTTCTCACTTCCCCTGGTTATAGATCTGGTACCCTTAGTGATGTTACATGCCCACTCCCTGACCCCCACCATCAGTGTCCCACTACTGCCAATCCCTCTCTCGTAGTATTGTGATTAATGTTCAAGACCCACTTATGAGTGAGTACATGTGGTACACAGTTCTTTGTTTCTATGATAGATCACTGAGTATGATGGACTCTAAATCCATCTAGCCTACAGCTAAGTCCATAATTTTGTCCTTCTTTATGGTTGCATAATCCTCCATCATGTATATGTGCCACATTTTCTTTAACCAGTCCACTTTCAATGGGCAGCAGGGTTGGTTCCATGTTTTTGCTACTGTGAATAGTGCTGCAATAAACATGTGTGGGCAAGTATCTTTTTTGTAGAATGAACTGAGTTCCTATGGGTATATTCTCAGAAGGGGGAATGCTAGGTTGTACGGAAGGTCAATTTCCAGTTCTTTTAAAAATCACCACACTGTTTTCCATAGAGGTTGAACTAGTCTGCACTCCCACCAACAATGTAGAAATGTTACCTTTTCTCTGCACACTTGTCAGCATCTGCTATTTTTTTATTTATTAATGATGGCCGTCCTTACTGGAGTTAGGTGGTATCTCATAGAAATCATTAGAGAAATGCAAATTTGCCCATTCTTTTATTAAATGTATAATAACTCCTACAAGTTTACACTGTGAAATATACATTTGGAATAGATATATAGCTTTGGGAGTCAGGAGAGATGCCTCAACTCATGAATGCATATGGTTTGAGTGTCATAAAAATCAACAAAAAAAGTCAAAGAGAGTTTGTAAAATTAACAAAAAAAAAGAGTGGGAGAAGTCAACTTTCAAACATTAGACTTTTAAGAATATCTGATTCAGCCGGGCTCGGTGGCTCAGCCTGTAATCCCGCGCCTTTGGGAGGCTGAGGTGAGTGGATTGCCTGAACCCACGGGTTTGAGACCCTCCTGGGCAGCGAGACCTCATCTCTACAATAAATAAAAAAATCAGCCGGGCGTGGTAGCGCATGCCTGTAATTCCGGCTACTTGGATGGCTGAGGTGGAAGGATCGCCGGAGCCCAGTGGCTCGAGGCTGCGGTGGCCAGGAGTGGCCACTGCACTCCAGTCTGGACAACAGAGTGAGACTCCAACTCAAAAAAAAAGAATACCTGATTCAAACTGAAAAATCCCTCAGAGAATAAACTTAAAGGCATCATTGGGAAAACTGACAAAATTTAAACCTGGTCTAGGAATTATATAGTAGCATTGCATCAGTGTTAAATATTCTGATTTTGATCATTGTACCATGGTTGTTTAATAGAATTTCCTTTTATGTGGGAAACACATTCTGAAGAATTCAAGGGTAAAGGGGCATTATGTCTGACACATGCTCTCTAATGGGTCAGAAAAATAAAAACATAAATACTTGTTTAATGTATAGTATATTTAATATATTATGATAATTTAATTTACAAATGTGTAAGATATATCTAACTTATATATGGGGTGCCAAAATATATACACATTTTAAGAGATATTGTCTATGTATTGTTTTTCTTTTTTTAATAGATAAATACTTCTTTAAAAAATTTATTGTAAAGAAGTGGAGTACAATCCAGGGTTAGATACACAAACATTGATCATGCAGGTACCCTTGTTAATGAGGTATGCCCCTCCCTGCCCTAGCAGTTTCCCTAAACTGCCAGTCCCTCCCCCCACACCCTACCAACAGTTTCCCGTCACTGCCAATTGCTTTCCCATAGCATTATAATTGTTCAAGGTCCTCTTATGAGTGAGAACATATGGAACTCTGTTCTTTGTTTCTGTGATAAATCACTGAGTATGATTGACTCCAAATCCATCCAGATTGCTGCAAAGTCTATACATTTGTCATTCTTTATGGCTGCATAATATTCCATTGTGTATATGTACCATATTTTTTTATCCAGTCCAGCTTCAATGGGCAACATGGTTGGTTCCATGTTTTTGCTATTGTGAATAGAACTGCAACAAACATTCATTTGCAGGTATGTTCTTTATAGAATAGTTTGAGTTCTTCCAGGTATATTCCCAATAGGGGAATTGCTGGGTCATGTGGAAGTTCTTTCAGAAATCACCACACTGTCTTCCAGAAAGGTTGTGCAAGTTTGCATTCCCATCAGCAGTGTAGAAGCATTCCTTTTTCTCCACATCTTTACCAGCATCGGTTGTTATTTGTTTTATTAATGATGGCCATTCTTACAGGGGTTCGATGGTATCTCAATGTGGTTTTGATTTGTATTTCTTTGATGATGAGTGAGGCTGAGCACTTTTTCATGTGTCTGTTGGCTGCCCAAATATCTTCTTTTGAGAATTGTCTATTCATGTATTTTGCCCACTTTTTAAAGGGATTGGTTTGTTTTTTTTCCTTTCGGTGCATTTGAGTTCCTTGTAGATCCTAGATGTTAGGCCTTTGTCAGATATATAGTTGGCAAATATTTTTTCCTATTCCATGGGCTGTCTCCCTGCTCTCTTTATGGTTTCTTTTGCTTTGCAGAAATTCGTTAATTTGATGAGGTCCCACTTATCTTATTTCTTAAGGTTTTGGCCTTTAGGGTTCTGAGCAGGAACTGATTCCCAGTTTCAATTTCCATAAGGGTGTCTCCTGCGTTTTCTAAGATTCTTATATTTGAAGTTTTATGTTTAGGTCTTTGATCCATTTAGTTAATTTTTGTGTATGGTGATAGGTAAGGGTCCTGTTTCAATCTTCTGCATGTGGTCAGCCAGTTTTCCCAGCACCATTTACTGAATAGGTTTTCCTCTTCCCAGTAGTTGTTGTTGGAGGCTCTGTCAAAGATGAGTTGGTTGAGGAACTGAGGCTTTGATTCCGGAATTTTTATCCTACTCCATTGGCCTATGTGCCTGTTTTTATACCAATACCAGGCTGTTTTGATTGCTGTAGCCTTACAGTAGTTTGAAACTGGAAGTGTGATACCTCCTGTTTTGTTTCTCTTGCTAAGGATTGTTTTGGTTATTTGTGGTCATTTATGTTTCCATATGAATTTCTGTATTATCATTTCCAGATTGGAGAAGAATGATGTTGGTAACTTAATGGGTATTGCATTGAATTTGTAGGTTGCCTTTGGTAGGATGGACATCTTAACAATGTTGATTCTTCCTATCCATGAGCATGGTATATTTTTTCATTTGTTTGTGTCTTCTTGGATTTCTTTGAGCAGTGTTTTGTAATTCTCATTGTAAAGGTCTTTCACTTCTCTGGTTAGGAAGATGCTGAGGTATTACTTTTTTTTTGTTTGCTATTGTGAATGGGATTGTGCTTTTTATTTGGGTTTCTGCCTGCTTATTGTCGGTATATAGGAATGCAACTGACTTTTGCATGTTTATTTGTAGCCTGAGACTTTGCCAAAGTCCTTTATCAGTGTAAGCAGGTTTTTGACAGATTCTCTTGGATTTTCAAGGTATAGGATCATATCATAAGCAACGAGGGATAACATGACTTCCTCTTTTCCTATTTGGATACCCCTGATTTCCTTCTCTTGTCTAATTGCCTGGGCTAGGACTTACAAACAATATTGAACAAGAGGAGTGAGAATGGGCATTATGTCTGACACAAGCTCTCTAATGGGTCACAAAAATCAAAACATAAATACTTGCTTAAACTATATTATATTTAATATATTATTATAATTTAATTTATAAATATATAAGATATATCTAAATTATATACAAGGTACCAAAATGTATACACTTTTAAGAGATATTGTCTATGTATTATTTTTCAAAGCTGAATTAGATTACGGTAGCAACGTGTAGTAGGATGTTCACTCAACCATGCTTTCACCATATTCTTTGACTGTTCTGCATGTTTCATATTGACACTAGCATGTATTTATTAGTGTCATCTTTTGAGTAAACATCATACATAAAAAGTGTATACTTTTTTTGGAATGCTCTATATAATAATATATAGAGTATGCATGTATACGTGTGTGAGAGAGAGAGAGAAAATTAAAGCAAATGGAGCAAAATGTAATCAATTGGTAAACTGGAATAAAAGGTATGCAGACATATTTATCTGATCTTACAACATTTTTGTACACTTTAAATTATTTTATTTATTTATTTATTTATTTATTTATTTTGAGTCAGGGTCTCACTCTGTTGCCCAGGCTGGAGTGCAGTGGCACTATCCTGGCTTGCTGAAGCCTCTACCTTCTGGGTTCAGGTGACCCCTCTGCTTCAAGCTTCTGAGTAGCTGGGACTACAGGCAAGTGCCACCACTTTTTTGATTTTTTGTAGAGACCAGGTTTCGCTATATTGCCTAGGCAATATACAAACGTCTAGGCTCAAGCAATCTTCTCTCCTCAGTCTCCCAAAATTCTGGGATTATAGGTATGCGCCACCCCACCCAACCTTCAAATTATTTTAAACTAAAGAGTTATATCAAAGTAAACTCTTTTTATAAAAACTTAAGAAAATAGAAGTATTTTGGAAAAACTAAAATGAATGGAGGAACTCTTCTGAAGGAAAAAGTCATGAAAGTAAGGTTGTTTTAAAAAGATGTGTCTTCCCCACTATTTAATAACCACTACTGCATCAAAAACAAAATTTGTATATTCAAAAGAATGAAGCTGGAATATTAACTTCCAGGCAACATAGGCAGATGAGAGAGAGTGCCTGCACATCAAGAGTTTCTGGAAACTGCACACTGAACATGTGACAGGCACCAGCTCTGATGGAGATGTGTCCACACACAGTAAGACTCTAGGAAGCCCTGCCTGAAAGCAGGCCTGGGGTTTATTTTGTGCAAAGCAGCCTCTAGATCCACACAAGATCCCTTTCTGCCTCAGCACTTTGTGGATGGGTGTGGGATTTGCCAGCTCTTCCTGTGTCACATTCATGTGGTTTCATGTAAATGTCCCCAAAGGAGGATTCAAGGCAGTAAGTCAAAAATGGTTCTCTTTCAATCTTGCCATATTTCTTGGGTACAATAGAAGAGTTCCATGTGTTTGGGACTACATTCCTTATCTCCATGTAAAAGAAAATTCTATCCATTGCAAGTTAAGTGTAACTTATGACAAAGGTAGAGATGTGACAGGGAAGCCCAGGTCAGATAGAACAGCACCTTGGGGTGGGGCAGAAAGCAGAAACCAGGGAGTGATAGAAGCCTTCCATCTCCTAGTCTCCTTCTTCTGTTATTTTGTTTCAATCTTCTCACAACAGACTCACTGACTCATCGGGATCCATAATTAGGATATTATTTACTCAGACCTCCTAACTTTAATGGAAAAGGTAAATAAAATGCATTCAATGACGTACTGGTGTGAGTGTGAGGGCAGGTACATGTAAGCTTGCAGGTAACACGATCTATATGAATTATTGACACTTTCTGAAGGTGAGAAAATGATTTACTGGGAATAAAATTAGTGATATGAACAGTGGGTTTCTCATGTAAAACAATATACTCTACAAAGATTTCTTATAACTATCTTCACTAATGCTTAATCAGTTTTTCCAGGAGAATAGAGATGAGGGGCTTTCTTTCTTTCCTGGGGTATTGACTGTATCCACTCTTGCCTTGCAATGGTATGTTTGCTCCTGACTTAAGGGTTCTTATTGCTCCAGGGTGTTATCCTCACTTCACCCACTCAATCAAAGAATAGTCATCAAAGATAATGTAACTTCAATGCTGTGTCCTCTCCTCATCATGATCTGCAAAGTGTTGGTTGCCACTTCCAGTCAACAAAAATGATTGTGTGTGGCTGTATTTCTTTGCTCTGAGCCAGTATTTTCTGCCAAACCAGCAGCTTTTCTCTGCCAATATCAGTTTTTCGTACTTCATAGTGATGGGAGAAGCATTTTAAACCTCTTTTTTTTCTGTAGGAGACTTTCTTCCAATTGCAGTGGTAACAGAAATATTGTCATAAGCACACCCGTTCTTTTTATTTCAAATTGCATAGTGAGTAGTGGAGTTTCGTACTTCTCTAACAGTCACATGATGAAATTAACTCTCCATTTATTTATTAATTTGAGGGTCTCATACAGCTGATGTGGTTAGGGTATTTGCCTCCCCCAAGCCTCATGTTGAAATTTGATACCCAATGTTAGAGGCGGGGCCTGATGGAAGGTGTTTGGGTCATGGGGAAGGATCCCTCGTGAATATATTAATGCCCTTTCTTGGGAGTAAGTGAGCTTTCACACTATTAGCTCCTGCAAGAGCTGATTGTTAAAAAGATCCTGATACCTCCCCCTTTCTCTCTCTTGCTTCTCCTCTTGCCCTGTGATCTCTACACATACCAGCTGCCCTTCACCTCTACCAGCTCCCCATCACCTTTGCACAAAATAAACCCCATGGGTGGAAGCAGCCTGAGGTCCCCACGAGAAGCAGATGATGGTGCCACGTGTCCTGTACAGCCTGAAGAACCATGAGCCAAATAAGCCTTTGTTCTTCATGAATCACCCAGTCTCAGGCATTTCTTTATCACAACACAAGTCAACAGAGACGGTAATCTTCCATAAGCTTCACAGGGATTAAAATTCAAGAGCCCTCTCTAGTAGCAAAGACCCTATTGACACGATGACTTACTTCCATTTTAAACTTTGGGGACTAGCAATTCTATATCACATGAAAGAACCAGTAGGGGACAAAGGTCAAAGCTAGTAAGATCTGTTCATTCTCGTGGCTTTGTTAAATAGTGACTATGAGCCTAAAAATCAGAGGCTGACTTGGTCATGGATCCATTTCCAATTCCCTATTCTAGCGTTGGGTGACTATTACTCAAAAGTTTACTGAGTTGATGCATGAATGAATGAATGGATACATGGGTTTTTCTCCCTAAAATAGACTTCATCTAGAATAACCACGTCTTAGAACTTGTAGAGCATCCTCATTTCACATATTCTTACTCAGTGTTCCCATGTAAGTACAATTACGTTTGATAGACCAAGTACCCTGATTTTCAGCTTTGAACACAGTCATTAGAGCCACTGAATATGGTTTTAATATGTCCAATACAGGCACTAAAGGCACAGATGGCAATTGACAGTCTGCATAGTTCATGTATTACAATTATCAATATCCTTGCTCAATGGCACATTGTAGTGTACCAGTCCTGAAATCAATTCTGTGTGTTCAAATGAAAGTACAAAAATCAATTGCCAAAGGATTATTTTTGAATTGCAACCTCTTGCCTTTCAGAGTAATTCAAAATCATTAAAGACTACCACATTCACAGAAACACACTTCTTCACTTCATTCCCAATAGATTTTCTCTTACAAACAAGAGGAACATGACAACCTGTTTATTGAAAGGAAAAAATATCTTTGTTTTACTGTTATTTCAATTTGAATCCACAGAATCTCCATTTTAATCTTTACAAACTAAATTTTCATATTTAGTAAGTTTAAAAGATAAGTTGAAAAGAATCTCAGATCATCCTGTAGACTGTTTTAAAACCATTTTTTCTGTTTTATTAGTCACATTAGCATTCTATTGTTCTTTAAATATCACAAGTTCAAGAGCACAGCTGTATGCATCCTGAAAATATTTCTTCTCATTGTAATAAAACATGAGGATACAATTTCCTAGGGTATAGATAAGATGACAGAAAAACAGCAAAATAAGAATCAAAACAAGGTAGCTACTGATACAGATAAAAAGCTGGTTATTTTTTCAGTGAAACCCTTATTATTGTTCTACCACTAAGCTAATCAAGATATAGTTTAATTTGTTTATTGGTACAAGTTATTTTTTCTTCTATCATCTAAACTATAATCAGAATAATGGAATCTGTTCACTGAGATGTGTAGACATATTAGAGGCACTACTTCATTCTAAAGGAAAGAAAATCACACCATAATGTATATGGTACTTTTCTTTCAGAAGTGCTTGCTACCTGCTAACAAGCTGGCTATCATTTCCAATGTAACATTATTATAGTTACAGAGAGGTGTACAGCCATAAAATCCCCAATATCTCAAAACTCACAGTGAGAAAAAGCAATCACAGTAGACTGATAGAAAAATGAGAATAGGAAAAACAGCAAAGAATAAATGAATTCTGATTTCTTTCAGTGTGTCATATCCATGTTTAAACCATGTAACAAAGTAGTAAAATGTGATTTTCATTAATATTCTTAATGACTGACCCCCAAGGAAGCACATACATAAGATTTCTTCCTTTATCCTACTCTCCCTAGCACAATTCTTAGCATTTTCTGCAATTTTGAACTCTTGTTTTATCTTCCTCTTTCCATGTATATGCTGGTCCTTTGAACTCTTCTTCCAAAATAATTTTTTAGCCAATTTTCTTTTATTTTCCCTATCTTTCATGACTGTTCTGGTTTGTTATTCCTCTAATTCACTTCAGTCCTTCCAGTTCCTTTATCTGTCTTCTGATTCTTCCCCTTCATTTACTGCACTGTGATCAAAATTAGCTTTCTGACACATAAATTTAGGTATGTGTTTCTCTTGCTAAATAATACTCTATTATTTCTGTTGCCTATATCAGTGATATCCAGTGATATCAGTGATATAGACAACTATGAGGAGAAAAGTTTTATATATATCTTACACACACACACACACACACACACACCACACACACACACACACACGTGTCCAAAAAAATGTATACACATTTTAAGAGATGTTATCTATGTATTACTTTTCAAAGTTGAATTGAATTATGATAGCAATGTGTAGTATGACATTCGCTCAACTGCACTGCTGCCACCATTTTCTTTGACTGTCCTGCCTGTTACATGATAACAGTAGCATTCATTTGATTAATGTCATCTTTTGAGTGAACATCATACTTAAAATATTTATACATTTTTAGGCACCCCACCCCCCTGTATTTTGTAGGATCATCTTTTTAAGGGCAGGTCCCTTGTAGTGCAGGCTTTTGTACTAGGTAAGTGTTCTAAGAACCCATCTGCATCAGTGTAGAGTGTTGTGAGGGGTTGCTTCAGGCTTCAGTGAATTTTTTGTTTGGAGATCCTTTCAACGTGTTTGTCCATTTCATGATGGGTGATTTATGAGCACACCAGCCCACACCACACTGAGTGTTCAGCAGTTTTTGACCAAAAACAGCATGAACCCCCATGCCCCACCTTCCTTATTTATCCAGTCTCACCCTGAGCAACTTTTTTCTGTTTCCCAGATTTAAAAAGTCTCCAAAGGGAAACATTTTACCTATGTGGAAGAGGTGAAACAGAATATGGTCGATACACTAAAAGGCATCAAAATTGATGAGATCAAAAACTGTTTTGAACAGTGGAAAAAACATTTCAACAAGTGCATTACATCAAAGGGAGAGGCCTCTGAAGGTGACTGAAGCCTAAACATTTAAGAATAAATACATAATTCTTTGACAAATAAATTCTGTTTTAGGAGGAGTCCCCCCTAATGTGTATATGTGTATATATATTCTCTCTATATATAATGTATATATGTGTGTGTATATATATGTGTGCACGCGCGTGTGTGTATGTATATATGTGTGTATATATATATATATATATATATATATATACATATATTATATATGTGTAGAGAGAGAGAGAGAGAGAGAGAGAGAGAGAGAGAGAGTTTTGTTTTGTTTTTGTTTTTCCTAAGTCAGTATGTAAAAGAAACACAACTATGACCATGTGGTCCACAGATTAAAAGTCTCCTTAATTGTTTGGACCAAAAAAAAAATTGAACTAACTCAAGCAATAAGATAAATATTTTGGTTTCTTTATGCAGAAAAAAACAGTGTAATTAGTCAAGATTAAGAGCAGGAGATTTCTATGACTCTCGGGCTTTTATTCACAGTTTTTTCTCTCTACATGCTGCTTCATTTTTTCTTCTCCAAGTTACCTTTCCTCAAAGGCTGGAATGACAGACACCCCCTGGAAACTCATGGATTCACTTTCAAATGGTAACCCATGAAAAAAAGATTTTTCTCTCTGATAGCAGGTCTTCCAATTCCAGGAAAGATTTTGATAGTTTTGCCTGGGGTGGAGGTGGCTGATATGATTGGCAGCTCCCACTCAGATCACGTGGATGAAGTGGAAGTTCTAGTAGTTTCTGAAACATGTATCCCTTCTACAAAGTGAGGGAGTATACATGTCAAAACAAAGGATATATACTGTAGAGTTCTGGAAATTCTCTGCATTAAAAAGCAGTCATTAGAGGGGAATTTTCAGTTCTCACCTTAGAGAGTCAGTTTGTAACTATCCCTCCTTAAGGAAAATAGAAACATAAAATATGAACAAATTTGGGAAATCAATATTTTTCAAAAATTGGAGAATAACCAATATAAGTAAGAGTTGAGATGCTCTGATTCTCAAAGAAGGAATGATGAAGGGAATTCCTCATTCAACCTACTACTTTTTCTGAGAACATATGCCAATTTTCAACAAAGTAGAATAGAATGTCAGCAGAATGCTACCAGAGGTTGGACTTCAGGCCATACCACAGTGCTCTAACAAATGCACCAGAAGGGCTACCTTCTATGAACAAGGGCAAAATGGATAAACATCAGCATGAATAAAAGTTAAACGCAGTTCTCAACATAATTTACTTGGTTATGTATACTTTATGTATTATTTAAAAAATGAAAAAAAGAAGAAAATAATCCAAAGGTTCTAAATTCTTAAAATTTTAAACTACTTTACTAAGATGTATTTCACATGTCATAAAATTGACCCCTTAAAATGGAAAGTTGGTGTAGTTTTTAGTACATTCATGGAGTAGTACAACCAACATCACTATCTAATATTAGAATATTTTCAATATTCCCTTCCCTATAAACCAAGCTCCATTCCCATTAGCAGTCAAAATTAAATTCCTCACCACCACCCTACCCCAGCTCTGGCAACAACTAATCAACTTTCTGTCTTTATGTATCATGTATTTGATTTTTATGGACATTTTTTAATAAATGGAATTATATAATATATAATATATATTATATAATATATACAATATATATTATATAATATAATGTATATATTATATAATATATGGTCTTTTGTGACTGCCTTCACTATACCCAGGAGTGGAATTGCTGAATTATAGTCCCACCTGTAATGTTTTATGTTCTCCCTCTCCTAGCCAAAGGAGGCATTACCTTTCTTTATTCATTACACACATTTTTTAAAAATTTTTTAATCAATATTTTTTATTTTGATATTGTGGGGTACAGTTAAGGGTTAGGTATACAAATACGTTTCGTTCAGGCACTCTTGTTGATAAGGGGTGTCACCCCGTTCCCAGACAGATATTGACTACCATTAATCCCACCTCCCTTCCTCTCCCCCAGCCATAGTTTGCCACCACTGTTAGTCATTTTCTTATAGTATTGCATGGATGTTCAAGGTCCACTATATGAGTGAAAATGTGTGATACTCAGATCTTTGCTTCTGTGAGAGGTCACTCAGTATTATTGACTCTAGTTCCATCCAGGTTACTGCAAAGTTCATGATTTTGTTCTTTTTTATGGCTGCATAGCATTCCATCGTATATATATATATACCACATTTTTTTAATCCAGTCTTCTTTGATGGACAATATGGTTGATTCCAGGTTCTTGCTATTGTGAACAAAGCTGGGATAAACATTCGTGTGGAGGTATCTTTTGTATAGAGTGATTTGAGTTCTTCAGGTTATATTCCCAGTAGGGGGATTGCAGGGTCATATAGGAGGTCGATATTTAGAGCTTTTAGGAATCGCCACACTGTTTTCCATAGAGGTTGCATTAGTTTATACTCCAACCAACACTGTAGGAGTGTTCCCTTTTCACCACACCCTCTCCAGCAACTGTTATTTTCTGAGTTATTGATAATTGCCATTCTGACTGGAGTTAGGTGGTATCTCAGTGTGGTTTTGATTTGCATCTCCTTGATGATTAGTGAGGTTGAACATTTCTTCATGTGTCTGTTGGCTGCTCAGATGTCTTCCTTTGAGAAGTGTCTGTTCATATCTTTTGCCCACATTATAATGGGGTTGTTTGTTTTTTTCTTTTCAGCACATTTGAGTTCCTTGTAGGTCCAAGATGTTAAGCCTTTGTCAGACCTGGAGTTGGCAAATACTTTTTCCCAGTCTGTAGGGTGTCTCCCTGCTCTCTTGATGGTTTCTTTGGCTTTGCAGAAGCTTGTCAGTTTAATGGGTCCCACTTTGTCTATCTTATCTCTTATGGCCTGTGGGTTTCAGTTTTTGTTCAGGAATTGGATGTCAGTTCCAATTTCCGTAAGGGTAGGTCCTGTATTTTCTTAGGTTCTTATGGTTTGAGGTTTCACGTTTAGGTCTCTGATCCATTAAGAGTTAATTTTTGTGTATGGGGACAGATAGGGGTCTTGTTTGAGTCTTCTGCATGTGGTCAGCCAGTTTTCCCAACACCATTTACTGAATAGGTTCTCCTCTTCCCAGTGGTAGGTGGTGGAGACTTTGTTGAAGATAAGTTGGTTGAGAAATTGAGGTTTAGCTTCTGGAATCTCAATTCTATTCCATTGATCTATATGTCTGTTTTTGTACCAATACCAAGCTGTTTTGATTATTGTAGCTTTATAGTAAAGTTTGAAGTCTGGTAATGTGATACCACCTGCTTTGTTGTTTTTGTTGTTGTTTTTGTTTGTTTTTTGCTGAGGATTGTTCTGGCTATTCTTGGTCATTTGTGTTTCCATATGAGTTCCTGTGTTGTGTTTTTTCTAGGTCTGAGAAGAATGTTGCTGGTAATTTGATGGGTATTGCATTAAATTTGTAGATTGCCTTAGGTAGGATGGACATATTCACAATGTTGACTCTTCCAATCCATGATCATGGGATATTTTTCCACTTGTTTGTGTCATCTTTGATTTCTTTGAGCAGTGTTTTGTAGTTTTCATTACATTTTGTAGTTTCATAGTAAAGGCCTTTCACGTCTCCGGTTGGGAAGATGCCAAGGTATTTCATTTTTTTGTGGCTATCGTGAATGGAATTGTGCTTTTTATTTGGGTTTCTGTTTGTTTATTATTGGTGTAAAGAAATGAAATTGTCTTTTGTACATTTATTTTATACCTGGGACTTTCCCAAAGGTCTTTATTAGTGTAAGGAGGTTTTTGACAGACTGTCTTGTGTTTTCAAGGTACACAATCATGTCATCTGCAAAGAGAGATAACTTGACTTCCTCTTTTCCTATTTGGATACCCCTGATTGGCTTCTCTTCTCTGCTTGCTCTATCCAGGACTTCCAATACTATATTGAACAGTGAGAGTGAGTATTCTTGTCTTGTTCCAGTTTTCAGGGGAAATGGTTCCCTGAAATTTTTGTCTGTTTAGGAGTATGCTAGCTGTGGGTTTCTCATAGATGGCTTTTTCTATTTTGAGGTTTGTTCCCCATATGCCTAGATGTTCGAGGGTTTTTATCAAAGAGGGGTGCTAAATTTTATCAAAAACATTTTCTACATCTAATGATATAATCATGTGGTTTTTGTTTTGACATCTGTTGATGTTTTTAATTACATTTATGGTTTTACAAATGTTGAACCAGTCTTGCATCCCAGGGATGAAGCCTACTTGGTCATGATGGATGATTTTTGAGATGTGTTGTTGACTTCGGTTCACTAGGATCTTGTTGAGGATTTTAGCATCTATGATCATCAAAGATATTGGCCTGTAGTTCTCTTTCTTTGTTGGGTCTTTACCTGGCTTAGGTATCAGTGTGATGTTAGCTTCGTAAAATGACTTGGGGAGAGTTCCATCTTTCTCAATCACCTAGAATACCTTCAGTAGGATTGGTAACAGCTCTTCCTTAAATGTCTTGTAGAATTCTACTGGATAACCATCTGGACCAGGGCTTTTTTTGTAGGTAGTTTTCTTATTACATAGTCAATTTCCTTGATTGTTATTGGTCTATTTAGGGTTTCAATTTCTGCTTGTTTCAACCTAGGCAGGTTGTGTAATGTCAGAAAGTCCTCCAATTCTTTAAGATTTTCAAGTTTGTTTCCATACAAGTGTATGTAGTAGTCTCTAATGATCTTTTGTATTTCTTCAGTGTCAAATGTGACTTCATCTTTTGTGTTTCTGATTGTATTTATTTGGGCTTTTTCTCTCTTTTTGTTAGTCAGCCTAGCTAGGGGATCATCAATCTTGTTTATCCTTTTGAAGAACCAGCTTTTTGTTTATTTGATTTTTTTTGTATTATCTTTTTGTCTTCTATCCTGGATTTGGGCTTTTATTTTGGTGATCTGGATTCTTCTGCTGAAATTAGGATTTGGGTGGTCTTGCTTTTCCAGCCTCCTTAGGTGGCTTGTTAGGCTATTAATTTGTGATCCTTCCATTTTCTTCATGTGCGTTTGTAGCAATATAAATTCCCCTCTTACTACAGCTTTCATGGTGTCCCAGAGATTTTGGTAAGATGTTTCTTCATTTTCATTTGTTTCCAGGTACTTTTAAATCTCTGTTTTGATTTCATCATTAACTCAGGAGTTGTTTAGCATCATGCTGTTTAGTGCCCATGTCTTTTTGGGTTTTAGGGGGACCTTGTTGGTGTTATTGTTTATTTTTATTCCACTATGTTCCAAGAAGATACATGGTAAAATTTTGGTCCTTTTAAATTTGCTTATACTTGATTTATGACCAAGTATGTGGTTGATCTTAGAGTACGTCCCATGCGGTGATAAGTAGAATGTATCTTCTGTTGTCTTGGATGGATTATTCTGTAGGTATCAATTAAGTCCATTTGGTAAAGAGTCACATTGAGAATTCAGATCTCCTTGCTGGTTTTTTGTCTTTATGATCAGTCTAAGCTTGTGAGTGGGGTATTGAAGTCCCCAGCTATGATGGTGTTGGAGTCGATATATTTTTAGTTTACCCAGAAGCTGCTTTATGAAAGTTGGTGCTCCTATGTTGGGTGCATATATGTTTAGGATGGATATTTCTTGTTGATTGATTGAACCTTACATCTTATGTGTATGAAGTATTATCACATTATGATTACACTTTGCATTTCTTAACAACTAATGATGATCAGCATATTTTCATTTGCTTATTGGCCATCTTTATATCGTCTCTGAAGAAATAGCTTTTCAAATCATTAGATGCTTTTAATTGGTTTTCCACATTGCTGAACTCCTTTATTAGTTCTAATAATTTTATTGTGGAATTCTTAGAATTTTCTATATACAAGATTATGTTATTACCAAATAAGGATATTTATACAACTTCTCTTCCAATTTCAGTGTTTCTTTTTTGTTTTGTTTTATTTTTTCTTGCCTAATAGTCCTGGCTGAAACCTTTAGTGCAATGTTGAATAGAAGTAGCAAAAGCAGAGCAGTCATAGTTGTCCTATTCCTGAACTTAGAGGGAAAGAATTCAGTATTTCTCCATTGAGTATGATATTAGCTGTGGACTTTCTCTAGATGTTCTTAATCAAGTTAAGATAGTTTCCTCTACTCATACTTTCTTAAATTATTTTTATCATAAAGTATATTGCCATTGATTTTGCTCCATCTATTGAGATTTCATGTGGTTTTATCCATTATCTCATTAATATGGTATATTACACTGATTTTCTGATATTAAACCAAATTTCCTCTCCACTGCTAAATCTCACTTATTCATGGTGTATGATAATTTTTTATCTTACTTCATTTGCTTTGTAAGTATATCATTTAGGAATTTTGTGTTTATATTCATAAATGATATTGGTTTAATTTTTTCTTTTTTATGATGTCTATCTGGGTTTGATATTAAGGTAATAGTAACCTAATAGAACGAGCTGGAAGGCATTTTCTTTTTTCCTATTTTTTGACAGTTTATGAAGTATTATTATTATTATTACTTTAGTGTTCGGGGAATTTACTTGTGAAGCCATCTAGGAGGACTGGACTTTTCTTTGTTGTAAGTTTTTTTATTTATCAGTTCAATCTCTTTGCTTGTTATGGGTCATTTTTCATTATCTATTTCTTCTTGAGTCAGTCTTGATAGTTTTCCTCTGTGTAAGAATCTATTCAATTCCTCTAAACTATCTAATTTGTTAGCAGGCTTTCTTCATAATACTCCCTTCTAAGTCTCTTTTTCTTTCTGTAAGAACAGTAGCCCATCTCTCACTCCTAATTTTAGTACTTTGAGTATTCTTTCTTATTTTCCTGATCAGTCTAGCTAAAAGTTGTCAATCTTGTTGAAAAAAAATAGTTAAAGACAACAAAAAAAGCATTTGTACAGTCTTTAATATTTACCTGTGTATTTACTTTTACTACTGTTCTTTATTTGTTTATGAGGCCTTGGACTGCTATCTAATATATTTTATTTTCAGCCTCCAAGATTCCCTTTAGCATTTCTTGTAGGGTAGATTTGCTTGTGACTAATTTTCTCGATTTTTGTTTATTTTATGACATCTTAATTTATCTTTTATTTTTGAAGGATTGGTTTGCTGGATATAGAATTTTGGGTGGCTGCCTTTTTTTTCCCAGCACATTGACTATGTCATCCCACTGCCTTCTGCTTTCAAGATTTCTCATGAGAAGTGAGCTCTTCTTATTGAGGAGACTGTGTTCATAATAAGTTATTTTCATCTTACTGCCTTCAATATTTTTTCTTTATCTTTATCTTTGGCAGTATGACTATGATATGCCTTTGAGTTTATTCTACTTAGAATTTATTGTACTTGGTTTGTTCTGCTTAGAGTTTGAATGTGTAATTTTTCATCACATTTGAGATGTCTTTCACATTGCTTTTTAAAATATTCTTTCTGACCCTTTCTTTTCCTCTCACATTTCTAGAATTTGTATGTATATATTGGTATGCTTGACAGTGTCCCACAAATCTCTGAGAATCTGTTCATCTTTCTTCACTCTTTTCTCTTTGTGTTCCTCAGACTGTATAATCTCTATTGACAGAACTTCAAGTTCACTGATTCTTTTTTTCTGCCATTCAATTCTGTTATTCAGTCCATTTAATGAAGTTTTCATTTCAGTTATTTTTCCACTCCAAAGTTTCTATTAGGTTCTATTATTTCCATTTAATGAGACATTATTTTTATGCTTTTAAAAATTATTTAGACATTCTTTATCTACTAATCTGAGCACTCTCAAAAACATTCTCTATTGGCTGCTTTGTTTGCTGTTAATGTGGCATACTTTTTTCTTCTCATGTCTTAAACGTTTTTGTTAGAATTTGAACATTTTAGGTTAGATTTTGCAATAGCTCTAGTATTAGATTCCTACACATACACACACACACAAACACACACACACGCACCCACACACACAAACACACACCTGTAGCTTGTTGTATATTTTACATGTTGTAGCTCACTTGTTCAGCCAGCTTCCCGTACTGAATCTGTGGAATCTATACATTGAAATATGTGGTGATTGAATTATCTGATAACATTTTTTAAAAGTCTTGTTTTTATGTTTAACACTGTCTTTTTGGGGGTAACACTTGGATCAGTATAATTTAGTCGCCAACCAATTATTTGTTGAAAGTCATTCTTTTATGTCTTTTCTGTATGTCTTCTATCCTGTGCCTAACGATATGGTAATACATCCTTCAATCATCAGGCAGTTTTTAAGGCATCTGTAACTTTAACTTCCTGCTGTGTGTAGCCTTGAAGTTTGCATGAAAAACTGGGAATAACTGGGACTTGCTTTTTTCCACTGTATTTCTTGGTCATGTCCCATCTCATGCCCACAGAGCCCTGCCCACACATACAGCCTTTCAGATTGCAAAGAATACATCAGAAAGTTTCAAAATTCCTTGTCATTGTCTAAGTTTCTTTTTAAAATGTCTACCCAGGCTCTCGTTTGCTTCCCCTGAAATCACAGCCTTGGACAGCTGAGATATTGTCAGCAGTTTGCTATTATTCAGGTAGTGATCAATATGTTTTTAAATTTACACAAAATTTTAAAAAGCCTAAAGAACCAAAACTTCTCAGGACACATCCAAATAAAAATAGAAAATAGGAATAACACTGTTATGATTAAAGTAAGGAGTTTTGTAATTAAATCTTTCTTAAAATGAAAGCTCCAGTCCCAGAGAGATTTACTAATGAATTCTTCAAAATTTTGAGGAGAAAATAATGACATTTTAATATAAACTCTTCTAAAGAATAGTAGAAGGGATCAGAACCTCAATATCAAAACCTAAGAACATTACAAGAAAGGAAACTAAGATCAATTTCACTCGTGAACACAGATGGAACATTCTAAACAGCATATTAGCAAACTGACTCAAGCAGCAAATAAAAAGAATAATACATCAAGATATACTGATACGATTTCAAAAACAAGGTCATTTTAATATTGAAAGTTAATATAATTCACAAAACCAATTATATAAGTAGGGAAATTCATATAATTAAATCAATATATTCAGAAAATATTTTTATAACATATCTATTCATGATCAAAAATCTTTCAGCAAACTAGGAATATAAAGTGACAAATTAATCTAATAAAGGATCTGTAAAATATGTCAACAAAACACGTTCAGTAGTGAAATGTTGAGAGATTTCCCTCTGAGATGAAATACATGAAAAGGCTATCTACCATCAATATTAAATACAAATCTTAGCCAATGGAATAAGGAAAGAAATGGAAAGTAAACAATATGAGCGGAAAGATATTTTTCCTTACCTTTGAGTTTTGTTAATTTGACTAAGATATATCTAGACCTAAATCTCTTTGAGTTTATTCCATGTAGAGTTTAGTGTATTCGGTCTGTTCTGCCTAGAGATTGAATTGTAGAATTCAAATTAAATCTCAAATTAAATCTTCAAAATTAAATCTAAAATTACTTACAAGAAATATAATTATGCACTAGAAAATTCAAAAGAATCTATAAATAATTTACTAGAATCAATAAGTGCATTTAGTAAAGTTGTTCTATCTAGAATCTTGCTACAAATACAAAAATGTAAAAGTAGAAATGCTAACTTCAAAAACATTTTTTATACCAGCAATAGACAAAAACAAAATGTAGAAAGGCATCTATTCCTTTATCCTTTTTTCCTCCTCTTCCAGGACAATTTAGCCTTAAAGCAAAGTAGATGTCTTCCTGTGGGGAAGGGAAGGCTGGAAGTCAAATTTGGGGACCACAGCACCCTTCAGACCTAAGCAGAAAAGAAATCCTGATAGACAGTCTTAGAGCACAAACATGGGTACAGAGGGTGTCTTATACTTGAGTTGACACAGAGTGGGAAGTCAGAACCTGATGTGTTAAGTAGGCCAGAGAGAGAATACAGGCAGATGGAAAGCCCAGCCTATAGGGTCTGAACCTATAGGATCTGACCCTAAATAGGGTGAGGAAGGCATCTCTACAAATAACAAATGGTACCACAAGGAATAGATTATTAGTTACATCTGGTGACTGAGCAAATAAGTAAATGAAGTCAAGAAAATGCAAGCTGGTTTCTTAATGTTATAAAAATGAATTAACAAAATGGAAGGGGAGAAGGGAACTCAAATAACACTATGGTATTGTACTAGAATTAGAAATGTCAGTATGAACTAATATATTTCAATATATAGAGAAAGACATAGAAGCAAATATAGTTGTGTGCACTCATCTTTACACATAAATACATATATGAATGCTTTTATGTATGCTCTAACTTTATCTGTTGCAGGCTTGAGAACAGTCATATTCTTATTGGTACAGATCTTACATTTTAAATACTATTTTCTACCAAAAGGAAGTATGGTTCTCCAGACAAAGAGCTGGCTCTACGTCTGGGTCAGGAAAAGCAAAAAATTATACTCAGAATATCTTGTTATGTAGTCTCGAAAACAAAAAGGTGCTCAAGAATGCACAAGTCTCTAATAACATGCATCCTTACATACAGACAAAATATTTATATCATCTGAAAATACATCTCCACAAAAGACACTTATTGAATAATTACTAAGAGGAAAAAAAAGTACATTCATAGTGGACAAGCCTGGTAGATACCACATTAATCAAGTGATTAAAACAATAATCAGACATAGAACAAATAAAAATTGTAAGCCATCTAATAGACTGAAAGAGAACAACAGAGCATCACGACTCTTTAATTTCTGACAAAATGCAAATCATAAATTCAATCATGAAGAAACATCAGGCAAACCCAAATAAGGAACATTCTACAAAATAACTGATCTATGACCTTCAAAAGTGCCGAGCTCATAAAAGTCAATGACTAAATAACTCTTCCAGCCTGTAGTGGATTAAAGGGAAAAGGTAACTAAAGGCAACATCTAATTCAGAACTGGATTATTTTTCTAGAGAATGTTACTAAAACAATTAGAGACACATATATGATCTGAGGATTCAGTACTATTACTACATCAATGTTAATCACAGCTGTTGATGGCTCTGAGAGATTTTGTGGTAATGTAGGAGAACATCATTGTGCATAGGAAATGCACACCGAACACGTCAGGGCTAACAGAGCATCAGGTAAGCAAACCACTCTGAAAAGGTTCTGGGAAAAAAAACATCTGGCATTATCTCTAAAATGTTTCTACAACTTTATGACTGCTTACAATTTTTTAAAAAATGAACAAAAATGAACAAAATAACATTTCTAAATAATGTGTATTTTGTGAGAAAGCCACTGTCATGCTAATCACATGTCAATTTTCTACACATAAAAATATATAGCATCAGAAATAGAAATGTAATTGAAAAGTTATACAATGTATGTTAGTTCTCCCCATATGTACATGTAGCTATCATTAAGCCTTAATAGAGTTCCTGGAAAATGAATATTGGTGGAAATTCACAAGTTTTTTCTAAAATTTATAGATGCTAAGTGCCAACATTAGTTCAAGATAAGCTATTAAGTATTAAGATGAAGCCATAGTAATTAAGGGAGTATGTTATTGATACAAGGAGAGACAAATAGAAATAGAACAGGATATAGCCAGAAATAGAGACACTTATATGTGGGCAATTTTATTATGACAAACCACAGAGCAGTAGAGAAGTAATACTCTTTTCAAAAAATAATGCTGGGTCTATTGGATATTGGTATGAGGGAAAAACCAGATGACTCCCACCTCATACCACATCAAGCAATCTATACCTTGTGGATACCAGAGTCCTTTAAACATCACAACAGAACTTTCTGCAGAGGTGGAAATCCTTAATATCTGCATAGTTCAGGATGGTAGCACTAGCCATAGATTGCTTTTGAGCATGTAAAATGTGGTCAAAATAACCGAATCACTGAATTTTAAATTTACTTTATTTAACTGAATTTAAGTTTAAATATACACATGTGGTTAGTGTCTACCACTTCAAATAATAAAATTCTAGGTGGAAACACAAGAAAATATCTTTATGTCATTAAGGAAGGCAAATGTTTCTTAATAGAACACAAGAGTACTCTCCATAAAGAAAAATCAATGGTAAATTAATTACATTAAAATAAGAACTTCTATTCCTCAGAAGACATCATTGAGAGAGTAAAAGAATAAGCCAATGAGTTGGAGTAGTTCTTGCAACACATACAACTAGCATGTTCTCAATCCAAAATCTATAATGACCTCTTTTAATCAATGAGAAACATGTCTTTAAAAATGAAAATGGAATTAATGCACAAATGGCTTGAATCAGCACTCCGCAAAAGACAAGGATCAATGATATCATTAGCACACTTCCAATTAAAGCCAAAATAAGATATCACTGCACACCCACCAGAAAGGTTATATTTTAAAAGATTAACAGGGCAAGTAAGCAGAATGTGGAGCAACATGAGCAGTGACACTTGACTGTGAAAAATTAGATCCCACCTTGTAAAACAGCTAGATATTATCTACAAAATTAAAATGCATACAAGCCTCACAAACAGCCTATCCACTCTAGTGGATGTATTCAAAATAAATACATGCACATATACACCAGAAGTCCTGAAAAAGGCATGCACAATTTTCCTCAATTTTGTTTTAGCTGATATTTTTTCTTATGAGAAATAAATTTCAGTGTGTGGTAATCAATTATGGAATACAATCAGTTATACAGAGGAATGAAAGTGAACAAAACATCACTTCACACAACGACCTGAATGAAACTTACAAACATAATATCCAGTGACACAACAAGATACAAAGAGTACAGGAAAGTTCCAGCAAGATGACAACAGAACGGTGGAAGTGTGAGAGTCTCTGCAAGGGCAGATGTCCATAAAGACAGTCTGCATGAGTAGGTTTCTGCAGGTGGGTGAGTGAAAATCCATCTGAGGGGAGGAGGGGAGACTCGGAATCAAGCACCTGAGGCTGCCCTTCAGAGGCAGTTGCAACCCATCATTGCCCTGGGATCTGACCCCCAGCATGCAAAGCCATCTGTCATTCTTAGGTGTCTCACAGGAGGAGGCAGCAGAGATCAGCTGCTCCTCAGCACCTGGCACCTGGCCCATGTCACCACCCATGGCGATAGGTCGGACACTGGCAGAGGGAACTGTGGAGTGAGGAAATCTGGAACTGAATCCCACCAATGGTGAGGAGACGGTAACTGCCACCATTTTCTGTCTCAGTACTGGTCAGAGACCCACACTGGCCCACCCAACTCTATCCAGTCTCCAACCTGGGACCCAGAAGTCATCTCTGCACCCCTCTAGAATCAGCCATCACTGACCCAGAGAGGAAACTTCAGGAGCAGACACAGAGAGACAGACACCCCACCCCCATACTGGACCAGGCACAGACACATCTGATCTGAGTGGGTAACTTGGTAGCATCAGCAACAATGGATAAGTTGGGTGAGTCAGATCCAGACTCAATCTCCTCCCACAGCAGTCCATGGAGTGTCTGACCCACGCTAAAAGCAACCCTATTGACTTGTGCTGAAAGAGGAGGAGAGGGACTGGAAACCAGAGCTTGCTCCTTTACAGTGGCAGGCGAAAGTGGTGGAGGTGTTTGGAAAAGGAACTTGAAGCTCCAGAAATAGCCACAGAGGAAAATTTATCTTCCTTCCTTCCTTCCTTCCTTTCTTTCTGTTTTGTTTATGTTTTCACACTTGTTTTGATTTTGTGGGGTTTTTTGTTGTTTTTTCTTTTTTCTGTTTGCTTGTGGTATTTTTGAGGGTGAGTACATCATCATTTTTTTTCTATTTGTTTGTATATTTTTGTTTTTGATTCTTTGTTTATTATTAGCTGGTGTGCCTGTTTTCCTTCTTCTTCTTCTTCTTCTTCTTCTTCTTCTTCTTCTTCTTCCTCTTCTTCTTCTTCTTCCCCTCTCCACCTTCCCTTCATCTTTCTTCTTTCTTTTTCCATTCTTTTCCTTTTTCTTATCTCATTTTGCTTTCAGGGGAAATACATATGCCCTCACTACCTGGACAGATTATAAGGTGATGGAAAGTGGGTTCCAGAGGACTCACACACCTGTCAGCAGATTCTGGGACCTGCAGATAACTTCTGAACCATAGGTTCTCCCATCACACCTTAATCAAATCTCAAAACTGCACAAAGCATAGCCTTCCATCCCCACCCTGGCTTCAAAATTGAACAAATCCAGAGAATCTACATAAAGAAGAATAGGGGATTGAGCAAACAGATGTGAAAGCTATCCCTCCTATCACTAAGCAATTGAATGAAAGAGGGGGGATTCACAAATGAAGAAGAACCAAAGGAGGACCACAGGCCCCATCCAGAATCTTGGGAAGGCAGCACCTGAGAATTCAGACTTCAGAACTCAAACAATGAAGAGCCCCCAGAATGACTGGTCTCAAACCACAATCCCAGATATCAGAATATTAATAGAGAGAATGAATAAAAATGAGGAGAGGCAAGAGGAAAGAATTAAGAAGTTAATAACTAAGCTAACAGCAATAAAGAATACATTAAATAAATAAATAACAAACTGACAAGCTTAGAAAGCAGAATGAGCCAAGTAGAAGAAAGAATCTCAGAGCTTGAGGACCAAAATATGGAACTAACCCAACCTGCTAAAAACATAGAAAAGAACCTTAAAAAGATTAAACAAAGCCTCCAGGAGATGTGTGACAATAGCAAGAGGCTGAAACTTTGATTAATTGGCATTCCTGAGGCAAATAGAGAAATAAAGACCACCTTGGAACAAATATTCCATGAAAACTTCCCTCATCTTGTCAGAGAAGTAACCATTCAAACACGAGTCAGAGAACACCTGCAAGACATCAAATAAGAAGACCAACTCCTAAACACACAGAAATTTGCTTACACAAAGTAAATATAAAAGAAAAAATCCTAAAGGAAACAAGAAAGAAAGGTTAGACTACCAACTGGGAAAGACCAATTAGAATGGAAGCAGACTTATCTACAGAAACACGAGAGGCTAGAAGAGACTGCAGTCCAATCTTGAAAGTTCTTAAAGATAAACAATTCCAACCATGAATTTCCTACCCAGTTAAGGTAAACTTCATCAGCAATGGAGAATTAAAATCATCCCAGACATTCAATCCCTAAGAGTTTACGCCACTTCCAGACCATCTCTAAAAGTAAAGCTTATGAAAGTTTTAAACATAGAAGAAAAAAAAAAAAAAAAACACTCTCTTCCCAAGAACACAGGAAAAAGATAGAAAACACATACATATATCAACATAAAAAAATCAAAAGAAAACAAAAAAATACACAAACAAATAGTAACAACAAAATCTATAAGAACAGCATGACAGGGATAATTTCTCACATCTCAATAATTAACTCAAATGAGAATGGACTAAATCCACCACTGAAAAGACATAGAATGACAAACTGGATTAAAAAAAAAATATGACACTACAATATGCTGCCTCCAGGAGACTCATCTCACCAGAATGGACACTTATAGACTCAAAGTAAGAGGATGAAAGACAAATTTTCAGGCGAATGGAACACAAAAGAAAGCAGGAGTTGTGATCTTAATTTCAGACAAAATATCCTTCAAACTATCAAAAATTAGAAAAGATATGGAAGGTCACTACATAATGATAAAAATTTCAAGCCATTAACAAGAAATATCCATCCTAAACATATATGCACCCAACATAGGAGCACCAACTTGTATAAAGCAGTTTCTAGGTAAACTAAAAAAATATATTGGTCCTAATATTATCATAGCTGGAGATTTAAATACCCCACTAACAACCCTAGATAGATTGTCAGGCAAAAAATCAAAAAGGAGAACCAGAACCTCAACTTGATGCTTCACCAAATGGACTTTAATAGATACCTACAGAACACTCCACCCCAACAACCATGCAATATACATTCTACTCATCACCACATGGAATGTACTTCAAGATCGACAGCATCCTTGGCCAAAAATCAAGCATAAATAAATGTCATAAGATCAAAACACTGCCATGCACCTTTTCAGACCACAGTGGAATAAAAATAAATATCAACAATGACAAAGCTATCCCCAAACCCACAAAGACATGGACACTAAGCAGCATGGTGCTGAACAACTCCTGGGTCAGCACGGAAATCAAAACAAAACTTAAAACATTCCTGGAAACAAATAAAAACAAAGACACATCTTACCAAAACCTCTGGGTTCCCATGAAATCAGTACTAAGAGGGGAATTCATATATCTAAGAACTCACATGAAGAAAACAGAAACATCACAAGTTATCAGCTTAACAAATCACCTAAGGGAGCTGGAAAAACAAGACCACCAAAACCCTAACTTCAGCAGAAGAATCCTGATCACCAATGAAAGTCAAATGTGGGACATAGAAGACAAACATATAATAGAAAAAATCAATAAAGTAAAAAGCTGGCTCTTTGAAAGGACAAACAAGATTGATGGACCCCTAGCCAGATTGACCAAGAAAAAGACAGAAAAAGCCCAAATGAACACAATGAGAAATGCAAAAGATCAAGTACAGTTGACCTCAAAAAAATATAAAACATTATCAGAGATTATTATGTACACTTGTATGGAAACAAGCTCAAAAACCTAAATGAAATGGAGGACTTTCTGACATCACATAACCTCCCAAGTCTGAAACAAGAAAAAATTTAGACCCTAAATGGACGAAAAACAACCCAGGAAATTGACTTCATCATAAGAAAACTACCCAAAAAAAAAAAAAAAAAAAACACCCTGGACCAGACAGCTTTCCAGTAGAATTCTACAAAACATACAAGGATGAGCTGATACCAATCCTACTGAAAGTATTCCAGGCAATCCAGAAAGCCAGAACTCTTTCCAAATCATTTTATGAAGCTAATATCACTTTGAAATCCAAACCAGGTAAAAATCTAACAAAGAAAGAAAACTACAGGCCAATATCCTTGATGAACATAGATGCAAAAATTCTCAACAAGATTCTAGCAAACCAGATCTAACAACACATCTCAAAAATCATCCACCATAACCAAGGAGGCTTCATCCCCAGGTTGCAGGGCTGGTTCAACAGCTGCAAGATCATAAACATAATTAAATACATTAACAGATGTACAAACAAGAACCACATGAATATAAGATATAGAAAAAGTTTGCCATAAAATCCAGCATCCCTTCTTGATACAAATCTTTGAACACCTAAGCACAGAGGGAACATACCTCAAAATACTACGAGCCATCTATGATAAACCAACGGCCAATGTACTGTTAAACAGACCGAAATTGGAAGTATTTCCCCTTAAACTGAACAAGACAAGGCTGCCCAATCTCACCCCTCCTGTTCAACATAGTATTAGAAGTCCTAGCTAGAGCAATCAGACAAGAGAGGGAAATCAAGAGTATTCAAATAAGAAACGAGGAAGTTAAATTATCCCTCTTTGAGGACGACATGATCTTATACCTTGAATACCCAAAAGAATCTGTCAAAAATCTCCTTGTGCTGATAAAGGACTTTGGCAAAGTCTCAGGGTATAAAATAAATATACAAAAGACAATTGCATTCCTATACACCAACAATAAACAAATAGAAACCCAAATAAAAAGCATAATCCCACTCACAGTAGCCACAAAAACAACAACAACAAAAAAAAAAACCCTTGGCATCTTCCTAACCAGAAAGGTGAACGACTTATAAATGAAAAATATAAAATACTTCTCAAAGAAATCAAAGAAGACACAAACAAATGGAAAAATATTCCATGCTCATAGATTGAAAGAATTAACATTTTTTTAAATGTCCATCCTATCAAAGGCAATCTACAGTTTAACACAATACCCGTTAAATTGCCACCATCATTATTCTCAGACCTGGAAATGACAATACAGAAATTCATATGGAAGCATAAAAGACCACAAATAGCCAAAATAATCCTTAGCAAAAGAAACAAAGTGGGAGGCATCACACTTCCAGACTTCGAATCCTACAATAAAGCTACAATAAAATGACTTGGTGCTTGTACAAGAACAGGCATGTAGACCAATGGAACAGGATAGAGATTACAGAAACAAAACTTCAACTTCTCAACCAACTCATCTTCAGCAACCTCCACCAACAACCACTGGGGAGAAAAGAACCTACTCAGTAAATGGCTCTGAGAAAACTGGCTGACCACAGACAGAAGACTGAAACAGGATCCCTATCTATTATCATACACAAAAATCAACTCTAAATGGATAAAAGACTTATTATAGGTAAAACCTCAAACTATAAGACTCCTAGAAGAAAACATAGGAAACACTCTTACAGAAATTGGAATAGGCAACCAATTCCAGATCAAATGCCATAAAAGATAAGATAGACAAATGGGACCTCATCAAACTGAAAAACTTCTGCAAAGCAAAACACACCATCAAGAGAGTGGGGAGACAGCCCACAGAATGGGAAAAAAATATTTGCCAACTGTAAATCTGACAAAGTTCTAACATCCGGGATTTACAAGGAACTCAGACATGCTGGAAGGGGAAAAAAAACACTATTAAAAAATGGACAAAATACACTTCTCAGAAGAAGACATACAAGCAGCCAACAGATACATAAAGAAATACTCAGTCTCACTGGTCATCAAAGAATGCAAATTAAAACCACACTGAGATAACACTTAATTCCAGTCAGGATGGCCATCAACAATATCTCAAAAAACAGCAGGTGCTGGAGAGGATGTTCATGGTAGTGTAAACTAGTACAATCTCTGTGGAAAACTGGGGATTTCCAAAAAATCGAAAAATCTACCTATCATATGACCCAGCATTCCCCTTTCTGGGACTATACCTGGAGGAACTCAAATCACTCTATAAAAAGCACATCTGCATTTGCATGTTTATTGCAGCATTATTCACAATAGCAAAAACAGGGGACCAAGTGTGCTGCCCATGGAAAGTGGACTGGATAAAGAAAATGTGATACATTTACCCAATGGAATATTATGCAGCCATAAAGAAAATATAAGTATGGGCTTTGCAGCAACTTGGATGGAATTAGAGTCTATAATACTCAGTGATTTATCACAGAAACAAAGATCTGAGTACTACATGTACTCATTCATAAATGAACCCTGAACATTTATCACAAAACTATAAGAAAGGGATTGGCAGTAGTTGGACACTGCTAGGGGAGGAAGGAGAGGCACATGACATCAATAAGAGTACCAAACTTTACCTGTACGATGACTACTCATATACCTAATCCTGAATTGTACTCCACATCTTTAAAATAAAAAATACGTAGTATAATAGATACAAAGAATACATATATCTATATGATTCCTTTGTGTAGCAGTCAGAACAGGCGGTACTAATCCATGTTGTCAAAAACTAGCATCATAGAGATCTGTGAACAAGAAATGGTGAATTGGGGTATGAGTTTGTAACTACAAGAGGACAGGAAGGGGCTTCTGAAGTGTGCGGAGTGTTCAATTTTACGTCTTAGGTGATGGAGACATGGGTTTTCCATTGTGATTATTCACTCTACTGTATGCTTACAATTTGTCACTATCATTTTGGCTGGTTATACGGCAACAAACATTGTGATACTGTTATTATGAATTCATAATCTTAGATATTTATAAAATTAATTGAGAATAGTGTGTGTCCCCCGCCCCAACCCCACAAAGGTCAGTAATTCCAAGTCTGAATTTATGACAGTGCTACTCCTGCCTTTTTTTTTTAAGATCACACTTTCATGTTTTAAAGATCCTCAAAATTAAATTTATCCTATTAAAAAAATAAACTTGGTATTGCGATTTTAGTGTTGGTGAAAATACCATGGTATTACACCAATAATTTGACTTTGCATTCTCTAAAATAGTGAAGGCACTGCTTAGAATAATGGAATGACTTGTCTATCAAATGAGGATAGAGTCAATTCTAAATTTCCAGGGTGAATTTTATAGTGCTAATAACTTATGTAAATGATTTCTGAGCCTAAATATCAAATTAGTATTATTATACTTCAGTGTGTCATCAGAAACTTAATGAGTGTTTTTTACACAAATAACAATGGACACTGTTATCATGATAGACATATAAAAGAAACCATTATCTCACCACTTTAAAGTCCTTCTTTGCTTTAGTTCTCTTAAAATCCTTCCAGAAAAATAATGTGTATGCCTCTCTTCCTTCTTTATGCTTCCCCAGGGCCTACAGCAGCTGTTAATTGCAGTATCCTGTTTTACCCACTTTGGTCCACAGGGATCACAGACCTTTTTGTGACTTCTTCACTGTAACACCAGGCATAAATTGCTATTTAGTATCAACACATAGAGTGTGCCAGCGTCATCAAGGGAAAATTCTTCTTAGATGAGAAAATTTGCATTAAAATAGATGTTTGTATTTTAATTATAGGGGATATGGAAACTCTTATTCTTATCTATGCCAGATTTAGAAAATAAAACCAGTAAAATAAACCTGTGATAGAGAAAGCCTAAGTCGTAAGATCATATACACTCTACCCTGCTCTAAGCTAAAATAAGCTATCACTGCATTAGACATTATTAGTGTGTTGAGTGAAAATAGCTCTTTCTTTTTTTTTCCCATTATTTATTTATTTATTTATTTATTTATTTTAACTTTATCAATATTTTTAATTTTGATATTGTGGGGTACAGTTTAGGGTTAGGTATACAAATATGCTTCATTCAGGCACCCTTGTTAGTAACGAATGTCTCCCCATTCCCAGACAGTTATTAGCTACCATTAATCCCAACTCCCTTTCCCCCACCATAGTTTCCCACCGCTGTCAGTCTTTTTTCTTGATAGTATTATGGAGGATGTTCAAGATCACTATATGAGTGAGAACATATGATACTCAGATCTTTGTTTCTGTGAGAGATCACTCAGTATTATTGCCTCTAGTTCCATCAAGGTTGCTGCGGAATTCATGATTTTACTCTTTTTTTTTTTTGAATTGGCGTCTCACTCTGTCACCCAGACTGAAGTGCAATGGCCGCTCCTGGCCACTGCAGTCTCAACCTGCTGGGCTCCGGCAATCCTTCCACCTCAGGCTTCCAAGTAGCCGGAAATACAGGCAAGCAATACCATGCCCAGCTGATTTTTTTTTTTTTTATTGTAGAGATGAGGTCTCGTTGCCCAGGCGAGTCTCGAACCTGCGGGCTCAGGCAATCCACTCATCTCAGCCTCCCAAAGGCGCAAGATTACAGGCTGAGCCACCGTGTCCGGAGATTTTACTTTTGTATGGTCGCATAGTATTCCATCGTGTATATGTACCACATTTTTTTAATCCAGTCCTCTTTTGATGGACAGCATGGCTGCTCCCAGGTTCTTGCTATTGTGAACAATGCTGCAATAAATATTCTTGTACAGATATCTTTTTGTTAGAGAGATTTGAGTTCTTCAGGGTATATTCCCAGTAGGGGGATTGTGGGGTCATATGGGAGGTTGATGTTTAGAGATTTTAGAAATCGCCACGCTGTTTTCCACAGAGGTTGCACTAGTTTACACTCCAACCAACAATGTAGAAGTGTTCCCTTTCACCACACCCTCTCCAGCAACTGTTATTTTTTGAGTTATTGATAATTGCCATTCTGATTGGAGTTAGGTGGTATCTCAGTGTGGTTTTGATTTGCATCTCCTTGATGATTAGTGAGGTTGAACATTTCTTCATGTGTCTGTTGGCTGCTCAGATGTCTTCCTTTGAGAAGTGTCTGTTCATATCTTTTGCCCATTTCATAATGGGGCTGTTTGTTTTTTTCTTTTCAACACCTTTGAGTTCCTTGTAGATCCAAGATGTTAAGCCTTTGTCAGACCTGTAGTTGGCAAATACTTTTTCCCAGTCTGTAGGTGTCTCCCTGCTCTCTTGATGGTTTCTTTGGCTTTGCAGAAGCTTGTCAGTTTAATGAGGTCCCACTTGCCTATCTTATCTCTTATGGCCTGTGGGTTTCAGGTTTTGTTCAGGAATTGGATGCCAGTTCCGATTTCCATGAGGGTGTGTCCTTCATTTTCTAAGGTTCTTACAGTTTGAGGTTTTACATTTAGGTCTCTGATCCATTTGGAATTAATTTTTGTGTATGGGGATAGACAGGGATCCTGTTTCAATCTCCTGCATGTGGTCAGCCAGTTTTCCCAGCACCATTTACTGAATAGGTTCTCCTCTCCCCAGTGGTAGGTGGTGGATGTTTTGTCAAAGATGAGTTGGATGAGAAATTGAGGTTTTGCTTCTGGAATCTCAATTCTATTCCATTGATCTATATGCCTGTTCCTATACCAGTACCAAGCTGTTTTGATGATTGTAGCTTTATAGTAAAGTTTGAAGTCTGGTGATGTGATACCACCTGCTTTTTTTTTTTTTTTTTTTTTTTGCTGAGAATTGTTCTGGCTATTCTTGGTCATTTGTGTTTCGATATGAATTCCTGGGTTGCTTTTTCTAGGTCTGAGAAGAATGTTGCTGGTAGTTTCATGGGTATTGCATTGAATCTGTAGATTGCCTTAGGTAAGATGGACATCTTCACAATGTTGATTCTTCCAACCCATGAGCATGGAATATTTTTCCACTTGTTTGTGTCATCTTTGATTTCTTTGAGCAGAGTTTTGTAGTTTTCATTGTAAAGGTCTTACACATCTCTGGTTAGGAAGATGCCAAGGTATTTCATTGTTTTTGTGGCTATTGTGAATGGAATTGTGCTTTTTATTTAGGTTTCTGCTTGTTTATTATTGGTGTAAAGAAATGTGATTGCCTTTTGCACATTTATTTTATATCCTGAGACTTTGCCAAAGGCCTTTATCAGTGTCAGAAGGTTTTTGACAGATTCTCTTGGGTTTTCAAGGTACACAATTTTGTCATCTGCAAAGAGAGATGACTTGACTTCTTCTTTTCCTATTTGGATACCCCTGATTGCCTTCAATTCTCTGATTGCTCTAGCCAGGACTTCCAATACTATATTGAACAGGATGGGTGAGAGTGGGCATCCTTGTCTTGTTCCAGTTTTCAGGGAAAATGGTTCCAATTTTTGTCCATTTAGGAGTATGCTGGCTGTGAGTTTCTCATAGATGGCTTTTACTATTTTGAAGTATGTTCCAAATATGCCTAGATGTTCGAGGGTTTTTATCAAGAAGGGGTGCTGGATTTTATCAAAAACTTTTTCTACATCTAATGATATAATCATGTGGTTTTTGTTTTGACATCTGTTGATGTATTTAATTACATTTATCATTTTACAAATGTTGAACCAGCCTTGCATCCAAGGGATGAAGCCTACTTGGTCATGATGGATGATTTTTTAGATGTATTGTTGAATTCGGTTTACTAGGGTCTTGTTGAGAATCTTAGCATCTATGTTCATCAAAGATATTGGCCTGTAGTTCTCTTTCTTTGTTGAATCTTTACCTGGCTTGGGTATCAATGTGATGTTGGCTTCGTAAAATGATTTGGGGAGAGTTCAATCTTTTTCAATTGCCTGGAATACCTTCAGTAGGAGTGGTATCACCTCCTCCTTAAATGTCTTGTAGAATTCTGCTGGAAAGCCATCTGGACCCAGGCTTTTTTTGTAGGTAGTTTTCTTATTATGTAGTCAATTTTCTTGATTGTTATTGGTCAATTTAGGGTCTCAATTTCTTCTTGTTTCAACCTTGGCAGGTTGTGTGATGTCAGAAAGTCCTCCATTTCCTAAGGTTTTCAAGTTTGTTTCCATACAAGTGTACATAGTAGTCTCTAATGATCTTTTGTATTTCTTCAGGGTCAGTTGTGACGTCATCTTTTGTGTTTCTGATTGTGTTTATTTGGGCTTTTTCTCTCTTTTTCTTGATCAGCCTAGCTAAGGGACCATTGATCTTGTTTATCCTTTTGAAGAACCAGCTTTTTGCTTCATTGATTTTTTGCATTATCTTTTTGTCTTCTATATCCTGGATTTGGGCTTTTATTTTGGTGATCTGGATTCTTCTGCTAAAATTAGGGTTTTGGTTGTCTTGCTTTTCTAGCTTTCTAAGGTGGCTTTTTAGGCTATTAATTTGTGATCTTTCCATTTTCTTCATGTGCATTTGAAGGGATATAAATTATCCTCTTACTACAGCTTTCGTGGTGTCCCAAAGATTTTGGTAAGATGTTACTTCATTTTCATTTGTTTCCAGGTATTTTTTAATCTCTGTTTTGATTTCATTGTTGACCCAGGAGTTGTTTAGCATCATGCTGTTTAGTGTCCATGTCTTTGTGGGTTTTGGGGGGACCTTGTTAGTATTAATTTTTATTTTTATTCCACTGTGGTCCGAGAAGGTACATATTAAAATTTCAGTTCGTTTAAATTTGCTTATACTTGATTTATGATCAAGTATGTGGTTGATCTTAGAGTATGTTCCATGTGGTGATGAATAGAATGTATGTTCTATGGTCTTTGGATGGAGTGTTCTGTAGGTATCAATTAAGTCCATTTGGTAAAGAGTCACATTGAGGTTTCGGATCTTGTTGCTGATTTTTTGTCTTGATGATCTGTCTAGGGTTGTGAGTGGGGTATTGAAGTCCCCAGCTATCATGGTGTTGGAGTCGATATCCTTTTAGTTTACCCAGAAGTTGCTTTATGAAATTTGGTGCTCCTATGTTGGGTGCATATATGTTTAGGATGGATATTTCTTGTTGATGGATTGAACCTTTTATCATTATGTAGTGGCCTTATGTATCTTTTTTGATTTTTTATAGCTTAAAGGGTATTTTGCCTGAGATTAAGATCACGTCACTTCCTTTTTTGTGTGTTCCGTTTGCCTGAAAGTTTGCTTCCCATCCTCTTACTATGAGTCTGTGGGTGTCCTTTCTAGTGAGGTGAGTCTCTTGAAGGCAATAGATTATTGCCTGGTGATATTTTATTCATTTTGCCATTCTATGTCTTTTCAGTGGTGCATTTAGTCCATTCACATTCAAGCTAATTATTGAAATGTGAGAGTTGATCCCTATCATAATGTTCTTTCAGAGTTGTTCTTTCTGTTTGTGTGTTGTCTTTCTTTTGGTTCTGGAGTTGGTTCATGTGTGTTTTTAATCTTTTGCCTGTACTCTTGTGAAGAACATTGTTGTTCTTGTTTTCCTTTGCTTCTTTGTTCAATGCTTTCTTCAGTGTTTCTTGTACAGGTGGTCAGGTGGCGTAGGTTCTTAGGTATTGAATATCTGGGAAAGATTTCAATTCTCCCTCACTGATGAAGCTTAGCTTGGCTGGGTAGGTTATTCTCGGTTGAAATTGTTTATCTTTTAGAACTTTGAAGATAGGGCTCCAAGCTCTCCTAGTCTGCAGGGTTTCTGCTGCTATTCTAATTGGTCTTCCCTGGTTGGTAGTCTGACCTTTTTCTCTTGCTGCCTTTGGGATTTTTTCTTTTATACCTTCTTTGTTTAGGTGAATTATTATGTGTCTGGGAGTTGGTCTTCTCATCTGTTGTCTTGCAGGGGTTCTCTGAATCACTTGTGTTTGAATTTTTGCATCACTGATGAAATGAGGGAAGTTTTCTTGAATGATTTCATGAAATGTTTGTTCCAGTGTGGCCTCTATTTCTCTCTCTGCTTCAGAAAGGCCAATTACTCTTAGGTTTGGTCACTTGAAATAATCATTTATTTCTTGAAGATTTTGTTCAGTGTTTTTGAGCTTCCTTTCCATGTTTTTGACAGTTTGGGTTAGTTCTGTGTTTTGGTCTTCGAGCTCTGAGATTCTTTCTTCTGCTTAGCTAATTCTGCTTTCCATGCTTATTAGTTTATTGTTTATTTCCATCACAGTATTCTTTACTGCTATTATTTCCGACATCAGCTCCTTCCTGTTTTCCTCTTGTCTCTCTTTGATTTTTTTTTATTCTCTCTATTAATGTCTTGATGTCTGGGTTTGTTTCATGTGACCAGTCATTCTGGGGTCTCTTCGTTGTTTGTGTTCCAAAGTCTGTTTTCTCAGTGTCTGACCTCCCAGGGTTCTGTGTGAGACCTATATTCTTCTTTTGTTTTTTCTTCATTTGTGCTTTTGTTGTTGTTGTTTTGTTGTTGTTGTTCTTGTTTCCCCCTTTCCGACTGTTTCCTTCCCTCCACGTCACCATCTTCTTTAATTCTGTTATTCAGTGGTGGAGGGGTTGTTTTTACTTCTGTTTGTTCAATCTCCTATTCTTCTTTATGTATGTCCTCTTACTTTGTTCAATTCTGGAGTTGCACTGTAGTTTGGGGGTGGTCCTTTTTGCAGTTTTGAGATTTACTTAAGTGGGGAGATGTGATTCAAAATCTATCTGCAGGTCCTGGTATCCACTGACAGGTATATGAATACTCTGAAACCCACTTCCCACTGCCTTGGAATCTGCCCGTGCAGTGGGGTTGTAGGTTTACTCCCTGAAAAAAATGCAGTTAACAGAGGGAAGAGAATGGAGCAGGCAGTGGGGGGAAGAGGGGGCAGAGAGAGAGAGGAGTAAGGGTGAAAACAGACGAGTGTACCAACAAATGGAGAGAGAGACAAAAATTGAAACATATAAAAACAATAGACCCCAGCTACAAACTACCCAACTCCATACAAAAAAAACTAAAACATACAATGTTACTAGCATACAAGCTTACCAACCTCCTTATTGGTGTGCTATTCCTCTATACAAAGATATGGTTTACAGAGAGAAGAAAAGAAGGGAAAAGGAGGGAAAAAAAGTAGGGGAACAAAACAGAAGGAATAGAATCAAGTCAGTAGACTAACAGAACCAATCAAGCACACTCTGACACTTTTCATTTAAGTCGAATGTCCTTTCAGCTCTGATTTCTAGCTGTTTTTTCAGGCTGTTAAGTTTGTTCACAGTTAGGATCAGTTTCCCCCAGCCTGTTGTGAAGGGCAGTTCAGATCATCACTCAGTTCGTGACTGCCCCATTCACCACTCAGATCTGGCCTGTCAGGGTTCCATTTTTCCCCTTTCAGTGTTGTCACCTTGAATCGCCAGCAGGTGGTGTTATCCCTCGCTCCAGATGGTCTTTATCTCAGCTGCTCGCCCACCCCTCAGGGGAGGGAAATGTTACCTCAAGGCACTCGGGAGGAGACACACCGAGCCTGGCAGGACATCTCAGTGGTAGAAGACCTCAGCAGATCTTGCTCTCAAGGGCTTCTAGGTCTGAAGTCATGAATCACCTCAGGCACGGGCCGTGTGATGTGTAATGGCTGCCTTGGCAGCAGCTGCAGCTCGCCTCAGGCACTGACGGTGCAATGTGGAATGGCTGCCTTGGTGGAGTCAGCAGCAGCAGCAGCGGCAGCAGTGGTGGCTCACCTCAGGCACAGGTAGCTTGATGTGTAATGGCCGCCTCGGAGGAGGCGGTGGATACAGCTCACCTCAGACACTGGTGGTGCGATGTGGAATGGTTGTTGGTTGCCACGGCAGCAGCAGCCACAGTAGCTCCCCAGACCATGGTGATGCCTCAGCGAAGTCTACGGCCGAGTTCTGTGTGAAGAACAGGCTGCCAATGATAGGATCTGCAACCTATGGGGAGAGAACCAGAGTCTCTTTGCATTCAGCTTGGTGGAGAGTCTCACAGACTGAGCTGCCCTGTCACCATCTTTGAAAATAACTTTTTCTAACATTAATAGCTGAGAGTTGTCCTTGTATAAAGTCTAAAGACTTGAGAAATTTTTGAATTATGATTTTCTCGAAAACATTGCCTTAAATTTCATTCTGTGGTATTTTGAAATATATTCCAGTAAAACATGTAAAGGATCCTATTTTCTACATGTTTGTACCTTCCCAGTCATTCTCATTCCTTCTCACACTACAACCTCCCTCTTTCATGTAAAATAGAATATTTCTTTACAAATTGAAGTCTCTCAAGTCTATCAGGACAACAGAAAAAAGAAAAGAAAAGATATTTCCACTAAACAGTGTACCACTAATGCAGTATAGTGATTTTTGCCATACCTCCATAACCCTACAAAAGAATTACCTGTTTCTCTTATAGAAAGTAACTGCATCCTCTTGAAGAAGATTCTAATTTCAGAAAGAGTAAGAGAACTGACAAACCACTCACTGACAGTCATTCCCTCATTGTGCCACGTGATACAATCTATTCATGCCATTGGAGAGCTGTCACAACCAGCAATTATGGCCAGTTTGTGTGTGTGTGTGTGTGTTGTGTGTGTGTGTGTGTGTGTGTGTGTGTGTTTTATTTCTATTTTAGAGGAGGATGAGAAAAGGGATTTCTCATCATCTAATTAGAAAACACAAACTATATTTTCTTTGAATATCCTCAAAACGTTGTTTTACCATTGGAAATAAAGAAGAAGAAGAAATATACAATATTTACTGCAGCATTTTCCAATGGTGACACCAGAATCGTTGTGATTTCTATAGCCCATCAAGCCATGACTGAAATTCCACTTTGCATAGAAACTTTATATTTTTTTCCTCTATCATGTCTTTATTGCTGTGAATTTTTACAGTTGGTAAAGCTGAAGAAGAAGGAAAATTGTATCTGGAAAGAATTTACCTCTTTGCCGAATTTCTTAGTTATTATTTCAGCTATTTGTGCTTTGAATAAAAGTTTCTCATGCACACGAAATGGCTTATCTACCCACCTGATCTCCCAGAGATATAATGTGAATTTTCTGCCATAGATTTTTATATTAGAACTATAGCATGGAGCCCACATGGTTCACGTGTGTTCCATGCTGGGAGATAATAGGCTTCTTTTGTTTTGTTTTTGGTCACTGTTTTAGCACAATGGAATCCAAGTAGAAAATAGGAGCAAAAAAGAAAACACAAGTCAAAGGCAATTGGGGGTTTGTTTTGTTTGATGGCATATTTTTTAACCCTTTTCCCAAGCTGATGTTATTGTCAGGTTTTTGCCTGTTTGCTTAGTAAAAAGACACACAACTAGTTTAAATAACATGAAGAAGAAAACGATTGAAATTCCTGGTCTTTCAGTTGGAACTTCAGAAGAGCCTGAAGGTCTCTTTATTTACTAAAGATTTTTAGAGTTTCAAGGTGTTGCCTTTGACAAGATATTTAATGAATTAATCTATCTAGAACATGACACTTTTTAGCATGCCATATTGTTCAGGCAACAACTAAAAACATAAAACAAGGGTTGGAGAAGGGTAAGCCCAGAAACTGTGAAAGGAAGGAAATCGATGCATCACAATCAAGAATATCCAAAATCTAAAGGACCTGTTTTCCAGCTGGGACTTAGTTTTGCAATCCGAATTTTATCTACCAGCTCAGTGATACCCAGGCTGCCAACAGAGATATTCTGAAAGCCAAAGGAAACCAGAGTATGCAGGGAAAGAATCCCAAATATTAAAGTGAAATCTTACACTCAATCAAGACACATTAGCCTCTGAGTTTGTTCTTTTCTTTTGTGTTTGAGAAGGGTTCAACAAACAAAACCAGGCCTTCTTTCCTTGAGAGAGGAAACACTCCCTGGCTGACCTCAGTGGGTGGTGACTGCGGCCTTCTTACCAAAAGGCTACATGTGTCAGGGACCTTCAGGCAAGATACTGCTCATCGTTGTCTGGTAGGTGCCTGAGATAAAAAGAACACACCTAATTTGAAAACCAGGCTGATATGCCAGTGACGATAAGGCCAGCTACTCCTTAGCTTCCAGGCTTCTGTGGCTATATGTGGGTTTAAGAAGAAAAGGAGAGAGAGTTGGAAACAGAGACAGAGAAAAAGACCCTTCAAACATTTCACCGGCATTTGCCATTTAGTGTAAGAAATTTAAAGCTTTGAATTTACCTTCTGTGAACTCAACTGGGGAAGACCCTCAAAAAAGCATGAATCTTCAAAAGATAAAAATTTAATGAACACACTTCATTGTTCATGAGCCCTTCATATATTGGTAATCTCAACTCTATAACAACACAGCTTTTTAGCACATACAGAAGAACTTTCCACCTTTTGCCGTACACTTACCAAATTTTGTATGATAGCTATTATCTAAACCTATTGTAGTTCATGTCTATATTGACAAATGTGACACTAAAATTTGCAAGTCAAAATTACTTAGGTAAAAAGTCCTGGGGAAATAATCCAACTTAATTAGATAGAAACTAATACATGCAAACAATGCATAATACTTAACAGGAACTAAAAATGTATATATACATGTACAATACAAGCCTATTTTGCTAATTGGTAGCTAATTCACATATCTACTGAGCATTTACTTTGTGCAAGACCCTGTGAAAATGTAATAGATCTAAAAGACAAATAAAACTTTTTCCCTGCCCTGGAGAAACTCACATATTAAAATAAAAATGAAGCAAATACAGGAAAAGCCCTAACACATGCTGGAATATAGGAGTATGGTGAGAATTTGGTGAATTGTGAATGGAAACAGAATCCAAAGGACATTTTATTTTATTTTATCATTTATTTATTTATTTGTGTAAGAGTCTCACTCTGCCACCCAGGCTGGAGTGTAGCAGCACAAGCCTCAACCTCTTGGGCTCAGATAGTCCTCCTACCTCAGCCTTGCAAATGGCCAGAACTTCCAGCATGTGCCACCAGGCTTGGCTAATTTTTTGTATTTATTTTGGAGATCAGGTCTCCAATCCCTGGGCTCAGGCAATTCTTTTGCCTCTGCCTCCCAAAGTGCTAGGATTACAGGCATGAGCCACCATGCCCAGGCTGAAGAACATTTAAACTTGGGACTTGAGAGGCTATGGTCAGGCCTGCCACAGAGTCCAAAGATGCAAAAGGAAAGGATACACAAGAGCTCATCAATGCTGCTCAAAAGGAATTTCCTGCTAGGATAGGTGGGCAAGGATTTTATTTAGTTGAGTAACAAAAACTGGTACTATTCTCCATCAAAACACAAGGAATAGGGGGTCCTTTCAGGTAACAAGTTGAACATGATTTGTAATTTTCTTTAATTATCATTTTTATAAACATTTGAATGAAATTAGAAAAACATAGTAAATGGATCTGTCATCCAGTTTAAAAAATTTCAAAGATTTTTCCCCTTCATGCTTTCATCAACACATTGCCTACATTTGCTTTTGGATGGAAGCACACGCAGATTATTTTAAAGCAAATCCCAGACATCTTATCATTTTACCTATTTGTAATGTGTAAAGACATCGGGTTATTTTCCTTATTGAATTTTCCACTGTTATGGACTGAACTGTGTTCCCATAGAATTCATATGTGAAAGACCTAGTCCCCAGTGCCTTGGAATATAATTATGTTTGGAGATAGGGCCTTAATAGGCAATTAAAGTTAAGTGAGATGATAAGTGCGATGTCCTGATCCAGTATGACCAGTGTCCTTATAAGAAGAGGAGGACACAAGGGATGTACAGATGAAAGGTCACATGAGGATTCAGAGAGAAGGCAGTTCTGTCTCTGCAAGCCAGGGACAGAGGCCTCAGGAGAAACCAACCCTGGTGGTGCCTTGGTCTTGGACTTCTGGCCTCCAGAACTGTGAGAGAATACATTTCTGTTTTTAAGATACCCATCTGTGATATTTTGTTATGGCAGCCCTAGCAGACTAATACTCTCACATTCTGGATTTGACATGTTTCTCTGTGCCTGTATTCTCAGCTAACTTGTAGAAGATGCTGTGCTGACCTCCCAGGTTACCCCAGCTGACCCCTTTCCTGGAGAACCATCCACAGTCTATGGAAGTTCCCTCATCTGGGGAAGTATTCCCACTGTCTTATACCTGTTGGTCTAAAGCCAATGACTGCCTAACATGGGGGCATAAAAGACCGGCCCACTTGACTCAGTGGGGTAGGGGGAGGTGGTGGAGTGGGGAAGATGAAGGCAACTTTTTGGTGTGGTTTAGGCTCCAGAACGCTGTGGATCAGGCCAAGGCTAGACTGTACTTGAGACCAGCTTGTTCCATGATTCCTCCTGCCTTCTCTTGTTTCACTACCCCAGCATTTTCCTGAAGCACCTTCTCTCAACTAATCACATGCACTGAGTCCTTGGTTAGGAGCTGCACTCTAAGGCAGCTGGCTACAGTGAAGGTCGTAAGACACAGACTCTCAGAATGGGGTTTTAGATTGGAATCCCTGGCTGATCTGGAGTTGAGGAAGCAGCTGTTTAGAGGAAACCCTCTTAGAGCATGTTTTTCCTCTGCTCTCACCCCACCACAACAGTCATAAGCACAGAAGAAGAGTTCTGTGACAAAATATATCAGGATTCTTCCTCACACGCCATCTGAGTTTCCTCCGATTCAGTTCTGACACTACCCAGAGATAGCATCAGATCCCACAAATGGAAGGCTCAGTGCCACATGACCACCCTCTTTTTCCCCCCAGTCTCAAGTACTGGCCTCCAGAATTTCCAACTGACTGGTTTCAAGGTGAGGTTTCCACGACTTCCTCTTTGGGTTCAATTAATTTGCCTGAGCAGCTCACAAAACTCAGAAAAATGTTTATGTTTGTGGTTTATTATAAGCATTAACAACTAAACACAGATGGAGAGAGAACTAGGGCTCAGGAGTCTCTGTCCCTTTGGAATTGGGGTGCACCACTCATCCAACAAGTGGATGAGTTCTTTTTCACCTTTCTGTCTGCCTCCACGTGTTCATGTGGTCCTCCAGAAGCTCTCTGAACCCTGTTTTTTGTCTGTTTCTTTGTTTTGTTTTGTTTTTCTCCTTATATGGAGACTTCCTTGGTTGTTCATGATTGATAGACAGCCGTGTCGCAAGTGGCCCTGGAATTGGACAGGTTTCTATCTGTGGTCATCTGGAAGTAGATAAACAGCGAAGGGAATGCACAAGCTCTTGAAGTCTCTCTAGTCTTTAAAAAAATACATGGGGGAAATGTGAATGACAAGGACTGTGGATTTGGGTGGATGTTGCTGAAAGCCATAGATTAGTTGAGGAGAGATAGCAACAGGCTCACATCTATTATTTTACAGCAGAATGCTCAGGTCAGTACATTTCTTTGACAATACGTACTCATTTCTGCAGCCAGAGGCAAGTAGAGCTAAAAGCAAACATAGAACCTAATTTTAAATAGGAAAAATCTTCAAGGAAGGCTACCCTAGTAGGCTTTCGTGGCCTTCATGCTTTCTAGCACAAAAAACATTCAAAGCTTATACGGTTGTCAAGCCTAGAATCAACAATTTCTCGAAAGAGTCTTTGTCCCTTTCAGTGGGAAACAGTATATGAGTTCTTCAATCTGGGTGTAAAGGTACCATGAATTTTGATGGAAGTGTTCGACCCAATAAAGTCAGACTAAAATTAGTTATTTTAAAATTTTATGCATGTAAATGTAGGATTAGAGCTACAGATCAAGTTTAAGGATTTGCAATTTCAAACGTTCCTTTTTTCTAAAACACAATTTTCAGAGTCAGTATCATAGCAAATGACTTCTAATACCTAGATAAATTTAAAGGCATAATTAAATTGGAAATCCCAAAGTAATCTATCCCTTATTAATCCTTCATACAATATTTAAGACTCGAATGTGTCTATGCAAAATACATTTCAAGAATTGAATAATAAAAGATATAAGAGATGCAATGATATAAAGTAACAGGATTGAAAACATAGGCTTCCTATTTACAGTTGGTATTTGTTAAAATACAGTTCTTAATCTGGGTTAAACACTTACTACTTCTTTCTGGGTTAAACACTTACTACTTCTGGGATTTCCTTTAAAATGTGTACAGAAATATCCATAGTGTTCAGTGCATTAGGGAAACTTCACCAGGAATGCAAGAGAAATATACATTATATGAAACTCAGTGTTTAAAGAAAACTGAGAATTGAACAACTGCCATAGAGTGTGGTCCACGGTCTTGTTGATACATGAGGGTCACTACAGGGGTCACCACAGGGAAGGCATATTATCTTCCTACACCCAACTTTGTGCTATAACAACTTTAAGTCTCAATACATGAGAAAAATTATGTGCATTTATTAATAATGTGGCAGAACATAAAATATGAGAGTATACAAAATCTGTTCTGTCCATTGTAAACTATAGCTCACTATTCCATTTGTTCTACAAAAGCATCAAATTTGCAAGAATTATCAGCAAATGGAAAGTATTTATAAAGAAATATTAAAATGTGGCCCAGTGGAGTAATGTCTCCATCTCATATCAGACTATGTCCCCAATGCCAACTCCTTGTAAATTCAGTCTAGTCAAAATCACATTCTGTGTTATAATGCCCTTTAGAGTTTATCTCCCAGTGGTCGTCAGTCTTTTGCTTTAGTATTTATCAAAACTGGGTATTTGTTGAGATCATACAATGCTTCCTTCTGAATACCTTCCTCAACACAGGCCTATCAACACCCCTTATTCTTCACCCAAACCCATTGCCATTAGCTTAGTACTGTGGACTTAACAATCTGTTAAATTATAACAATCTGTAATGTAAAGATATAGGATTTATTTTCCTTAACAATCTTTTTTTAAGCAAACATTTCAAGTTTATCAAGGTTTTAATTTGTGCATTTTTGTATACAATTCATTACATTCTGTAAATGACTAAATGGACTATAATAAATGAATTATTTCTTATATACAATTCTATTCACTTTTTTTCTTCTTGTTTCTTTTAACTATAAGTTACTCACATCTCACAATGTGTTTATGGGCCAGAAATCAAGAAAATTTCTATATTTCTTAGCTAAAGCTCAAAGACTGACAATAAAACCCAATCCTGGATCAGTGTCCAACACCACCATAAAATGCAAGGAAAGCCTTGAGAAACTGACTCCAGTTAAATTAAAAAAAAAAAAAAAAAACAGAAAAAAACTTTAATATCCTAAAGTGAAAGTAGTGACAGTCAACTTGAAGACACAACTTTAATACACAGGGTGAGTTGGCTGTGTGTGTGTGTGTGTGTGTGTGTGTGTGTGTGTGTGTGTGTACATGCACACATCTGCTCATATGCATGTGTGTACTTATAGCTATAAAACAAAAGTGGTCCAAATATACAGAAATATCTGTGCATATGGCTATATTTGTTATAGATAATGTTCAAATGTTGATGTAGAAAAAGATCTGTTAAGAAATTGTTGATAGCTAGAGCAATTAGACAAGAGAAGGAAATCAAGGATATCCAAATAGGAAAAGAGAAAGTTAAGTTATCCCTCTTTACAGATGACATGATTTTATACCTTGAAAACCCCAAGAGAATCTATCAAAAACCTCCTTGCACTGAAAAAGGACTTTGACAAAGTCTCAGGGTATAAAATAAATGTGCAAAAGACAGTCACATTCCTATACACCAACAATAAACAGACAGAAACCCAAATAAAAAACAAAACCCCATTCACAATAGCCACAAAAAATAAAATAAAATACTTTGGCATCTTCCTAACCAGAGAAGTGAAAGACCTTTACAATGAAAACTACAAAACACTGCTCAAAGAAATCCAAGAAGGCACAAATGGAAAAATAGTCCATGATCATGGATTGGAAGAATTAACCTTGTTAAGATGTCCATCCTACCAAAGGCAACCTGCAGATTTAACATGATACCTATTAAATTACCAACATCATTCTTCTCAGACCTGGAAATGACAATGCAGAAATTCATATGGAAACATAAAACATCACGAATAGTCAAAACAATACTTAGCAAAAGAAGCAAAATGGAAGATATTACACTTCCAGACTTCAAACTCTACTATAAAGCTACAATAATCAAAACAGCCTGGTATTGTTACAAGAACAGGCATATAGACCAATGAAACAGGATAGAGTTTCTGGATGCAAAACCTTAATTCCTCAACCAACTCATCTTCGACAAAACCTCCACCAACACCCAATGGGGAGAAAAGAACTTGTTCAGTAAATGGTGCTGGGAAAACTGGCTAACCACATGCAGAAGACAGGACCCCTACCCATCACCATACACAAAAATCAACTTTAAATTGATCAAAGACCTAAGCATAAAACCTCAAAGTATAAGAATCTAGAAGAAAATGTTGGAAACACCGTTATGAAAATTGGAATAGGCAACCAATTCCTGATCAATTCTCCAAAAGTGAAAGCATAAAAGATAAGGTAGACAAGTGGGACCTCATCAAATTGAAAAACTTCTACAAAATAAAGGAAACCATCAAGAGAATGGGGAAACAGCCCACGGAGTGGAAAAAAATATTTGCCAACTGTAAATCTGACAAAGGCCTAACATCCAGGATCTATAAAGAACTCAATGTGCCATAAAGTAAAAAGCAACCCTATTAAAAAATGGGCAAAAGATATGAATAGACACTTCTCAGAAGAAAACATACGAGCAGCCAACAGATACATGAAAAAGTGCTCAGCTTCACTAATCATCATAGAAATACAAATTAAAACCACACTGAGATACCACCTAGTCAGGATGGCCATCATCAATAACTGAAAACAAACAAAAAAAAAACCAGATGCTGGAGAGGATGTGGGAAAAAGGAAACATTTCTACACTGTTGGTAAGAATGTAAACTAGTACAACCTCTGTGGAAAACAGTTTATGATTTCTAAAAAATCTTAAAATCAACCTTCCATACAACCCAGCAATCCCCTACTGGGAATATAAGCAGAGGAACTCAAATCACTCTATAATAAAGACACCTGCACACATGTGTTTATTGCAGCATTATTCACAATAGAAAAATGATGGAGCCAATCGTGCTGCCCATTGAAAGTGGACTGGATAAAGAAAATGTGGTACATTTACATGATGGAATATTATGCAGCCATAAAGACAGACAAAATTATGAACTTTGCAGCAACCTGGATGGAATTAGAGTCTATAATACTGAGGATCTCACAGAAACAAAGATATGAGTACCATATGTACTCACTCATAAGTGGACCCTGAACATTTATCATAATACTATAAGAAAGGGATGGGCAGTAGTGAGACACTGCCAGGGGAGGTGGGACACATAACATCAATAAAGCTACCCACACTTTACCTGTATGATGACCATGGATATACTTAACCCTCATTTGTACACCACATCTTTAAAATAAAATAATTATAAAAAAAGAAATTGTCCATTTGTATGATTGAATTGATAGTGTGTGGATTTATTTCAGAGTGAATATCTTTAAGATTTAATTTCATAATGTGGGGTATTTGCATGCTCAAGCAGTAGTTAAGTTTCACTTTTTTTTTTTTTTTTTTTTGAGTTGGAGTCTCACTCTGTCGCCCAGACTGGAGTGCAGTGGCCGCTCCCGGCCACCGCAGCCTCGGCCTGCTGGGCTCCGGCGATCTTCCGCTTCAGCCTTCCAAGTAGCCGGAATTACAGGCATGCGCCACCACGCCCAGCTGATTTTTTGATTTATTATAGAGATGAGGTCTCGCTGCCCAGGCGGGTCTCGAACCCACGGGCTCAGGCCATTCACTCACCTCAGCCTCCCAAAGGCGCGGGATTACAGGCTGAGCCACCGAGCCCGGCTAAGTTTCACATTTAATACGAAACACTGTGTCTATGAAATGTGTGTAAAAATATATTATTTTGGTTAATAGATGCTCATGAGTGAAACCCAGACAAGATCTATTGTTTAAACTGACAGTTTGCATTAGGAGATGACTCCCTGTAAACCATCCATAGTTGGTGGGTGGTTGAGTAGAGTAACAGGAAAACGTACATCATTTTTATTACTCCTGGTGTCATCCCTCTATTCTAAATTCCTGATGCTTTCCTTTTTCAGCTTAAGCTTTATTCATCAAAGATTTGATAAGAACCTCCTATATACTTTGCCATATTAAGTGCTTTGAAGAAAATTCATATGAAAATCAGGTTTCTTCCCTCCAGGAGATTTTTACAATTTGCTATAACACAAGGAAATGCAGTGTGGGCTGTAGTGAAAGCACAAACAAAATAAGAGCATAAATGCACTGAGAAAAATACCATAGGCATTCTATGAGTGTGAGTATAGGCAGAGTGACTGTGACAAGGGAATTAAGTAAGGTTTCCTGAAGGATTTTACATGTGAGCCAATTCTTCAAACTCAGATAGGATTGGCGGAAAGGATATTACAGATAAAAAAGGCAGAACGCACAAAATTATAGGTCATGTTCAAAGAATGACAAATGTCCCAGTATTATAAACTTGCTCTACATTTGACCTGCTCTGTGCTTTTTGTCATGAAGTATTCTACTTTCTGAAAGTGTTTGAAAATTGGGTACTGTGGATGAGGGTTTTCATGAGGAATGAAGCAGCAGACGCCAGAATGTGAAAGACAGAGAAGGAAATCCAAGTAAGAGAATTTTACTTATCATGTAATAAGATTGCATAAAGGTTCTTAGAACAAAGAGTAGTTAGATCAAAATTGCTTAGAGTCAGGAAGAAGAAATAGCAGTAGGGCAGGTCAAGCAGTGTAGCTACCATCACAAAGTGCAGCATGGCTGAAATGCCTGAACAAATAAACCAGTACCTGGACTGGGGTATGCAGTTGGATGACCCCTTAAATCCTCACAACAGCCCTGTGTCGGTAGAACTATAAGAATCAGCCTGGTTTAGAGATGAAAACTGGAGCACTTAGAAAATACTGAGAATAGAGAGGACACGCTATGTCTGTCAGTCTGACATGATGAGCATGTATAGCTTGTGCCTTCAAAAACAACACTGCTTCTGAGGGGAGAGAAGTGATCATGAGTTTCAAGATCTGGTTGAAGCTCTGGCCTTCTTATCTCAGGTTTCTCTAACTCCTGTCTCTCCATATATATTAGCAACTCCACCAACCTCCAGTTTATCCATATTACAATAAAAATTATCTCACCCTCTCAGTACTGTGTTGCTCTCTCTCCCAGTGGAAGTGGTATTCTTCATACCCTTGTTTGTTTCATAGATCCTCATCAACTTGGTCCTTTTTCCATATCAACCTATCAAATTCATTTCCTTTGCCCTCTCTGATTATGAGCTCTTCACTCGGTAAAAGTCTATAAAAAGTCTCAATATCTTGCGTTCATCACTCGAGCAAATGTTATTTACTCAGTACTGACTGAATCCTCAAAACTGCTAAAATGGTGAGAGAGACAGAGAGAGTGCGCACTTAAGAAACAGGTCTTTCCCTTTAAATAGTTTTGATCTAATTAGAAAGATAAGGTATATATGCTTATGAAATGAACACCAGAAGAGAGTCAAATAAGTCTCAGTGTGTGCCTTTAACCATATGTAAGTTTTTAGCCACTGGGCCCATCTCAAAGCCCTCTTCATTCATGAACCCATGAATGTTAACACAAGGGATATAATTGGCAAATGGATATTTTGAATCCCTAAATAAAAAGATTGTCAATAGATGAAGTCAATGTCCGATAGTAGATCTACATGGCCCTAGGTGAATATTATAGGGTCCGTGAAATGTTATAGTGTGAATAGAAGACTGTAGACTTGAATTAAGATGGAACATATGGAATAATCTAGTGGCTATCTATAATCTAGTGGAGAAATCAAGAGACAGGTGATTCAGAAGCGTGTTCTGACAACAAAGAAAACAATAACTCCCTGAAGTACATGTCCTCTGAAAATATCTTTGCCGTGGCCTGCCTGTATTAAGTTATTTAACTGTGGCCTAAATTTTTAACTCTTCCAAAAGAGTTACAAATTTTTTTCCTAAAATAACTAATGAGATTAAGAATGTGAAGAAGTCTAAATGTTTATGTGTGTTTAAACTAGCTAAATGGTTTCAAACCCCACTTCAAAAGGCAGATAACAGAATTCTTTCGATTCACAGGAGGTTGTTCTCATCTCTTATTAAATAATGCCTTATACAGCAATCACTCAATAGAAAAGTAAGCCACATAACCAAGAATAATCAAAACACTGGCTTGTCTGTAAGCAACGCTAAAAGTATGTAGAAGGGATATGAAAAATGTCCTCTCTTAAAGTTGACTTTATCATTTGAGCATCACTAATATTTCCAGAACATACCTCATGCGGATTCTTTTGTAAGATGTTGTATTTTTAGAGAAGTTTTAATTTTACAACAAAATTGAGAGAAAGGTATGAAAATATCCTACATAGGCCAAAATGAATTTTTCAAAAGCCAAAGCATACATTTCATAATTAAGTTAAATGGAAGGCATCTCCCAGTTATTGCTCTCAGTTGCACACAACATAATCTACTCTAACTGCTTTAAAATATTTTTTTTTCAGTCGGGGCCTCTATTGCTCAGGCTGGAGTGTAGTGGCACCATCATGGCTCACCACAGCAGTGACCTAGGCTCAGGTGATCCTTCCACTTCAGTCTCTCAAGCAGCTAGGACAACATGTGCCCACCAACACACATGGCTGATGTTTTGATTTTTAATAAAAATTTTTTGTAACATTCTTTTACTAAGTTACCCTGGCTGGTGTCAAGCTCCTGGGCTCAAGCAATCCTCCCACCTCAGCCTCCCAAAATGCAGAGATTACAGGTGCAAACCACTGTGACCGGCAGCTCTTAACAGAATTTTTTGTTAAAGATATTTAGGTGGACATAGAAACTAACAACACAATCTATATAGACTGGAATAGAGTCTATAAATAGAACCAAACATATATAATCAGTATATTTTTGACAGTGTTACCAAAATAATTGAATAGGTAAAATAAGACCATCTCCACACATGTCCTTGGAACATCTAGAGACATATATGCAAAAGAGGGGTGGAGAAGGAGGAGGAGGAAGAAGAGAAGAAATAAAAGGGAGGGAGGGAAGGAGGCAGAGGTGGGGAAGGAAGGAAGGAAGGAAGAAAGGAAGGAAGGAAGGAAGGAAAGATACCTCAAACTTTGCCATATGATATAAACAGTCATTAAATTAAAAAGAATCATAGAACTAAATATCAGGCCTAAATCTATAAAATTTTTAGAAGAATAAAGATAAAAATAATTTATTATTGTGGGTTAGTAATAATTTTTTAAGATAATAAACAAGCACAATAAAAATGGTTGAAAATTGCACTTTCTCAAATTTAAAATTTTTTCACTTTAAAAGATATTTAAAGAATGAAAAAGACAATCCCTATGCCAAAGCAAATATAAAACATGTATAAACAATTATATTGTATTCAAAATATACTGTGGAGAGAACTCTTACAACTCAATGATAAAAAGAAAACTCAACTGAAAAAAAATGGGCAAAAGATTCAATTAGACATTTTACTAAAGAAAATATACCAATGCCTAATATGCACAGGGTGCTCCACATCAGTAGTTATTAGGCAAACACAAACTATAACTTCAGTGATATACTGCTACACTTGCACTCTGCTTGTTAAAAATAAGAAGACTGACTATACTATATGCTGGCAATGTTATAGAGCAACTGAATGCTCATACTTTGCTTGCGGAAATACAAGATTATACAACCACTTTGGAAAATAGTCTGATAGTTTCTTATCATGCTAAATATGTATCTGCTATTCTTTAAACTTATTTTCACACAAAAACTTATTTCTAATGCCCCCCAAAATGTAAATGACCCAAATGTTCATCAACAGGCAAAAGGACAAACAAAACATGGCATACCCATGCCATGGAAGACTACTCAGCAATAGAAAGAAGCAAACTACTGAAACAAAGAACGACATGGGTAAATCTCAAAAACATGACAAGGAAATACAATCAGACAAAGTAGAATAGCAAAGTTAGAATGACAGAAAAGATGGTAGTAGTTGCCAGGGATGAGAGACATGGATAACTTGTGTCCTATATTATGGTTGTAGTGGTAGACATGTGATAATAAATACTTACAGAAACTCATTGAATTGTAACTAAAGTTTGTAAATGTTATTATATATACCTTATGCCTCGCCAAAGCTCAATTTAAAAAACACACAGATACAGACACACACACAAAGTCAACTTCATGATTTGAAAGCAGTTTACCTAGACGTTTTTCCTGAAGTTTTTTGCTTGAAACACAAACATATATCAAAACATAAATTAAATGATGTTTTTCTCAGAATACTAAGAATAGTTACAATTACATATTACAGTTTGGTAGCCACTAGTACCAACTTGTACTAGTCTGCTTAAATTTAAATGTATTAAGAATAAAGAATAGTAAAAGGTCCTCTGCCATGCCCACCACATGTCAAGCATTTGATGGGCACTGCAGATAACTCTATTGGATGTTACTAAAGTTACTCACAAGGAAAGCTCTGTTTTTGTAATCCAAATAGAAAAACATATTACTTCTTCATTTTTGTCCTGACCTACACTGAATACAGATCAAGCAAAAGTATTTAGAATTAGCATATGTAGAAACTAAGTGATGAAAGCTTAAAGCTTTCAACATTTTATATTTTGAGAGAAAAAGAAGTGATTATTTAATACAGTTCTTTGTTGAATACAGGCAGGTAGTCATGGGAAGTAACCATTTCTGCCATGCAATTTGACTCAGCCTGTAAATAAAGGTCTGTGGAGCTGTGAGCTGATTAAGTATTGAGGGGGCATGGAAATAATGCAATGGCAGGATTTGCTGGGCACTTACACCATCCTGGAGCATCAATCTTTATTGTCCTCTTAGTAGAGTTTTTCCTTAGGCAAAAGGTCAATTCCTTTCCATTTTTCTTTCTTTCTTTCTAAAATCTATACCTAATACACATGACATGCTCCCAGATGAAAAATAAATAAATAAATAAAAATTATATATATATATATAGTATATCTTCACTGATTCTCAATTCAGTGATTTCAAGAATAGAAATATTAATTACATGAAAATAACATGTTTCATTTGAACTTTCCATGGATTAAACACAAAACAGGTTCAAGTTAATTAACAATAATCCTGGTCTTTGGGTTTCTAAAAGTTTCTGCCGTGTATATCTCAAATAAACTTCATATGCATTTATGACTTGCATGTTAATGTCTTGCCTTTTCATAGGATCTGTTTTCTAAATTTCTCCTGATGTGAAGACTAACTATTCCTGTTTTTTTTTTCATTTCTGTATGTTGGAGATCTTACTAAATATTTTTGAATAGTTACAATGCAGTTGTTCTGCTTTAAAGAGACATGTTAAGATTACTATTGTGGGGAAATTCTATGAAACAATAGTATGTTATTGGGAAATTTTTTAAATTAAATCATTAATGCATTTTACTTCCCACCAATTCAAATCTGTGAAGTCACAGAAAGTGAGTAGTCTTGTGAGCCTCCCATCAGTTATGCTATGAAGCTGCCCCTGGAAAGAGTGACATTTCTCAAGAGTTATTTATCGAGCCATGGGGTATGTTTTCCATTTTTATTGCTGGTCATGCTCTAATGTGTCTGTAGAAGAGATAGTGAAATTGAAATTGGACTGGTCCTATCTCTCCATACCAGCTGAGAGCTGGCAGGCTGGAAAAATTGTGTGTAACTCTCACTCTTTAAAAGCAAAGGCCCAAGGTAGCTTCACTTCTGGGAAAAGACAGACTCCACCACCTATTTGCAAGCATTAGAAGGACGAAACTCCTTAACATACCATCCAAGGCCCTCTGATATCTGACTTCTTTATAACTTTCTCAGTTCAGCTCCCACCATGTCACCTGCATTTCCTCAACATCTCCTGTTGTATCCCACTTTCTCTGACTCTATATCATTCCTTATGCTGCACTCTCAGCCGTTTCTGCTACCTGCTCTGCTCTTCCCCTGAATCTCTTCAGGAAAAATCTCCAATCGTCTTATTCCTAATCAATCTATTCAATAAATTATCAGAAATTATCATAAAGGGAGCATTTCCTAATGAACCTGTATCCACTCATATATAAGTGGTTATCAACTAATTAAGGTTTATCAAAGATTATTTATTAAGCAGATGTTCTGTGTAATAGGTTTGTAGTCAGTCACAAGTAGCAAAGCAACAGCAAACCTCAAACAATAATTTTTAAAATAAGGGATTTATTTCCCTCCTACAAATAAGAATATTCAATGCAGGTTGATCACAGTCGTTCAATCATATGAAGAACTCTGACTCCTTTCATCGTTCTGCTCTGCCATCGCTACCGTGGGGCTGTAGTGCCCGGGGTAATAAGGTTCTGCTCCACCTCTCACGCCTGTTTTTTATACTACAGGTATGAAAACTGGAGAAGCGGGAGGCAACATCCAGAATAGTGGAATAAGAACCATGAAAATATACTTCTCTTTGGAAGCAGTAAGAACACTGACCAAAAGGCAAGTCAACTTTTTCGGGAACTCTGGAAACTAAATGGGATTTGCAATCCAAGTAGAGTTTATCCAAGAAAAGAGACAGAACTTTAGTAAAATAAAATTTTGGTGTTCTAACTTATTCCTTTTCCATTTTTCTCAGCACACCTTTCGGATAGCCTTAAACAGCAGCAGCCACAAAGCTGCAGGAGATCTGAAGACTAGCAGCTTAGCTGCCACTGAATGGGGAGGAACCGTGTCAGAGACCCCAAAACTCTATCCTCAGTGAATTGTCTCTTTGATCTGCCTGGAAGTGCATTAAAAAAAAATTTTTCAGGGCTTTTCTTAACTTGATCTAACTTAGAACACTCACACTGTGAACTCTTTTTCTGCAGGCATTTATTTAAAATAATCAGTGGCAATTTTGTAACATCACAGCTACCTGAGGAGGGTATAACATTTAAGAAAAATGAGAGGCTCACAACGAAAACTGAATAAAAAAGATGGAGAACTGGACATCCACAAAAGGCTTTGTAAAGCGCCAACATAGTTCTGATATGTGTGTGTGTGTGTGTGTGTGTGTGTGTGTGTGTGTGTTGTGTGTGTGTGTGTGTGTGTGTGTGTGTATGTATATATGTGTGTATGTATATATATATCACCTATGATAAACCTTAATGCTCTGTGCAAACAGGAAGTGAAGATCAAGGCAGAGTAATTGCAAAAGCACTGAAAATGTATCGCCAACACAGTTACAGAGCCCTTCGGCAAACACTAAAGATGTATTGGGTTATGTTATATAAAGAAATCTCAGTCCAACCATTAGTTGACCACCTAACAGAAGGAAGGCAAAGACTTGAGTGCTATACATGATAAAGTATGTAACCTTAACAAATGAATTCAACACAAAACAAAGAAACAGCAGCATCTGCAAACTCTGAAGAGGGAGGAGATACATGATCTCCTGAGTTGTCACATTATATTATTTAAAATTCCAATTTTCAACCAAAAATTATAAAACATGTCAAGAAGTATTAAATTATGGCCCAGACACAGGAAGAAAACAGTAAATAGGAAATATTTCTGAGGAAGACCAAACTTTGGACTTATTGGACAAAGACATTAAATTGGTTATTATAAAAATATTCAACATCTACAAAGAATAATATCTAAAAAACCAAAGTAGAATAAAAAAATAATGTGTTACCAAATAGAGAATATCAAAAAATAGAAAGTATAAAAAAGTACCAAACAAAAATTCTGTAGTTAAGCACAATAACATAACTGAAAAGTTTGCTAGAGGATAAATAGCAGATTTGAGTGGCAGAAGAAAAATGAGAAAAAAGGTAAGTATATTGATATTAATAAATCTGAGGTATAGAAATTTTCACAAATATGGCAACCCCTTTGGGTCCCCTCCTACTGTGGGAGCTTTTCTGTCCTCTCAATAAATCCTGCTTTAAAAATAATAACAAAAATAAAGAAAAAAATGAAAACAACCCACAGAGGTTTATGGGACATCATCCAGTATACAAAATACCCATAATGGGAGTTATCAGAAAAAAAGGAGGAAAAGAAAGAGGCAGACAAAACTTTTTTTTAATTTTATAGTAGTGGGGTAGAAGTGATTATTTACTACGGAAGGAAGTTTCATGCAGGTGAAGTTGGGGCTCCTAGCGGGCCCTATCACCCCCCTGAGAGTGAACCTGTTATCCAGCATGTTGCCACATGCCCCCATTCTCTCCTCCCTCCCTCCCACCCTAGCAGTGTCCAGCAGCAGAGAGGCATTTGAAGAAATAATGTCTGAAAACTCCCTAAATTTGTTTTCAAAAATATATACACATCCAAAAAGCTTAAAAAACTCCAGGTAGAAAAAAAAATCAAACAGATCTAGAGCAAAACACATCATAAACAAATTGTCAAAGACAAAGAGAGAAATGTAAAGCAATAAGAAAGAAACCAATTATCATGTACAAAGATATCCTAAAGGTATTAACAGCTGATTTCTCCAGGTGACCAGAAGGCAGTGAGATAACATATTCAAAGTACTGAAAGAAAAGGAATATCAGCCAAAAGTTTTATAGTCAGCAAAATTATTCTTTGAAAATCAAGGAGAACTTAAGACATTTTCAGATAAACGAAAATGACAAGATGTGTTGCTAGCATGCATTTCCACAATAATAAAAGGAGTTCTTTAGGTTGATGTGAAGAGACACCTACACAGTGACCCAAATCCATATGAAGAAGCAAAAAGGTAACTAGGTAGGTACATGTAACAGACAGCATATGTGTACTTTTTGTTTATAATTCTTTTCTCCTTCTATCTGATTCAAAAGATGACTTCATAAAACAATAATAATAAAACTATGCTGATAAGTTTATACTGTATAAAGTTAAAACTGATAGTACAATAGGAGCCCAGCAGAGAGAAGAAGATGAAAGCTACACAGGATCAAATTGTTTGCATCCTATTAAAACCAAGTTTGCATTAATACACAATAAATTCTTATAACTTAATATGTTGACTATAATTCCCAGGGAAATGAATAAGAATTAATTCAAAAATATAATGAGAACAAGGGAATTAAAATGGTACATTATGAAATATTAAATTGGTACAAAAGGCATTAATGGAAGAATACAAAACATGAAATGCATAAAGAAAACAAATAATACAGTGATAGATATTATATCACCTTAGTCATTACACTAAAAGTAAATGGATTAAACACTCCATTCCTGGGGCAGAGAGTGGCTGAATGAATTGAAAGATGATCCAACTATATGTCAAGAGAAGCACTTTAGATTAAAAGACACAAGTTGAGTTGAAGTAAAAATATGAAAAAAATATACCATGCATACTTTAATAAAAAGAGAACTGGAGTGGCCAAACTAATATCTGGCAAAATAGATTGTACAAAAAATATTTTAATAGAAAGAAAAACATTTTATAATTGTAACAGAGTTAATTCATCAGAAATAAATAACAACTATAAATTTATATGTACCTAACCATAAAGCCCCAAAATAAATGGGGCAAAAACTTACAGAATTGAAGGGAGATGACAATTCAGCAATAATAACTAAAGACTTTCCTACCGTTTTCAGTAATAGAACAGCTAGTCAGAACATCAACAAACTAGAAAAAGTCATTTTCTTTCAGATTTTTTTGCTGCAGATATTTAGTTCACATATAATTACAAAGATAGCATTGCTGTACTCACAGGTTATGACTGGAAAAGGAGAAAATGATAACTATAATAAATAATAATAATTCCTGTCAGTAAGTGGTTTATTTCTATTCTCTAATTATAAAATATGCAATGGTATAAGTCATTCAAAATGAGATATGAAAAAAATAAAGTCATTGTAACATTTTTTATAGGTGGACCTTTTGTTGCTTTTCAAAATTTTGCTTGAAGAGGAATTATGATTAAATTGACAAGCTCTGAAAGAAAAAAATAGCTACTGCATTACATGAACATGAAATTAAGCAGGAGATTGTTTCTGTGTGTGGGGAGAATGTGACTGAGAAAAAGATCCTTAGGAGAGTGATCAAATTAAAGCCACTGAGGAAAACCCAGCTGGACTCCACTTCCAACTCTTACTGGAAAACACATAGCATGACTGGATTCCAGAATCTATAGTAAAACCAAGGAATGAAGACTGACAAATCTGTTTAGACAATGACTTTTTTTTTTTTTTGGTCAGTCTCAGTCTCACTCTGTCATCCAGGCTGGAGTGCAAGGGCCTTGTCCTGCGGCACTCAGGTGATCCACCTCAGACTTCCACTGGGACTACTGGCATGCACTATCACACCTGGCTAATTTTTTGATTTATTGTAGAGATGAGAGCTTGCCATGTTTCCCAAGTTGGTCTCAAACTCCTGAGCTCAGTCCTCTTGCCTCTGCCTCCCAAAGTACTGGGATTACAGTCATGAGCTACAGTGCCTGGCCCACTATTTTGTTCTTTACACTATAGTTTCAGTTTCAGCACATCTTGGTGTGTTTCCAAGAAAGGGTTTTTTTTTTTTTTTCCCTAAGAATAGCAACTTCATAGTTTTTTTGATTTTTGTTTTAGTTGTTGCATATCTAAAAATGTCTTTAGTGCCTTATGCATAAAGACAACTTCTCTGGGCATATACTTCTTGAGTAACAGCTATTTATCTTTAAAAATAATTACTGGAGTTTGATTGTCTTCTGAAACTTGTTGCAGAGTAAAATATGGAAGTTATCTTTTCTCATCTGTGAATGTAAAATAGGTATACATCTTTAATACTTCCAGAATCCCTCTAAATTCTTATAACTAAAAAGAAAAATAGTAACGTGAAAGAGGCTAGGTGTGTGTTGGGGCAGGGGGGTGTATCGAAACTGTCTGTTCTTTTTTTGCTGTGAACTTAAAACTACTCTAAAAAACAAAGTAGGAAAAACAAAGAAGGAAAAATACATGCATAGCTTTAAGAGTGAATCTCTTCCCACTTTTAACTCCAAATCAGTCGATGCCTTCAGACTGCATTACTGGTTTTGTGGGTCTTCTGCCTGCAGACAGCAGATCATGGGACTCTCAGTTTTCATTATTAGAAGCCAATGTCATAATAAATCTCTTGATTAGGTGGATGGATGGATGAATGAATACGTAGACAGATAGACTGTTGCCTCTCTTTCTTTGGGAAACTCTGGTTAATGTGCTTGCCCTCTTCGTATTCCACAGAATACATTGTTTAGGTGTTTGTTTGTTTGCTTGCCTGCTTGTTAAAAAAAGCCAGGCAGCCAGAATCATTGTTTACCAATTGTCAGGGTATGTAGACTGCTTTTGACCATGCCACAATCACTTGAGTAATAATCAACATTCCTCCTTAGATACTCAGGTCTAGGATAAGTTGATGTGCATAATTTTTATCCCGCTTCTTAGTGTTCACAGACGTACACACATCTGGATTTTGATTGACTAGTTGGTATCTACTAATACTTTCAAACAATGAAGCACAACGCCAACCATAAATTCTAGTATGTACTGCTATTAGGGTTTCCCCTGCTTCCTTCATTTTCTACAGTCTTTTGTCTGTGAAGTTACCTTTCTCTCCTCCACCCCACCTGCTTTATGCCTTGTTTTTATCTACAAGCTGTGATTTTTTTTCAAAACTGATGATAAAGGTGGAACATAGTAAGGAAAGGGAACGGGCACTTTAATTGTACCAGAAATCAGCACTTGAAAGTGATGGAACCAATCCCCTTATCTAGGTGTTATTAATCAAGTATCTTTAAAACTAAGAGTATATAGTGGCCAAAGGTCATGTAATAACTGTTCATGAAAAAACATTCAATTTTATTTGCAATTACAGAAATACACCCTAAAACAATGATACATTTATATTAGTCTATGATCTTAGTAAAGATTTTATAGTGAAAATAGTGGTTTTGTGAATGTACATTGTTGAAAAGGGCAGGTTTTTTTTTAAAGACCATACCCTGTAAATAAGTAATTCTACTTCCAGGAATCTACAATAAAGAAGCTATAGTAATGAATGTCATTCACATTATTTTATAACAGCAAATCAAGTCACCAATAACAGAATAATTGTTAAAATATAAATCTATACTAAAATCTTGTGGAGTTCCCGTAGGTAACTTTAAAAATATATATATTTAATAACATTTCAGAATGTTCATTATATCCTGTTAACCCCCCAAAAAAGATTCATAACTCTATTATATGCAAAATGTCATGGATTATTCTGATTTTGTTATATATGTGTGTTATATGTATGTGTGTGTATATTTATATATTTGTGTAAGCAAATATTTTACCATATAAACCTGTTTATATATGTGTATTTGCATAGAAAAATTGTCAGAAATATATATAAAAAACATTGTGATTGTTTTATAATTTATGTATTTTTCTAAGATTTTTATTTATTTTAAATCTGTAATGAAAGCAAGTAACATTGCAAAAATATAGTTATTTTATTTATTTATTTATTTGTTTGTTTGTTTGTTTGTTTTGAGTCAAAATCTCACTCTGTTACCCAGGCTGGAATGCTGTGGCACACTCACAGTTCACCACAGCCTCAAGCTCCTGAACTCAAGCAATCCTCCCACCTCAGTTCCCCTGTAGCTGGAATTACAGGGGTGCACCACCACACCTGGCTATTTATTTTTTTTATTTTTTGTAGAGATGATGTCTTGCTAGGTTGCCTAGGCTGATCTCAAACTTCTGGGCTCAAGCAATCCTCCCACCTCAGCCTCCTATTATGTTGGGTTTACAGGTGTGAGCCACTGCAACTGACCTAAGAATATTTGTATTACTGAGACAAAAATGATGGGTTAATATGGTGATACAAAATTGGATTGCTTCAAATTTTTTCTTAGTCATAAAAAGATTGTTGAGTCAATAGCACAGAATTAGACTTACCCATTAGACTCCATTAACATAATGATAAGGAATAAAACAATTGATTTACTACCATGGTAAATCATGTTTAGAAGTTGCTCTAAGAAAACTGTATGCAGTGTGAGTGTGATGTGAATGAATTCAGAAAACATTCTGAAACCATTCATAATTGAAGAAATGCTTTATCAAGCAGACTCCAATCTATGGACTAGAGATGACTAGTGCGTCCCAACATTCACTAAGACAAAAGATTTCTCAATAGATAGATAGGTAGAAGGATGGATGGATGGATGGATGGATGGATGGATGGATGGATGGATGGAAAGATAGATGATAGATAGATAGACAGAGATATATAAAGCAGTGCAATTAGAAAGGGAACAAATAAACTGTTCAAGGTGGAAGTCTTATTTACTTGTTTCTTGACTTATTACTGTTATTCTCTCTCTTGCAGAAATATTATCAGGAATTACAATTTCTGAAAACTTACTCTTTTGTTCATCATCTGTGGGCATATAAGTACAAAAGGCACTCCAGAAAAATCAACACATTTTTGATTGCTAGAAATTCAACCACAAAGCTCTGTAAATACTGCTAGTGTAATAATGTGGATCAGGCCAGGAAATCTTAGATTTTCCCCAAAAGCTCAGACAAAAAGTGAGATTAAGTAGCCTCAACCACGCTTACTGGTTTCTGGGTCCCACTGGGTTGCTGCTACTTGGCTTTATAATTCAGGTTTAGTAAAAAAGAGGGGATGGAAGAAATACTTCTTCCTAAATGGGAAGAAATCCTGACCCACGTACTCACATGGTATCAGCAACGCTAAAGTAAAAAAAAAAAAAAAAAAAAGATGAGATTCTAAATGGTAAATTTAAAAAAAGGTTCAAGGAAAATATTTCTTCTAATCACTTAGGTTTCCAGCCAGAAGCTTCTTTTGCAGATAGTAGGACCAGTTTTGTTTTCCAAATTCATTTACCTGCCTTTTCCTTATGGGTGAAGAATATGGGAAACTCTTTTCTCACCTTAGAGGTTACTGCTCTGGTTACATCCACTCACTACTTGTACCCTTTCTTGAAAAATGAATACAGCAGAGATTATTATGAATTTTGTTAAGTCCATGGCACTATGCTCATTGATTTCCATGTGTTACTTCAATTAAGCCTACCAAAGCCTCTAAAAAGAAGTACTGTGATTGCTAGCCCCATTTGTAAGATGAGAAGACTGAGACTCCAAGAGTGTCTCACAGTGGGAAAAAGACAAAGCCAGAATTCTAACCCAAATGTGTTTTCATTCTTCACATCTCAGCAGCACTGCCTGTGCGCTTATTAATTTAACAAAATCCGTTTGTTTTAACAGCAGTGTAGGCATAGCTATAGTGTACTATGCTGTACTTCATTCCAAGTTTTTAGTATGAATTTTAAGATCAAAGATGTTCTAGGTATGTGTGATTAGATGTTGTCTGCTGGTTTATCTACTGCATAAACCTGGTATTTAAACCCTACTCCTTTCTAAATATACTTGTATGCACACATGTACGTAATGTGTGCAGAGTATTTCTCTGTGGATTTGAGGAAAGATGGGCAGCACTGAAACACAAACACTGACCCCTATCCCACCCTTGGAATCATCCTTCCCTTGTTTTGTGACTGAATTCTGCTGGTTCACATCCCACTCTGATAGCTTCTTCTCAATCCTATCTTCTCTTACTTCTGATAATTATTCTGTAAATGATAATTTTTCTCAAAATGTAATGCCTGTGTCAGAGACTGCTGGCTGACCATCAACCCTATCTTCTTACATTTTAGGGCACAGTCAAGTAACTTTTCCCAGCTTCATGTATAGCCAGTGGAGATGACTAATCTCTTCCAGGTCAGATCCCTAAAAATATTCTATGCTTGATCCTCAATTCTCTTATGTATCTACTGGTGGAACACTGGTAAGTAAGGTGACTCAGAGTGAATTCATAAACGGTAATGCTTTGGCAGCCTGGATCCCTGACTAAAATACAAGGAACTGAGCTCCCTACCTCCACACACTCTGGATTGGACATGTCTGATGAACAATAAATGCATCATCTTTCTGTGAAACCAGTGAAATTTGGGCCTTTGTAAGTAGTAGTTAGCCCATACTAGCCAATATCAAAACTGACATTTTGAAGTGACTTACTGTCCTAATAAAACTCTGAAGTATGTACATATGTTGTCTTTGATAATGCTGCTGTGATTTTTTAAAATAAATCGAATAAAATATGGAAATGTGTGTAGCATTGCTATTGCAGGCAGGTAGCAGGTGGCAAGCAAAGTGATCAGACCGGAAAACTGAAAAGCCTTGTTTTGCCACTGCAAAATATTTGGTAAAACCATCTTCTGCACTAATCTAGTAGGCAGAGTGACTTCCAACTGAGTCTGTAGCATTGAGGGATTGAGGAAAGAGTTAAAGCATGGCTGTGATTGGCTACTACGGGTTGTCATTAGCGTTGCATGAAATAGGCTTAGACAAAATGTAGGTGGCTTTCAAGCAGAAATTAATGGAAATTCAGAACATCTGAAAATAAGGAACTTCTGGAGTTAGGAAAACCAAGAGCTTCTTGAGGAAAGTAGACAGGAACAAAACTGGTGACAGCCTGGAGCAACAAAGGCTTATAAGACTTCTCAGTTGAACGCAATGCCTCAGACCTGCATTAAATACCAGGCTCCACGCCTAAGTCTGTATTTGAAAACAGCTTCAAAACTGCCACTAGTCAAGTGAGAGAAAGAAGCAAGTCAGGGCCAGCAAATATAAAAGGTACATGTAAGAAGGAACATAGGCAGAGTTCTTCCACCCAGAATTGACTGAAAATAAATAGATCAGAAACATGTCAGTTTCTGAGCAAAGGGTGTTGCCTTCGAAAACATGAGACTGATCTAGAAAAAAACCCCGAAATTGGAAGGTAAGTCTGGAAAGAGCCATCAGAAGCTTACCCTTATACTAGCAGTACACAGGTTGCACGTCATTCATCTAGGAGAACCGACTCCCCAAGACCTGCTTCAGGACAACCATGAAGAAGGAAAAACAAAACTTTTCAATATGCAAATCCATTTGCTGTTGCCATATAGAAAACGACCCTTAAGCTCAGTAGCTTAAAATCCACAGTTTCTGTGGGTCAAGAGGCTTGCAGAAGCTTAGTTGGGTAGTTCTGTTTCAGGGTCCCTCGGGAGGTTGCAGTCAAGTTGTCAGCTGGGGCTGCAATCACCTGAAAGCTGGACTAAGGATGGAGAGTGTGCTTCCAAAGGGGTTCGGTCTCAGGCCCAGTAGGTTAGTGCTGGTGTTTGGCAGAGGTGTGAGTTTCTCACCAGGCAGACTTCCCTACTGGGATCTCATATGCCCTGGTGATACAGCAGCCAATATCCCCTGGAGAGGGTTACCTACAAGAGGGCAAGATGGAAGCCACCTGCTGTCATCCCAGCAATAGCCTAATGGTTGTCCAGGGTGATCCTACTCAATGTGAGAGAAGATGACACAAGAGACTTATGTTAATTCCCTGGGTTGCTGTAACAAAATACCATGTGTTGGGTGGCTTAAAATCATGCCATCACAGCTTTGAAGGCAAGAGGTCAAAAGCAACTGTCATCAGGGTCAGTTCCTTCTAGGGGCTCTAAGGGAGAACCTCTTCTGTGCCTGTCTACTAGTGTCTGATGTTTCCTGGCAATCCTCGTCCGTCCTTGGCTTGTAGACGCATTTCTAGAATGCTGTCTATCTTCCTGTGGCTTATGCTCTCTGCCTGTATCTGTGTTTCCAAAGCTCCCCTCCAGTTATTGAATGTAGGGACCACCAATCCACTAAGACCTCATCTTAACTTGATTATGCCTGCAAAGACCATCATTTTAAGTAAAGTCACCCACTGAGGCTTCTGGTGGATGTGGATGTTGGAGGGACGCTATTCTACCCAGCAGAAGTCTGAAAACTGGTAGCTGGCAGTCATTGGGGCCATCTTGGAAGCTCATGACAATAGCCACTGACATTCAAACTTCTGTTATTACTGTCATTGTTATGGTTATGACAGTCATTCTATCTTAATTATTCATTCTCAGGAATTTTAACCCCACAACTCTCCTTTGACAGTTCATTCTGCTTTTGTGGCTCCAACCAGCACTTCTATGCTGACAGAATGCAAACCTCTGCCAGTTGCTTTGAGTTATCTCCTGAGTTCCAAAACTCATGTGGAACATTTGGCTTTGCCTGATTCACACCTTGATGCAAGATTTTCCACGCCCTAGGAAGCGACATTTTCTTTTCTTTTCTTTTTTTTGAGCCTCACTCTGTCACCTAGACTGGACTGCAGGAGCAAGTTCACAGCCACCACAACCTCGACCTGCTGGACTCAGGTGATCCTTCCACCTCAGCCTTCCAAGTAGCTGGAACTACAGGCATGCACCACCATGCCTGACTAATTTTTTGATTTATTGTAGAGCCAAGATATTCGAAACCAGCCTGGGCAACATGGCAAGACCGCATCTCTACAACAAACCCAAAAATTACCCAGGTGTGGTTTCTTTTCCTACCCAAAATAATCACCATTGGAAGATGTTTGGGTGATGACAGAGAAGAAAGTGGATCTCCCTCGGGCATCCTGGGTCTCCCTTGGGCATCCCCCCTCATTTTTTGAGTGTCCCCCATTTCTCAGAGTAAGGAGTGTTCTTTCCTTCATCGAGAAAGGACATCTTAGTCAAAATAGCCTGTTCACATGCCTACCTAAAGATAGAGATGCTTTTCATTTTTCCTGTTATATTTTTCCAGAAAAAATAATGTATACATATATACACATATAATATACATTGTTTTACCAGATCCAGAAACCACAGGAATAGATGTGGATTATGAGTTAGAGAAACTCATATTTATAATCCACATCCATGTGTTACATACAAACTTCATATTTGCTGAAACCATAAGAAATATGATCAACTCATCAACTGTCTTTTTTAGCATGCCAGAACTCATAAAGTAGAAATTCACCCTAAAATTGAAAAGAAATTCTCCAGGAATTTGAAATATTTTCTGCAGAAAATGAAGGTCTCATGGTGACTGCTATTCATGCCATTATGAGCGAACAGGTCTGGTCACTTCGCCTGCACTTGATTTATGGCTCCTGCTTCTTGTACATGACCCTGTCCCTGGGTCACCCAGTGCCGCAGGGGCCCTGACAAGGCAGTTAATGAGGCAAGCAAGGCATCTGCTGCCTTCCCCTGGTGCCCCGCCCCGTCCCACCTGGGACATCTGGGACCCTGCATCTTGCCCTCCTCTAACTTCCCACCCAGACCTGTTTCTCCAGGCTACTCCACCACTGGATGTTTTGGTCTCACCCCCAAGAGGAGGCTCTGGGACCTCTCTCCATTTCCTCACTTGCATCCCAAGCCCTTGACAAGAGTCATAATAACTGCATAAATAAATACCCACCCCCTGAGTGAAGAACACATCAGAAGACTTGGAACCTTGGAGTGAGACACAAAAATAAGAAGAGACTCCCTTGTAGCTTTGGTCTCCTGCAACAACTGTCCCAGTGGCAGACCCAAGAGAGTATGGTGATGGCTGTGATGCCTGGCAGGCCAGGCCCAGGCCAAGTCCTCTAGTCACCACCTAGGACAGCAGGTCCTAGGGAGACTGCAGAGGCAGGGACCAGTGGCAGGCACTGGCCCACCCACACCTTCTGTGATGCTTCCTGACTGGTGGCCTTTGCAGTCTGGGGAAGTGTGCAAGAAAAATAGAAGAAATTCTTCCATGATGTACTTTTATAAAATACAAAGGATCGGGCACTCAGCAAGGTGGCGACGGGACTAGTCGAACTGTGAAGATCTCCACAAAAGGTGGCTCCTGAAGGCAGTTCCATGTGTTCCCACAGCCAACACCTAGACAGGGGATGGCTGCTATGGCCAGTCCCACGCAGCAAACTGCCTCCATCACACTACAGCCTCTGCAAGGGATTATTGCTGTGGCTGCTATCAGGTGCTGAACAGCTGCTGATGCTGTGGCTCTTGGCTCCGGCCCAGAGGAATTCCCAGCACCCTCCTCCACCTCAAGCTGCCCGCAGCAAACCAAACTGCAGTGCCCAGTTATTTCACTGGTTCCCAGTGCCTGATGCTGGACACACACCATCATTGCCCATCATAGCTGATCAACTGGGACCTCAGACGAGTGAAGAGAGAGGATCAGTGAAAGAGGAGTCACCCACTGCAGCCATTTTCCAGGAAGAGACTTGCATTGCCCCAACCATCTCCGTGCAGCCTCCACCTTGTCTTCTAAGGTCACCCTGCCAAAACAGGAGACTGTGTCTCCTACCTGAAACAGACACAGACAACTCAGTTCTGTGTGGCAGACCCATCAGGCAGCAAGCCAAGGGAACTGACCCAAGCTATGAGTAACTCTATTTGCCTGCAAAGGGGAGGGACTAGAGATCAGAGCTGAAGAGACTTTAGACACTCAGGAAAGACCCCAGAGCTAGTCTGGTATCTCGCTTTGATTTTTTATTTTATTGTTTAGACTGTTCATTTTGTTCACTTTTGTTTGCTTTTTGATTTAGACTGCCTGTTTGTGTTGGGGAAGAACACATGAAAAGGCAGAATTTTATTAGACTGTCTTTGTGTGATTACTAGTATGCTTTAGGGAAATTTCTTTGTCTGTTTTTTACTCTTTTCTGGCCTTGTGTCTCTTTTCATTCATTAGTTAATATGTATGTCTATTTCCCTCTTACTCTTCTCACCCTCCAACTTCCTCTTGACCACCCCTTCTTCCATTATTTGTCTTTTTCTTATATCCTTTTGTTCCAGGGAACAAACCTACACCCACTGCATGGACAGATTGTAAGGCAGTGAGAAGTGGGTTCCAGGGTGCCCATACACCTGTCATGGGATACTGGGATCCACAGATAGATTCTGAATCACAGCTTCCCCCTCAATTAAATCTCAAAACTGCAAAAAGTACAGCCCCCAACCCACAGTCCAGCCTCAAAAGTGAACAAAGCCAGAGGATCCTCATAAGGAAGAACAGGAGATTGAACAAAAAGAAGTAAAAACAACCCCACCTTCCCTAAAAAACAAAATTAAAGGAGGGGAGGGAAAGGGGGAGAGAAAAATCTACACAAATGAAGAAAAACCAAAAGAAGAAGGTGGGTCTCTCACAGACCCCTGGGAGGTCAGACACTGAGAAAACAGACTTCAGAAGACAAAAATGAGGAGCCCCCAGAATGACTGGTCTCAAACTACAAACCCAGATATCAAGACATTAATAGAAAGAATAAAAAGAATTGAGGAGAGAAAGAGGAAAATAGGAAGGAATTGATAACTGAGATAACAGTAGTAAAGTATACTGTGAATGAAATAAATAACAAACTGATAAGTATGGAAAGCAGAATTAGCCAAGTAGAAGAAAAAATCTCAGAGCTTGAGGATCAAAATATAGAACTAACCCAAACTGTCAAAAACATAGAAAAGAACCTTAAAAAGACAGAACAAAACTTTCAAGAGATTAGTTCAAGAGACCAAACCTAAGAGTAATTGGATTTCCTGAGACAGAAAGAGAGACAGAGACCACCCTTAAACAAACATTCCATGAAATTATTCAAGAAAACTTCCCTCTTCTCATCAGTGATGTGAAAATTCAAACACAAAAGGTTCAGAGAACACCTGCCGACAACAAATCAGAAGACCAACTTCCAGATACATAATAATTCACCTAAACAAAGAAGGTATAAAGGAAAAAGTCCTAAAGGCAGCAAGAGAAAAAAGTCAGATTACCTACCATGGAAGACCAATTAGAATAGCAGCAGATTTATCTACAGAAACCCTTCAGACTAGGAGATCTTGGAGCCCTATCTTCAAAGTTCCAAACGATAAACAATTCCAACCAAAAATAACCTACCCTGCCAAGCTAAGCTTCATCAGTGTGGGAGAATTAAAATATTTTCCAGATATCCAATCCCTAAGAACTTATGCTGCCACCAGACCACCTCTACAAGAAACACTTAAGAAAGTATTAAACACAGAAGAAAAGAAAAAAAGAACAACATTCTTCACAAGAGTACAGGAAAAAGATTAAAAACACACATGAACCAACACAAAAATGAAAAGAAAGACAACAAACAAACAGGAACAACAATAACTCTATAAGAAACTCATGATAGGGATCAACTCTCACATTTCAATAATTAGCCTGAATGTAGATGGACTAAATGCACCACCAAAAAGACATAGAATGGCAAAATGGATAAAATATCACCAGACAACAATATATTGCCTCCAAGAGATTCATCTCCCTGGAAATGACACTCACAGATTCAAAGTAAGAGGATGGGAAGCAAAATTTCAGGGGAATGAAACACAAAAGAAAGGAGAAGTCACAATTTTAATCCCGGAGAAATTCCCTTTAAGCTATCAAAAATTTAAAAACATACAGAAGGTCACTACATAATGATACAAGGTTCAATCCATCAACAAGAAATATCCATCCTAAACATGTACACACCCAGCATAGGAGCACCAACTTTTAAAGCAGCTTCTAGGTAAACTCAAAAAAGATATTGACTCTACACTATCATAGCTAGGGATTTTAGTACCCCACTCACAACCCTAGACAGATCAAGACAAAAAGTTAGCAATGAGATTTGGAGCCTCAATATGACTCTTGACCAAATGGACTTAATTGATACCTACAGAACACTCCACCCAATGACCACAGAATATACATTCTATTCATCACCACATGGAATGTACTCTAAGATCGACCACATCCTTGGCAATAAATCAAGCATAAACAAATTTCAAAAGATTGAAATTTTGCCACGCACCTTCTCGGTCCACAGTGGAATAAAAATAAACATCAACACCAACAAGGCTCCCCCAAAACACACAAAGACATGGACACTGAAGAGCATGATGCTAAAGGACTCCTGGGTCAATGATGAAATCAAAACAGAGATTAAAAGGTTACTAGAAACAAATGAAAATGAAGAAACATCTTAGAAAAATCTTGGGATACCATGAAGGCTGTAGTAAGAGGGGAATTCATATCTCTACAAACGAACATGAAGAAAATGGAAGGATCACAAATTAACAGCCTAACAAGCCACCTAAGGAAGCTAGAAAAGCAAGACCACCAAAACTCTAACTTCAGCAGAAGAATTCAGATCACCAAAATAAAAGCCCAAATCCAGGACACAGAAGACAAAAAGATAATACAAAATTCAACAAAACCAAAAGCTGGTTCTTTGAAAGGATAAACAAGATTGATGGTCCCCTAGTTAGACTGACCAAGACAGAGAGAGAAAAATCCCAAATAAACACAATCAGAAACACAAAGATGAAGTCACACTGACCCTGAAGAAATACAAAAGATCATTAGAGACTACTATGTACACTTGTATGGAAACAAACTTGAAAACCCAAAGGAAATGGAAGACTTTCTGACATCACACAAATTACCTTGATTGAAACAAGAAGAAATCAAGACCCTAAATAGAACAATAACAATCAAGGAAATTGACGATGTCATAAGAAAACTACCTACAAAAAAAAAAGCCCTGGATGAGATGGTTTCCAGCAGAATTCTATAAAACATTTAAGGAGGAAATGATATCAATCCTACTGAAAGTATTCCAGGTGATTGAGAAAGATGGAACTCTCCCCAAGTGATTTTATGAAGGTAACATCACATTGATACCCAAGCCAGGTAAAGATCCAACAAAGAAAGAGAACTACAGGCCAATATCTTTGATGAACATAGATGCTAAAATTCTCAACAAGATCCTAGCAAACTGGATTCAACAACGCATCTCAAAAGTCATCCATCATGACCAAGTAGGCTTCATCCCTGGGAGGCAAGGCTGGTTCAATATTCGCAAGACCATAAATGTAATTAAATACATCAACTGATGTCAAACAAAAACCACATGATTATATCATTAGATGCAGAAAAAGCTTTTGATAAAATCCAGCACTGCTTCTTGATAAAACCCTTGAATAATTTGTAGAACATACCGCAAAATATTAAAAGCCATCTATGAGAAACCCACAGCCAGCATACTCCTAAACAGACAAAAATTGGAGCCATTTCCCCTGAAAGCTGGAATAAGACAAGGATGACCACTCTCACACCTCCTGTTCAATATAGTATTGGAAGTCCTGGCTAGAGCATTAAGAAAAGAGAAGGCAATCAGGGGTATCCAAATTGGAAAGATGATGTCAAGTAATCTCTCTTTGCAGACGACATGATTGTATACCTTAAATATCCAAGAGAATCTGTCAAAAACCTCCTTGAACTGATAAAGGACTTTGGCAAGGCTCAGGGTATAAAATAAATGTGCAAAAGACAATCACATTTCTTTACACCAATAATAAGCAAACAGAAACCCAATTAAAAAGCACAATTCCATTCACAATAGCAAAAAAAAAAAAGAGAGAGAGAGAGACATATGTTGGCATCTTCTTAACCAGAGATGTGAAAGACCTTTACAATGTAAACTATAAAACATTGCTCAAAGAAATCAAAGATAACAAAACAAGTAAAAAAATATCCCATGCTCATGGATTGGAAGAATCAACATTGTGAAGATGTCCATCTTACCTAAGGCAATCTACAGATTTAAGGCAATACCCATAAAATTGCCAGCAGCATTCTTCTCAGATCTAGAAAAAACAATACAAGAATTCATATGGAAACACAAACGACCAAGAATAGCCAGAACAAGCCTCAGCAAAAAATAAAAATAAAAAAATAAGAAAGCAGGAAGTATCACACTACCAGACTTTAAAGTTTACTACAAAGCTGTAATGATCAAAACAGCCTGGTATTGGTACAAGAACAAGCATTGGACCAATGGAAAAAAATTGAGATTCCAGAAGCAAAACTGCAATTTCTCAACCAACTCATCTTCAACAAAGCCTCCACCACCCACCACTGGGGAGAAGAGATCCTATTCAGTAAATGGTGCTGGGAAAACTGGCTGACCACATGCAGAAGATTCAAACAGAGTCCCTATCTATCCCCATATACAATAATTAACTCTAAATGGATCAGAGACCTAAATGTAAAACCTCAAACCATAAGAACTTTAGAAAATGCAGGACACTCCCTTATGGAAGTTGGAATTAGCATTCAATTCCTGAGAAAAACCTGAAGTGCACAGGCCATAAGAGATAAGATAGACAAGAGGGACCTCATTAAACTTACAAGCTTCTGCAAAGCCAAAAAAGCCATCAAGAGTGCAGGGAGACAGCCCACAGAGTGAGAAAATGTATTTGCCAAATTCATGTCTGACAAAGTCCTAACATCAAGGATCTATAAGGAACTCAAACATGGTGAAAAGAAAAAAACAACCCCATTACGAAACGGGCAAAAGATATAAACAGACACTTCTCATAAGAAGACATATGCACAACCAACAGATGCATGAAGAAATTTCAACCTCACTAGTCATCAAGGAGATGCAAATTAAAACTACACCAAGATACCACATAACTCCAGTCAGAATGGCCATTATCAATAACAAAAAATAACAGATGCTGTAGAGGATGTGGCGAAAAGGGAACACTTCTACACTGTTGGTGGGAGTGTAAACTAGTACAGCCTCTGTGGAAACCAGTGTGGTGATTTCTAAAAACTCTAAAAATCAACCTTCCATATGACCCCGCAATCCCCCTACTGGGACTATACCCTGAAGAACTCAAATCACTCTATAAAAAAGATACCTGCACACGTATGTTTATCGCAGCATTGTTCCCAATAGCAAGATCATGGAACCAACCATGCTGTCCATCAAATGAGGACTGAATTTTTAAAATGTGGTACATATGCACAATGGAATACTATGCAGCCATAAAAAAGAACAAAATCATGAATGTCGCAGCAACCTGAATGGAATTAGAGTTTATAATACTGAGTGATCTCTCACAGGAACAAAGATCTGAGTACCACATGTTCTCACTCATAAGTGGACCTTGAACAACCACCGTAATACTATAAGAGAAGGATTGATAGTGGTGGGAAACTATGGGGGGGGCAGGGAGGGGCAGGGAGGTGGGATTAACGGCAGTCAATATCTGTCTGTGGGGGGCCCATCTCATCAATAAGGGTAACTGCACAATGCATATTTGTATACCTAACCCTTAACTGTACCCCACAATTTTAAAATAAAAATATATAAAAATAAAATAAAATATAAGATTCAAAGATCTCATTCTGCATCAAACAACAGAGAAGTTCTTTAAAGGCTGAGCAGCTAATTTTTTATCAGTAATAGGTTCGAAAGATTCACCACGAATGAATGAAAATACAGTGGCATCTCTCTTATAAACATTGCTACATGGCAGTGGCACTGAGCAGATAGTGAGCCACCTGTTAAAGAAAGCACTATCTCCCTGCCCTGATATGTCAAGAGAGGGCTGTCTTTTCTCTGGGAGACATTTTTTTTTTCTTCCTCCTTGAAACAATATAGAGAATATTTTTCTTCTAAAAAGTCAAAAGTAAAGGCACAGAGAACAGTATTGTAAATAAAGAAAATACACCACAGAATGGTAATTGCAGGAATGAAATCATTTTAAAAATTACTTCATAAAATATTAGGTTGATGCATAAGTTCGTAGTGTTTGTTTTCAGCATGGCAACACTGCGGTGTTGGGAGTCTGTTGATCGGTTTTCATTGGGAGTGACGACATTGTGCTTGGTGACTATGCCTTGCATTTTGCAGATTTGAAGAAAGTTAGTACTCTTTGTGGGCTGAAGATGATAGAATGTTTTAAAAAATGAGCACTTTCAACACATTTTTCTGTTGAACAGAGGGGTCAAGGCGGTGGAGGCGGCTCAAAACATTAGTGCCATGTCAGGGAGAATACCATGGGGAAAACAGAGCAAAAATATGGTTTGGTCAATTCAAAGAGGGCCACTATGACCTGAGGGATTCTCCACGTTCAGGAAGAATATCAGACTTTGATGAAGACTGTTTAGACATTTTAATCCACAACAACCCACGTCAGTCAACTCGAGATTTGGCAAATGTGATGAACTATGACCAGTCCGCCATTGTGTGACATTTGCATTCCACAGGCAAGTGTAAATCACTACGAACTTATGCATCAGCCCAAAGCATTTGGCAACATTAAATCAGCATTAATGTTAACGTTAATTAATGCTAGCCTTGATTACTTTTAACATTAAATCACCATTACAATAACTGCTGCAGTAGAATGAAAATGTACCAGACAGAAAAATTGACAACTCTAGGTAGCTCACGTGTGGATGCAGAACAAAACACAACGGGTTAAGAACTGGTCCTTGGTACTTAGAATGTAAAATGTGCTGGGCCTGGAGGACAAAGATCTTAGGAAAGTCAATGCATTTCTCTGTAAGTCAAAAAAACATTGTTAAAGATCACCCATGAGAAATCTATATGTGCTGCATAAGCCCTGCAATAAATTTACTCAGTACACGTGGAAATGAGTCCTTTATGAAGAACCCTGTGGCTTCTCCTCTTTGGATCCGTTGGTGTGTAAATCAATGGTCTATTCCTTTTCAGAGGAATCACTAGACCACGAGCCCCTGGAGGGCCTAGTCCACTCCCTATCCACAGCAATCTCCCGTCCCCAGACAGCCAATGGCTTATTGTATTGCTTTCCTAAAAATTGAATTGGTAAAGAGATTTGAAGTTCATTTGGAAATTTGAAATCTAAGCTATTGGGTTATTAATTAAGTAGATCACTTAGGGGGCAGAACATTTAGGAACAAAATAATCTGGTCTCTGGAACTGTCAGGATGCCTGTTGGTTAGAAGCATATGATACGTTTCTATAAACCAGGACTGAGATGTTGCTGTTGGTGTTATTTTTAACCTTCTCCTTTCCTTCCTTTTCCTCCCCCCTGCCTATTTGTTCTCATGTCCCCTTACTCCATTTTCAATTATGTTCCTCCAGATCTAACTAGGAGAATATTGCTGGGTTCCCAAGGCCACGGAGTGATATCATTTACTGAGCCCAGGATGTACGAGGTGCTAAGTGTATCCTGTGTATCATTTCATTTGTTTTACAAGCCATAGGCTGAGAATCTAAGGAATTTAGATTACTTTAAGGTAATTTAGAATCACAGAAATTCCTAATCCTAGGTCTGTTTTTCTGCATTCAGAGCCTGATCACACAGGCTCTGGGCCAAATCGCCAAGTTTTAATTCCTGAGTCTACTACTTACTAGCTATATGCCCTTGGAAAATTACTTAACCACTTGGTGCTCCCTCACCTGGAAATGACAGTTGTATCTACTTCACAGGATTATTATGAGGAATAAAAGAGGCAATCCATGCAATGGGCAACGGTCTATGAATTTATCTCATCAGCTTATTAAAATTTCCAATATGAGAGTAGATTTGTCGATGATTTTATAACTCAACCTTTTTCTGTTGCTTTAAAATTTTTGAGGCCTTGGAGTTAGGGGGAAATAAGACATGATTTTTCTATCTCCTTGAATAATTATTGCCTTTAGCCCTAAGAAATGCCCTTCTCAGCTGGGCTCGGTGGCTCAGCCTGTAATCCCGCGCCTTTGGGAGGCTGAGGTGAGTGGATTGCCTGAGCCCGCGGGTTCGAGACCCGCCTGGGCAGCGAGACCTCATCTCTACAATAAATCAAAAAATCAGCCAGGCATGGTAGCACATGCCTGTAATTCCAGCTACTTGGAAGGCTGAGGCGGAAGGATCGCCGGAGCCCAGCATGTCGAGATTGTGGTGACCGGGAGTGGCCACTGCACTCCAATCTGGGCGACAGAGTGAGACTCCAACTCAAAAAAAAAAAAGAAAAAAAAGAAATGCCCTTCTCTATCCTTCCAGATTTTCTTTAATCCATTCTTAGAGCATTTGTCTTTTATTAATAAAATAATAAATTGCATTAATAATTTAGTTAATTTAAGTTTTTAAATTTATTCCTAAGTATGTTATCTTTTTTGTTACTCTTAAAAATAAGGTATTATATTCTATAATATTCTAATCAATTATTTTTTCTGCATATGAAGGCTATTGATTTTTGTGTGTAAAGTTAATATACTATTACCCTAATGAATTCTTCCATTGTTTGAGTTATTATTGCTTCTCTACGGCTTTTCAGATATGCTGTCATTTCAACTATTAATAATGGTTTTACTTCTATTCTAATTTTTATGCCCAATTGTTCTCTTTTGCTTAATTTCACTGGCTTTCCATAACACAATTAATAGTCACAAGACTGGACATCCTTGCCTTGTTTCTGATCGTGACAGGAATGCCTCTGGTCTCCCCACTAAGAGTCTGGCTTTTTAAAAAATGAGATATTTGTGTATTACAATGTTAATAACATATCTATCCATACCTTTCTTCCTGAAAGATTTTAATAGAATGGGTGTTGGATTTTGCCAAAGTCTTTTTAAACACTTTTAGAGATAATGATACTGTTTTTCTTCATAGACCTATTAATATGGGACGTTTTAGTAATAAATTTCTTAATACTGAACTAGATATGCATTTAGTCTATAAATTCCTCTTATCCATGATATTCTTTTTCTGTTAATGCAGTTTTCTAATCTGTTTACTAAATTATTATAATTAAGATTCTTGAATCAATATTCATAAACAACATTGACCTATTTATTCTTTTTGTTATGTTCATTTGTGTCAATGTTAATCTTTATTTATAAACTGAATTTAGAAGGTTTTACTCATTTTCTGTCCTCTGGAACAATTTTTTTTTAACTTTGGAATTATCTGGTCTTTTAATGCTTTGGTAGAATTCCCCTGTGATAGTATCTGGGCTTAATACATTTTTGTAAAATAATGCCCTGAAAAACTTTTCTATTGTTTTATGGGAATTATTTTAAGTTTTTTTCTTTCTTTTGGGATCTATTTAGATCAATTTTATTTTCCTGAAATATTATTTACATAGAGATATAAATTTCTTACGTTATTTCAAGTTCTTTCTGTATCTATAGATATGTTGCATATTTATATTTGCTCCCATTTTTCTTCCTGAAATTGGTTTCTTCATGAAATTAGCAAGTGTATTTTTTGTATCTTCAAAGAACCAAGACTTTGAATCATTAGTTGAATCTAATATTTTCCTGTTCTATATCTCATTATTTTTTTCCTTTTTTTATTATTTCCTTCTTATGCTTTCATTCTGTTTACTTTGTGGTTCTTTGAAGAACTTCTTAAGTTGGAAATTCACTTCATTTGTTTCACTCTTATTTTCACTGCTAGTCATTTAAAGGTATGAATTGTCCTCTACTCGGTGCTTTGAGTCTATCCCATTAATTCTGATATGTAAGTTCTAATTTTTTTCCAGAAATTCCAGTTCATATTTTCCCTGTCCCCAAGAGCTGTTTAATAGAAGGTCTCAAATTTCCATGGAAATAATTTTCTAAATTTTTAAAATAATCCCTTTTTAATGTTTTTTAGGATTTTTATCAAAGAGTTTTGTTTGTAATATATTTACTATACAGGATTGACCAATGACCTCTTGGTGATGTAATATATATCATAATTTTTGTGAATGATTTACAAGAAATTCTGTGAAAAGCATATTCCTTATCTTTAGGTTATAGTGTGATACAATAGACAGATATAGATATAGACACACATATTGCTTTATTTCTGATGCTATTTTGTACTTTTACTTTTGTATATTTGACCTATCTCCCACCACAAGGAGTATGTTAAAGTTTTCTATTGTTAGTGTGTTGGCATCTCCTATAATGTCTGCTTTATGTAAGCAGTTGCTCTTTGATGCATAGATATGCATAATTGTTAAAACTGCCTTGTGCGTTTTAGCATTAGGAAGTCTCCTAGTTTAATACCTTTTTGCCCAAACTCTACTTTGCCTAAAGTTAGAACTGCAATACCAATTTTCTCATAGTTTCCATTTCCCTGGTACACTTTGTTTATCTCTTTATTTGTACGCTATCTGATTTGATATGTTGGGATGTGTCTGTTTACAACATGGATTTGGGTTTAGTTTATGTGCCATTGCAAAAAATAATTTTCTTTTAATAGATGAGTTAATCCTGTTCACCTTTTTTGATATGATATATATTTGTCTCCAAACTGTCACACAGTTGTTTTTGTTTGTTTTAAGACAGAGTCTCACTCTGTTGCCCAGGCTGGAATGCAGGGGCAGGCTCACAGCCACCACAGCCTCGACCTGCTAGGCTCAGGCAATCCTTCTGCCTAAGTCTTCCAAGTAGCTGGAACTACAGGCATGCACCACCATGCCTGGCTAATTTTTGTTTGTTTGTTTGTTTGTTTTAGAGATGAGGTCTCACCAAGTTGACCAGACTGGACTCAAAACCCTGGATTCAGGTAATCCTCTCATCTCAGTTTCCCAAAGTGCTGCGATTACAGGCTTGAGCCACCGTGCCCAGTTCCACACAATTTTATGTTATAATGGCTGGCTGTGTTATGTCATGTATACTGTTTATTCTTTATAGAAGGACTCTTCTTTGTTACTAATTTTTAATTTTTTGAGGGATTTTTGGAAAGCTTATACTTTTGTTCCAGTCGTTCATGTATATTTATGCCTTTAATAATACCATAGTCCTCCTTTTTCTTTTAACCTTAGCATTTGCTTTCTGGTCTGTGGAGTGTGAATACTATCATTTGACTCACACTTATTTTCTACACACTAGTCAACAATCTTGTTCTACTTCCCTCCTAGTCTCTTCCTTTATTTCCCATTCTTTGCTTCTTTCTCCTGTGTCTGAACATATAAACTCTTGTTTTGATGTAGCACAATAATTAAAAGTAATACATTATCACTGGGTCCTGTGTTCGAGTTCCCTCAGTTAAAGATGAATGTCCTCTAGTGGATGTCTGAGAAGGCCCTGAGTGCCCTATACTCCTGAGTTCTGGCACATGCTCGGTTCTGTTGGAATCAAACGTTGATGCCTGGAGGACAGCCTGTTTCTAAGCTTGCCTAATTCATTTAACTAGGCAAACCATGTGATAGTGTTTTTTTCTGAAGGCTCCAATGAATGTTTTTTTCTAAACGACATCTCAGATTTCATACTTCAGTTCAATTTTCCCAGTAAAATAGTAGCTGCTTTCTTATTTTTTATTATAAAGATATGGGGTACAATTCAAGGTTAGGTATACAACGTTGATTATGCAGGTATCCTTGTTGATGAGGTGTGGCCCTCCCTCCTCTAGCAGTTTCCTTCAACTGCCAACACTACCTCCCCCTCCCCTGACAGTTTCCCACTACTGCCAATCCCTTTCTTATAGTATTATAATTGTTCAGGGTCCAATTATGAGTGAGAACATATGGTACCTTCAACATATAGATTTAAGTTTCTTCCTATTTTTTCCAGAAAACTTACTTGGATTACTGTTTGAAATATTGGTTCATTTTCTTTATTTTGTTTCTCACTTCTTCAAGATCTCCATTTATGTCTATTTTGGACCATTTTTTAAATTCTGTCTTCCCTATCAACCACTTTCACTCTCATCAATTTTACTTTTGCTTATATTATTTTACTCTTTCTCATCGTTATTCTTCTGTATTCAATATTCTTTATTAAATTTTCATTTCAATTATTCACCTTAAGGCACCTGATGCAAATTTTTCTTCACTTTTGAGACTGTTCCATATTTTTCCTGATTTCTGTTAGCTTTGATAAGTATATATATTGTGTGTATGTAAATATGTCCCCACACAAATTATACAAGGGAGGCCCTCCCACCAAAAAACAGGAATTATCTTTTGAAGGGTGAGCCCCTTGGAGTATAGGCTTCCCCTGCAAGGTAAATGTTCTAGGAACCAATCGGCATCGATGTACCAGCTAGTGTTGTGAGAGGCTGCATTTGACTTCAGTGAAATCTCTTTTGGAGATTTTTTCAGTGTGTTTGCCTATTTCATAATGAGTGATTTTTTAGTGCACCTGCCCACACCACGCTGAGTGTTCTTCAGTTTTTGACCAAAAATGGCATGACCCCCGTGCCCCAACCTCCCTATGATCTTACCCTGAATGACTTCTTTTTGTTTCCCTGATTGAAAAAGTCTTCGAAGGGAAACGTTTTGCCCATGTGGAAGAGCCGAAACCCAAAATGACAGAAGCACTAAAAGGCATCAAAATTGATGAGTTCAAAAACTGTTTTGAGCAATGGAAAAAGCATCTTGATAGGTGTATTGCATCTAACAGAGAGTACTTTGAAGGTGACTGGGGTTTAAACATGTAAGAATAAATACATAATTTTTTATAAATTATAGGGTTTTTTCGGTCCCCCTTATATATATTTATATTACATGTATACAGATGTTATATATACTCACAATTTGTATAGCTATTTTTCAGAGTTTTAACATATGTGTTCAGATAGTATCTATTCAGAATATATTTACATATATTCAGATTAATATATATTTAAATTTTACAAATACATGTAATTCTTCTTAGAGTGCTCGATTAGTTTTCTTCAGTTTCATAGTTGAGTGGAAAGAATTTTCATCAGTGGAAATGTTTTAATTTACATTTTCCCTTTTCTTTCTTAGAGAAGCTTTGTATAAAGTTGCTTTGATTTTTTCCATTACTAGGCATTTGTGGACAGGATTCCTAGTTCAGAAACCTCTATCAGCTTAGTAAAGCATACTGTATTAAGTGGTAATATCGATGTTGATAAAAGGGGAGAGGTTGGTGTATTGTTTTATTGTATCTGCAAATTCTTCCCTTTCAGACACAGCAAAACACAACAACTTGGTTTCCATTTCATTTTCATTTCCAACTCTCCTATTTATCATGGAGTCTCTGAAGCACCTGTCTCCTGTTCTTCAAACCTAGTGGCTTGTATTGGTGATGGACACTCTTGGAATTTGGTATTTGCATCTTCTCTTTTAGGTAATTGAAATATTTGGAATTATCTACCCACTAGCAATTAGGATGCTGAGCTATGTGTGACTTGGGCTTATTTGTGAAGGTATGGGCTTCTGGGAAGATATGTGACAAGATCAGGTGCAGGGCATTTCCTTGGTCATCAAACACAATAGTTCATTCGTTCCATCATCTTATGTCATTTATTTTCCTTAAGAGTAGATATTTCCATTCTCTTTCCTACCAAAGAGCTGCACAGTTTTTTAATAATGTGCCTATGAGTGAGAGTTTTCATATTTATCATGACTGCAACTTAATGTCCTTTTCATACTAAAGATATATGTCTTTTTAATTCTAGAAAAAATTCAACCATTATGTTTTTGAATATTACTCCTTCTCCATTACTTCATTATCTTTCTGCCATTCTTATTTGATACAAGTTAGGACCTCAATTTCTATCCAAAGTGTCTTTTTTTTTCCTTGCTAGTAACAAAATTTTCATTTTTGAACTCTTGGGACCATGACCATGTTAGTAAGGGAGCTAGAAACTTGGGAAAACATTACATTTCTGTTACCAATTACACTAATTTGTTTTGAGGAGTTAATAATGCAGAAAGATTAAAGTGACACTTATTATCAAAATAATCACTCTATCTCAAATAATTCCAAGTATTTGTGAAAGACGTTCCATCCACATCTCTTCAAATCATATTGCATACTACTATCTACTATTACATAACTATCTACAAAATGACTCATTGTGAAAACATTAATTAGCACTGTCCATAATCCAGATAGTAAATTTAGAGTGGAGAGATATCGTTTTATATTTGGAGACAGCAGGTCTTATGTTCTCTCCAATTCTGCCACTCTTTTCTTATGTGGTTTTAACAAATACAAGTAATTTTTTTGTTTGTTTCTCCAGTTACTAAGTGGAAAGAGTCATTCCATTAGAATACATAATAAAAATACCTGATATGTGCCTGAAACAAAATATTTTTTAATCTAAAGTATGTAAAAACATTTTTTAAAAAAAGTAAATAATAGTTTTGTGGGATTCTTTTTTTTCCTTCTAAAAGTTCATCAAATTTTAAAATTCATACACACTACGACTGACACTAGAATATGCAAACATAAGGCAATGTCCTAGAGTTTTGACATCTACTGCAGCATACTGATTTCACCAATGTGGGAAATGACACAAAGTTAGTGACAGGAAAACAAACAAACAACAACAAGGCCAAGTCTCCTGACTTCCCTGCTTAGTGTTTTTCTATTTCCATTACCCCATACTGCCCCAATCATGCTGGTTTAGAACATCAACTCACATTAAAAATCTGGTGTTTCAAAGTGACTTTTCCATGTTTGTTATATTTTAGATATCAATGGACTAATTGTTTGGTTATCCTGATTGGCTTTATGAAATTCATCTGGGAAACACCTATAAGTACTTGGCTGGTCCCTGAATAAATGCATGCAAAATTAAGGAGTCTTTATCCTCATTAGCAATAGGTGCCTGAATAACTAATGTCAAAGAAAGAAGGTAGCCAATGGATGTCCATTGCATTTAGGATTGCATATATTATCACACGCAGTGTTGCTGTCAAACTCCTCCTTCACTTTGAAATAGCAGCATCATTTTGCAAATATCACAGATTCTGCTAGTCTTCGAGCTAAACTGTGGTGTAGCCAAGGACATGAAATGAGAGTAACTTTGTATTTGCTGCCAGAGCATTTTAAGTTTTTGTCATGATTCCTCTTAGTTTAGAATCTCTTGTGCAGTTCTCCTCTCATTCCAGATGAGCACTTCACAAATAGAAATAGTGGGCAATAGATAAGGACCCGGTAATTATGTTGACTGCTAGGTGGTAAGATTAGGAACCTATAATTTAAAGCAATGACTGACTGAGCTTTCTAATTCATAGGAGGTAGAAAATGAGAGTACATTTGTATGGAGGAAATATTTTTCAGTCCTCAGGTGCTACTATCCACAGGCAACTGTTTCTCTATTGTAAGTATGTCTTGACTGTTAAAAATATGCACAAATAGCTAAGAACTAGTCATTAGTATAAAACTACAACACACAAAGCCAGAGCAAAACACTACAATATTGAAATGTAATTATAATTTTATAAACAAAGTTGCCTGGAATTTTTGATTTTTCTGACCAGGAGTGGTATGAAATAGCTGTTTTGTTCAACCTTCATATTTACCATACCTAATTCAATTCATAGTAGGATCTTGTCTCTGACCTCTGCGATGAAATGTTTCTTTTATTCTCAATTCTGGAGGATGAAGAGCATTTAACAAAAGCTCTGGGGAGCTGATTTAAACTAACCCAGGCTTCTGGAGGCCGGGCTGACAGATTGCAGCACAGAATGCCAATGTATTAGTTTATGATGATGAGAAAATAGACAGTTTTTCAATGACCAGCATCCCTGTGCTCAGTCTCCAAGGAAGCTCCTGTCTCAGAAACACACTTGGGAGACAGAATTGAGCACATAACTCAATAAACAAATGATAATTACCAAATGTTTTGTTTTTGAAGATGATAAAGAAATTTATCTCTTTGAAGAGCATTTTTAAGCGTGCTCATAAAACCATTGCTGTATAAAAAGAGAAACCGTAAGAAATATTGGTGTTGAAACACATGATTGAACATACACCAGAATGTTGGCAGCAGACTGTTGGGAAAAAAAATAGCTTCATTAAAAAGAAAATGTCTAGAAAATCAAATAAAAAGAGATTCCTTAGTAAATTCCATGAATTCTCAGTAAAGATTAAACTGAAAAAAAATACAGCATTTTTCTCTTATTTCTCTAACACCTATGTCACCAAAGCGACATAGGAAATTTAATTTTCAAAAATTTGGCATAAAACTGAAACAATATATTTTCCCTTAAATTTGAATATTCTTGGTATCTTACTGAAGTATATCATCAGAAAAGTTCTTGAACAGCCAAGAATTAAAATTAAAAGTCATTTATATAATTAAATAATAATTAAACTTACTATTCTGGAAAAACAACAAATGCCTAGGACATACTGAAATATCATTTACTGAGTAACTCATCTTCCCTTCACTGATCTGGAGCACCACTTTTAATACATATTTCATTTTCATATCTGTCAAGCTCATTACCAGCCCTTGGTGTTTCACCTACCTAACATTATAGTACATTTCTCGAGATGTCTGGAAGATCAAGGCTATCCAGCAGCTGCACTGGAGAAGACTTACGTTTGTCCCTGGGGGTGCTTAGACATCTGGTCTTGATCCTTGGTCAAAATAAGGATGGGTTGGGCTGGCTAATGATTTGCAATGGGCTGTTTAACATTCAACAGTTCCCTGGAGATGCTCAGTATTGGCCTGTTTACCCTGTCTAGGGACACATGAAGACATGATTTGCATCTACTGTAACTGGTCACACTCTCTGGCTTTAGCAGCGTGGCCAACAGGTCACACAAGATGCCTCCACACATTCTGCCTGGTTGCTCCAATACTAACTTAAGCCTGCCGCATTGAGTTCTATTTCTCAGATGCTCGTGAAGCACATCCTGTGAAAGTGAGAGGGGACCTGAGGATCGCCACACCTGGACATGTGTGGACTGCCCCAAGGTTATGGTCATCTGCATTTTCTCCTGTTTTTATCTTTATCATCACGCGTGTGAGTGAACCCTCTGGGGCTCATTAATCATTCTGATAATCCCACTCTGAGTAGTCCATCCAGTGTCTTATATGACAGGGACCCCATTATTAATTTTCAACAATCAGCTGAATTCTCATGCACTTCTACAGATTTCAGAAAAAGACCATTCAGGTTGTGAAAGAGAAAAAGCATTCAGATTTTGATTATAATTTTGCTAAATAGATAGACGTAATTATTGAGTCAGAATCACCACCTTTACAGCATTCCTCCTTCCTTTCATGCTCTTCAGTTCAAAGGGAGGTGAGCACATTCATGCGTATGAAAGATAAAAGCAGCACAGCAGGGTGCATGTGCAAGTAAGAGAATGGAGAGGGAAAATATTGAAAGTCATACAGATGGGCAATTTCCAGAGTGTCTCCAAAATATTTGAAAAGCTAACTTTTATGAAATGCTTACCAAGTGCCAGGCACTGTTCTAAATACCTTGCATAAATTACTTTTAATCCTTACAAAAATATATGAGGTTGGAATAGATTAGAGAGAGAGAGAGAAAGAGACAAATGATAGGAAGATAGATAGATGATAGATAGTTATTGACAGATGATAGATAGATAGACTAATAGATGATATATAGATAGGTAGATAGTTATAAATGATAAACAGATGATGAATGAATAAATAGATGACAGATAGATTAGAGATTCCCATTTTTCAGACAAGGACTCTGATGTACAGAGAAGTAACTTCTTCATAGTCCAGCAGAGAGGACAGGCAGGTTTCAGAACAGGGAGTGTGGCCCCAGAGCTGGAGTTCTTAACAACTACTCTGGACTTCCAAACAAATTCACTAGTAGTGGTCCAGAATGCGGTAAAGTTAGCATGAAATAATTAACTACAGGGACCCTGCATCTTTGGAGGAGGTATCTTGTCTGTATGTCACACCCCACTTGCTTACACTAGTCGAGGGAGGAGCACGATTTCTGCAGGAAATATTTCATGTTGTACACAGGTGGGATCATAGTGCTTCAGTTCATGTTCTTCACCAGGATGTGACCCTTCTCCACACCCTCCACTGAGGCCCATGTGGCAGAGAATACAGAGAGTGAATCACGCCACACAGGGGACACAGAACAGAAAGGGAACCTGAAGCGACATACCCAGGGCAGTTGTTCCTAGAGTAGTTGCTGTGTAAACAGCCCTTTCAGCACAAATCCAAATGCTCACAGCTTGGCAGGAACCAGCAACTACAACTGCACACCAAAGGGATTTTGAACATGCACCAAAGCAAAAGCTAAGGACACTCTGCAAATCTATAAGCTCCCTGAAACTTGAGAGCATTGGGCAAGAACAATGGGGTGGCAGAGAGAAGGATCAGGAGGACCTGAAAGACCAAACTGGACAAGAAGGGAGGACTTCCCTGACATCAGTCAGGTAGTAATTGAAGAAAACCAAAGTCTCCAAAGCCTCCATGCTTTATGACAAGGGGCAGTAGTTCTAGCATTCCTAATTCAGAACACAGGTTGTATCACATTCAGTCAATGCTTTCTTTTCTTCAAGGTAAATTGTGTCTCCTCGCATTTTTAAAATACTCTAGGTGGACCCCATTTGTATAATGATAGTCAAATAGTCAAAATCTTCGTGTCTCTAGTGAATAAATCCAAGTGTTTTGCAGACAGTTGATCTATGCAGGCTAGATTGAATATACTCAGCTAAAACCTTCACTACTTAAGGATTTAAATGAGCACCAGCCACAGGCAAATGTAAGCTGCTTTGTAATTCAGTAAACGGGTCCAAGTGTTCTCATCTCTGCTTCTGGAATCCAGATTTCTCGGGTTTAGAGGAGTCCTAATTAGCTGAAGTTAATAACATTTACACAAATCTCCACTGCAGCGTAAGCCTCTTACAGCCTGAGGACAGAACATAATCTTACGTAATCACTCCTCTTATCTACAATGGCCTCCATCTCATTAGATACGATTGTCCCATATGGGTGGCCTGGCAGCAAGTAGACGCCTGCTCTGTGCAACGATTCCAGCCGGAGCCTGGTGAAAAGATGCTTTGGAAGGACAACAGATGGAACAATGCCCATGATTTGCACCCAGACTCACTCACGCAAGCCAAGGTTTATTTGCTGAAGTGCAAGATTTGGACTCATTCCCCCTTGACTTACTTGTAAATACTCTCGACTTCTTCAAATATCCTTTCTGCCCCCACCTTCCTAGATGTCTCTACTTGCTTCGTTCTATACCCTGTGCTGCCCAGGAATCAGTGTCTTTAACACAGTATGGGGAGTGTGTGGCTCCAGGCAAGACAAGCGTCCTGATCTCCTGCATCCATGCTAAGGAGTTATTCTGGTCCCAGCCTCCAGCTTAGAGGAATGTATCTATGAGTTGCCAAGTTCCAGCCTTCCCATGCTGTAGGCCATGAGGGCCAGAGACAAGGAAGTTCAAATTTGCAAAGTATTTTCCATCAGTATAAGAATTATAAGTCATTTTTGGCATTCACCATTTATTCTAAAAGAGAAACTCATTAGAACATTTCATGAGCTCTTGTATTTAGGAGGCCAAAAAGAAAAGCAGACTTATCATTTTCCAGATAAGTTCATACACAAAATAGTCAGAGAACTAGAAAAATCCTCAATTCTATTCCGTTCCTTCCCAGTCATGGTAACTCTAAATGCCCGTGTACCCACCCACCACTGTACTATGGCAGAAGTAACAGTGCATCACTTCTGAACTTAGGTTATGAAAGACACTCTACTTTCCTCTCTCTCTCTCTCTCTCTCTCTCTCTCTCTCTCTCTCTCTCTCTCTGTCTGTTTCTCTGTCTCTTTTCTCTCTTTGTCTTTCTGTCTCTGTCTCTCTTTCTCTGTCACTCTCTGTCTTTGTCTGTTGGTCTCTCTCTGCCTCTTTTCTCTTTTCTCTCTCTGTCTCTGTCTCTCTCTCTGTCTCTGTTTCTCTCTCTACTCTCTCTCTCTCTCACACACACACACACAAACATACATTTTTTTCCCAAATCACTCATTATGGGGAAGCCAGCTGCCATGTCAGAAGCAGTCCCCAGCGAGGAGCTGATGCCTCCTCCCAACAGCCATGAGAGTGAGCACAGAAGCAGGTCTTCCAGCCCCATCGGGTCTTCAGATGATGAAGTCTTGGCCAACAGTTTGCCCACAGGGACCTGAGCAGAAGCGCCAACCATGCCATTCCCAGAACCCTGACTCTCAGAAATCATATGAAATAACACTAGTTTATTGCCATCCCCTGCTTGGTTTTGGAGTCGTTTGTGATGTAGCCACAGGTACTGCATATGCCAGGCTTCAGGCGCATATCAGAAAGCCATCATCATGTCCTGGGTTATGGGTGTCTGCTCTGGTTAGCTTTGGCAACTGCATCTCCTTCACACATTCCTCAGATGAGTTTTCACAGAGAAGAATACCAAAGGTAGGGCTAAGCTTCATGATGATAACTTGGGTGAGATGCAACCTCTGGAAGAAGCCTCTTAACTAGTATTGTCTACCTAAGAAGAATAGCCTAGAATGAGGGCTAGCAGTTCTCATTAAGCCTTAATGAGAGTTCTGGGGACTGAAGCATTCAGAAATATCATCAGTTGGTATTCTCCAGATACCTCGGATTACCTCACAGAATGTATCAAGTTGCCATGTTAAAATTTTCTTTATTATTTATATGCTTCTATGAATAGGATACCTTGCTTTCCAAAACAACCTAGCACATGAACAGGTTTTAATTAAACACATCAGAATAAACCAGTAAGAATGAGATTCTGCCACCTAAGTAAAATTCCAGATAAGAGTAATTTTTAGACTGACAATGATATGGAACTAGACTCAAGACTAAATGAAAACTGCTAGACATAGTTCTAGGTTATTCCTCTTATGCAGACAACTCTATTTGAAAGGGCTTCCCCTGGGATTTACGTCTCAACTCAAGTTATCTTAAGCTTATCCCTACACTTGATTCTGTCTTCCATGAAAAATGAATAGATAAGCCAAGATCTGAGGATTCAGGAAGAACTAAAATCAGAAGGAAGTCTTCAGTCAAAAAACAAGTCCTCTTTCCCCTCTTAAAAGTACACAACAAGATAAAATCTAGTCAAAAAGCTTAGATTGAACTCTGCGCCATAAGACACAAGAGTGGGAGAGCCGCTGGGGTGGCCCTGGTGTGACCCGTGTGGAGCCACTTCTAATCAGGGTCTGGGTGGATGCTTTTCATTTACTGTTGTTCCTAGATTATGCCGTGTGAATGTTCTAATTATAAACTCTATGTGGGTCAGCATGCAATAAAACTCTCGCCTGTCTGGCTAACCACAGTTTTCATCTGTCACAGAGAATGATCAGATTAATTTGGCAAGGCTTGTTTTTCACAAAACTATAAGATTTTTTTCAGAACCATGTAAATTCAGTGCCAACACATAATTTTACCAATTTTTTGGTTGGTCGCAGAGGCTCAAGACTGTAATCTCAGCACCTTTGGGAGGCCTAGAAAAGAGGATTGCCTGAGCTCAGGGGTTCGAGACCAGCCTAGCAACTTGGTGAGACCTTGTCTCTACAATTAAAAAAAAAAAAAGTCAACTGTGGTAGCGCACCTGTAGTTTCAACTCCTTGGAAGGCTGAGGTGGGTGGATCGCTTGAGCCCAACAGATCAAGGCTGCAGTAGCCATGAGTGTGCCACTGCACTCTAGCCTGGGTGACAGAGTGAGACTCTGACTCAAAAAAAAATTTTTTTTACCAATTTTTAACACTATAAATATATAAAATCTGACTGGGTGTGGTGCCTCACACCTGTAATCCCAACAATTTGGGAGGTCAAGATGGGAGAATTGCTTAAGCCTAGTAGTTCAAAACAAGCTTGGGCAACATAATGAGATCTCTACCCACCCCCTAAAATGAGCCAGATGTGGTAGCATGAGCCTATAGTCTTAGTACTCAGGATGCTAAAGTGGGAGGACTGCTTGGGCCCGGGATGATGCAGCTGCAGTGAGCCATGGTTGTGACACTGCATTTCAGCATGGGTGAGAGAAACTCTGTCTTAATTATATGAATATATACTTATACCATTTATATCACAATTATAAATATTAATATTGATATATGATTTAAATATATATTTATATTCTAAGATACTAAAGAGTATTGCAAAGAAGACAGTGCTTTTCTGGAGCTAATATAATGACGACATGATTTTTAAGAATTTTTAAGATATTCTTCCTAGACTAGAAACAAAAGTTAATCTTGTATATATATATACAATAGGGTTTTCTTCTCCAAGTGTGATGACCTACCTTAGACTTGTCAGAATTACACTTCAGCACGCAAAATGGTGCTGCACTGGAGGGGTATTTGGGGCATAATCATCCTTTTCACAAGCTCTGGAGCTATTAAGTTTGAAAACTGATCATCTAAGAGGTGACCTCCATGGTCTAATTAAATAAAATACATTTTCCCATATTATGACTCTATCTAAATGTTTAAATACATTTAATGAAAAAAGTAACATATCTGCATTTTATATTTTTAGTTCACCTTAAAATGAATTGGGGAATCGCCTTGTTCTTGAATGTAGGACCCGTCCACATCTTATTCACATGGCACTTCACAAAACACCCTGTCCACATGTGATGAATGAGCAAATGAGCCAATGAGTGAGAGGGTGATGGAGTCTTTTCCTGGTTCGAGTCATGCCCTATCTGTTACTTACAAGAATATCATAATACTGTTTGTGGAAAAGACATCTGTCTCTCCATGTTTATTGCAGCACTATTCATAATATCCAAGCTATGGAATCAACCAAAGTGTGCATCAAGAGATGGATGGATCAAGAAAATGGAATACTATTCATTCACACAAAGGAATAAAATCCTGTGTTTCATAACAACATGGATGAGCCTGGAGGACATTATATTAAGTGAAATAAACCAGGTACAGAAAGACAAAGAATGCAGGTTCTTTGAGAATCTGCAAGCTAAAAATGTTGATCTCATGGAAGTAGAGAGTAGATTAGTGGTCACCAGAAACCGAAAAGAGTAGATAAAAACAGAGAATAAGAGGAGCTTTGTTAATGTATACAAAATTTACAGCTAAGTAAGAGAAATAAGCTCTACAATTCTATATAATATAGGGCAACTAAAGTTAACAATCATTTATCATAAATTTTCAAATAGAGAGGATTTTGAATGTTCCCAACACTAACGAATGATAAATGTTTGAGGTAATGAATATGCTAGTTACCCTGATTTGGTCATTATGCATTAGCTGTATCAAAACATCATTATGTACCTCTATGAATATGTACAATTATTGTCAATTTTAACAAATTTTAAAATATAATAATACTGATGATCTAATTGCATGATTAAGCAGGTCAGTGCCAAGACTCCAAAACTGAGGGAATACCCTCCCTAAGAAATGTTGGAAGAAGCTTTCCTCCCAACTGCCTCCTAAAGAGAAAACTGCCCTGTGTCCCTCTCAGCTCTGCTACATCAGACACTCTAAGATAGCAAGATCCCCTTTTCTGCCCCAAACCAGCATTCTATTTCTTTTTCCATAATGAAAAACACATGGAATATAGATGGAAGACAGTAATGTAATCTGTTTCCCTATAACCAGTTTTAACTCATTTCTTTCCCCTCTTCCTCCTCCACCTCCTCCTTCTTCTTCAGTTTAATTTTTTTTTCAATAGCTTTAGGGCACACATGATTTTTGGTTACGTGGAGGTGTTGTATGGTAGCAAAAAAAAATCTGGGTTTTAAGTGTACCCCACTTAAGAGAAGAAAAACAACTGCCAAGAGCATGTATCTCTGGGCCCCTTCATTTTTTATCCTGACTACTAATTTGATCTCCAGAAATTTTGCCTTTAATTTGTAGGGTCTATAATATTCCAGAATCTCAGCACATGCTAACTATTTTTTGACCCTTTAAAATGAGGGGATTAGGCATGCAGACCACCACCCACAGTCAAAAATTTGAGAATCTTTTTATTCCCCCCAAACATAACTATTAATAGTCTATTGTTGACCAGCAATCTTATCAATAACATGAACAATTAACATATATTTTGTATGTAATATATATTACATATTGTATTCTTACAATAAAGTAAACTAGAGAAAAAAAGTGTTGTTAAAAAAACCATAAGGAAGAGAAAACCTATTTCCTATTCATGGAGTGAAAGTGGATTATTATAAAGGTCTTGGTTGTCATCATCCTTATGTTGAGTAGACTGAGGAGGAGGAGCAGGAGGAAGAAGGGTTGGTCTTGCTGACTCAGGGATGGCAGAGGCAGAAAAAATCTGCATATAAGTGGACCTGTCCAGCGTAAGCAACATAGCTCTACAAATCAAAAATTAGCTGAGCATGGTGATGCCAGCCTGCACTCAGGAGGCTGAGGCAGAAGGATCACCTGAACCCATGAGTTTGAGGCTGCAGTGAGCTGTAATCACGCCACTGCATACTAGTCTGGATGACAGAGTGAGATCCCAACTTAAATAATAAAAAAAACGGAGGTCACACCTCATCAACAAAGATACCTGCATAATGAACATTTGTATACTTAACCCTAAATTTAACTTCACATCTTTAAAATAAATTTTTTAAAAAGTGGACCATGCTGTCCAAGGGTCAAGTATACTTTAAAGCGATGACTTCCAGCAAGATGACGAGGGCGCAGCATGGTCTGTGAGACCCTCTGCGAAAGAGAACACTCATGAAGTTCTCTCCCAAGGGCTGCAGCTCCCATCTTCCGCAGCCTGCTCTTCACAGGGAGCTCAGCTGCCACCATCACCCTCCGTCGCTACTCAGATATAACGGTGGTCTGGGTTGCTCCCACAGTAGGGGATGTCACCGCTGCGGTCATTGCCATCTCATGCCTGAGGTGACCCACGACTTCAGACAGTGAAGCCCCCCGCAAGCAGGATCTTCTGAGATCGTCCTGGCTGCTACTGCCACTGCCACAAAGCGCCCCTAGCCAGAAGACAGGCCTGTAGAACTCCCCCCGCCTCCATGTACGGGGAAGTTGCCGCAGCAGGTCACGAATACATAACCTGCTCACTCCCCTCTGTACTGGAGCCGTGAGATAGCATCACCTACTGGGGAGCCAAGGTAACAACATCAAAATGGGAAAGACAAAGGCTCATCCCTCTTGATAAATAGAAAAGGCCAGATCTCAGTAATAGACTGGGCAGGGGGCCTATCTGAACTGTTCTTCACAGCAGGCCAGAGGCAACTGAACCTAACTGTGTACAATTCTACCAGCCTGCAAAGACAGCTAGAAATCAGAGCTGAAAGGACATTGGACTTAAAGGAAAAGTCTCAGAGTGTGCTTGGTTGGTTCTGTTAGTCTACTGACTTTAATCTATCCCTTTTCCCTTTTTTTTCTTTTTCCTTTTTTCTTATTTCTCTGTAAACCTCATCTTTGTATAAAGGAATAGCACACCAATAAGGAGGTTGGTCAGCGTGTACGTTAGCATCATTGTATGTTTTAGCTTTTTATATGGTTGTTGGTTAGTTTTCACTCGTGGTTATTGTTTTTCTTTATATTTGTTTCAGTCTTTGTGTCTCTTCTCACTTACCAGTTGGTACACTCATGTCACTTACCAGTCGGTACACATACACGGTAGAATACTACGCAGCCATTAAAAAGAACAAAATCATGAATTTTGCAGCAACCTGGTTGGAACTAGAGTCTATAATACTGAGTGATCTCTCACAGAAACAAAGATCTGAGTATCACATGTTCTCACTCATATAGTGGACCTTGAACATCTACCATAATACTATAAAAAACGGACTGACAGTGATGGGAAACTATGGGGGGTAGGGAGGGGAAGGGAGGTGGGACTAACGGTAGTCAATATCTGTCTGGAGATGGGGAGACACCCCTTATTAACAAGGGTGCCTGAATGATGCACATTTGTATACCTAACTCTTCACTGTACCCCACAATTTTATAATTAAAAAATATGTCTAGCTGGGCTTGGTGGCTCAGCCTGTAATCCCGCGCCTTTGGGAGGCTGAGGTGAGTGGATTGCCTGAGCCCACGGGTTCGAGACCCGCCTGGGCAGCGAAACCTCATCTCTACAACAAATTAAAAAAAAAACCCAGCCGGGCGTGGTAGCGCATGCCAGTAATTCCGGCTACTCAGAAGGCTGAGGCGGAAGGATCGCCGGAGTCCAGCAGGTCGAGGCTGCGGTGGCCGGGAGTGGCCACTGCACTCCAGTCTAGGCGACAGAGTGAGACTCCAACTCAAAAAAAAAATATGTCTAAAAAAAAAGTATACTTTAAAGCAACTAAAATATACTCATGAGATGCTGGCTCTGTGACCATTGTGCTTTTTTGCTCTACAAGGCAAATGTTTCAGATTCAATCCCAGTCTGTATCCCACAGTTATTTTACCCTAACACGTTTCAGTGAACTATGTACTATTCCTTTATATTTTAGGACTCTCCTTGTCAAGCTGCTATGGCTTCACATCAACCAAATGTTACCAAGTCCATGTCACCAATCTCTGCTCCATTTCAGAAGCCCATTGAATTAGTGGCATGCATAACCTGGTGGGGAAATTATTTACAGAAAGGTATTAGGAGATGATCAGATATACATTTAAGATGTGACAGATAAGAAATAAATACTTTCATAAAGAAAATTGGACATTGACAAGAAAAATATATACAGCAGATCATCAAATTATGTTGTTTCATTTAACGTCATCTAGTTATAACATGGCTGATTTTTCTAAAAATTCATTTCCCAGCCAGCACCACTGTCTGTGTGGAGTCTGCTCTTTCTCCTCAGGTCTGCATGGGTGTTTTCCTGATACTCTGGTTCCCTTTCACATCCCAATGACATTTCCATTTGGTGAATTGTCATGTCTGCACCGTCCCCATTGGAGTGAGTATGGTTGTGAACATGAGAGGCGCCCTGTCCAGGGCTGGTTCCTACCTTCGTCTCTGAGCTACTAGAATAAGCTCTGACCACCTGCAACCCTGAGCTGGAATAGCAGACTGGAAAGTGAATGAATGAAAGAAGACAAATTATTGTCAAATAGAAATCAATAAAGAATATGGTAGTCATACAAAAGCACGAAAATAAAATGATGGGGTATAAAAGCCCTTAGTGAGCCCACCACACATGTGATTGTTCGCTTTTGGAGCACATGTGGGGGAGGTGCCTCTTAAAGTTTTCACTTTGTTTACATTGATCTCTTGATTTAACCTGCCACCATCACTATGACAACGTCACTCACTGATTCACCAAAAATTGAGTAAAGAATTATCTTACTTGTTTTTATCAGTGTTTTGAATGTTTGTATAACTTACATGTATTGCAATGTTTAATATTAGAATTATTTTGGGTTTTATTCAGAAGTTTAGTGATGTTTCTGTGGACAGAAATATGCCATAGGAACATAATTCTTGTTTCTATCAATTAGGCTAAAATTGTTTTTGTTTTTCATTATTTTATTTTATTTTTTAACTTTAAAAATTTTTTTTATTTTAAACTTGTGGGTTACATTTCAGGGTTAGGTATACAAATGTTCACTGTGCAGGTACCCTAGTTGATGAGGTGTGCCCCCCTCCCCAGGCAGATTTCCACTACTGCCAATCCTGCCTCCCTGCCCCCCTCCCCTTTTCAGTTTCCAGCTACAGTCAATCCTTTTCTTTGTTTTTTTTTTTTTGAGTTGGAGTCTCACTCTGTCGCCCAGACTAGAGTGCAGTGGCCACTCCCGGCCACCGCAGCCTCGACCTGCTGGGCTCCGGCGATTCTTCCGCCTCAGCCTTTCGAGTAGCCGGAATTACAGGCATGCACTACCACGCCCAGCTGATTTTTTGATTTATTGTAGAGATGAGGTCTCACCAAGTTCCCCAGGTGGGTCTCGAACCTGTGGGCTCAGGCAATCCACTCACCTCAGCCTCCCAAAGGCACGGGATTACAGGCTGAGCCACCAAGCCCAGCTAATCCTTTTCTTAAAGTATTGTGGTGGTGGTTCAAGGTCCACTTACGAGTGAGAACATGTGATACTCAGTTCTTTGTTTCTTTGAAAGATCACTGTTATAGACTCTAATTCCATTCAGGTTGCTGCAAAGTTCATGATTTTGTTCTTTATGGCTGTGTAATATTCCATTGTGTATATGTACCACTTTTTTTTATCCAGTCCTCCTTTGATGGGCAGCATGGTCGGTTTCGTGTTCTTGCTATAGTGAACAATGTTGCAATAAACATATGTGTGCAGGTATATTTTTCACAAAGTGATTTGAATTCTTCTAGGTATATTCCCAGTAGGGGGATTGTGGGGTAACATGGATGGTCAATTTTTAGAACTTTTAGGAATCGCCTCACTGTTTTCCACAGAGGTTTTACTAGTTTACACTCCCACCAACAGTGTAGAAGTGTTCCCTTTCGCCACATCCTTTCCAGCATCTATTATTTTTTGAGTTATTGATGGTGACTATTTTGACTAGAGTTAGGTGGTATCTAGAGTAGTTTTAATTTGCATCTCATTGATGACTGGTGAGGCTGAACATTTTTTCATGTATCTGTTGGCTGCTCATATGTCTTCTTTTGAGAGGTGCCTATTCATATCTTTTGCCCACTTTGTAATGGGACTGTTTGTTTTTTTCTCTTCAGCACCTTTGAGTTCCTTGTAGATCCTAGATGTCAGGTCTTTGTCAGATATACAGTTGACAAATACTTTTTCCCAGTCTGTGGGCTGCCTCCCTGCTCTCTTGATGATTTCTTTAGCTTTGCAGAAGCTTGTCAGTTTAATGAGGTCCCACCTTTCTGTCTTATCTCTTATGGCATGGGCACTTTGGGATTTGATCAGGAATTCTTGCCATTTCCAAGATTGTCTCCTGCATTTTCTAAGGTTCTTATAGTTTGAGGTTTTATGTTTAGATCTTTGATCCATTTGGAGTTGATTTTTGTGTATGGGGATAGGTAGGGTCCTGTTTCAATCTTCTGCATATGGACAGTCAGTTTTCCCAGCACCATTTAATAAATAGGCTCTCATCACCCCAGCGGTTAGTGGTGGAGGTTTTGTTGAAGATGAGTTGGTTTAGAAATTGAGGTTTTGCTTCTGGAAACTCAATTCTATTCCATTGATCTATATGCCTGTTCTTGTACCAATACCAGGCTTTTTTTATTACTGTAGCTTTATAATGAAATTTAAAGTCTGGGAGTGTGATAATTCCTGCTTTTGTTTTTGCCTGAGGATTGTTTTGGCTATTCTTTGTTGTTTATGTTTCCATATGAATTCCTGTATTGCTATTTCTAGGTCTGAGAAGAATATTGCTGGTAGTTTGATGGATATTGCATTAAATCTGTAGATTGCCTCAGGTAGAATGGACATCTTCCAATCATGAACATGGAAAACTTTTCCACATGTTTGTGTCATCTTTAATTTCTTTAAGCAGTCTTTTATAGTTTTCATTGTAAAGGTCTTTCACATCTTTGGTTAGGAAGATGCCAAGGTATTTCTTCTGTGTGTGTGTGGCATTGTGAATGGAAATGTGCTTTTTATTTGGGTTTCTGTTTGCTTATTTTTGGTATATAGAAATGTGATTGTCTTCTGCACATTTATTTTATACCCTGAGACTTTGCCAAAGTCCTTTATCTGTGCAAGGAGGTTTTTGACAGATTCTCCTAGGTTTTCAAGGTATATAATCATGTGGTCTGCAAAGAGAGATAACTTGACTTCCTCTTTTCCTATTATACCCCTGATCACCTTCTCTTCTCTGATTGCTCTGGCTAGGACTTCCAGAACTATGTTGAACAGTAAGAGTGAGACTGGGCATCCTTGTCTTATTCCAGTTTTTAGGGGAAATGGTTCCAATTTCTGTTTATTTAGCAGTATACGGGCTGTGGGTTTCACATAGATGGCTCTTATTATTTTGAGGTATGTTCCATCTATGCCTAGATATTCGAGGATTTTTATCAAGAAGTGGTGCTGGAATTTACCAAAAGTTTTTTCTGCATCTAGTGATATAATCATGTGGCTTTTGTTTTTACATCTATTGATGTATTTAATTATATTTATGGTCTTACGAATGTTGAACCAGTCCTGCATCCCAGAGATGAAGCCTGCATGGTCATGATGGATGATTTTTGAGATGTGTTGTTGAATCCGGTTTGCTAAGATCTTGTTGAGAAGTTTAAAATCTATGTTTATCAATAAAGAGCCTGTAGTTCTCTTTCTTTGTTGGGTCTTTACCCAGCTTGGGTATCAATGTGATGTTAGCTTCATAAAATGAGTTGGGAAGAGTTCCATCTTTCTCAATCACTTGGAATACTTTCAATAGGATTGGTATCAGTTTCTCCTTGTATGTTTGTAGAATTCTGCTGGAAAGCCGTCTTGTCCAGAGGGATGTGTGTGTGTGTGTATGTGTGTGTGTGAGTGTGTGTGTGTGTGTGTGTGTGTGTGTGTGTGTGTGTGTGTGTGGTTTTCTTATTACATAGTCAATTTCCTTGATTGTTATTGGTCTATTTAGGGTCTCAATTCCTTCTTGTTTCAACCTAGGGAAGTTGTATAACATCAAAAAGTCCTCCATTTCCTTAAGGTTTTCAAGTTTGTTTCCATACAGGTGTACATAGTAATCTCTGATAATCTTTTATATTTCTTCACGGTCAGATGTGACTTCATCTTTTGTGTTTCTGATTGTATTTATTTGGGTATTTTCTCTCTTTTTCTTGATCAGTCTAGCTAGGGGACCATCAATCTTGTTTATCCTTTCAAAGAACAAGCTTTTGTGTCATTGGGTTTTTTTGTATTATCTTTTTGTCTTCTATGTCCTAGTTTTGGGCTTTTATTTTGGTGATCTGGATTCTTCTGCTGTAGTTAGGGTTTTGACTGTCTTGCATTTCCAACTTCCTAGGTGGCTTGTTAGGCTGTTAACTTGAGATCTTTCCATTTTCTTCATATGCATTTGTAGAGATATGAATTCCCCTCTTATTACTACTTTCATTGCATACCAGAGATTTTGGTAAGATGTTTCTTCATTTTCTCTTGTTTCCAGGTATTTTTAAATCTCTGTTTGATTTCCATGGTGACCCAGGAGTTGTTTGGAATTATGCTGTTTAGTGTCCATGTCTTTGTGGACTTTGGAGGAACTTCGTTGGTGTTGATACTTATTTTTATCCCACTGTGGTCTGAGAAGATGCATTGCAAAATTTCAATTTTATGAAATTTGTTTATGCTTGATTTAAGGCCAAGGGTGTGGTCAATCTTAGAGTATGTTCCATGTGGTGATGAGTAGAATGTATATTCTATGGCCGTTGGGTGGAATGTTCTGTAGGTATCAATTAAGTCCATTTGGTCGAGTCACATTGAGGTTCCAGATTTCCTTGGTGATTTTTCGTCCTGATGATCTGTCTAGGATTGTGTGTGGGGTATTAAAGTACCCAGCTATGATAGTGTTTGAGTCAATATCTTTTTTAAGTCTGCCTAGAAGTTGCTTGATGAAAGTTGGTGTGCCTATGTTAGGTGCATATATGTTTAAGATGGACATTTCTTGTTGATGGATTGAACCCTTTATCATTATGTATGACCTTCTGTATCTTTTTAATTTTTGATAGCTTAAATGGTATTTTGTCTGATATTAAAATTGCAACTTCTGCTTTCTTTTTTGTTCTGTAAGGCTGAAATTTTGCTTCCCATCCTCTTACTTTGCATCTGTGAGTATCCTTTCTGGTGAGATGAGTCTCTTAGTGACAATATATCAATGCCTTGTGATATTTTATCCATTTTGCCATTCTTTCTCTTTTCAGTGGTGCATTTAGTCCATTCACATTCAGGCTAATTAATGAAATGTGAGAGTTTATTCTGGTCATAAGGTTCTTACAGAATTGTTGTTGTTCCTGTTCATTGTCTTTCTTTTGATTTTGGGGTTGATTCATATGTGTTTTCAATCTTTTTCCTGCAGTCTTGTGTTGAACATTGTTATTCTTTTTTCCTTTTCTTCTGTGTTTAATACTTTCTTTAGTGCTTCTTGTAGAGGTTGTCTGTAGGCAACATAAGATCTTAGGGATTGAATGTCTGGGAAAGATTTTACTTCTCCCTTGTTGATGAAGCTCAACTTAGCTGGGTAGGTTATTCTTTGTTGAAATTGTTTATCTTTGAGAACTTTCAAGATTGGACTCCACACTCTCCTAGCCTGAAGTGTCTCTGTAGATAAATCTGCTGCTGTTCTTATTGGTCTTCCCTGGTAAGTAGTCTGACCTTTTTCTCTTGCTGCCTTTAGGAATTTTTCTTTTATACCTACTTTGCTTTGGATAATCATTATGTGTCTAGGAGTTGGACTTCTCATTTGTTGTCTTGCAGGGGTTCTCTGTATCTCTTGAGTTTGAATTTTCACATCACTGATGAGATGAGGGAAGTTTTATTGAGTTATTTCATAGAATGTTTGTTCCAGGATGGTCTCTGTCTTTCTGCCTCAGGAAGTCCAATTACTCTTAGGTTTGACCTCTTGAAATAGTCGCTCATCTCTTGAAGGTTTTTTTCTGTATTTTTAAGCTTCTTTTCTATGTATTGACAGTTTGGGTTACTTCTGTATGTTGGTCCTTAAGCTCTGTGATTCTTCCTTCTGCTTGGCTAATTCTGTTTTCCATGTTTATTAGTTTGTTATTTATTTCAATCACAGTATTCTTTATTGCTGTTATCTCAATTACCAACTCCTTCCTATTTTCCTCTTGTCGCTCCTCAAATATTTTTATTCTCTCTATTAATGTCTTGATGTCTGGGTTTGTAGAATGTGACCCATCATTCTGGGGGCTCTTAATTGTTTGCATCCTGAAGTCTGTTTTCTCAGTGTCTTTCCTCCCAGCGGTCTGTGTGAGAACCATCTTCCTCTTTTGTTTTTCCTTCACTTGTGCAGATTTTTCTCCCCATTTTTTTCCTCATCTTCTTTAATTCTGTTGTTCAGGGATGGCAGAGTTGCCTTTACTTCTGTTTGCTTAATCTCCTATTCTTCCTTATGTCAATCCTCTGTCTTTGTTAAATTCTGAGGCTAGACTGTGGGTTGGGGTCTATACTTCTTTGCAATTTTGAGATTTAATTGAGGGAGGAGCTGTGATTCAATATCTATCTGCATGTACTAGTATCCACCAATAAGTGTATGGGTACCCTGGTCACCCATTCCCAATGCCTGTGATTCATCTATGCAATGGGGGTATAAGTTTGCTCCCTGAAAGCAAAATGAGATAAGATAAAGGAAAGAATGGAACAGGAAAGGGGGAAGAGGAAGTTGAAGAGATAGTAGAGTAAGACGGATAACAGACAAATGTACCAACTATCAGCCTTCGACTCCTGGCCCCATGGAGTTCCCAGCTCCCTCCCCTACCCCAGGCCACCTGTGGCATACCAACCTGTGGCGCCAGCTGTCTCACACTCTGTGGAAGGACTGGAGATCAGCTGGAGCTTGGAGTCCAATTGGTGGAGAGAGAGGATCCAGGAGGGTCAGGGAGGAGGCCCATACCTGGTAAAGAGGTGTGCACCACAGCCATTTTCTCTGCCTTAGCACTAGGCAGAGACAGCATTACCCATCCAGCTTCTCACAGTCCTGCCCAGTCTCCACCGTTTGTGGAGATTATAACAGTTCGACTTGTCCCATCGCCATCTTGCCTGAAAATCCCCATTCGTCAATTTATAAAGTCACAGTTTCGAAGAACCTATTGGTAACTTTAAGTGAGAACTTACTGTTTATAATAACATTGGCTTTGTTATTGGTCATTTTATTTAAAGTCGCAGTTTCCAAGAACCTACTGATAACATTAAGTGAGGACTTACTGTATGTAGTTACTGTTTTCATGATGTAAACCATCTAGTATTTTTGGAACTATTGTCAACTTACTTTGTTATCTTAGACAACTCACTTCATATCTCTGAAATTCAGTTTCTTGGTTTTCACAGTGCTGTCCTATAGGGTTTGAACAGTATTTTGTGGACAGATCTGATAGCTGAAAACAATGGATTAATAATATAGCTCAGGTCTTTTTATGGAAGAAAAATAAAGCAGTGAATCCCTTTTTCTTCCACTCTTTTCATGCTACCCACCCCATACCCTGCCTTTTCCAGAAGATCTACCTCAGTGCTCAGATATCAGCTTAGCAACTGTGTCATTATTACTATTATGTAATAATGTTGAACACAGCACATCGATAATGCATTTGTGGGACAGCTCCAAGGCATCACATCAAAAATCGTATTTATGTAAATTTGAAAACTGCAGATTGACAGGCATTTTGTGTAACAGATTTCTCATTCATTTCCAGGAGTAGCTAGCTGACGTAGGCAACTTTTGTTCCTTAATGGTGCTCCACACACAGATGAGCAATGAGTGATCTGAAGCGAATCAAGTGGGGTCGTGTTCACAGGAACCTGGATCCGTCAAGCAGCCGCTAAAACCCCTAGTACCAAGCAAGTTGGACAAGTCTCTTCATTGCTTCATTCTAAGTTTTTAAATCAAGGGTGACTGTGAGAACATGATGCCATACTCTGTGTGTTAAAGCCTCCCTAGGTGCACTATCACCGTGCAATTAATAAAGTTTTTGCACAGAAAAATACATGTGAAGATGATGTTGGGAATGTTTGCAGTTGGCAGCATACAAATGAAAGAGTATTCCCATTAGTTGAGAAACTTAGGAAATCATGAATTCTTAAGTGGAAAACACCTCATTTCATGGATTCGGATAAAATCCAGATTCAACAATTGCACACTGGATCTTATGGCCCAGAATCCTTGGTGCCCAGCACAGGACATGATCTCTAGGAGTGTGAGGATCTGCAGATCTGGGAAGCAAAATAGACTTAGGGAAGGGAAAGTGTGAGTTTCCAAAATGTTTAGATGTTACCAAACCTCCTAATTGTTCATCAAGTAGCAATGGTAATGTGACAATTAAGATTCCCTAATTCCCAAACAAGTGGACCTTCTTACTATTTTCTAGCAAACAGAATAAACTGAAGGCCATGTGAAACAACCATTTTCTCTTAGATATTCTAAAAGGTATTCCTAAATCGAGAAAATACAACAAAATACTAAATATCAGAATCAAGTGCTTTCCCCCTAGAATTACTTAAGCTAAATTGCATTTATTTTTATGACATCAGCTCACATTGGTTATTTTTTTTTAAATAAACAACTGGGTGAAAATTATTGCACTTCTGGAAATCCCAGTAAGTAGGCATCTTTTCCCAATGCAAGATCTGAGCCAAATGAGAAATAGGCAAATGAGCAAATAGGTGGATGCCAGCATATGATCTTTAACTAATAAACTAATATCAGGTACTAGGATTACTAAGACTGACTTGCAGAATCAGGAGAGGAGCCCAATCAGCTATAGGCAGTAATGAACCGGAAGCAGTTCCCAGTGTTTTGGGTTGCATTGGGGGCTCTGTATAAAAGCTAACAACTTAGAGGAGTAGAGAGAAGCCTGGATCCCACAGGTCATTCCCTCCCAAGGAGGAAAGGGAAACCAATGGCTGTGCCTTTCTTGTCAAGTTTTGCCTTTCACCAATTCACAGGGGAAGTGAGAGCAGGGGATACCAGAAGTGTGTCTGTGACAAAGCATCCTCCACACAGAAGTAAACTTCAGAAGTGGGGGAGAAATATTCCTTGCAGCCAAACTCAGGTACCATTCTAAAGATACTGTTAAGAATTTTGTTCATTACATTATATATGAGGGAGGACCCCCAAAATAGGAATTTATTTATTAAAATTATGTATTTATTTTTACATGTTTAAATTGAGTCACCTTCAAAGTACTCTCTGTTGGATTCAATACATCTATCAAGACACATTTTCCACTGCTCAAAACAGTTTTTGAACTCAGCAGTTTAGATGCCTTTTAGCACTTCTGCCCTTTTGGTTGGTTGTTTGTTTTGGTTTTGGTTTGTTTGCTTCACCTCTTCCACGTTGGCAAAATATTTCTCTTTGTGAACTTTTTCATCCATGGAAACAAACAAACAAAAATAAGTCACCCAGGGTGAGACTGGGTGAACAGGGAGGGTGAGGCAGGGGGTTGTGCCATTTTTAGTCAAAAACGGCTGAACACTCAATGTGGGGTGGGCAGATGTGCTAGTAAATCACTCATCATGAAATGGGTAAATGTGTTGAAAGAATCTCTAAAAAAAAAAAAATTTCACAGGAATCAAATGCAGCCTTTCACAACAATGCTAGCAGGTACACTGATGCCAATGGATTCCTAGAACTCTTACCTAGCAGAAGATTCCTGTTCTACATTGAGCCTACACTCCCAAAAATGATCCTAATTTTTCTTGGGTTCCCCCTCATAGGATTTAATTCTTAAAGGATATTAACTCCAGATCAGTTTTAATTGTAAATAATCGAACAAATTTATCCCATAATTAATTGTGGTTCATTAATTGCAATTTATAAAATACATATACATTGGAACACATTAAATTTATCGGAACATAGAATATAAATATATGTATATATACAAGGGAAAATATATATGAGTTAGAAAAACTGTTTTGAGCAGTGGAAAAAAGTCTCCATAGATGTATTGCATCAAACAAAGAGTACTTTGAAGGTGACTGGATTTTAAACATGTAAAAATAGATACACAATTTTTAATAAATAAACTGGGTTTTTTGTGTTCCCCCCTTATTCACACACAGAGAGAAAGAGAGAGGATTTATTATGTAAGCTGCCAAATGTCTTAAGAGTCACTTATAAAATATATGCAGGCCTTAATAAACACATTTTTTACTTTTTTATCTGCAATTTCTTCCCATCTTCCTCCTCTTTTTTTCTTTCCCCTCTTCTTCTTTTTTGTGTCATCATCAAATCACTATCCTCACAAATTATATACCCTCAAAAGCCACCTAAAATGATTTTAGTAACTAGGTGAGACACAAAATAAATAAATATTGTAAACACTGGATTTATCTCATAAAGCAGCTTTACTCTGGCAGATGATTCATCAAAGAGCTACTTTCTAAGTGCCTGTGCACACTATGGATGCATTTCATCTTAGGAGCTCTAATTTTTCTTTGAAACTGAAGCAAATACTAAGATTTTCTCTCTGTACTGAAATCACCATAGCACAAAAGTAACCACTCTTCTCTCTCCATGTACCAAGTACATGAGTCTCTCATGTATTTCTCCAGATCAGAGATCCTTTGGGATGCCAGATGCCTGTAAGGCAAGTGTATTGCCTTCAGATATTCATCCAAGTGTCTTGCCTTCCAAGTGTCTTGCCTTCAGATATTCATAGGCATCTCAAGACACCATGTCATCAACAGAACTGGCTGCTTCCCCTCTAAATGTATCCCCACAAAATTCTCTTTTCACTAGTCATGAAATACCTTGCCATCTATCCTACACAAAAATGTGACAAGTGTCCCAGAATATTTATGACCCCTCCCACTCCTAAATGCCATAAATAAGCATATGTAAACATGGTTATATCAACATAACCTAGGGAACATTTCAAAATACAAATAACAAGTTATCTACCTTAGGTTTTACATAGGACTTGCTTAAGATTGAGTACAAGAGAGAGCATTGTTTAAAGTTCTTATGAATTTTCTGATGCAGTTGGTCTATGAATCATGTTTGTGAACTACTGTTATAGGTGTTTGAGTTGTCATTTTTAATTTAAATATTAATACAGAGCCTTAGTAGTTTTCATGTACATAATTATATTATCTGTAAATTTATCCACAATCTTATGTTGTTACTTTTTCTTTTATTTTTGCTTTATTGAACTTAATGAGATCACAAGATAGAAAGTTAATAAATAAACATCAATTTTATTTCTGTATTTTAACAATGAACAGGAAATTTAAGTTAGCAAAAATAACATTTACAATAAATCCCAAAACAAGAAATACTTAGAGATAAATTTATGAAAATATATTGAAAATTGATAGTTCTAAAAACTATATGCCATCACTGACAGTAATGAAAGAAAAACTAATTTAAAAAGATAGATACTCCATTTTAGTGGATTAGAAAGCTCAACATTGTTAAGGAAACAATTCTCTCCAGATTTGATCTATTGATGCAATATAATTAAAATCAAAATCTCAGCAGATATTTGTATGAAATGTACAAACTGATTCTAAAATTTGCTGGAAATACAAGATACCTCCAATGGCCAAAACAGTTTTGAAAAAGAAAAGCAAACTTGGAGTACTTATACAAACTGCTTTCAAGACTAGTATAAAGTTACTATAATAAAGAGTGTGGTATTAGTATAAGGAGAGACAAACATATCAATGAATCAAAGTAGATTATGGATTACAGATATTCAACAAAATGGGAAAAGTGCAGTCTCTTAAATGGTGCTAGAATGATAGGATATTCTACAGATAAAACAAAAATTTAAATACCTTACATCACACTCAATCTTTGCTTCTATCACACAATTAACTCAAAATGAGTCATAAATCCAATTGCAAATGGAACCATTAAAAAAATCTGAAGAAAAACCTGAGTTAAACCAAGATTTCCAAGATAGCCACTCTGGAGCAGCAAACCAGCACCTCTCTTGCAGAATAAGACAGAGTAGGAACCCAGATGCCCATAGATGCAGGCACCCTGAACAGTTTTGGATGGATTAAGTACACTGCAACTAGCAGAGGTCTCTTTGAACACATAGAGAGCAGAAAGCAGAGTGCCTCAATGGCAGATGCTAGAGTTTAGGCACCCCATTACCCAACTTGAGCCAGGTTCTGCCGCAGACCAGCTCCAGCCGGGTTCAGGGTACCCCAAAGGTGGAGACGGCATTGGCGATTGGGGGGAAGAAGAGAGAAAGAGAGAGAGAGAGAAAGAAACAGACTGGACTCTGGTCTGGTGCTGAAGCGATGTGTGTTAATGGGAATTACAACGGTCTTTTATACACAAAGTCAGATGCAGGAGGGACATCCCCCACCCACCAGAAACCTTAATCCATGAAAACTTAATCACTGATTGTCTTTAAACCCTTTTCATATGATAATCTTAAAATCCCATAACAAAAGATAACCTAATCTGTGACTGACATATTCTATAAACCGTTTTCATCCTAAGCTGATTGATTTATGTCAAGTTAAACAAGTCTATAGAAGCTTAAGTATTTACTTTACAAATGAAAGTGGCCCATCCCAGAATGTTTGGAATGTGGCCTAGTCCAAAGTTCACAGTGGGCTACCTGCAAGTAACCCAGCCGCATTCTTTCAACAAAATGGCTGTCTTCTAAAACTGTATTCTACAATTTACACCTTCAGTAAATCCTAAGATCATGACCCAGAAGCCTGTGACCAATACTAAGGCTCTTAAATGTGACATGAGTTTAAATTATAAGTTGTGTGAAAGCCAAAACTGCAGTTTGTGGAAGAATGGGAGCAATGAGCTTCTAAAGTTAGCTTGTGTTCGTCCCGGTCTCAGAGTTTTTATGTTCTGAGCTCACAGGAGGTTAATCTGGTTAGTGCTGAGTAGAAAGGGGGAGGAAATGGGGTCAAATCGCTCCCGAACACATCCTAGTGGTCTCGGGGTCAACAGCCCTTCCTGATCCCTAATGCTCAGTGGGCTTCCATGGCTGGCTCCCAACAAGGTTCACATAGGAACTGAAGTCCAACCCTGTGTACAAGAGGGGATGAGTGATCTTGACATACTCTGGGTTGATTTCTACCCTAACCACATGCAAGTTGTTGGTCCCATGCAGGAGGAGTCCAGGTCAGGGAACAATGGTGGGCAACTGAAGCCAAAGCACATGGGAAACAAACCCACACTAAGACAGCTCCTGGGTGCATGCCTTCTAGCAATGTGGCCTAGCAGCCAGTTCCCAGTCCAAGAAAGCTTGCCTGCAGATCACACTCTGTTTGTGCTTACCAAACCCCAAACCCAATCAAGAAGAATCTCCTGCCAGCCCTGCTAGCCCACAGGGTGGATTCCCCCATGACAGGGAGCTAGCTGTTTTCCATGGGCTGAGCACAGATTTGAATGGGGAGGGAGAGACTCAAAAGACACCCAAAGTCTTTCCTGGCAGGAAGATTTCTGGACTGAAAATCTCAAACAACAGACAGGGGACCCATCCCCTCACCCATTCCCTGCAGAGTACTTGCAACAGGGGCTGAAAACCAACCCAGCAAGACAAACCACAAGAAAAGCCTCGTTCAAAGTAGAGCACAGAGCAGAAGTGAATACCCACTGCCTCTCTCACTGAGTGATCTATGTTGAGTGACAGAAAAGTCCCAGGAACAGAAAGACATTAACTACCTTCAAGACAACAAAAAAGATAAGGAAGAAAGAGTTGTTTTTCACAACTGAGGAAGAATCAACAAAGAAACACAGAAAATCTTTAAAACTCTTAAAGAGACAGCACCCAAAAAAGAAGCTATTAGTACACAAACAATGGAAGCCCTCCAGAACAACACAGAAGACAGTCACAGAGCTCAGAGATTGGATGACTAAAATGAACAAAGAGAACCATAAGAAACTAGAAGTGAAACTCACAAAAGTCATACAGGAAGTAGAAGTGGAGATGACCAAGTTCAGAAAGGCCCATCCTGAAATACTGGATATGAACCAAGTATAGGGAGCAAGATAAATCAGGCAGAGGAAATAATTTCAGAGCTTGAAGACAAAAATACAGAATTAACCTAGTGTATCAAAAACATAGAAAATAGGAAAAAAAGAATGAGCAAGGTCTCTGAGAGATATGAGACTGAAGAAGCCAAATCTATACCTGATTTGTATTCTGAAGCAGAATGGGAAATTGAGAATGCCATGAAACAAGAATTCCATGAGATTATCCAAGAAACTTCCCACATCTCACTAGAGAGATGACCATTCATGTGCAAGAGATTCAGCTATCCCCCACAAGGTATCACATGAGAAGACTATCCCCAAGACACATAATAATTCGCTTATACAAAGCAAGTATGAAAGAAAAAATCATAAAGGCAGCAAGAGAGAAAGTTCAGACCACCTACTGGGGAAGACCCAGCATCAGAATTGCTCCAGACTTATCTGCAGAAGCAGAAGGGACTGGAGTACCATTTTTAATGTTCTCAAAGATAAGCAATACCAGTCAAGAATTTCCTACCCCACCAAGCTAAGCTTTATCAGTGATGGAGAATTAAAATCCTTCCCAGACATCCAATCCTTAAGAGAACATGCCACCTCCAGGCCAACTGTTTAGGACATGCTCAAGAAGGTGTTGAACACAGAAAGAAACAAATGACCATACCCATCACAAAAGTACAGGAAAGCAACGAGTTAACAGAGCATACAGATCATTCACAAAAATGAAAATACACATATATACAAATTCAAAAGTAAAAAAACCAAAGCAACTTCCTAAAAGCCCTATGATCGGGATAAATGCTCACATTTTAATAATTAATTTGAATATAGATGGACTCAATGGACCACTGAAGAGGCATAGAGTAGTAACCTGGATAAAGAAGCATTATTCAACATTCTGTTGTCTCCAGGAAACTCATCTCACTGCAAAGAACACCCACAGACTCAAAGTTAAAGGGTAGAAAATGACATTTCAGTTAAATAGAAAGAAGAAAAGAGCAGGGGTAGCTGTCCTGATATCAGACAAAGCAGACTTCAAATCATTAAAAGTTAAAAAGGACATAAAAGAACACTACATAATGATAGAAGGCTCAACTCACAAGCAAGAAATATTCATCTTAAACATACATGCACCCAACACAGGAGCACCCGGTTTTATGAAACAACTATGTAAACTAAGAGAGGACATTGACACTCATAGTTTAGTTTACTTCGTTGTCGGAGATCTCAATATCTCACTGACATCCCTAGACAGATCATTAGGGCAAAAAACTAGCAAGATGATTCAGAACCTTAACTCAACAACCAAAAAAAATATATCTGGCCATTGCTCTACTAAACTCTGATCTGGAAATGGAGACTGTTCTGGCATCACACAATCTGCCAAGATTGAAACAAGAAGAAATTAAAATTCTAAACAGAGTAATAACAATCCAGGAAATCAATTTGGTCATAAGAAATCTCCCCACCAAAAGAAGCTCTGGACCAGATGGCTTCCAAGCTTAATTCTACAAGACATACAAGAAGAAGCTGATACCAATCTTACTGAAAGTATTCTAGTCAATTAAAAATGATGAAATTATCCCTAACTCATTTTATGAAGCTAAAACCATACCAGTACTCAAACCTGGCAAACACCTAGCAAGGAAAGAGAATCACAGCTCAATCTCCTTGATGAACATAGACACAAAATTTCTCAACAAGATTCTAGCAAATTGGATCCAACAACACATCTCAGAGATCATCCATCATCCACCAAGATGGGTGGGCTTCATTGCTGGAATGCAGGCTAGTTTAACTTCCACAAAACCATAAATTGAATTCAGCACATTAAAAAATATAAAACCAAGAACCACATGATTGTCTCATTAGACACACAAAAAAAATTTGGCAAAATCCAGCATCTCTTCTTGATAAAAACCCTTGAACACCTGGGCATAGAAGGAAGTTTCCTCAAAACAATGAGTGCCATCTATGATAAACCTGCAGCTAACATTTTCTCAATGGGCAGAAGCTGGAAGCATTCCTCCTAAGAATGGGAACAAGACGAGGATGGCCACTCTCACCCCTGCTGTTTTACATAGTGCTGGAAGTCCTGGCCAGAGCAATCAGGCAAGAGAAGGAAATCAGGGGTATCCAAATAGGAAAAGAGGAAGTGAAGCTATTTTTATTTGCAGACGACATGATTCTATACCCTGAAAACCCTAGGGAGTCTGTCAAAAGCCTCCTCACACTGATAAATGAGTTTATTTAAGGTTTATATATGTTATTTGTTTTTATATTTTCCAAAATTAAGATCATAAAAAATAAAAGTGAGAGGGACCTTCTACTCTTCACCACCCCATGCTGTGTATTTCAATCTTTTCTCTAGAGAGAATGAGACAGAGAAATAAACACAGAAACAGACAGAGAAGTAGAGAGCATTGGAGACATATAATCATATGCAGATATTTATATGCAGATATACAAATGAAACAGAAATTTGTTAACCCTGACTGTCAGCAATTCTCTAGATTTTTGGCATGTGTACCTCATAAACAGTCCAGGCTCTAGCCCTCTAGTGTAGAATTCAGCATACCTGCTGTCCTCAGAAGAATGCATGTGCACAAAAACACTGGAGAAAAAGAAAATTTTATCACAAATTTAGTAAGAGAGGAAAACAGCAGCACAGAGGAGACAACTTTTTAAAGTAAAAGTCTTAAACATTTCTAAACTGTTCGTTTGCTCAACTACCACATGAAGAAAAGAGAAATTTTGAGGAAAGGGGATGAAAATGAGAAGGGGATTTCTTTCTTAATAATTCCTCTGTGGAGTTTCCCCAATCATTTCCCTACTTTTGAATTTTTTTCTTGAAAACTTAGTTTATTACCCATTTATTTTCAAATGCAGCCTCCCTATTCCTTTGAAATCCAAGTGGCAGGTGACCCCTTGATTTATAAGACCCTGTTTTTACTCATATTTATTTCCTCATTATCCAAATATTCTGGACCTGAAAGCATCAAATGTTTACTGAGTGAATGAATGAATGGATGGATTGTTTCATCTTTAAAAAGGGCAATATAAGGCAACCACGCTGGACTACAGAGTTAAGCAATGGCAGATTTTATCTTATTGTTTCTACTAGTTCAGCATGAACTGGATAAACAATGCTATCACTGATAATTAACATGCATTGAGTGTCTCTTGAAAGTAGGAATCTATTCTCATCCTTTTTTTTTTTTGATGAATATGTTCCCTTTATTTATTTATTTTAAAATTTTTTTATTTTAAAGATATGGGGTACAATTCAGGATTAGGTATACAAAAGTTCATTATGCAGGTACCCTTGTTGATGAGGTATGCCCCCCTTCCCCTGGCAGTTTCCCATTACTGTCAATCCCTATCTTATATTATGATAGTTGTTCAAGATCCGCTGATAAAGTGAGAGCATGTGATACTCGTTTCTTTGTTTCTATGATAGATCACTCAGTATTATAGACTCTAAGTCCATTCAAGTTGCATCCATTTTTTTCATATTTTCAGTATCCAATACAGTTGCAAGCCTGTAGGAGGTACTTGATAAATGCTTTTAAGTTGAAGAAAAACTACTTAATCATCAACTCCATATGCCATCATGAAAATCATAAAAGCATAAAAATCCAGATGGTCAAATGACCTATACTTGTTGAGGAAGATCCCAATATTATTAATGAAACACTGTTTGCAAAGATGTGATTTTTTTTCTTGCAAATTACGTACATTAGGTCAAAAATGGAGTATGTATTTATTATTTGCTGTCCTATAACAAGTTTTATTTCTATTGTTTAAAGCATTATGTCATCAACTGATCAAGATGATGTAGCTAGAAGTAAAACACACATTAAAACTGATTTGCGGAAAAATACAATTTGTAGATTCTAATAAGTTAATACTTTTATACAGTGATTTGCAGGATACTTATGACTATGTATGTAGACAGTGGGAATGTGTAGCATGAGAGATAAACACATTTTAGTTTATTCCAATTTCTTCTAAATATGTCACTTGTTTATTTTAGAATATGTTGTCCTTATCCAAGATTGTCCTCAACAAAAACTGAGAAACAGAAAGACTTTGCCTGAAGTGAGGTAAGCAGGGTTTTCTACTCCTTGGTGTGGTACCCGCATCACAGCACCTGCTCACTAGGCCTGTTGTCTTGCACTCTGGCCTCCTTCACAAATCACAGAATCGTGTCGACTTCATCCTTCCTTTCACAAACAGCGTACTCACACTTTGGCTCACCCCTCTGGGAACTTCCAGGGTCACTTTTTTTTCAAAATGATGATTAGCCTATGGTATGCGTTCAGATGTCTTTGGAGAAGGATGGCACATGTGTTATAACCTGTTAATCTATTATGTAACATGTCACTCCATTCAATAGTAGTGATGCTTTCAATGGAACAACAGTCCAGCAGCCTGCTACCTTAAGTCATATTTATTCTGCTTCCTATGGAGGTGGTCCAGTGGCAAAAGGAAAAAGGCTAGGAATAGAAAGAGGCGGAGGGAGAACACTCTTTATTTTTTTATTTTTATTTTTATTTTTATTTTTTTGAGTGGAGTCTCACTCTGTCGCCCAGACTGGAGTGCAGTGGCCACTCTCGGCCACCGCAGCCTCGACCTGCTGGATCGGCGATCCTTCTGCCTCAGCCTTCGAGTAGCCGGAATTACAGGCATGCGCTACCACACCCGGCTGATTTTTTGATTTATTGTAGAGATGAGGTCTCGCTACCCAGGCGGGTCTCGAACCCGCGGGCTCAGGCAATCCACTCACCTCAGCCTCCCAAAGGCGCCGGATTGCAGGCTGAGCCACCGAGCCTGGCTGAGAACACTCTTTAAAGAACTGTCTGACAGACTCTTCTTTAAACATTCTTTGACCCATGCATTTAGGTCTTTGATCCATTTAAAGTTGAGTTTTGCTTGTATGGTGATAGGTAGGGGTCCTGTTTCAATCTCCTGCATGTAGTCAGCCAGTTTTCAGCACATGATTTACTGAATAGGTTCTCCTCTCCCCAGTGGTTGTTGGGAGAGGCTTTGTCAAAGATGAGTGTTGAGGAATCGAGGTTTTGCTTTGAGAATCTCTATCCTGTGCCATTGGTCTGCATGCCTATTCTTATACCAATACCAGGCTGTTTTAATTATTGTATCCTTAAAGTTTAAAATCTGGAAGTGTAATATCTACTGCTTTGTTTCTTTTCCTGAAAATTGTTTGGGCTATTTGTGGTCGTTTATATTTCCATGTGAATTTCTGCATTGTTGTTTCCAAGTCTGAGAAGAATGATGCTGGTAATTTAACAGGTATTGTGTTAAATCTGTAAATTGCCTTGTATAGGAAGGATATCTTAACAAAGTTGATTCTTCCAGTCCATGAGCATGGAATATTTTTCCATTTGTTTGTGTCATCTTTTATTTCTTTGAACAGTGTTTTGTAGTTTTTGTGGAATTCTTTTCTAAGGTTTTGCGTTTGCTTTGTATTGGTGGTGGCTATTAGAAACTTTTTAATATGTGTCTTGAACAGCAGATATAAAGAAATTGAGTCAGAATTATTATCTGCAATAAAAACAGCTCAAGGTGAGGAGGACTGCGTAGCTGGTGAATATCACCACTGCCTGAGTAAGCACATAGGATCACAAATTCTTTTAGAGACCTCCTAAAATGCTCTTGCATAATATGGTGCATTTGTTCTTGTGACCAGGTCAGTTTTCAGTGCAAGTAATTGCATTTTCTGGACCTAATATTCTTGATGTCATTTCAATTTTAGAATTGACTCTTGGCATACTCACCTTGAGGAATACTCCTAACAGACGTCTGTGCTGTGCTGTGGACATCAGGGCTGACCTTCATCACGGTGGCCAGCAGACACTGAGCAGTTCATCAGGACACATCGACTGCTATTTTTTTTTGTATGTCATACTGACAGGAAATACGAATAATGGCCACCACAAGAATTTATTTCTGTCTTATTTCTAAAGCAAAGCTTTTTCTGGGTCTTTACCGTGTTTGTGTATCTTTAAGGTTTACTATGTTAATGTAGATTAGAACACAGCATGAGGGAAAATTTAATTGATAGAGATTTCAGTTTGGTTTCAACTATCCTAAAATCTTAACTCAAACAGACATTTCATTTTTCTAGACTGGACATTCTGCAGATATAAATGAAGACAGATGGCATCATCTCAAAGCTGGTTATCATGATGAAAGATCTCAGGGAGTCACAGCTGTAAGCAAGTGTGGCCCATTGACATCTCATATGTAGACAGGTTTGGAGAGAGGAGAGACTGCATCCTTGCCCAGCTGCGTGTCTGATATGGATGCTGGCAGTGTTGCTGGGATTATTTTTTGTTTAAACTCTGAATTCCATTAGTTCTGACATGAAAGGCTGATCTGGTGACTCTAATGTATGCACGTGTCTGCCACCAGGTAAAGGCAAGATCTGACTTATCAAGGTAGAATCCAACACCAAGCAGCCCAAACTATCTAAAACCTCAACCCTCCTTATGTCATGTCATATATTTTAAGAACCCAGGCCAGTTTGTTGCATCAAGGAATATCTAATCAAGAGACAGTTAAAATAATGACATGGGGCTATCGGAAAAAGTAAGAGCTATGTGGGTACCTGTAAATGTCAGGCTATTAAAGTAGAAAATAAATGCCTGGGGTTGTTTTCCTGACACTGAATAAACATTCCAACGGGCAATGATAAATTGGAAAGTGAGGAGAAAAAAATCTCTTATCTCTACATAGACTAAAAAGCACTTGACAACTGTTCCTACATTCTCGGTGTGCAGTCAGATAAAGAGTGCATGATTCGTTTCCCTTGGAATCTTACACTGAGTGTTTTTGCCTCATTGTAAATGAATATTTACTCAGAGAGCCAAAGTACCACAGGTAAACACACAGAAATGGATGTACATAGAAGACAGTAGCGTTGACAAGAGTGAGGTCACTTCAGAAAGACTTACAGAGAGGATTGGGAGAAACAGGGAACACAATTGGATGTTTTCATGACTTATTTTTAATGACCCAGACTGAGAAAACTTTTAAATATATTGAGATGTGAATTAAGTAAAGCAGTCACTTCCCTTCAATATTGAAGCAATTTATTCATCACCTGGTAGATGAGAATCCAGTGTGAAATGAAACATGAAAGTTAAACTAAGTAACATATGGGATGTTGAAGTTAATTATTATTCTACTCATTAGATTGTGTATAATGAACAAAACAGTGTCACTGAAATCATGTATTTATTTAAGATGAAAAATAAAACACATATTTACTGAGTGATCATATTTGTATCAATGTTACCATTCAAAATATTTGTCCTTTCTTTTCTTCCTAGTAAACAATACAGATAATATAACTAGCATAGGCCTCTGTTTCTTCCTCTGTAAAATAAGAAACACAATATCATAGATCAGCGTTGTAAAGATTAATTTTGTGTATTCTAGGCATGTACTTGGTGCACCATGAAGAGAGTTTCTTGCCTTGCCTCCAACAGCAGACAGCATCCTCCTTCCCACGTCCTAAGAAATTTACCGTACCCATTGTAGCACCCTAGCTAGCCCTGGCATGTTAAAGCCATTCTCTCAACCTCTCCTAACAATGAATCCCTCAGTGGTGGGACCTAAGCTACCTTTTAAGGAACGAAGATATTACACGTTACATCAGGACTTTTCCAGTTCGGATTTCTGCTGAGGACAATAGGTTTTAAGCATCCCTATGTTCTAAAGAGATATATGAGCTATGGCAAACAGGCCAGGGCAAAGACTAAAACTCCACAGCTTTTGGGGACCATTTTTCAGAATAAAATGGGTCCTTTGCTCCCACACAGGCAAAGGGTGTATTTCACCCAATTCAAGTCAGGTAAGGGGGCATAACATTTATCCCACAAAGTTTAAAAACCATAAAGACTGAATAGCTGACCCTTATCAAGGAAACATCTAAAAGCAACAGGTAGATGGAGCTATCTGTGATGGATGAGTGAGAAAAGTTGAGAGTGGCTGGCCAAGTGCTCCCCTACCATGGACCAGAGGGGTGACCACGGAAAGTAGCCTAAGAACCGTCATGATAGAGGCCATCCCAAGCAACAGCTTTCCAGGGAGAGGTGACTCCACAGAAAGAGTCGATGTGAGGTATACCCCTCAATGCAAATGGTGAGAGGAATAACCTGGAGGTTCCAGGAAAGGTTGGGGTGTCTTGAAAGGACCACAAGTTCACCCTGCAAGACTGAAACACCAGAGTGTCAATACCAGGTTTCAATGGCACCAGTCAAGCAAGACCTTGACATTCCTAGAACTCCTCTCCCTACTCAGAGTGAAAACAGCAAGTAAATTGCATCTTCTTCCTCACTATTAGCTTCCAAGCCTGGTCAGACCAGAAGACATGTGAAAAAGAGAGAAAGTTTCAGCTGAGCGAGAAATTACAGTTTTGATTCAGATCACAAGGTGTGTTCTGTACGCAAATTTTTTTTAAATACCTGAAATTAAAGGAAAGTTTGCCAGAGCTGCTGCAAACTTTCCTGAGAGGGAAAGACCATCTCGTAGAAGAGTTGGAAAGCAAGTGTATGAGTCAGAGAAAGCTGCTCCTTGATTTCATTACTCAAAGCCCAAAGCATTCAATACACCCATTGCAGTCGTTAATGTTTAATGTTTCTGTGATGTATGATTTCTCTCAGTGTGTTTAAAGGTAAGGGTTCTTAAGAAATGTTTTTTCCCCAGCACATCTCCAAAGAAGGCTGCTGCTCTTGCATTTCTGCCCCATATTTGCCTGATGCATTCATTTATTCATTTAAGAAATATTTTTTCATGGGTAGCTGCATAATGAACATTTGTGTACCTAACCCTGAATTGTGCCCCACATCTTTAATAAGAAGAAAGTAATAGGAAAAAAGAAATATTTGCTGATATCTTACTGCATGTAAATATAGGGGTGGAGAATTGCATCGCTGTTAAAAGCTTGGGTTTTCGCAATAATAACTGTCCTGGTTTGAGTCCCACCTCCTATAACATTGAGTATCACTGCCTGTGAAAACGCAACAGGATTATTCTGCTGTTGTTGTTTCATTTTTATTTTATAGTAAGGGGGTACACATGAATGTTTGTTTCATGGACATGTTTGTGCAGTGGTGAGTTTTGGGTCTCAGGTGACCCATTCCCCAGATAGTAAGCATTGTGCGCAATAGGTAATTACTGAACCCTAACCTCCTATTCCGCCTTCTCCTTATTGGTGTCCCCAGTTTCTGATATTTACATCTTTGTGGCCATTCAGCTCCCACATATAAGTGAAAACATGGAGTGTTTGGTTTTCTGCTCTTGAGTCAGTTCACTTAGGATAATGATCTCCAGTTCTATCCATATTGCATCAAAGAACATGATTTCATTCTTTTTTATGACTGCATAGTAGTCCATGGTGTATGTGTACTACATTTCACTTATCCCATGAATTGTTAGTGGGCATTTTGGTTGGTCCCATAATTTTGCTATTGTGAATAGTGCTGTAATGAATACATGAGTGCAGGCATCTTTTTTATATATTGATTTCCTATACTTTGAATATATATCTAGTAGTGGGATTGCTGAGTCAACTGGTAATTCAATTTTTAGTTCTTTGAGTCATCTCCATAATGTTTTCTGTAGAGAGTGAACTAATATACAATTCTCACAACAGTGAATAAGTGTTCCTTTTTGCATGCAACTGCGCCAATATCTGTTGTTCTTTGACTTTCCAATAATGACCATTCTGACTGGTGTCAGGTGGTATCTCATTGTGGTTTAATTTGTATTTCTCTGATGATTATCTATCAACAGAATTCTTAAACCTTGAGTACCTCAATTTCCTCATGGGTAAAATTTAAATAATAACATTCTCAGAATTAAGTAAGATAATTCTTGCACAATTTTTTAAAATGGTTTCTTCATTATCATAAGTATCAGAAACAGCTAAGAATGAAAGAACTAAGAGAAGAGTGCTTCATGCAGAGGGAACAACAAGTTCAGAGACCCAGATGTGAAAGCTATTTTTATCTGTTAGAGGAACAGACAGAAGGCCAGTGCTGCTGTGTATCAAATTCCTTAGCTTAAATATATTAAAACAGCAACTCCCAATTTGGCTCATGGTTGTATGAATCTGCAGTTCAAGCAGGTTCATATGAGTTGTGCTTCTAGTCTCCTCTGGGCTCTCCCATGGGTCACTGGTCATCTGCTGGGTTTCCTGGAGACTTCTGGATCTTGGGTAGTGTCAACTGTGATAACTCCCTTTCTGCTCCACATGGTCTCTCATCCTCCAGCAGGTGATCAGCATTTGAGCTGAGCCATGACCCGCAAACACTAGCAGAACACACTAGCCCTCTTCTTGGACTCAGAATTGACACCACATCACCCTTGCTGCACTGTTTTAGTCAGAGCTAGTCACAAGGACAACTTTGACTCATGGGGTGAAGAAACAGGTCCCATTTCTTTATGGGAAGCACTTCAAAGTCACACTACAGAGTCATGAATCCAGGAAGGGCAATATCTGGGACAATTCTTTACATCAATAGGACAGTTGCTGACGTGCAGTGAATGCAGTGAGAGAGACAGGCAGTGGCCAGTCATTCAGAACATGTAGGCCTAAGACAGAGACGGAGTCTTTGTTCTAAGAACAGTGGAAGTTACTATAAGCTGATGTGATGTATGTTTTTGAAATAATTCTTAGGGATGCTATATGGGGAATAGGTTACCAAGAGCAAGAGCAGAAGCAGAATGAACAGTGGAAAGTAATTGCATTGAAACAGCCAATATTTGATAGCGTCTTAGATGAGCAGCCGTGGAGCTGGAGAAAATTCAATTAGAGGAAATATTTTATAAATAGAGTTCAGGAAATATTTTATAAATAGAGCATCTAGGACTTACTGATGCATTCTCTGCAGGAGGCTACAGACAGAGAAGACTCAAGCAGGATTCCTAGATCTTTATGTGCTGGGTAAATTGGGGTGCTGTTTACTAAGAAGTGGAAAAGTGGGAGATAGCAGGTTTTGTAAAGCAATTCAATTGCTGTCTTGTACCTGTTAAGTTTGTGATACTTATTATTCATTCAAGTAGCAATATCAAGTAAGTAATTAGATACATGAATCCAGAGGTCATCAGGGTATTTAGAGCCAGAATAATCAGCAGACTGGTGGGATCTTAAAGCTTGAAAACATATTTGATTACTCATGAAGAGACTGAGGATAATGAGGTTGAGAACCAAACCTCATAAAAAGATATACTTTATTATATTGTATTTTATATTATAATACATACTATAGTATACATAGAGAAAGAGAGAGAGTAAGAGAGATTATCTAGAAGACAAACCAACAGAAAAAATGATCTCATCAGGTAGTCACAGATAAAAGGAAACCTTGGCCTATTAGGCCAGATAATACTTTGCTGTAGTGAGGGGGAGAGTGGTGCTCCTTGACCTCTACCCACTAGATGCCAGCATTACCCCTTGATCCATTTGTCACAACAACAACAAAAAGGTCATTTGACATTGCCAAGGAACCCCTGAGGGGGCAAAATCACTCTTGTTGGAAAATTACTGCTCTAGATAAAAGAAGTTGTCAACTGCATCAGATACTAGGAAACAGTGAACTGCACTGTGATAAGAGAAGTGACCACAGGGTTGGCCATCTGGAGCCTTTGGTACCTGACAGAAGCTGCTTCCATGGAGTGATGAGAAGTGAAACTGTATCAGATTGGGTTGAAAAGTGAAAAGAAGGTGAAGAACTGGAGATAGAAAACATAGGCAGTTCACTAGAGAGGTCCCACTGTGACTAAGAAAGGACATTAGAGTTTGAGTTGAAAAGCACTTGGGGTAAGGAATGGGGCTTTTTATGAGAGATGTTAGAGCATGTTTGTATTTGATAGGAATTCATTCAGCAAAGAGGAAGAGGCAAGTAATTCAGGCGATTACAAATGACTACAGAGAGTAATCTTAAGGTACAGACCATGGCAAGACACAAAGGGCACCCAGCCAGTGTGATAAGGGAAAGAGCAGAGGCTGCAAGGGGATATGTGCACAGGTGCAGCTCTGGCAGTGGTGAGCTGAAGGGATCACAGCAGACCACTGAGCCCCATGAACTTCCTCGAAGAAGGTCCAGGTTCACCTTGAAAGGATGCGCCTGGAGATTCAAGACTTTCCTCTAATTTTGCCCTTCACTAGCTGTGTCTAGAGGTAGACAGACAACAAGTGCAGTATCTACCCACATTTCACAAAATTTATTTCAGAACAATTAATTTCTTTAACTAAACTCATGGTAACTTTGACCAACTTTATTAAGAAAGTTTGTGAGTCACTCCACTCACATCTGCAATTGCCACCTTTCCTTCTTCCATGCCTTTGCTCTTTCCAATCATCCCTCTCTATCCCGAGAACAAGCTATTACCTCTAGCCCAACTGAATATTCTCTTTTGTTTTCTAGTAAACTCTATTGACAAAAACCTTGACTGGGTTCTTGCTATAATCCCCCAATTATACAAAATTTTACCCATAAATTCCCTCGTTCAATAGTAAACTCAAACTTAAATCGATTGTATTAAAAACTCATGGGCAAGATGAAATAATAGGGATGAATATGGAATAATAGGGATGCTGCATTTGCTGGGTTCTCCAGGGAAACAACCAATTTCAATTAATTGTTCCTAGCATATATACTCGCCACCCTTGACTCCTCTCTCTCTCTCATTTCCCATGTCCAATTCCACCCAACCATACTTTATATGTATTTTTTTCTCAAAGCACTCATTTTCTTTTATACTCATTATAGTCTAATCTAATATATTATATTTTGTTTACTTTCTGTCTTTAAACTGCCACCACCTCCACTTAAATACAAACTCCTTAATGGCAAGATTCTCTATCTGCTTTGATCGCTGATGAACCTCACACTCTAAGAGCTGTGCCCGGAACAAAACTGGTTCTCAACACAGTGTTGGTCAAATGAGTAGATTGGAGTTTTCTCAGTAGGCAAACAGTTTGGGGGAGGGCAGCAAAGAAACAGACCAATTCACACAATCTCTTGCATTCTTGTTTCTCTTAGAGGGAAACAGGAAGGCTAAGGAACTTCTACATCCTTCCTTGCCTTGTCCCTTCTTCTGACATCTGACTTAATATTTGCTTCCAACTCCAATTTGATTAACTGGCTTTTGCCCAATTGTCTCCTGAGAATCTGTTTGCTACTTTTTCATACTGGAGTGACAACCAATCATGTCACATTTTTAAAAGTATGGTTTCTAACCTCATGCCTTAATTTATAACTCATCTCAAATGTCTCTGTTTTATGTTACACTTTAACACTCAATGCAAGTGCATCTTGACTAGAAGGAACCACACAGCCTCCTGGGCATGAGTGGTAACAAGTGATGTATCCCACACTACCTAGATGAATCAGAGGTAAGTCATAAAGCTCTTTGGATCCATTTCAGAACTTCCATCTCCAACAGAGACCAACATTACATCACGACCACATCATTACGTGATTGCAATGTCCTAAACAAGCTCATTTTGCAGCACCATGGTTATAACCACACAAACAAGCATTGCAGCCACTGGGTATAGACAATGCTGTATTTTGATGTCTTGAACACTCATTTGAGAGCTTCTTTTGGTTCAAACCTTACAAATCTGGTTCCCTAACTGACTTCTTTTCACTGATTTTTCTGTGTAAATAGTTTTCAGCTCTACATGTGAGTTTTGTTTTTTTTTTAATGCAGGGTGGGGGGAAGAATTTCTCCTCAAAAGATGGAACCTTCAGGATTAATGACACCACAATCTTATCGAGCACGTTTCCCCCCATTTTCCACACCTACTGAAGTATATCGCATGCCGTCTGCTGTTTTAAAATTTTCCATTTTTCCTATCACTGTACAAGGAAATTTCACAGTAAAATAATACAGATGAAGAAAGTCACAGGTGCTCAATCTCATACGAGTTATTTCATCTTGGTGAAGCCTTGAACATTATGATAGCCTCTGCCAGGGTTTTCTTTTTCAAATCTTGCAGTCAATCATCATAGTGCTGAAGAGTGCTAGGAAATTAAAAAGATATTAAACACGACTCTGTCCTCAAGGTTCACGATCCAGTTAGAGAATAAAGTATGTTTTCATGAAAATTTGCTTCTCACAAACAGTACAAGGTAATATACTATGACTCAGAGAGAGGGGAAAGATGACCTTAGTCTAAAATGATTAGGAAGGGACAAAGAGAATAGATGGTACGGTATCTGTGCCTTAAAAATTAGCCCTGATTAAACTGATGGATTGGAGGAGAGCAAGCATTCAGGAAGCAACAGCAGAGTTAGCAGGGCTCAAAGGACATATGACACACAGCATGTGACTGGTCAGCATCAGATGGCTAATTCTTCCCTTCACTTATAAATCTATTCATTGCATACATTTTTTTTTACTGAATTTGCTTAGCCACTATGTTGAGTAGTTACAAAAAAAATACAAGTATGAACCAAACAGAAATAACTTCTGCCCTTATAGAGCTTACATTTTTGTGGAGGAGACAGAAACTAGAACAGTTTGCTAATTGATAAATTATATCATGTGTTAGTAAGGGAAGAAGCAGGTTCGGTAGGTTGGAGTTGGAAGGGGACACCCTAAGGAAAGCTGGGAACAGCACTCTCAGAGAGGAAAGAGCAAATGCAAGCCACTAAGGAGCAAAGAGCTTCCTGTGTTGGGATCATCCCCTTGGACAGGGGCAGCTGCACACAGTCGAGGATCTAAGCAGCACAGAGTGAGGGCGGCACCAAGGCACAGTTGCATCCTTGGCAGGAAGGGACTCACACAGCATGGTTTTAGTCTAAGAGTCATTGGAATGCCCTGGAGTATTTTAAGCCAGAATGTGACATAAGTAATTTATATTTTAGAGCGATCCTTTGTGTTGATCTGTGAAGAATAGGATGAAGAGTCACAATCGAAGTCAAGAAACCGGTTAAGCAACTATGGCCAAAATTCAGAGGAGAGATACCGACCTTCTGAGGTGGTTCCAGACAAAAGGCCATCATTTTGGTGTTAGAATTTATACTTGCAGGGCGCAGTGGCTTGCGCCTGTAATCCCAGCACTTCGGGAGGTGAAGGCGAGGACTGCCTGAGCTCAGGGATTCCAGACCAGACGGGGTAACATGGCAAGGTCTTGTCTCTCCAATAAATTTTTTAAAAATTATCCAGGTGTGGTGATACATGCCTGTGGTTCCAGCTACTTGGAAGGCTGAGGCGGAAGGATTGCCTGAGCTAAGCAGATCGAGGCTGTGGTGGCTGTGAGCATGCCACTGCACTCCAGCCTGGTTCACAGAGTAAGATTCCAACTCAAAAAAAAAAGTGATACTTGACAATATTCTGGGGTAAGGCAGACCCTCTGAAATATCTGACTATAACGGTAGGGCTCAGAGAAAAAATAAATGGTAAGAAAGAATTCTAAGATGAAAAAGGGACAAAAGGAAAAATTAAAAGAATAAGACCTTGAGATGCCAGTTGGAAGGGTTTGCCTCTGAAAGGAGGATGCTCCATCCTTGAAGAGGGCTGGAAAAGAAAACTGACATCTGGCTGAGCAAAGAACGGGTGAGTTTGTGATACATCCAGGAACTAAATATTATGGCTTACGTGTTGCCAGACTCCTGTCCATCTATTTGTTACCCCGCACTCCTCTGGTCTCTGACAGCTCCCATGTTGTCAGATTATGCTAAAGGTCAATGGCCAAGGCCATCAGTAATTTGAAGAGGGCTATATAATCAGATACTGAGAATTGAAACAAGGGTTGTTAAGGAATCATGACTGGGATAACCTTCAGAAGCACAGAGGAGAACCCAGAGCCTGTAGAAGACCATTGCCCTTCCTCCATGTGTCCAAAACTGTGGAAGAAGACTTCATAGGAAGAAGGCTCCAACACGTGATGTCAGCATGACCTGACCAGGGTTGGACTGGGAGAGGAGCTGGAATGAGCAAAGGATAGACTTGAGATGTAAGTCAAGAGCATCCAGCTCCAAGTCCAAAGTCTTTGTACAAACAGGAAGCCAGAAGAGCTTATTATGGCTTGGATGGTAACCTAGTCCGCAGGCATGAGTGGATTCAGAGATTTGGAAATAAACAGTGTTAGTTTGAGGGCACATGTAAGTGACAGGAGAAATCAGCTGCCAGAGTTTATGAAATGGACCAGTCATAAAATCCTTCGGAAAATCGCCAAGTTCCTTATAGGAGTCCAACTTGGGTCATAGTGGGTCACTGTGGCAAGGAAGAAAACAAGCCAAACAAAAAGGGGCTTCCAGAATTGTGTTCAGTTGCTGAGCTGTCCATGGTGATCAACTCTCAGATCTTTCTGATGTCTCTCTTGTCAGGTTTTCAAAACCTTTTTCTTCAAATTTCTGTCCCTAACTCTACGATTTCCTTACAGACTGGAAGCAGCACACCTCTCTGGAGAGAAGCCAGGTCTCAAGGCCCTCACTGCTGGACTACTGCTGTAGAAAAATAACACATCTGTGACTCAATTATATTTCATCGCCCTGAAACTACAGTGATTTGGGGGAAAGGGAATTTTACTGAAACTTCAGCTGATGGTCACTCTCAGTACGGGGGAAACAAATTGGCTCCATGAGACATCTTTCTGGGAGAATTTGGGTTTAGCGTTAAGGAAATCTCTGCTTAGGTGCACACATGCTGCTCAGAAGGTCTTCTCACATCCTTCCGGGAAGGTTTTTCAGGGTTACGGTCCCATCTCAGCCTAGTTTATACTTTGCTTAAATCTCTTGTAGTCCCTTGGAGTTTAGTCATTCTTATAATATTGCTATTTTTTTCTTCATTCACTCTAAAACCACAGGATCCTCTGAAATGTTACAAGATAGGTACAAATCAGAATGATAGGCTGGCAGTGTGGAGGTTTTGGCGGTATGTGGCTCTATTAAGTAGAGTCAATTTAGTACTGAATAAAGGAAAAGACTAAATTAGAACCGTGGTTGGCAGAAATAGTCTCCCATCTGGCAGTGTAATTACATCCTACCTTGACCTGAACAGTTCTTGCTGTTCCAAGCACTCAGATTCCTTTGGAGAGGGAAAGGGGAAAAAAATAAACCAAGGTTTAGAAAATACATTATTTTATCTTCTATATCTCTTTAAACTGTATGACTTTTTTTTCTCACACAGCCCTCTCTTTTATAACTACATGAAATTTCCAGCTATCTAATGAATGTGACCACTTTATGGCCAGGATAAACAGATGAAGTCTGGGTGCCCATTTTCATCCATGACATCAGACACTATTTCAACTAGGGCACTGATTCATTACCCTCTTTGGCGTCCTGGTTCCTGAGGGTTATTTTTTTTAAGGGTCAGTCTTAGTTGCTGCTGACATGCGGCATTTTCAAAGACTCAAAGTGGTCTTTATTACAACCCTTGACTTCACCTTCTGTGCCAACAGGAAATTTTATACAACTCTAATCTCCCCTATCACAGCAGCCCAGGAAGCCGTCTTCTGGTGTGGTTTGAGGTTGCCACCTACTGGCAAAACACGTCCGCTCACTTTCTCTTTATATTTATTTTTTTGGTTCTAGTACTGAGCGTTTCCTCTGAATCCACAAACATGTAGGTTATCCCTCTCAGCTTTTAAACTACAACAAGCTGGACATAATCAGATGAAATCGCCTTTTAAATCTCTGCTAGCCAAAATCCGTAAGACCTTGCCACGCAGGGGTGAAATTATTGAGGCAAGGCGAGAGACCCCCCCCCTTTTTTTAACTGTCAAATGCAGTATTGTAACATTTATCCACAGTATTCCCAAAGCCCTGCCTTTCCCCCCGCCTCCCAAGCCTGCCTGATAGCTAGCCCCCCCCCCCGCACCTCAGCCTCCAGATCATCCCCAGCACAACCAGATCCGGAACTAAGCCTTGTCATGCACTTCAAAGGGCCACTGCACTCTCAGGCAACCAAATGAATGGATTGCTTTTAAACAGAAAATGACACTGATTGTCACTAAATATAACAAGTGCCTTATGTACATTTCATCGGAACCGCAAGCTCAAATTAGCCTGTCAGAATTTCACTCTTCCTGATGCCAGTGTGTCAAGTGACGCAATTAGCTCAAGAGAATAAAGAAAAGGCTTGTCACAGCCCTCAGCCCCGATCTCTTCTGCACCCCATTCCTTCGCATGGTGCCTGACTTAATTCAGATTTTCTTCATGCTTAATGGGGTACGTGAGCGTGCGCGCATGCGTGTGTGTGTGTGTGTGTGTGTGTGTGTGTGTGTGTGTATGTGTGTTATGTGTGTGTGTGTGTGTGTGTGTGTGTGTGTGTGTGTGTGTGTGTGTTGCCTTTCAAACTTCAAAACTTTCACACAGGGAAGAGTTAGAATAAAATCAGTATTTTTTTTATAAGGTCCCAACTTGCTTTTTTTTCCTTTTACTTCCTTTCTGCAAATGAGAATGTATCAAAGGCCGAGACTTAGCCCTTCGTGAGAAAAAGTATGCAGAAAGAAAGATGTGTTGAGACTGGGAGGCTCACAGCTTTAGCGATGCTGACCCGTGACCACCAAATACTCACACGAGCGGGAGGCTCCAGGACAGTGAGAACAAGTTCTCCTCCAACAGCGAGAAAACAGAAATGTGTGTGTGTATTTAATGCTGAATCACAATAAAGGTCCCTGTGGTGCCATGTCCTGCCTCCAGAAAAAGTTAGGCTGGTAGTTGAGCCGTCAGAGGACAGCTTAAACACCCTAACTCCCAAAGGAACACCTGGCACAGAACGAGCCCAACAGAGATGGAGAAGGTTTGGGGGAATAAAAAAGTGCATTCACTCATGCAATGAGAATTGGGATCTTTTCAGGTTCTAATCTCAAGGACAGCGATGAGAGCTCTACCAGTATTAGAGAAGTGTGCACCTAAGAAAGGCATGCTGCTGGGCCACCCCAGAGTACATAATGGGGCCCGCTATTAGTGCTCAGGCACTGCAGCAGGGTCAAGGGGGTTTCAGGGGTCAGGCTCGGAGTCACAGGCCTCACCATGCCTTTGTGTCCGCATGAGTCTATAGCTCCAGAGAGATTGGAATCCCACCCCAAGCCCCACCCCATCTGAGGGGCTGCTGTGGAGAAGAAGATACAGTGGGTGGGGACAGAATGTGGAAGGCAGAGAAATCCTATATTTGGAATACAGAATTTGAATAAAAATTGGAAAGTGTAACTTAATCTGCTTAGCTAGTAGTTTTAAATTTTCAAAAGAAAAATTCAATGAATGTCTATTTTTCCCAGATTTCTCTAAGTCAGCACTAGGGAAGCTTCTGGCGCCCCAAAGAGGAGTCTCCCCTGGGCCTGCCCTGTGGAGGGGATCGCAGACTCCCCTCCTGACCACATCCACCTGACCCCACAAGGAAAGGTCTCAGTGGCAGGCTTCTGTCACCTGGTCCATCAGGCTTGGCAGCCACACCTGCAGGAAAGAGCAAAGTAGCAGGTGATTGAAGGACACAGGGATGTAGAACCCTGAAGCAGCACCAGTCCCTAGAGGGATGGAGGCAGCCAGGTTCAGGGACAGAGAAATGCCTCCCAAAGGCCCATCACTGAGGCTTCTCAGGGGACACCTAGATGTCCAGGGCTGGGAAGTCCCATCCCCGAGGCTTCTCAGGGCACACTGGGATGACCACTGGTGGGAAGTCCCATCTCTGAGGCTTCTCAGGGGACACCTGGACATCCAGAGCACGGCAGTCTCCATGGCTGTTCACTTAAATGTCCTTTGCTCTCTCTCTTTCTTTCTTACTTTCTTTTTCTTTCTTTCTTTTTTTTACTATTTTTATGTTTAATTTGTACTTTTAACAGCTTTGTTGAGGTACATTTAACATACAGGACACTGCACATATTTCATGAGCACACTTTAACAATTTTGAGGAGTTTGTATACCACAATCAAAACCATGGATGGATGCACCGTGTACAAAGTTTCTTTTTGCCCCTTTGAAATCCTTTCCTCTTATACAGTCCATGTCACCCAAGCCAAGTGCTCATCTGCTTTCAGCCATTAGGGATATGTCTTCATTTTCTGGAATTTTATATGAAGGAAACCATGCAGTGTGTGTATATATATGTATCTTTTTTATCAACTTCTCTCATTCACTGCAATTATTTTGGGATTCAGTCATTGTGTAGCCTGTATCAAAAGTGAATTCCTTTATGTAGTTGAGTGGTTTTCCATTGTACCAATGGATCACATTTGGTTTATCCATGCATTAATAACCGGGAATTGAGTTATTTTTCCACTTTGGAACTACTGCAAATAAAGCTGCTGTGACCGTGTATGAGTCTTTGAGTGGGTGTGTACCTCCACTTCTCTTGAGTAAAAACCTAATAAGAAGGTGTCTGGGTCACACGGAAAGTATATGTTAGGGTTTTTGAGGAACTGTCACACTCTTTTCCAAAGCGACTGTGTGGTTTTACGGTCACGTGAGCAGGATGTGAGCATTCTAGGTCTCCACGTCTTCAACCACGGTTAGTGCAGTCATTCTTTTCCATGTCAGACTTGTAATCACGTGTCTTATTGTGGTTTTAATTTGCATTTTCTTACAGTCTAACAGCACTGAACATATTTTCACATGCTCACTTGCCATGGCTTCATTGATTTTTTTCTTGTTGATCATGTTATAATCACCCATTAATAACACTTCTGACTTTGCTATCTCAATTTGTCACTTATTTGCATGTATACCTAACATGTGATTTTTCTTCCAATCCAGATTATTTACTTATGGAACACACAATGTATTATTAATAGTAAATCAATTGTAAGACCATCCTACTGGATAAAAATTAACCAAAAGAAATTTTTAGAAATTTATATCCAAATTCATTTGAGAGAAAATCTTTTCATGGACCAATTTATTTATCAGAGAAAAATAAGTGCTTTCATTTGAAAAATATTTTTTCATCAAAGTCAGTTTAAAATTAGTAAACATTCATTTTAAATCATTTTGTAGAAGAGTTGAGCAACTCCTATATTGCACCTAACTTCAAAATGTATTTTCTCAAGTATAATTGCTAAGGAGCTCAAGAGTGTATAAGATAAATCTTAAAAACACTTTTCTGCTAATATTTATGCTTCATCTCACCATAGTTGCTATTTTTACACCATTTAAATGTGGCATTTTTACTATTCTTATCAATGTCAGTGTTTTTAAAGGCTAATGTCGCCAGAATGTATAAAGGATAAGTAAGCAAATTCCATTGGATACACACTTGGGAAAAAATACATAGAGATATACATAACATGTAATGGGGTGCCAAAAAATACACATTTTAAGAGGTGTTATCTATTTATTACTTTTCGAAGTTGAATGGAATTAGGATAGCAATGTGTAGTATGACATTCGCTTAATCAAACTTCTACCATTTTCTTTGACTGTCCCGCCTGTCACATAGTGAGGCTAGCATTCACTTGATTAATGCCATCTTTTGAGCAAACATCATATTTAAAATGTGTATACATTTTTGGCACCCCCTTGCAAATACATAGTTTATGTATGTGTGTGAGCATGTGAGAGAAAGAGAAAGAGAAAATAAGATATGCTTTCTTATACAAATATCATTATAGATATGTAAGTTCAGTAAATGAAGCTAAATATTTGGAATTTCCTATCAGTTTGTTATGCCATAAACACAAATACATTTTCTCAACCACATATTGGGTCAAATAAACATTCCTATTGTAAGACATCCCACATCCCGGTTACACCAACAATGTAACAAGCCACAGATATTCCCATTTCTGCCATGTGCCTTGTGACTACTCATCAATCAACCAGTTGTCATTTCTGTCATCTCAACACACTGTTTTAAAGGGTAAGTGTGTCTTCAGATGTTCATTGACTGTGGCTGAATCCTTCCATTACAGCAACGCAAACTCTCCTGACAAACTAGAGAAATGAACTGCCTACAAATGAAAAAATTAAAAGGAAACCATTTTTATAGCAAAGCCTTGAGGCTGTGAATGAACAGACTGAAAAAAGAGCCAGAGAAAAAGATGAAAAGCAAATCAGTGTGAGAAAGTGAAGAAAGTTCCATTAGGTGAAAACATGACTATGGGAGGGGAGACATGAGAGGAGAAGCGTCCAAGGATACTTTGGAAATTAGGCACAATGAATACTGGGTTAGGGTTAGGGCTAAGATTAGGGTTAGGTTTAGAGCTAGGGTTAGGATTAGGATTGGGGCTAGGGTTAAGGTTAGGGTTAGGGTTAAGGTTAGAGTTCCATTGCCCAACTCTCTTTATTCACATTGTTTTAAATTTCAAATTTGGGGAGTACACATCCATATTCGTTAAGTGGACAAACTGTCTAGTGGTGATGATTGGGTCTCAGGTGGTACATTCCCCAAATAGTGAACTTCTCACCTAATAGGCAAATGAATCCTAAACCCTCTCCCTATCACTCCCCTTTTTAAGTGTCTCCAGTTTCCATTATTTTCATCTTTGTGACCATTTATCAAGCAGGAGCTTAATGGTCCCAATACTCAACTCTTTTGAGCGTCATCCTTGTCCACAACCTGGCCAGCTCCATTTTCCACACAGGTTTCACTGAAAACCAGTTATCAACATGTGATTTGTCTTTACAGAGCCAGATCCTTTTGGTACACCTGATGAGCCATTTCTTCTCTAGAAATTATGAAAGGCATGTGACAGCAAGACAGTTTCATAAAATGTAAGAAATAAAATGCAAAAATAGTACACTGCTGCTAAATATTAATTAGATATAAATGAAACATGGAAGTATTAGGATAAATGTTTGGGTGATATTAGTATTCATTTTTCTACATACTAAATTGCTTTGTAGACAATTATGCCTGATCTTGTTGAAGAAATAAAATACTTTTTGCCATCAGGTTAAATCATAAATATAATTGATATTTTTACAGAACAAATTCAAAATTCCTTTAAAACACTAATGTTCTGTGAAGACCATGAAGGAAGCAAATCTAGTATTATTCATAAGCACTTATTTTAAATATTAATAGTTAGAACTCATTTTCTTTGACATCTCTAATTGAATAAAGTTTTGTCTTTTGAATTCAAGTCAGAAATATCAAAAGCTTAGTCTTCATTTCTTGACCTTGTAAACTACAGATAAAATTTATGTCTAATTTGTTTACATTTTTGCCAGAGTCCCTTTTGAAAATTGAAGCAAATTTGGAAAATATAGAAAAGAAAGAAGGAAATAAACTCACCCATAATCCATCACTTAGAGATAAGCCTTACTTTTCCAATCATTACATATTCTTTAAATCATGATTTTTAGTTGCTTCCCAGTATTTTAATGTATTTAAAATATAATGTATTTAGTACACGTCTTAAAAAATGTTCTCATATTTTAACAATCCTTGTAATGTAATTCCTAGAAGGGAATGCACTGAATCAAAGCTGTGCACATTTGAAGCTATATTGAAAATTGCTCTCTAGAAAATGTGTACTAATTTACATGGTTACCAGCAGTATTTGAGTATGTTCCTTTTAAAGCTCTTACTAGTTTGCTTAATATGATATCTTATATACTTATCTCTGCCGTAGCTCCAAACTGAGCATATTGAGCAAACTGAGCATACACTTGGGATCACAAGTGCATAACACATGCTGTTTCCCATCCCTCTCCTGCCCTAGAGGAGCCGTTTCTAGTCAATAATAAACAAAATGTGCCTGAGCCCACGGGTTCAAGACCCGCCTGGGCAACATAGCGAGATCTCATCTCTACAATAAATCAAAACTTAGCCAGGTGTTGTAGCACGCGCCTGTAATTCCAGCTACTTGGAAGGCTGAGGCGGAAGGATCGCCGGAGCCCAGCAGGTCGAGGCTGCGGTGGCCGAGAGCGGCCACTGCACTTCAGTCTGAATGACAGAGTGAGACTCCAACTCAAAAAATAAAATAAAAAATAAGCATAATGATTTGCTGCTGAAATTGGAGTCACACTCAGAATAATTTTCGAGATGATTCTCCCAATCTGGAAGAGCCAGTGCCCAAGAGGAAGCCATTGGCCATCCCTGGATGTGGTCCTTCCCCAGGACTTCTCTCAACAGCTGCTCCTGCTCCAATCCTAGGTGAAGCTGTGAAGTTGATGCAGTACAAATTGAGGAGCCATTCACCCTGTTCTTGAAAACCTTCTCCAAAATAGCCCTGTCTCTTCACCTAAAAACCTTGACCTCATATGATTTGGGTTTTTCAATATGCTGCCTGTTGGAACTAGACTTGCTTGGCCAATGTGCATCAGAGATGTTGCTCAACTGACATTTCTCCGACACAATTACTGTCACTACAGGCACTCATCGTTTCAGATGGCAATGAACTCTCCCAGTTCACATGAGATCAGATAGAGGATGAATGGCCCAGGGTATTTATGTTTTAGTAGAGAACTCAAAAAAAACAAAAAAACAGACTCCTAGAAACAATAAGAGATCTCGAATCCCCTAATGTTTAGTCCCTTCTTGTGAGGGTCCAGGAGATATGAATGTGGTACCTAAACAGTCCTTTGTCTGACTTAAGAACCCTCCTCTGAAGAACTCTCTCTACCCGGTCTGCCCTCTCAGGAACTAGCAGCAATAGTTTGTATATGTTCCTGCTTGAGATACCTCTCTTGATCACAGAAGGTTGAGGCTGCGGTGAGCTGAGATCCTGTCACTGCACTTAAGCCTGGGTGACAGAGTAAGACCTGACTCAAAGAAAAGAAAAAAAAAGTTAGCCCTGTAAAGACTGGTCAGCACCAGACTCAGTATCCACCCCTCACAGGACCCAAACCAGTTTCCTTTTCTTCTGTAGACCCTCCTCCAAGGGGCAGGACATCTTTTCTTTTAAATTCTCAAAAAACAAAGCACTGGACTGCACACCTGGCCACAAACAATTGAACTACTTGTCTCACCCTTCTCTTCTAAGAAAAATCTATCCTCAAAATTAATAGGTGATTTCAGTCCAGGCTGCACATCTAGGGTATGGTATTCTTTCCATAAAGATAAAAAAGACACGAGGCTAACCTTGGGCCACTTGGGTCAGGTACCCAACTCCATTTGCATGGTTGAAACTTAAACTATCAACATACATGCAATTATTTTTATTACATACTGTTTTAGGGACTTTACTTATTACTCAATGCTCAAAAGTTTGTAAAATATGGCATTGTCAGAAGGTCTGTAAAGATCTTCTCCAGAGATAAGACACTCAGAAGAATCCCATCCACAAATCACAACCGTACTGTTGTGAGAAGTTTTGCCTTTTTGTTTGTAACTTCTCCAGCTTACAGCATCATAAAGAATAACTTCTTAGTTGAACTGCCATTTTTCCTTCTGAGCGTTTCTTAAAGTCTTGAACTATCCAACACCTGGCTGCAGAAACTGACATTTAAATTTGCAGCTCACAGTCATAATCTTTTGTTTGTTCTTTTGCTATGTATTGTTGTTTTCTCTTTAAACATCCCCTTTCCTCTTGCCTATGGGCTGGCGATAGATAAGCTGCCACCATGCAGTCATTTCTGGGGTGGGGAAAACAGGAGCTGGCAGAGGGGAGACAGAATCTGCAAGGCAGGACTGCCCTGGCTCCCTGTTCCGGAACCAGCAAGAGGAATAAGGCCCCACTGTCTTTCCCCTCGCCCCTTCCGTTGCCCTCCCCTCTGCTTGGGGGTGGCAGCAGGTGTGAAGGAAAGAATTTTGAGAGCAGCAAGCCAGTGATCTAAGCATTCCAAGATAGAGTTTCATTTAGAATGCAGCCTCTTGACCCGGTCGCTGAAAACCTGGTATCAACAGAAGCTCAGTGTCTAATGAATAAAATTATGATTGGGTGCATCTCAAAAATTCTCATTTTATTAACAAGCAGGAGTGTCTGCGAAAGTCTGACACTCACTACATCAATGTTTCCTGAGGAATCTGGTCAGCATTTGAGGTGAATAAAAATATATTCTCACAGAAGCTCTCTGTGTACAGATCTCCAAGGGAACAAGGCATGGCTGGTAGCCCCTGATTGAATGGATGGCCCCTCATTACGAACACAGCTCTGCGGTGAAGTCTATCATCCAAAATATCAAATAATCACTGTTAGGATCACAATAATATTCTAAGCAAGACTGAATCTAGGGTGAAGCATTTTTCAGCAGCATAAGGCAGGCTGCCCTGCCATCTTGTGGCTAATTCAGAGAACAATTCGCCGTCGAAATGAACACACAACAACTTGACTTTTATCATTTGAGATGTCCATATTTCAAATTGAATACTCCAAAGAACTGAAACAAGAACAGGCCTGAGAGAGAATTCAACTTGGCTCAACCCCAGCTACCCCCATGATGCTCACTGAACACTTACTTGAAACTCTCAATAAAAATTCATGAGACACATTTTGTTGATCAGATTTATTGATTCACATATTTTGAGTGTATGGTGCAACAGGTTTTGACAAATGTAAACATAAGTGTTACTACTGGTAGAGTGCAGACAGAGTCTGCAAGGTAGGACAGGCTGCCCTGTCCCGGAGCCAGCAGGAGGAATAAAGCCCACTGTTCTCCTCGCCTCTTCAACTACCCTCTCCCCCGTCTTTTACCATAAACTTCCACCCCCTTGACACCAGTCCTAACTACTGATATGTTTTGTTTCTGGACTTTTCTATAAACTGAATCACGCACTGTTTTCTCTTTGCTTCCTGATTCCTTTCACTCACCATAATCATTTTCAGATTTATCCATATTGTTATATCAGTAACTTAAGCCTATTGATTGCTGAATAATAGCTCATTGTATGGATATACCACAATTAATCTCAATTGCCTAAGGACATTTGAGTTGTTACAGTTTGGTTTGGAAAAATATAAATAAATTGCCTTGCACATATGTATAAGTCTTTGTGTGGACATAGGTCTTGCATAGCTCTTGGTAAACACCTACAAGTAAATTCATATGGTCATATATACACATTTCATAACTTTATACAATAAAGCTACTAAATCTTTTTCCAACATATTTGTATTATTTTATATTCCCTCCAGCAATGTACAACTATTCATGATGCATCTCATCCATGGCAACACTTGATAATGTCCATCTATATCATTTTAGCTGATGAACTAGGTGTGCTGCAAAGTCTTACTATCATTTTAATTTGCATTTCCCTGGTTACATTTTCAAATGTTTTTTGGCCATATTTACATTATATAATATATAAAAGATACACATATATTAATTATACTTACCTGTAATACCACCTTTTATGAAGTATCTGTTCAATCCTTTTCCCATTATTTGGTAATTTGGTAAATTTTGTTGTTGTTATCGGGTAGTTGGTCTTATTTTTAAATATATTCTGGATATTACTGCTTGTCATATATGTGTATTGGAGTTGTGTTCTCCTGGTCTGTAGATTGTCTTATTGTGTTAAAGATTTAAGATTGCTATGTCATCTTGAAGAATTGACTCTGTCATTTTTTATGAAATGCTTGTTGTTGTTCCTGGTAATGGCCCTTGTTTAAAAGTCAGTTTGGGGGGAGGGAGATGGGATTAACAGTAGCAAATATCTGTCTGGGTACGGGGAAACATCCCATATCAACAGGGTGCCTGAATGAAACGCAACTGTATACCTAACCCATAACTGTACCCCACAACTTCACAATAAAAAAAAAAGTCAGTTTTGTCTGACATTAATAAGGTCACCATCAGCTTTTCTTTTGATAGTATTTGCATGGGAAATCTTTTCCCCATGGCTATATATATAGCAGGGTTTCGGTAGATGGCATCTAATTGAGTCTCATCTCTATCTAACATGCCTTTTAATTGAAATGTTTGGCCATTTATACTTATTGTAATTTCTTTTTCTGTGCAGTCAGTTTTACATCCATAATGCTGCTATTTGTTTTATAATTTTCCCTTATGTGCTTTGTCTCTATTTTGCTACTTTCCATGCTATATGGGATTTATATTTTTTTACCTTTATGTTTCCTATTTTTAGTGGTTTCTCTAGGATTTATAATATGTGCTTTTATATAATCACAATACCTTAAAGCAATATACTTCTATTTCCCCTCCTATTCTTTGTTCTCTTGTGCTTTTGAACTTCATATATTGTATAAGCCCCACAATACATTACTATTATTTTTGCTTTAAAGAGTCAGTTATATTTTAAAGAGAAAAAAGTGAAATATTTTCTGGTTAGAGAAACATCCACTATTTCCAGTCTTCCCCATTCCTTTATATAGATGCAATTTCCATCAAGTACCACTTTCTTGCCCCGAAGAATTTCCTTTAACACTTCTTATAGTGCAGCTCAGCAAATAATAAGTATTCTCACCTTTTGTTATTCTTAAAAAGTCTTCATTTAAAAATATTTTTACAGACTACAGAATACTAGATTAATAGTCTCTCCCCATCCCTCACCCCAGTTATATCAGCATTTTTGAGATGCTTCATTGTCTGTGGTTTGCATATTTTCTGTTGAGAAATCTCTCATAATTCTTATACATGGTCCTCTCTATATAAATGTCATTTTTTCCCTCCAGCTGCTCATAAGATTTTCTTTTCATTACTTATATTTAGAAATTTATTGGCATCTTAAATCAGTGTACTTAAAGTTTTCATCAAATTTGAAGAAATTTTTGCCATAAAGTCTTTGAATATCTTATCTTCCCTCACTTCTTCTAATCCTCCAATTCTATATATGTCAGACAGTTTGCTTGAATTGTTCCACACTGCTGTGTTAAGTTCATTTATTTGTTTTGGTATTTTTCCTCTCTGTGCTTCCATTTGAATATTTTCTACTGTTACGTGATCAAGTTTGCTGGTGTTTTCTTCTGTTTACTCTGCTATCATTCCATTTAATGACATAATATTTTTCATCTTTCAAAGTTTTGTTTTCATCTTTCATCATTTTGTTTCTTTTCTATGTTTTCCATTTACCTCATCAATGTTTTTATTCAATTTTATGAACATATTTATTATATTTATAATATCTATGTTAAGCTTCTTGTCATTTCTGGGTCTATTTATGCTGACTTATTTTCCTCTTTTAGGTCATATGTCATTGTTTCTTTACATGTTGAGAACCTTTTGCAGAATGCTGGGCTTTGTGAATGTTATATTGCTATATGTTTGGATTGTGATTTCTCCTTTTAAGGAGGGTTTTTGGTTTTATTTGTTTGTTGTTTTGTTTTTGTTCTGCTTTGCTTTTTAACAGACAATTATAAATCCAGTGAATCCTTCTAAGTCTTGTTTCCATAAAGTCAGTGGTAGCATAGTCTTTAATGTAGGGCTAATTTAGAGCAACCCTTTGGCTACATCTACTGGTTGCCACTGCATTCAAAATTTATTTTACTCTGGCTGAATGAGATGCAAATGTCTCCTAGCCCCAGCTCCAGATGAATTCCAAAAGCTGTTCACCTTACAGCTCCCCGTCTATTGCTTTTCTGACTTCATGGAGTTTCACATGTGCAAATTAGTAGTAGAGCAAAGACTCAAAGAGCTCCTGGAGTATATTCCTGAAGCTTTTTTCTCCACATAGCTCCCAACTCTTCTGTCTTCATCCTGCAAATTTCAGCAATTTTTGTTTCTCCCTCTACCAATCTCTGTCTCAACTCAGTAATGTCATTCACTTGTGGCCACCCTCTCTGTTCCAAGAAACACCTCATTTGTTCCTCTCTCTCAAAGAACACAGTATCACATTGTCTGTTGTTTACTGTATAAAATCAGTTGTTTTATTATTTTTCCCAGTTTTTTTAATAGCAGAGTAAATCTGATCCCAGATAATCTATCAAGTGATAAAAGTAAAAATTCCCAGGAAGTTACCTTTTATTATTCAGTGAAAACCATCATGTATTAACACCCTATAGCCTCTGTAACAAATTGACAACGTGATGGCTTAAAACAACAGATATTGATTATCTCATAGTTCTGGAAGACAGAGTTGAAAATCAATGTGAGGTTTGAGGAGAGAATCTATTCTTTGAAACTTCTAGCTTCTGATATATGTTGGCTTTCCTTGTGACAACATCACATGGGGAAATTTTCAAAAATCAGACTCCAGTCTAACCCTGATTTTTAAAATGAAAATTAAATCCCAAAAGATGAAGTTTACATCCCCATTTGGAAAGCAGACAAAATGCACAGATTTTCTGACCTCACTCTCAGAGGTTCTGATTTGGTGACTTTGGACTAAGAGTAGAGAATCTGAATTTTCCAAAATCCAAAAAGATCCCTTTGCAGGTGACCAGTGAGTCACATCGAGAAATGGCATTCAAAGAGTTCTTACTTGGTTAGCAAATAAGGTAAATAAAGTCTACAAATCAAAGGAGCATGGTATAGTAAAGAGCTTGTTAAAAATGCAAGTTTGGTACCAATTATCCTAGATTTTGCTACTTTTATAAAACTTAAAAAGCAGGAACTGACATAATATACCCTATAATACTTAATTCTAGCCTCCCTGATGACACTATCATTAGATGTTTCTGCTTGATTTCATACTGAGATGAATCCCCACCTTCTCTAAAGTTTGACTCTCTAGCAAGGTGACCATAATGAGAAGCCACTGGCCCATGTTTGAGGTCTTTTGCACCTATGAATTCACCAAGATATGAGAAGACTCTAGAATACAAGTTCTCTAGCTCTCCTTTAGTGAAAATTACCATCTTTAGGCTAACACAGTTTTCCCCAGAATGAACACACAGACTCCCTATTGATAACAACTATAAAGTTGCCCCCAAAATTTATCCTGACCAAGAACTTCAAGAAATATGTTTAGATGTTCTAATGTCTTTAAAAAGAGATGTGTTGCAATTGCAAAGATGTGGAATTAACCTCAATGCCCATCAACTGGTCAGTGGATAATTAAAAGTTGGTGTGTATGTATGTGTATAAGATAGATAATTGGTAGATAGATAGATAGATAGATAGATAGAGATAGATATAAATAGATATTACTATGGAATATTATCCAGTCGTAAAAAAAATAATGTCTTTTGAGACAACTTGGATGGAATTGGAGATCATCATCTTAAGTGAAGTAACACAGAAACTGAAAACCAAACTCCATATGTTCTCACTTATAAGTAGGAGCTAAACTAAGGATCTGCAAGGGCATATGGATGGTATAGTGGACATTGGAGATTCAGAAAAGGAAGGGTGGGAAAGGGGAGAGGGATGGAAAACCACCATCTATAAGGTACAATGTGCACTAGTTGGGGTGACAGGTACACTTAAAGCCCAGACTTCTTCATCACTACACAATGCATCTATGTAACCAAAAACCATGTGCGCCTCTTAAAAGTAATGAAATTAAAATAAAAAATTGAGAGAGAGAGAAGCATTCTGTAAATGGGAGAGTAAGCCCCCTTGCGCAGTCTTTAAGGATCATTCTATTGTAGTTATGGAAATCAAATTCAGAAAGGCATATGAAATTAAAGGATGTATTATACTCATGAGTGCTAGAGAAGGAGGCATGGCACACCACCCAATGGATCACATAGGAAAAGCTCCCAGGGAATGTACTCAACCAAGTGTTTGGAAACTGACAGTATACAGACCTATGGGCACGTGCATTTACTGGAAGTCAGAGCAGAGCACACAAGCAAAATCAAGGGAGCACTTTACTGGCGCATTTGAATGTCACTAGACCACAGTCATGGGAGGACAAGACAAGGAGGATGTGGCAGGAACCAGCCTTGTCTCACTGGTGCACCTGGTCTCATGGGTCAAGTGCTTACAGCCTATTTGTGGGTTGAAGGTCAGGAAAATATGTTGAGGGATCAGGAAAATATGATACCAAAATGTACAATACAAAAGGAGGCAAATAAAATCTATAATGTACTATTTTTTTCAGTATCTTGTAGGTCAATAGGAAATGAGGAAAATTGAAATATAGTCACCACTGATATCTAAATGGTTAAAGTATTATATCTACATGAAAGTTTAGATGACTGACATTTTTAGCTAAGGAGCAGCTTGAAAATGATTTTTACCTATATGCTCTCAGAGCCAAAACCACCAGTCAATTCAATCAATCTAAACGAATAAAAAAGTCAAATTGGTTGAAGGAAAAACCTAGTGGATTCTAATGTTTCCATTTGAACTGGTTAAATATTATAAAAACACAAAGAAATTAATGTTATAAAGGTCAATATGCAGAGTGACATACGAGCCCTTCCTTTTATTCATTGAAGACAATGAAAAATTTATTAAAAAATTTAGTTTGAAATCTTTCCATTTAAATTAGATTGTAAATAACTTGATGATATGAACTAAACTATATTAATCACAATGTATATAATAGGGTCTCAATAAATATTTGAATAATTCCATAGGGCTAGACTTATGTTTTTCTGGAATAGAAAGACCTTACACTCTTAATAAATCTGTTTTATTATTATTACAGAATAAATGATGTAAAGAATCCCATGAATATTAAAATGAATTGCTGAGTAAAATTTAATATTTCTGCTGAATTCTCTAAACTCTCAACCTGACAAAATGAAAAGCAATAAATATACCAACTTACCCCATGTCTATATACTATATTTCATTTACACATGAGGCTTAAGCCAATTTAAGTTTTAAAAACCACACTGATTTCTCCAAAGCAGCTATTACCTAAAGGAAAACTCCTATCAAATATGTCATGTAGTTTACAGACATCTCAATATCCCCCACAGATACTCAATTTCTCTTAAATCATCTGTTCTATTCCATCCCGTACAGTTACTTCTATTATCCATTCTCCCCATTTGTGTCACTCCAGTAGGCGACCACAGATGTATCACAGACAATATTGAACAGAAAGTGAGATCTGAGATGAGTATTTCATCCTTTCACTATAAAGATTCCTTTATGTCAAGCAAAGTGTCTCCATGGAAAATCTTGAATGAAAAATGTTAAGTGCAAATGGAATGCAAAATGGAAAATACTTTGAGCTATTTTAAATAGCTGGATATGAGAATAAAAACATCAAACTGGAAGCAGGGGTAGGCAGCATGGGCAGGGTACGATAGGAGGGCTCATGATCAAACAACAGAAGAGCAAGCCCAAAAGAATCACTGGGGCAACAACTCCAAACTGCAGTAATGATTCAGAAGCAGATTAATCTGGCCCAGTAATGCCATGGGACACCCTTGCTTGAGGCTTCCATGAATGGTATAGCCCACTCAGTCCCTAGGGGCTGTCACACATACCTAAGAAGTAGGTCAGGAGGCTTGAGATGCATTGAGGATACACCCTGCTAGTATATTCAATCCTCAACAAATTAGGAATCTATAAACAAACAGAATTCCCAAGCAGTGGTAGATAATATTTAAACTTCTGTGTGATTCAAAAGGTCTGTCAAGACTTTTCCAATGCCTCAAGATTATTGTTGTAAAAATTAGTTACTACATTGACAAGGTATATCAGAAGCTATTAGTACAGATTTGCAATTGAATACATGACAGAAGGAAGGCATCCCTCTTTAGTCTAGGATGTAGAAACCTGGACATTGTTCCACCTATCCTAGCTACAAGGTAAAGCTAGACAACTTCAAAACATAACTTTTTTCTTAACCCATCAGAGAGTTAATCTCATATAGCAAGTATCTTAAAATCTAAGGAAAGACACAGTCCTCTGAAGGCAGGTGAGATAAAACACTGATTCACCTGTAGCAGAGCACAGAAAGAGGTGATGCTGAAAACCACATGAGCAGAAAGAAAGAATTCCGCACACAAACAAAAAAGTAAACGTTCCTAAAGGCTATGTGTAGATCTATGTGTAGGCATGAGAGTACAAAACATCTGAAATCCACAGACACAAAATGATGTGACACACACTTTCAGGCTTTTCTTCACATATTTACATTAGGTGCTCACAAAAAGACTGAACCAAGGTGGGCCAGAGAAAGCCCTCTCCTGGGGGTGCAGCTGGAGAGGAGGGTGGATGGTTTACTGTTGCAGAAAAAGCACAAAGTAACTCCTGGACTCTTATGTGAAAATAAAGCTTTAAGCCACTAGTAGAGAAGGAACTTAACCAATATACCTATGATGGCCCAGTGCAGCTGGGGAATGTATAAGAGAAAAACATTCTCTATCCTAGAGAAAGTAAAGAAAAAAATGTCTGGGTCCAGCACCCCCAAACCAATACAGTAAATGTCTTTTATGACTGAGGAAGAAGAAAATGTATTTCATATCAGACCTTTGACAACCACTGAGAAAGATCCCTGAGTCCCAGGTAGACAGGGCCTGCCTACAACTGAGGCTAAACCAGGGCAACAGAGGAATGTCCCCTCCTCCTGGTCCCATGCATGCACAGGCTAGCATGCATCAAGACAAGTGAAATTATCCACCACAGAGACAGGGACAAGAACCTGGAGAGAGATCCCTATTGTGAGTTTAATTTTACCTTCCAAAAAGACATGTTTACGTCCTACCCTCTACCTGCCTGTGAATGTGACCTCACTTATAAATAAAACATTTAGAGATATGATAAAGTTAAGATGCAGTTACCTCATTCAGAAGAGCACTAGCCCAATGATCAGTGACCTTCTAAGATGAGGGAAATTTGGATGCAGACACAGGATGAAGCATGTCTTGCAAGACCACAGATCATAGACTAGAGCTATGTGAAGATGAAGACAGAGATGGGAGTGATAGTGTCACAAGCCAAGAGGCTGGAAGAGGCAAGGAGGGAGCCTCCCCTGCAGGATTTGGGAGAACATGTCCTGGCTGACACCTTGACTTCAAACGTTTTGTTTCCAGAACTGGGAGCTAATACATTTCTGTGATTTTAAGCCATCAAGTTTGTGGTATTTGATACAGTAGCCCTGTGAAACTAATATCACCAGTCCCCTGCCCCCAGCATAAGTGCAAGGAAAGACCAAATGCTGACAACAAATGAGGAACATGAAGAAAACTCCTCCAGAATTCCAGCAATCACCACCAAAAACACAAGGTAGAGCTAGAGAAATTTGATACGGGTGACGCCATGAATGTAACCAGAACAACAGAACCGAAGTCCAGCTTAGCTACTGACTAGATTGACTCTATGGCCCATACTGAAAGCATTTTGGATGAAAAGAAGGGCCCACTTACAAGCATAAATATCAGTTACCTCAATCCTTACTGGTCTACAAATGTCAGCATTTAATCAAAAGTTTAAAAACACACATGCAAACTTTAACATACAAGGGGGAAACCCCACAAAAATGGAGTTTACTTACTAAAAATATGTATTTATTCTAATATGCTTGAACTTTAGTCACCCTCAAAGTATTCTGCTTGATGCTGTACATCTATTAAGATGATTTTTCCACTGCTCAGAACAGTTTTGAACTTGTCAAATTTGATTTATTTTAGTGTTTCTGCTGTTTCTTATTTCACCTCTTTAATATCAGCAAAAAGTTTCCCTTTGAGGACTTTTTTCATCCAGGGAAACAAAAAAAAAGCCACTTGTGGTGAGATCAGGTGAATAGGGAGGGTAGGGCATGGGGATCATCTACCTTTTGTCAAAAACTACTGAATGTTCAGTGCATTGTGGGAATGTGCACTTGTAAATCACCCATCATGAAATGGACAGAGTGAAAGAATATCTGCCCCCCAAAAAATTTATGGGAGCTGAAGGTAGCCTTTCACAATAACACTAGCTGGTACACTGATGCTTATGGGTTCCTAGAACACTTACTTAGTGGAAGAAGCCTGTACTACAAGGGGCACACCCTACAAAAAATTATTTTAGGTTTTTCTGGGTCGCCCCTTGTATCATCCTTAAACTACTGAAGGTAAAAATAAAATCTTGAAGGTTCCCAGAGAAAAATACATGTGACATACATAGGAATTGCAGAAGCCTTCTTGTCAGAAGCTATGTAAATTAGAATATGATCAAGACTTTTTTTTTACATATTGCCCTCATTTTAATTATTTATAGTTTCCACTGTTGTCCCAGATTGTCTCCAAAATTTTCATAAGTGTCTTAATCCATTGAACACTGAGAAATGAATATATGCTTTTCTCTCTTGGGCCTTTCACATAAGGTAGATGCCACTTCAACCCATAAGATTCAAGCCACCTAAAACATAATAAAAGAACTATTTTAATCTGCTTTACATTCTTCACAGGCTCCATAATACCTTTCTCATAGTAGGCAACAGTAAATGCATCTGGAAATCTGAAACTCTTCTCACCTTATATTGGTTGCTTTATATTTTATCTCATTCTATTTCCTTATTTCATCATTTCATATTATCTAATGACATGCTATATGTGTTCAATTTCATTTCCAAACTGAAGAAATCTAAAAAATTTCATAACACTTTTTTAAAATTAGAAAATAGGGCTCCATAAAAGGTGGCTGCCACCACAGCCCTCAGCTCCCAGCCCCACAGAATTCCTGGCTCCCTCCCCTGACCCAGGCTGCCCTGCAGTGGCAGGACCCGAGATCAGCTAGAGCCCAGAGTCAGATCTGTGGAGACAGAGGATCAAGGAGGGACAGGGAGGAGGCCCATGCCTGATAAAAAGGTGCCCACTGCAGCCATTTTCTCTACTCCCAACCTAGGCAGAGACCTGCATCAACCCACCCAGTTCCACACAGCTCTGCCCAGGCTTCAACATGGGACCTAAGGTAATCACATCAAAGGGGAGAGACAGAAGCCCCTCCCCCATGCTAGACTGGGCACAGACAAGTCAGATCTGAGTGGCAGACCTGAAAGGCAACAAGCTGACTGTGTCCAGATCTGATCCTTCCACAGCAGGCCTGGGACATCTGACTCTAGCTGTGAGCAACCTTACCAGCATGTGATGAGAGCTAGAGACCAGAGCTGAAAGGACATTGGGCTCACAGGAACGATCTTAGAGCAAGCTTGATTCATTGTTTTTACTTTTTTTATTCTTTGTTTGTTTTGCTCATTTTGTTTTATGTTTTACTTTTTCTCTTTTTTCTCTCTTCTCTCTGCTTTTGATAACGCTTTCCTACTTGCCTATTTTCTGTTATTTTACTGATTTCTCTTTTTTTTAGAACTTCTGTTTGTATAGGTGAATTGCAAACCAACAGAGAGGTTGGTTGGCTTATGTATTTGTATGATTGTCTGTATGTTTTAGTTTTTTTTTTTTTTACTCTGCTCTGCCTTTGCATCTCTTTTCACTTGCTAGTCGGTACATTTGTCTGTTGTCACTCTTTCTCTTCTATCTCTCCACCTTCCTCTTTCCCCCTCCTTACCTGATCCATTCTTTTCCTTTTTCATACTTCATTTTGCTTTAGAAGCAAACTTACACCCCCACTGCATGGACAAATTACAAGGCAGTGGGTAGGAGATTCCAGGGTACCTATACACCTATTGCTGGATACTGGAATCTGCAGATAGATCTTGAATCACAGCTGTCCCCTCGATTAAGCCTCAAAACTGCAAAACCAACACACAGTCCAGCCTCAGAATTGAACAAAACTAGAGGATTCACATAAGAAAGAATAGGAGATTGAGCAAACAGAAGTAAAAGCAGCTCTGCCATCCCTGAACAATTAAAGAAGAGGGGGGAAAGTGGGGAGGAAAATCTACACAAATGAAGTAAACCAAAAGAAGAATACAGGTCTCACACACACACCTGGGAGGTCAGACACTGAGAAAACAGACTTTGGAATGCAAAAAATGAAGAGCCCCCAGAATGATGGGTCATATACTACAAAACCAGACATCAAGACATTAATAGAGAGAATAAAAAGAATTGAGGAGAGACAGGAGGAAAATAGGAAGGAGTTCATAACTGAGATAACAGCAATAAAGAATACTGTGATTAAAATAAATAACAAACAAATAAGCATGGAAAGCAGAATTAGCCAAGTGGAAGAAAGAATCTCAGAGTTTGAGGACCAAAATATAGAAATAACCCAAACTGTCCAAAACATAGAAAAGAAGCTTAAAAAGACAGAAAAAAACCTTCAAGAGATGAGGGATTATTTCAAGAGGCCGAATCTAAGAGAAATTGCACTTATTGAGGCAGAAAAAGAGACAAAGACCACCCTGGAACCAACATTCCAAGAAATCATTCAAGAAAACTTCCTTCATCTCATAGTGATGCAAAAATTCAAACACAAGAGATCCAGAGAACCCCTGCAAGTCAAAAAATGAGAAGTCCAACTCCCAGACATATAATAATTCACCTTAACATAGGTATAAAAGAAAAAATCCTAAAGGCAGCAAGAGAAAAAGGTCAGACTACCTACCAGGGAAAACCAATTAGAATAGCAGCAAATATATCTACAGAAACACTTCAGGCTAGGAGAGCGTAGAACCTAATCTTCAAAGTTCTCAAAGATAAACAATTTCAACTAAAAAAAAACTTACCCAGCTAAGCTAAGCTTGATTCATCAGTGAGGGAGAAGTAAAATCTTTCCCAGATAATCAATCCCTAAGATCTTATTCTGCCTCTAGACCACATCTATAAGAAACACTTAAGAAAGTATTAAACACAGAAGGAAAAAAGAAGGGCAAAGTTCTTCACAACAGTGCAGGAAAACGTTTGAACACACACATGTAAATCACCCAAAAATCAAAAGAAAAACAACAAACAGGAACAACAATAACTCTGTAAGAACCTTATAACAGGGATAAATGTTCACATTTCAATAATTAGCCTGAATGTGAATGGACTAAATGCACTACTGTAAAGACATACAATGGCAAAATGGATAAAATATCATGAGGCAACAATATATTATCTCCAAGAGACTCATCTCACCAGAAAGGACCATCACAGACTCAAAGTAAGAGGATGGGAAGAAAAATTTCAGGTGAACGGAACACAAAAGAGAGCTGGAGTTGCAATCTTAATATCAGACAAAATACCCTTTAAGCTATCAAAAATTTAAAAAGATACAGAAGGTCACTGCATAATGAAAAAAGATTCAATTTATCAGCAAGAACAAAAAGCTGGTTCTTTGAAAGGATAAACAAGATTGAAAGTCCCCTAGCTAGAATGACCAAGAAAACGAGAGAAGCCCAAACACAATCAGAAACACAAAAGATGAAGTCACATCAGACCTTGAAGAAATACAAAAGATTATCAGAGATTACTATGTACACTTGTATGGAAGCAAACTTGAAAACCTTAAGGAAATTGAGGATTTTCTAACATCACACAAACTCCCTAGGTTGAAACAAGAAGAAATTGAGACCCTAAATAGACCAATAACAATCCAGGAAATTGACTATGTCATAAGAAAAGTACCTACAAAAAAAAAAAAGACCTGGACCAGATGACTTTCCAGCGGAATTCTACAAAACATACAAGGAGGAACTGACATCAATCCTGCTGAAAATATTCCAAGCAATTGAGAAAGATGGAACTCTCCCCAATCATTTTATGAAGCTAACATCACATTGATACACAAGCCTGGTAAAGACTCAACAAGGAAAGAGAACTACAGGCCAATATCCTTGATGAACATAAATGCTAAAATTCTCAACAAGATCCTAGCAAACTGGATTCAACAATGCATCTTAAAAATCATCCACCATGACCAAGTAGGTTTCATCTCCAGGATACAAGTCTGGTTCAACATTCATAAGACTGTAAATGTAATTAAATACATCAACAGACGTAAAAACAAAAACCACATGATTATATTATTTGATGCAGAAAAAGCTTTTGATAAAATCAGGCACCCCTTCTTGTTAAAAACCCTTGAACATCTAGGCATAGATGGAACATACCTCAACATAGTAAGAGCCAACTACAAGAAACCCACAGCAAACATACTGCTAAACAGACAGAAATTGGAACCATTTGTCCTGAAAACTGGAACAACACAAGGATACCCACTCTCACCCCTCCTGTTCAACATAGTTTTGGAAGTCCTAGCTAGAGCAATCAGAGAAGAAAAGGCCATCAGGGGTATCCAAATAGGAAAAGAGGAAGTCAAGCTATCTCTCTTTACAGACCACATGATTCTACACCTTGAAACCCCAGAATTGGTCAAAACTTGCACTGATAAAGGACTTTGGTAAAGTCTCAGGGTATAAAATAAATGTGTAAAAGACAATTGCATTTCTATACACCAAAAGTAAACAAACAGAAACCCAAATAAAAAGCACTATTCCATTCACAATAGCCACAAAAAAAATGAAATACTTTGGCAACTTCCTAACCAAAGATGTGAAAGACATTTACAATGAAAACTACTAAACACTGCTCAAAGAAATCAAAGATGACACAAACAAGTGGAAAAATATTCCATGCTCATGGATTGGAAGAATCAACATTGTTAAGATGTCCATTCTACCTAAGACAATCTATAGATTTAACGCAATACCCATTAAATTACCAGCAACATTCTTCTCAGACCTAGAAACAACAATACAGGAATTCATATGGAAGCATAAACAACAAAGAATAGCCAAAACAATCCTCAGAGAAAAAAAAGCAGGAGGCATCACACTCCCACACTTTAAACTTTATTATAGAGCTACAATAATCAAAACAGCCTGGTATTGGTACAAGAACAGGCATATAAACCAATAGAATAGAATTGAGATTCCAGAAGCAAAACCTCAATTTCTCAACCAACTCGTCTTCGATGAAGCCTCCACCACCAACCACTGGGAAGAGGAGAATCTATTCAGTAAATGGTGCTGGGAAAACTGGCTGACCACATGCAGAAGATTGAAACAGGACCCCTACATATCCCCATACACAAAATCAGCTCTAAATGGATCAAAGACCTAAACGTAAAACCTCAAACTATAAGAACCTTAGAAAATGCAGGAGACATTCTTATGGAAATTGGAACTGGCAACCAAATTCTGATCAAAACCCCAAGTGCCCAGGCCATAAGAGATAACATAGCCAGGCTCGGTGGCTCAGCCTGTAATCCCGTGCCTTTGGGAGGCTGAGGTGAGTTAATTGCCTAGCCCACGGGTTCAATACCCGCCTGGGCAGGCGAGACCTCATCTCTACAATAAATAAAAAAATCAGCTGGGCGTGGTAGCGCATGCCTGTAATTCCGGCTACTTGGAAGGCTGAGGCAGAAGAATTGCCGGAGCCCAGCAGGTCGAGGCTGCAGTGGCTGGGAGTGGCCACTGCACTCCAGTCTGGGCGACAGAGTGAGACTCCAAGTCAAAAAAAAAAAAAGAGATAACACAGACAAGTGGGACTTCATCAAACTGACAAACTTCTGCAAAGTCAAAGAAACCATCAAGAGAGCAGGGAGACAACCCACAGACTGGGAAAAAATATCTGCCAACTCCATGTCTGACAAAGACCTAGTATCTAGGATCTACAAGGAACTCAAACATGCTGAAAAGAAAAAAACAAACAACCCCATTACAAAGTGGGCAAAAGATATGAATAGACACCTCTCAAAAGAAGACATATGAGCAGCCAACAAATACATGAAAAAATGTTCAGCCTCACTAGTCATCAAGGAGATGCAAATGAAAACTACAGTGAGATACCACCTAACTCCAGTCATAATGGCCGTCATCAATAACTCAAAAAATAACAGATGCTGGAGAGGATGTGGCAAAAAGGAAACACTTCTACACTGTTAGTGGGAGTGCAAACTAGTTCAGCCTCTGTGGAAAACAGTATGGTGATACCTAAAAGTTCTAAAAATCGACCTTCCATATAACCCCACAATCCTCCTACTGAGAACCTACCCAGAGGAACTCAAACCACTCTATAAGAAAGATACACACACATATGTTTATCACAGCATTGTTCACAATAGCAAGAACATGGAACCAACCATGCTGCCCTGCAAAAGAAAGCCGGATTAAAAAAATATGGTACATATACACGATGGAATATTATGCAGCCACAAAGAACAAAATCATGAACTTTGCAACCTGGAAGGAATTACAGTCTATAATACTGAGTGTTCTCTCACAGAAACAAAGAGCTGAGTATCACATGTTCTCACTCATAAGTGGACCTTGAACAATCACCGCAATACTATAAGAACAGAATTGACTGTAGCAGGAAACTGCAGAGGGTAGGGGGATGGGGAGGTGGGACTGACAGTAGTGGAATTCTGCCTGGGGCAGGGGAGGCACGCCTCATCAACAAGGGTACCTGCCCAGTGAATATCTGTATACCTAACCCTGAAATAGACCCCACAATTTTAAAATTAAAAAATTTTTAAAGATAAAAATAAATAAATAAATAAAATTAGAAAATATTAAATCATTTTTAATCAGTCAAAACTTTCTTAAAATGACAGACTTACTAGGAAAAGAAGAGATATCACATTTCAATATACTTTAATTATGGTATTTTGCTATGAGAGCTAGTAATTAAGCTATATTACAGAAAAAAATAACTAACCTTTTCGGAAAATATTATTTGAAGCTTCTGCATTTTGGCACCGTCTTAAGTCAATGTATTAGAGGACTAATTGTTGATAAGTCACAGAGCAATATCTTAATTTGGCTGAGTCAAAGTTTAAAGATGGTTTTAATTTAAACAAAAAATGTTATTGTAAATAAAGACCCACCACACTTTGACAGCTAATTCATTCATTCGTCAAATATTCATTGAATGCCACCTTACCTCACACTGGTTACTCTCCAAGGCATTCGAGGTACATCTGCAAACAAAACAAAATATTAGAAATGTCCATGCTCTCTAGAAGCCTACTTGCTAGAAGAAAGAGACTAGAAATAAGTAAGTAAGTTACACAGCATGCTGGAAGGTTTAACTAACTACTCTAGGGAAAGAAAGTTCAGAAGAGAAAGGGAAAGAGAGGTGGAGGGAGTCACAGGTCAGAATGGAAATGGGAGAATGGAGCAGAAGAGGCGTAAGGTTTGTTGGAGAATCACAATCAGCAGATTAAATTAAATAATTCATATTAAGAAATCCATTAAAATGTGACCATTTTCTCTCTTTGATCTTTTCTAATTATTAACTGTGTATATAATGTATACTTATTTTATACTTCAATGTTTATATTTAATATTGATCTACATTCAGATACTTGCATTTTTTACAAAATTCTAATATGCACACATTTATTTATGAATATGTACCTAGCAGGGATGAGAATTACAACCCCAGGACATATGAAATTCCTTGCTATTCTCCTGGGAATAACTAGAAAAGGGAAAAAACAGGGTTGAATGTAGAGATGGAACAGCAGGAGTTGGGGTTTTCACAATGAAATCTTAGGAGAAGTAAACTCTTGCAGCATTAAGAAGAAGGAAATTAAGAAATGTTAAAGACAGCCATACATAAATATCTCTAGGAACCAACTGTGCTGCCTGTCAATCCTGTACGGGATTAAAAAAATGTGGTACATATACACAATGGAATATTACACAGTCATAAAGAAGAACAAATATATGGACTTTGCAGCAACTTGGATGGATTTAGGGTCTATCATACTCAGTGATCTATCACAGAAGCAAAGAACAGAATACCAAATGTTCTCACTCATAAGTAGACCTTGAACATTTAACATAACACTATAAGAAAGGGGTTGGTAATAGCGGAATACTGCCGAGGTGGGGAAAAGGCATACAACATTAATAAGGGTACCAGATCTCAAACCAGGCAAAGTAGGGACCAAAGGGAGGCCCAAATTTTACCTGTATTATGACTACTTGTACACCTAATCCTGAATCATATCCCACATCTTTTAAATTAAATTAAATTTAAATTAATGTGTGTGTGTGTGTGTGTGTGAGAGAGAGAGAGAGAGAGAGAGAGAGAGAGAGAGAAAGAGAGAGAAAGAAGGAGAGAGAGAGTGAGTCTAGGGCTCATCTACACCAGTAGGGCAAAGAAACATACTTGGAGCAATGAATGAATGGAACCAAGGTCAAGACTTCAGTGCTGAAGCTAGTGGCTCTTGTCATAAGGAATATGAACTGTACAATAGGTACCTGCTAGTTCTTACCCATGGCTCAGCTTAATTAAGATATAATTGACAAATAAAAATTGTATATACAATCATGCACCAGATAAGGACGTTTCAGTCAAGGACAGATCATGAGATTATAATAGACCTGAAAATTTTCTATCATCTAGCAGCACAACACATTGCCTTTTCTGTGTTTAGATATGTTTAGATACAAAAAGACTCCCCATTGTGTTCCAATTGCCTACAGCAGGCGGACAGTAATATACTGTATAGGTGCAATGGCTTAGGAGCAATAGGCTATACCATATAGCCTAGGTGTGTAGCAGGCTGTACCATTTAGGTTTGTGTGAGTACACTCTATGCACAATAGTGAACTTGCCTAACAATGCATTTCCCATCATTAAGTGGCTCATGCCTGCATTTACAATGTACAATGTGATATTTTGATACGTGTATACACAGTAAAATGAGCACATCAAGTTAATTAACATATCCATTGTCTTGTATTTTTATCCTCTCTTTTTTGTAATAAAAACGTTTAAGAACCACCATCTTGGCAATTTTTGAGTATAGCACACATTATCAATTGTAGTCACTACGATGCCCAACATGTATTCCTCCCATCTCACTGAAACTTTGTACCCTTTCACCATCTCCCTATCTCCCATCCCAGTCCCTGGCAACCACATTCTAGTTACTGCATCTGTGAGTTTGACTGTTTGACTTTTTTAGCTCTCATGTATAAGTGAGACTGTGTAATATTTGTCCTTCTGTGTCAGGCTTATTTCACTTAACGTAATGTCCTCCAGGATCATCCATCTCATCACAAGACTTCTTGGTTAAGGTAATATTCCACTGTGTATACCCACCACACTTAGTCCATTCATCCACTGATTAACACTTAGATTGATTCCACTTCTTCACTGTTGTGAATAGCACTGCCATAAACATGGGCACGCAGGTATCTCTTCAACATATGAATGTTCTTTTTTTAAAAAATATATACTCAGTATTTTTTTAACGTATACTCAGTAGTGGGATTGCTGGGTCATATGGTAGTCTAATTTTTAATTTTTTGAGGACCCTCCATCCAGAATTCCATAATGGTTATACCAACAATACATCCACTCGCTCTTGAGTAGTCAAACAATGTGGAAGAATGAGGACTCTGGAGTCAGATTCCTTCACACAATACTTGTTCCAGCTTTCTTTCTATAAAATGAGGATAATCATGGTACTACTCTCAGAGTTGGTGCAATTATTAATATACATAAGGCATGCAAAGCATCAGGATAGGTGTTCACAAATCCATTGTTCCAGGCATGGTGGATAGAGAGAACAAAGCAGGCTTAAATCCTGGCATTATTAGTGCTGACTTTTAAGTCTGAGAAAATAGGCAATAAGCTAAATAAATAAGTTACAAACATAGAATATTACCTAATGGATAAGTTTTGGAGAAGAATTAAGCAAGTATGGCAGATAGGAGACCAGGGCTGTGACTTTGAGTAAGGTGGTTATGGAAGGCATCTCTGAGCAAAGACACAGTTCAGCCTTCACGGGAGGGCCTGAGGATGTCTGCAAGAGAGATGGGGCAGCCCCTAAGGACAGAGTGTGCCTGGATTGTCTGGGCACCATAGAGAGGCTGCTTTTCTTGGAGTGGAATGCACGAGGGGGATTGACAGGAAGAAGGGTCATAGAGCAATCAATGGGGAGAGACCTGGAGAGCCTGGAAGACCCATAACAACTTTTAATGGATTCTGAGGCAGTGGGTGCCATGAGGCAGCCTCCAATTCTAAAAAGACATCTCTGTCTGGTGGACTGGAGGGTACCACAGAGAGGAACAGGGTAACGAGGGTGGTGACCACTAGACTCCATCAAAATATGAAGGTGACTCAGCCCGCAGTGGTGCCATAAAGAGTAGTAATACTTTGAACTTGCTCAGAAGATGAAGGAAGCAGAGCTATTTTTAACCAGGAATATAAAATTTAGTAACTGTCATCATCACCCTGAAGAATTCGCATCACAGCAGATGAGCAAAGGTGGTGGGTCATGGAGAACTGGAACCCACATGCTTCCAATCATGTCTGTAAAGCCTTTTGCTGACACAGACGCTCAGTTGCCAGCTCTGCAGACGTCAATGATCTGCAGGTCTATACTCCATGACATTGTTTATCAATATGGAAAACAAGTTCAGTAAAAGTTGACCATATCTTATATAGGTTGCAAAGTGTTAACATGTATTATCATGTTTCCAATTCTGGGCTTCATCATTCCAATGAGATGCACAGAAATAAAAGAAACCCACAGTGAGAGTCTATCAGAATTGCTACTGCTATTGGATGTCTATGTCCAGAGAGATGAGTAAAAACACAAGTTTGCTTAAACTGCTGCAAACATGCTTTAGGTTAGATATTTGGGGCAATGTTTCTTGAAAGAGAGGACCATATCTCCAAAGGGAAAATCATCTTCCTTGGTGAAATTTAGGAATTTATGGGGGTGTATAGTGGGAGGAAGGATAAAAATATCAAAAGCATAATAATATTCCTCTTGAGTCATTTCAAGGCCAACCTACCTAGATGCAGAAAGACAAACCTGGCAACAGGCAGGAGAGGGCACATCCCCAAGACACCTGCACCCGGAGGCAGAAGGCGGTGCAGAGTCTCTTACCCACAGCCCTCAGTCATAGGCCACAGGAACCAAGCACTCAAGCAGCAACACTGTGCTCCCTGCTAAGCAGCAAATACTCTGTGCCCTACGTGTGCTCCTTTTCAAGGAAGCTAAGATATAAATCAGAATTCAAAACGTACATTTTAAAAAATGCCTTTACATTTTAAATCTCCTCATCTTTTTTTTTTTTAGGAATAACAACAAACTTTAGGAATTAAAACAACTCTACACAATGTCAGAAACTCATAACAACTCCTGTATTTTATCAGGGAGACACCAGTCCCATTCCTGGCTGAAGTACCCTGTGAGGGGCCCAGGGCCACTCTCGCCGTTTTAAACCGCCCTTGGCCCTTTGGGAGCTTTGGAAGCTCTGGAAATCCGGGCCCACCCTTTGGCGGGAGGCCCACCCTCAGCGTGGGGGGACCAAACAAGCTGGGGGAAAACCCAAAAGACAAGTGGAGAAAAACAGATCTACATAAACTGCCTCACCATTCTCCAGGCAGAGACTTCCATTGCCCCACTCACCTATCAACAAACTTTACCTCAGCTCCTAAGGCAATGGCGCAAAACAGGAGACAAAGCCCCACCCCTACACTGCAATGAAAAACAAAGGGGAGAGGCCGAAATCAGAGATCAGAGAAGTGACTTTAGTCTGATTGCTTATTTTGACTTATGATTTTATCATTGTAACTGTTGGTTTTGATCACATTTGTTGTTTACCTTCTGACTTACACTGTTTCTCGATTTTATTGGCCTGTGTCTGTGTAGCTATCAGTACTCTTTAGGGAATCTTTCTTACGTGTCTTTCTTCACTTCTTCCCAGCCTTGTGTCTCTTTCTTACTGATAGTTGGTATGTATATCTGTTTTCCCTCTTGCTCTTCTCTCTTTCTAACCCCTATTGACCCCCCTTCCTCCATTATTTTCCTCTTTTATACCCCCCTTTTTAATCTAGGGACCAAGACTACATACTGCTGAATGTACAGATTGTAAGGCAGAGGGAAATAGGTTCCAGTGTGCTCATACTCGTGGATGCTAGAATCAGCATTCTGAACCACAGCTTCCCTCTCAATCAAATCTCAAAACTGCAAAAAGTACAGATTGCAGCCTACGCTCCAACCTGAAAAGTGAACAAAGCCAGAAGACCCTCATAAGAAAGAACAGGATATTGCAGAAGAGAAATAAAAGCAACTCCACCTTCCCTCAAAAACGAAATTAAAGAAGGGGAGGGAAAGGGAGAAAGAGAGAAAAATCTACACAAATGAAGAAAAACCAAAACAAGAGTATAGGTCTCTCCCAGACCCCTGGGAGGGCAGACACGAAGAAAACTGACTTTGGAATGCAAGCAATGAAGAGCCCCCAGAATGCAGGGTCTCAAACTACAAACGTAGATATCAAGACAATAATGGAGAGATGAAAAAGAATTGAGGAGACACAAGAAGAAACTAGGAAGGAGCTGATATCTGAGATAACAGTAATAAAGAATACTGTGAATGAAATAAATACCAAACTGATAAGTATGGAAAGCAGATTTACCCAAGCAGAAGAAAGAATCTCAGAGCTTGAGGACCAAAATATAGAAATAACCCAAACTCTTAAAAACACAGAAAATAAGCTCAAAAAGACAGAACAAACCTTCAAGAGATGAGCGATTACCTCAAGGGGCCTAACTTAAGAGTAATTGGACTACCTGAGGCAGAAAAAGAGACAGAGACCACACTGGAACAAACTTTCCATGAGATCATTCAAGAAAATTTCCCTTATCTGATCAGTGATGCAAAAATTCAAACACAAGAGATTCAGAGAACCCTGCAAGACAACAAATGAGAAGACCAACTCCTAGACACATAATAATTCACCTAAAAAAAGTAGGCATAAAAGAAAAAATCCTAAAGGCAGCAAGAGAAAAAGGCCAGATCACCTACCATGGAAGACCAATCAGAATAGCAGCAGATTTATCTACAGAAACCCAGCAGGCTAGGAGAGCCTGGAGCCCTATCTTCAAAGTCCTAAAAGATCAACAATTTCAACCAAGAATTACCTACCCGGCCAAGCTAAGCTTCATCAGTGAGGGAGAATTAAAATCTTTCCCAGATATCCAATACCTAAGAACTTATGCTGCCACCAAACCATCTCTACATGAAACACTTAAGAAAGTACTAAACACAGAAGAAAAGGAAAAAAGAGCAACGGTCTTCATAAGAGTACAGGGAAAAGAATAAAATATACATGAACCAACCCCAATACCAAAAGAAAGACAAAAAAAAACAAAAAACCAAGTGGAAGAATAACAACTCTATAAGAACTCCATGATAGGGATGAACTCTCACTTTTCAATAATTAGCCTGAATGTGAATGGAATAAACACACCACTGAAAAGACAGAATGGCAAAATGGATAAAATATCACCAGGCAACAATATACTGCCTTCAAGGGACTCATCTCACTAGAAAGAATACACACAGACTCAAAGTAAGAAGATGGGAAACAAATTTTCAGGCGAATAAACACAAAAGAAAGGAGGAGTCGCAATCCTAATTTCAGACAAAATACCATTTAAGCTATCAAAAACTTAAAAAGATGCAGAGGGCCACTACATAATGATAAAAGGTTCACTCCATCAACAAGAAATATCTATCCTAAACATATATACACCCAACATAAGTGTGCCAACTTTCATAAAGCAACTTCTAGGAAAACTAAAGAAAGATATTGACTCTAATACCATCATAACTGGGGACTTTAATACCCCACTCGCAACCCTAGACAGATCATCAGGACAAAAAATCAGCAAGAGGATCCGGAACCTCAATGAGATTCTGGACCAAATGGACTTAATTGATACCTACAGAACACTCCAGTCAAAGACCACAGAATATACATCCTATTCATCACTGCATGGAACATATTCTAAGATCAACCACATAATTGGACATAAATCAAGCATAAGCAAATTGAAAAGGTCTGAAATTCTACCATGTACCTTCTTGGACCACAGTGGAATAACAATTAACATTGACACCAACAAGATCCCCCCAAAACCCACAAAGACATGGACACTAAACAGCATGATGCTAAACAACTCCTGGGTCAGTGATGAAATCAAAACAGAGATCAAAAGATACCTGGAAACAAATGAAAATGAAGAAACATCTTACCAAAATCTCTGGGACACCTTGAAAGCTGTAGTAAGAGGGGAATTTATATCCCTACAAACACACATGAAGAAAGTGGAAAGAACACAAATTAACAGCCTAACAAGCCACCTAAGGAAGCTGGAAAAGCAAAACCACAAAAACCCTAATTTCAGCAGAAGAATCCAGATCACCAAAATAAAAGCCCAAATCCAGGACGTAGAAGACAAAAAGATAAAACAAAAAATCAATGAAACAAAAAGCTGGTTCTTCGAAAGGATAAACAAGATTGATGGTCCCCTAGCTAGACTGACCAAGAAAAAATGAGAAAAAAAACCAAATAAGCACAATCAGAAACACAAAAGATGAAGTCACATCTGACCCTGAAGAAATACAAAAGATCATTAGAGACTACTACGTACACAGGTATAGAAACAAACTCGAAAACCTTAAGGAAAAGGAGGACTTTCTGACATCACACAACCTACCTAGGTTGGAACAGGAAGAAATGGAGACCCAAAATAGATCAATAACAATCAAGGAAATCGACTACGTAATAAGAAAGCTACCTACAAAAAAAAAGCCCCGGTCCAGATAGCTTTCCAGCAGAATTCTACAAGACATTTAAGGAGGAGCTGATACCAATCCTACTGAAGGTATTCCAGGTGATTGAAAAAGATGGAACTCTCCCCACATCATTTTACGAAGCCAACATCACATTGATACCCAAGCCAGGTAAAGATCCAACAAAGAAAGAGAACTACAGGCCAATATCTTTGCTGAACATAGATGCTAAAATTCTCAACAAGATCCTAGCAAACCAGATTCAGCAATACATCTCAAAAATCATCCATCATGACCAAGTAGGCTTCATTTCTGGGATGCAAGGCTGGTTCAACATTCGTAAAACCATCAATGTAATTAAATACATCAACAGATGTCAAAACAAAAGCCACATGATTATATCATTAGATGCAGAAAAAGCTTTTGATAAAATCCAGCACCCCTTCTTGATAAAAACCCACGAACATCTAGGCATACGGGGAACATACCTCAGAATAGTAAAAGCCATCTATAAGAAACCCACAGCCAGCATACTCCTAAATGGACAAAAATTGGAACTATTTCCCCTGAAAACTGGAAAAAGAAAATGCCCACTCTCACCCCTCCTGTTCAACATAGTATTGGAAGTCCTGGCTAGAGCAATCAGAGAAGAGAAGGCAATCAGGGGTATCCAAATAGGAAAAGAGGAAATCAAGTTATCTCTCTTTCCAGATGATACGATTGTGTACCTTGAACACCCAAGAGAATCTGTCCAAAACCTCCTTACACTGATAAAGTCCTTTGGCAAAGTCTCAGGATACAAAACAAATGTAGAAAAGACAATCTCATTTCTCTACACCAATAATAAACAAACAGAAACCCAAAGAAAAAACACAATTCCATTCACAATAGCCACAAAAAAAATGAAATACCTTGGCATCTTCCTACCCAGAGACGTGATAGACCTTTACAATGAAAACTACAAAACACTGCTCAAAGAAATCAAAGATGACACAAACAAATGGAAAAATATCCCATGCTCATGGATTGGAAGAACCAACATCGTGAAGATGTCCATCTTACCTAAGGCAATCTACAAATTCAATGCAATACCCATCAAATTACCAGCAACATTCTTCTCAGACCTAGAAAAAACAACACAGGAACTCATATGGAAACACAAACGTCCAAGAAGAGCCAGAACAATCCTCAGCAAAAAAAACAAAGCAGGTGGTATCACATTACCAAACTTCAAACTTTACTATAAAGCTACAATCATCAAAACAGCTTGGTATTGGTATAGGTACAGGTATATAGATCAATGGAATAGAGTTGAGATTCCAGAAGCAAAACCTCAATTTCTCAACCAACTCATCTGCCACAAAGCCTCCACCACCTACCACTGGGGATAGGAGAACCTATTCAGTAAATGGTGCTGGGAAAACTGGCTGACCACGTGCAGAAGATTGAAACCGGACCCCTGTCTATCCCCATGCACAAAGGTTAACTCCAAATGGATCAGAGACCTAAATGTAAAACCTCAAACCATAAGAACCTTAGAAAATGAAGGAAATACCCACACGGAAATCAGAACTGGCATCCAATTCCTGAACAAAACCCGAAACCCACAGGTCATAAGAGAGAAGATAGACAAGTGGGACCTTATTAAACTGACAAGCTTCTGCAAAGCCAAATAAACCATCAAGAGAGCAGGGAGACAGCCTACAGACTGGGAAAAAATATTTGCCAATACCAGGTCTGACAAAGGCTTAACATCCTGGATCTACAAGGAACTCAAATGTGCTGAAAATAAAAAAACAAACAACCCCATTATAAAATGGGCAAAAGATATGAACAGACACTTCACAAAGGAAGACATCCAAGCAGCCAACAGACACATGAAGAAACGTCCAACCTCACTAATCATCAGGGAGATGCAAATCAAATCCACACTGAAATATCATCTAACCCCAGTCAGAATGGCAGTCATCAACAACTCAAAAAATAACAGCTGCTGGAGAGGGTGTGGCGAAAAGGGAACACTTCTACACTGTTGGTGGGAGTGTAAACTAGTGCAACCTCTGTGGAAAGCAGTGTGGCGATTCCTAAAAGCCCTAAACATCAACCTCCCATATGACCCTGCAATCCCCCTACTGGGAATATATCCTGAAGAACTCAAATCACTCTATAAAAAAGATACCTGCACACATATGTTTATCGCAGCATTGTTCACAATAGCAAGAACCTGGAAGCAACCATGCTGCCCATCAAAAGAGGACTGGATTTTTAAAAAGTGGTACATATACATGATGGAATACTATGCAGCCATAAAAAAGAGCAAAATCATGAATTTCACAGCAACCTGGTTGAAACTAGAGTCTATAATACTGAGTGACCTCTCACAGAAACAAAGATCCAAGTATCACATGTTCTCACTTATATAATGGACCTTGAACATCCAATGTAATACTATAAGAAAATGACTGACGGTACTGGGAAACTATGGGGGGGAGATGGGATTAACAGTATCTGTCTGGGGACAGGGGATGCACTTCTTATCAACACAGTGCCTGAATGAAATGTAATTGTATACCTAACCCTTAACTGTACCCCACATCATAATAAAAAATATTTTAAAAATAAATAAATAAAAAACAGTGAAAAGATTTGATTTTCTATAGAATGCATGAAATTTTTAAAACTCTCTGGCCAGGTTCTGTGGTGTGAAGAGCAGAAATCCAACTGAACTGGTCTAAACAAGCAGAGGAAGGTTCTGTGAGGACACGACTGGTCAAGACTCAGATGTCCAAGGCATCACAATCAGAACACATACAATCAGCACTCCCCACTGTGCTACCTGCACTTGGTGGGAAGTTTTCACACATGATCCCAGGCCCCACTCTCTGAGAATTTATCCTGGCCACAGAGACCTGCCAGGTCAGGGGGTGAGAAATTGGGATGATGATATGCCAACCCCAACCAGAGAAAGACAAGAACTGGTAGATAATTACACCAGCATCTGCTCTGCTTTGTAGGATAATTTGGGTATGTTTTCAAAACTCCCCAATAGTACACAGTAGGACCCCTGTATGCCTTCTGGAGGGTACTGCTAGGAAGTCAGTGTCTATCCTGTGACATTGGAATTTGACTGTTAGGAATCCGGTGTCCATCCTGCTGACATTGGAGTTTGACTGCTAGGATGCAAGTGTCTATCGTGTGACATTGGAATTTGACTGTTATGATGTTGGGGTCTGTCCTGTGACATTGGAGTTTGACTGTTAGGATGCAGGTGTCCATCATGTAACTCTGATGTTTGACTGCTAGGAAGTCAATGTCCATCCTGTGACACTGGAGTTTGACTGTTGGGAACTAAGTGTCCAACCTGTGACACTGGAGTTTGACTGTTAGGAACTCAGTGTCCTTCCTGTGACACTGAAGTTTGGCTGTTAGAAACTTGGTGTCCATCTTGTGACAGTGGAGTTTGCTAGAAAGTCAATGTCTATCTTGCTACATTGGAGTTTGTTAGAATGCAGGTGCCCATGATGTGACATTGGAGTTTGACTGCTAGGATGTTAGTGTGCATACTGTGGCATTGGAATTTGACTGCTAAGCTAAGATGTATAACTCCATCTTGTGACATTGGAGTCTGACACATGGTAATATGCTGCCCAACCTCAGAGTAGGCGGGACTTCCTCCAAAGAGCATCTCTGTGATAATTGTCATCTCTAAAACATGTGTCTATCAGACTGGGTTGTCACACTAGTTATCATGAGTTGGTATTATCCTCATCACTGATTTTGACGGATGGGAAGTTGAACCCTTAGAGCACTCATGCAGGAGTAAAGTTTCTCATGTTCAGACACTTCCCAGCTGCAACTGGAAGGTCACCCATGTTTGCTCATGCTTCACTGCCAAGAAGTTCCCATCACATGCTTGGGATTCTTCCTTGTAACCTTCTGGAGAATGTCAGTGTTACCTGAGTCACTTCAGCTTTAAAAGACATAGTTTTTCACCTATCAAGGAAATTTGAAGGTGCATGAGTTAGACTGGGAGAAAATGAAAAGTCCTGCTCTAAACCGTGCCTATAAAGAGGAAATACAATGATCAAATAGGTTTATTACAAATATGAAGTGTGGTATTCTAAGAAAGAACAGCTAATAGTCACATTTCTGAAGCAATTAGATAATACATAGTCATCCATTTTGCAAATGTATAAACCAATTTTGTTAGGTGTGCAAAATCCTTGAGATTGGGAAAAAAATCAATGAGATCAGTTTCACCTTACTACTGAAAGAAAATTTACCGCGATTGTATCACTTCTTTCAAAACCTCTGAGTTCAGTGTGTATTGAAAGCACAGGAAAATATGTAGCTAAGCATTGTTGGGAGCAGAGAGAAAAACCTGAATTACCACCAATGAACCAAGAAGATTTTAAATGGAAAATACAGTAAAGCAAATAATTACCTTGAAATAGATCTTAAATAGAAAATTGCTTATAAGAGCAATTGCATTTCAGGAAAGTCCAAGATAAACTGTTTAAAGTAGACAATAAGAAATCTATATAAAACTTATATACTCATGTGCTGCATAATAAAATTTTGGTCAACAATGGTCCCATAAGATTATAATTCCATGTTTTTACTGTAACTTTTCTATCTTCAGATACACAAACCTTAACATTGCATTACAATTGCCTACAGTATTCAGTAAAGTGAAATGCTTCACACATTTGTAGCCTAGGAGTCATAGGCTAGACCACACAGCTTAAGTGTGTAGGCTGGATCATCTAGGATTGTGTAAGTACACTCTATGATGTTCACACAAGGACCAAATCACCTAAGGATGCATTTCTCAGACTGTATACCCGTCACTGAGTGGACACATGAGTGCACTAAAAGATAGTTTTCCTAACTAAAAGTAAAGGCTCTGAATTCATGTTAAAAAAAAGTCACATCCAATAATACTATTTTTGAGCAAGGATACCATAGACTTGAACCTGAGCGTGCATCTGTAATGGTCAATTTTGTTTCATCTTTTATGGACCACAAAATGTTCAGCTATCCAGTTAAACAGTATCTCTGGGTGTGGCTGTGAGGGTGCTTCCAGGAAGAGATTAACACTTGGGTTGGTGACCTGAGTGAGACAGATGTCCCTCCGCACTGGTGAGCATCAGCCAACCCACTGAGGGCCTAAATGGCACAAAAAGACAGAGGAAGAGAGAATTCTCTCTGCCTGACTGTTCGAGCTGAGACGTTCATCTTTTCCTGTCTTTGGTGCCCCTCAGTACTCCTCAGTGCTGCTCAGTGCTCCTCAGCACCCCTCAGTGCTCCTCAGTGCTCCTGGTTCTCAGGCCTTCAATTGTGGCCTGGGATCTACACCACAGCTCTCTGGCTCCCAGGTCTTTGAACTACACCACTGGATTTCTTGGGTCTCCAGTGGACAGTCAGAAGATACTGGGATTTCTGTGTCCATACTCATGTGATCCAATAACTTATAATAAATCTCTTACTAGATAGATATATAGATAGAGATAGAGATAGAGACATACATAGATATATCTCCTGCTGGTTCTATTTCTTGGAGAACCCTGACTATGACAGCACCTCAGCACCAAATGCGCCCACCCCAACCTGTGGGTAGAACTGGAGTGGGGGCTGAGAGCTGTGCTCATGTGATTAAAGCTTGGCTTATCTGTTCCTTCCACCACCCACTCACCAGGCACACGTGCATGCAAACCTCACTGTATTAGTGTCCTACAGCTACGGTGACAATGTAACCCAGACTGAGTGACTTAAACAACAGAAACTTATTCTCTTACAGTTCCGAAGGCCAGGAATCCAAAATTAAGTTTGGGCAGGGCCACTCACCCCGAAGGTACCGAGGGAGAATCTCTTCCAGGCCCCTCTCCTAGCTTCTAGCTTCTGGTAGTTTCTTGTATGTGGCAACATCTTCACATGGTGTCCTTGCTGTGTGTGTCTGTGTCCAAATATCCTATTTTTAAAATAAGGACACAAGTCTTATTGGATCAGGGCCACCCTATTGACCTTGTCTTAACTTTATCATCTACAAAGACCATATTTCCAGAAGAGGTCATCTTCTGAGGTACTGAAGATTGAGACTTCAACATCTTTCAAAGGAATACAATTCCACCCATAACAGTCCCTGAAATGCAGCAAGAATTATGAAGATATTGAAAGTACAGGCATGACTGCTGTGGTCTCTTCCTCAAGTGGTTCCCTCACTGTCCACCCAGGAGACATTGACACGTAAATAGAAACTACATATAAATATCTGTGATATAGTACATATATATGATATCGGTGATGGTATTGACACAGGAGGGGCTTTGTGCCTATTCTGGGAGGGTAGGACAGTTTCCCAGAGGATGTGACCACCTGAGCTGATTCTTAAAGATGAAGTCTACTTAATGTGGCAAGAAGGAAAGAGAGGGTGTTCCAGGCTGCAAATTTCCCCTGTAAGATCAACGACAGAGAGATTGTGTGGTGGTCTCTACAGCAAGAACAAAGGGTGCTGTGACAAATGGAGTGAGAGAGGATGAACAGGGGAGCTAAAACAAAATCACAAAGTCCTTTGGTATGAACAGGTCAGTCCAGGGCCATGGGCAGAGGCCAAAGGCAGCACCTGTGATTAGAGATAAGGAAGTGAAAAGGCAATGACACTACATACTCTCTAGGAGACGTTTACTGGTGAAGAGGAAGTAATGAAGGAAAGAAGGTGCTTTGGGATGTTTTAGGCTCCAGGAAGTAGACATCGTGACTCAACCAGAGGTAGGAGGCTTGAGGAGCATATGAGCAGGGTCGCATCACAATCCATGTGCCATTCTCCTCCTGTAACTACCTTGGTATGTCCACGTTGGTTTCTAGATGCTCTTCCTCATAGTTGCCAGAAAGTTGCTAGTAGTCACTAGAATACCCTACCTTCCTGCCCCCCAACAGACTAGAGAACCCCACTCCCAGTTGTGCAATGAAAGGCTTCCCTCTGGCCTGATTTGTCCAATGTGGTTTTTATTCCCATTCCTAGACCAATATTGGGTACTGGGGAATACCGATGCCCAGTTTATGCCTGAGTTCCTAATCAAATACTGAAAGGGAATGAGGACAACACTGCCAGCTTAGGTCATTAGAATAACCAGGAGAACTTGTAAAAAAAAAATAACAGTGCCCAGGTCCCACAGTCTCTTGATTTAATTGATCCAAGTTGAGGTCCGGGCCTCTATATTTTTCAGAAATGCCCCCCAGAAAAAAAATAAATTAAAGAGAAAATAATTTAAGAACACAGACGCCTTTAGGAAGGCAGAAATGAATCGTGCATGCTGGGTAGGCAGTCAATACCAGTAAAAGAGAGGTGTGTGGTTTTCCTTGCTGTGTGTTTATTCGTAAGATGGAAAACTCGAGTGTGCTCATAATTTAAGGGTAAAGACCTTGGAGAGAAGGAGGGAGTGAAGGTAAAGAATAGAGTATAGAATCAGTGGGGCAAGGGTATAGGAGAGTCATGAATAGGTATCACCAAAGATGTGAAATTCACAACAACTCAGATGGGCTTAGAAAACTTTTTCACACACATTTGAGTCCCCTGCAAATAAGATAGACTCCAAGATCAAGAAAGAGCTGCTGCCTAGCAACAGGAAAGCATTAGGCAGTATGTAAAGCAGGGGGTGCCTTTGGGAGCAGACCCATGAGGGTGTCACTATCAGCAATGGTTGTCATTTCCTTCCCTCTGAGGGGGTGCTCTTTTACTCAATAATGTTCCCAGCTCTGCATGGGCCTGCGTCATTAGAACATGCAAAACCTGTTCAGGACAGCCTGTCTCTTACTACTACAGGTAAGAAAGACACGAGAACAAATCTACAACATACATGAACAGCAGAATCTGGAAATTGACCCTGGAGTTAGAGTAGTTAAACTTTGCAAGAAGGAAATCCAGGATAAGTGGCATGTCCATAGGCCAAATTAAATGGTTTTTTAGGTTATACCCACTAGTACACTGTTGAGTAACGCACATTTTGAATGAATTGCATCCAAGGGACGTGTAAACACTTGAACATAAGACATATTTATTTACATGTAATAATTAGAAGATTGAATTGAGAGCCATAGCTAAGTAAACTCAGATGATAAGTAACAACTTTAGATCATATCTCTACAACAGCAATACAGAGAGTCCATGAACAATTTTACAGCTTACTCTTGAAAAAAAAAAATTTCCTCCTTAGAATTCAGTTTTATATTTATAAACGGACCCAAGAACAAATGAGGCTATGGGGGCCAATCCAAATTAATATTTATTCAGAATTCTAAAGATAAAGCAATACTTGAAAATAAATTTAACCTATTCTCACTAACTATAAGTTCAAATTAATTAAGTTTATCTACATATTTCACAGTGGTGTTTGATTAAAGTTATTCTTATTTCACTCATACTGATAACTTGGCGAATGTGTTTTATTACCATTATGAATGATGATATATTTATATAGAGTATTCGAAATTCTTTGGAAGGATTACATAGTAATTAGGTATATTTGACTTAGTGAAGAGTTATTCTTTGTGATAAAAACATTAAATGCGCAGTAATCTTTTTAAATTTGAACATCAGCTAAAAACATTTTTGTGCTACTTCTATTCGGCTATTAATGCTATACCCTTTCACGTCTTCTAAACTCCTTCAACTGCTTACCTCTTCCATTTTATTCTGTTTCCCACAGCACAGTGGTGGGAGAAGGACCCACAGGATTCAGATCAAGGCTTCACCACATTTGTACATGCACAAGTTCCAGTGATGCTCCCAAGGAAAAGAAGTTATTGAGGTGTGAGGACAGCTTGAGCTCAGGAGGTCAAGGCTGCGGGGAGCTATGATGGCACCATTCCACTCCAGACTGGGTTTCACCATGAGACTCTGTCTCTAAATAAATAAATAAATTAATTAAATGAGTTATTATTGGAAACTGGTACATACTGCTTCTCCTTCTTAGAGATTGCAAATGTGCTAAAGGAATGGTCAGAAATATTAGAGCTATCTCAGTTTTAGCTCTAATTATCCTCTCAAATTGCTATGGGCCCTTGGACAAATCCTTTAACATAATTGTTTTTCTGTTCTTAATCTATAAAACAAGGACTTTTATTTAGAATCCACAAATGTGTAGAAATGGAAGAGAAGTTTAAAGGTATCTTATGTGAGCAAACACATTTTCCTACCACACAAATATACACACATATATAATATATCCATTATATACATCCATTATAACATATACATACATCATAAAATATACATATATACACAAATGTAATAAACATAATACAGATGCATATATGTATAATAGATACATATATAATGTTATGAATAGTTATATTTTCATTCTTATAAAAGAATATCCAGTTAGTTGTAACAAACAATTACTCTTTATTAAGAAAAGGCAAAATGGAAAAATCTTAAACAATAATTTAAGGCCAGATAATTTATTTTTGCAAAAGAATATGATAAAAGACTAGAAATAAAAAGACTGGCAGAAATAAGTAAACATTCTAAATATGAACATAGAAAACTTCTGGGTACACAAAATTACAGACATCTTTCTACAGTTTTGTATTGCTGAGTGCTTTCCAAAATTTCTCAGAGGAGCTGATATTACTTGTACAATGTTAAAAAAACACGCACTCTCAGAAAATCATTATTTATTCTGAAGTTTTACCTTTCTCCATCCAGAGATCAACTTTCTTATTTCCAAACTATCGCAGTATAGGAATAGATGAATAGATGAATATTATGTTCATTGCTTAATTTTTTTTCAAAGATTTTCAAGATGGCTTCATTTTATGATAAAAGTGAACAACCATTGAGAGAATGAGAAGACAAGTCACAGACTGAGAGAAAATATTTGCAAAAGACGTATCTAATAAAGGAAAGTTATCCAAAATTTACAGAGAACACTTAAAACTAAACAAGAAGAAAATGAACAAACCAACTTTAAATGGGAAATTATCTGAACAGACACCTCACCAAAGACCTTCAGATGACAAATAAGCGTATGAAAAGATGCTCAACATCATATATCATTAGGAAATTACAAATAAAATAACAATGCGACACTGCTACATATTTATCAGAATGACCAAAATTAAAAAAAGAAACTAATGCTGGTGAGGATGTGGAGCAACAGAAACATTCATTCACTGCTGGTGGGCATACAAAATGGTACAACCACTTGGGAAGACAGCCTGGCAGTTTCTTCCACAACTAAACATACTCTTACCATTCAGTCCAGCCACCTTCTTGTCACTTAAATTTAGTATTTGTCCTTGATGTTTTGATTACTTTTCACGTCAGAATAATTATAGATTTACCGGAAATTTCAAAAACAGTACAGAGTTCCTCTGTGCTTTCACCCAGATTCTCCTAATGTGAAACATTATTTTTTTTGCTAGACATGTGTTAAACTATGACATTAATTGTGTTTTACCACCATTAACTGAACTACTGGATTTGATTGGATTTTGACAGTTTTTACCTAATGTCCTTTCTCTGTTCCAGGATCCACGTCAGAGTACTACATTGTATGTTACTTTTGTGTTTCATGCTTTCTCTGCCCTCACTAGAGAAATCTTTGCCCACCATGCTCAGGAAGATGTTCCCCTGACCTCTTCCTCAGCGATGTCACTATTCTGGTGTTCATAGCAAGTTCGTTCTCCTTCTCAACTGATATTCCCGTGGGGGAGGTCTTGAAGCGGGACTTTTTTTTTTCCCTATATATTCATAGTAGTTTTAGGACCATTTGTTGAAGAAAAGACTTTTATTTTCCCATAGAATTACTTCAGCACCCTTTCAAAAATGTCTGAAGTGAATCTCTTTCTGCTCTCTCTATTCTGTTTCAAGGATCTGTCTTTTTACCAATACCACACACTTTTGATTCACTTTATGATGCATTTAAAAGTCAGAGTAAATTCTCAATTCTTGGTTCTTTGCCTTTGCAAATAAATGTTTAAATTATTTTGTCAATTTCTAGAAAAAGCAAACACCCTTAAGGTTTTTATTTTTTATTTAGTATTATTATTTTTTGAGTCAAAGTCTCATTCTGTTGTCCTGACTATAATGCAGTGGCATGACCATGGCTCATCACAGCCTCAACCTCCTGGCCTTGGGCAACCCTCCCACCTCAGCCTCCTGAGTGTGAAACACCACACCTCGCTAATTTTTGGAGTTTTTGTAGAGATGAGGTCTCACTATGTTGCCCAGGCTGGTCTGGAACTCCTGGGCTCAAGCAATCCTCCCACCTCAGTCTCCCATTTTAATGTTTTTATATCTGCTAGAAAGGAGCTCTAATAATAACGACATGAACTATCCTTCCTTTGGACGCATAAGAGTCTCAGAGTCTAACTTAATTTGACTTAGAACAACATGGTATTCCTTGTGTGTTGTGAAGCAAATAACACTTATTAAATGTTTATGCTTATTTTTCACAGTAGCCCTGTGACCTCCAACAGGGAGGCCATCTGTCTTGTCACCATGGTGTAAGCAGTCCCCACCTCAGTTCCCACAGAGAGTATGCACATATCTGTTGACAGATTGTCCCCATGAAGTCAAACTGCTAGGGTAGGGTTAGCTCTCAAGTGAAGATTCATCCCTAGAGGGGAAGAGGGAATAAAAATGTTCTGTGCATTTGACTCAAGCCTGTAATCCCAGCGCTTTGGGAGGCCAAGGCGAGAAGATTGTCTAAGCTCAGAGATTCAAGACCAGCCTAGGCAACTTGGTGAGTCCTCGTCTCTACATAAATCAAAAAAATAAGCCGGTGTGGTAGTGTGTGCCTGTAGTTCCAGCTATTTGGAAGGCTCAGGCGGAAGAATCGCCTGGGCCCAGAGGTAGAGGTTACAAACGGCCGTGAACATGCCACTGCACTCCAGCCTGGGTGAGAGAGTGAAACTCTGACCCCTACCCCCCCAAAAAGGTGTTCTGTGCATCTTTTCATTTCTTGATGGGAGAACTGTAGGCCTTGCTGCCCTTATAGGAATGACCCAATGAGAATGCATAATCTGATGATACAGACAGATAGTCACCTGAGTTGGAGTTTCTACAAAGGAGAGAATTGGGTGAAGCATGTAGGTAAATAGATTTGCCTTATGGGAGGCACATGGACGTCCTGAAGAGCTGCCACCTGGAGCCAGAGTGCGCAGCTCAGCCTTATCAGAGTTCTGTGATCCAAGGCGAGCGCTTCACCTCTCTAGGCCTCAGTTTTCCCAAGTGTAGAAATGGAATAATAGTGGCCCTTCTCAATCTTTGGAACAGCGAGCATGGCACTGTGCTATTATAATCACATTTTTAGTAAGTCAAGAAAGGAGGCAAGCATAAATACAGATAAGGGTGATTTTGTGGTTGAAGAGTGAAGTTCCAGAGAGAGCTCCTATCACATGGCCTCTAAGCTTGTTTTCTGCAAAGTAAGAATGAAGGTCAGTGGGGGAGAATGAGGTTCCATGGAGGAAGTGGGTTATGGTTGTGTCCTACAGGTAAGGACAAGTAAAAAGACCTCTTTTGGGGGCCCCTGACCCACACTGACATTCTTTGTCCGTGACCTCACAGACGATAATGTGATTTTTAGTAGGTAAGGACTTGAGTTCACCATACTAGGCTGACACACATGGCTTGACACTCACGGCTGAGTCAAAGTGTTCTCCTCTATAAAATTAGGGCATGCTTTTCCTGAAAGAAATGTTGACCAGCGACTTTCAAGAGATTCTACTCAGCTCTGAGAACTAGGAAAACATCACAGCTTGTCCATTCCTCCTTAAGAATGCCGACATCCACTTACAAGTTGGCTAGCCAGAGTTATGGATATAATTGGTTGTTTTCCAACCAGCTAAGTTAGACAACCAGACTGATCTGTTTCAGTGAAAATATTCATATCCCACAAAGCAGGCATATACCTTAGAAAAAAAATATAAGAACATAATTTTGTCTTTCTTGCAGTTTTAATTAAAGAAATAAAATGGCATTGATAGTATATATCTTGTGTGTTATTGACAAGCAAACAGATTCATGATTACTTAAGAAACTTAAATCCAATTATCTAAATTGTTCTTATTCCAAGTAAAATTCAATTATTGGTATTTTCAGAATGCTACACAAGGTAAATATGCCAAACTACACAGATTTAAAATGAAAAACCATAAATCAAATGAGTGTGACAGAAACGGGTAGTCAGTAAGCAATTAAAAATGGTACTGAGTACTGTATCTATTATGTGTCATAAAGTTCATAGAAGAAAAAAGCTCACATATTTTTAAATGCCCAATTTTGAAGGAAAAAACTAAGTAAATTGAATGTAGTATTTGCATCTCTGTGATCTTGAAGCGCTTTTAGCAGTTTGAAGGAGGTCAACCTGAAATTTTAACAAATCAATCCTTTTATGAGAATATCATCACATTAGATACTAAGGTAAGAATCTCCTTGTACACTTCATGCAGAATGTTATTTTAAAATATGAACTGCAAAGAGAGTACCACTAAAATGGGAGAATTAACTTCACTAACATGTTAACAGGATTTTTAAGGAGGAACGAAGAAGCTGTGATGTTTTTCTAGTTCTCAGAACTGAGCTCAGCACCTCCCAAACTCATCTGATTCAGAATTCAAAGAGCCCTAAGACACTCTTGGCTCCGCACTCTCACTCATACCTCATACCCTAATCAGCCTGCTCTCTGTGACTTCCCTTGCTGCTCCCCTTCACCTGCTATCTCTGCCATCCATTCCTACTCACCTCTACCTTCTTCACTCGCTTCAACTCCTGCACAACTACTGTCTTTCCCTTCAACTCTTGTTCCCTTCCAGCTTCTCTCTCTACCTTCCACTCTTGCTTCTTTCAACCTCCAATCTATACCACCAACTCCTGCTCTCCTCCTCCTGCCATCTGTGACTTAATCTACTGCTCCTTCTACCATCTATCTCTACCTTCGACTTCTGCTCCCCGCCCCCTGCAATCTCTATCAGCACCAGAAGACATGCAGACTGATACAAAGAAACGAACACACCTCCATCATAACCACCACCTCCACCACCATCACCACCACCTCTTCCTTCGATTCTACCACTATTATCACCATCACCATCACCATCACCACAACCATCAGCATTACCACCACCACCATGACCATAATTATTAGCATCACCATTGTCATATCATCACTGTTGTCATATCACCACCACCACCACCACAACCACCACCACATAATCACTACCATCACCACCCCTTCCACAGTCCACAACCACAGCCCACCACTATTTGCCACTATTCAGGCCAGTGGCAAATGGCAATTGTGTGATACATATATACTCCATATATATATATGGAGTACAAGTGGAGTACAAGTCAAGATTAGGTATATAAATACAGGTGAAGTTTGGGCCCCTCATTGGTCCTCACTTTGCCTGGTTTAGGATCAGATATCCTTATTTATGTTATATGCACCTCCCCATCCCTCCCTCGCCTGGTAGTGTCCCACTACTCCAGTCACTTTCTTATTGTATTATGGTAAATATTCAGAGTTCACTTATGAGTGAGAACATGTGATACTCAATCTTTTTTTTCTGTGATAAATCGCTGAATATTATAGACTCTAAATCCATCCAAATTTCTGCAAAGTCCAAATTTTGTCCTTCTTTATGACTGCATAATATTCCATTGTGTATATTTACCACATTTTTTTATTTAGCCAGTCCACTTTCAATGGACAGCATGGTTGATTCCATGTTTTTGCTATTGTGAATAATGCTGCAATAAACATTCATGCACAGATGTCTTTTTTGTAGAATGATTTGAGTTCCTCCAGGTGTATTCCCAGAAGGGAGATTGCTGGATTGTGTGGAAGGTCAATTTCTAGATCTTTTAGAAATCACTACACGGTTTTCCACAGAGGTTGTACAGAAGTGTTCCCTTTTCTCCACATCCTTTCCAGCATCTGTTGTTTTTTGAGTTATTAATGCTGGTCATCCTGACTGGAGTTGGGTGGTATCGTAGTGTGGTTTTGATTGGCATTTCTTTGATGTTTAGCATTTTTTCATGTATCTGTTGGCCATTAGTATGTTTTATTTTGAGAAGTGTCTATTCATGTCTTTTGCCCACTTTTAAATAGGGATGTTTGTTTTTTTCCTGTCAGCATGTTTGAGTTTCTTGTAGATTCTGGATGCTAAGCCTTTGTTAGATATACAGTTGGCAAATATTTTTTCCCATTCTATGAATTGTCCCCTGCTCTCTTGGTAGTTCATCTTGCTCTGCATAAGCTTTTCAGCTTGATGAGGTCCCACTTGTCTACCTTATCTCTTATGTCATGAAATTTGGGGGTTATGATCAGATATTGGTTGCCATTCCAATGTCTATAAGGGAAAAGAAACAAAGTGGGACGTATCACACTTCACTTTGTTTCTTTTCCTAACTCCTGTGTTTTATAAGATACTTATAGTTTGAGGTTTTACGTTTAGATCTTTGATACTTTTAGAGCTGATTTTTGTGTTTGGTGATAGATAGGGGTCTTGTTTTGTTCCTCTGCATGTGACCAGCCAATTTTCCCAGCACTATTTACTAAATAGGTACTCCTCTCCCCAGTGGTTGTTGGTGGAGACTTTAAGTTGGTTGAGAAATTGAGGTTTTGCTTCTGGAATCTCTATGCTGTTCCACTGGTCTATATGCCTGTTCTTGTACCAATACAAATCTGTTTTGATTATTGTAGCACTATAATAAAGTTTAAAGTCTGGAAGTGTGATACCTCCCACTTTGTTTCTTTTGCTGAGGATTTCTTTGGCTGTCTGTGGTCATTTTTGTTTCCATATGAATTTCTGTATTGTTGTTTCCAGGTCTGAGAAGAATTATTTTGGTAATGCAATGGTTATTGCATAGAATCTATAGATTGCCTTGGGTAGCATAGACATCTTAACAATGTTGATTCTTCCAATCCATGAGCATGGAACATTTTTCCATTTGTGTGTGTCTTCTTTGATTTCTTTGAGTAATGTTTTATAGTTTTCGTCGTAAAGATCTTTCACTTCTCTGGTTAGGAAGATGACAAAGAATTTCCTTTTTTCTTTCTTTTTTTTGGGGGGGTGTGGCTATTGTGAGTACTCTTGTGCTTTATATTTCATTCTCTTCCTGTTTGTTGTTGGCATATGAAGATACCACTCTCTTTTGCTTGTTGATTTTGTATACTGAGTCTTTGTACACTGTCCTTTATCAGTCCAAGGAGTTTTTGACAGATTCTCTTGGGTTTTCAAGGTATAGAATCATATAGCCAGGAAAGAGGGATAGCTTAACTTCTTCTTTTCCTCTTTCGATGCCCCTGATTTCCTTCTCTTGTCTGATTGTTCTAACAAGGACTTCCAACACTATGTTGGACAAGAGGGCTGAGGGTGGACAGTCTTGTCTTGTTCCAGTTTTCAGGGTAAATGCTTCCAATTTCTGTTCATTCAGCATTATGTTGGCTGTGGGTTTATTGTAGATGGCTCTTACTATCTTGAGGCATGTTCTCTCTATGTCTAGATGTTCAAGGTTTTTTTTTACAAGAAGAGATGTTGGATTTTGAAGAACACTTTTTCTGAGTCTAATGAAATAATCATGTGTTTCTTGTTTTTACATCCGTTGATGTATTAAATTACATTTCTGGTCTTGTGGCTGTTGAACCATCCCTGTATCCTGGAGATGAAACCTACTTGGTCATGGTGGATAATTCTTGAGATATGTTTTTGGATCTGATTTTCGGAAATCTTGTTGAGAAGGTCTGCAACTATGTTCATCAGGGATATTGGGCTGTAGTTCTCTTTCTTTGTTGGGTCTTTGCCCAGTTTGGCTATCAGTCTAATATTAGCTTCATAAAATGATTTGGGGAGGGTTTTGTCTTTCTTGATTGTCTGGAATACTTTGAATAGGGCATTTTTTTTTTTTTTGGTAAGTAGTTTTCTTATGCTGAAACCAATTCCCCAATTTGTTATTGGTCTATTTAGGGTCTCAGTTTCTCCTTGTTTCAACCATGGGAGGTTGTGTGATGTCAGAAAGTTCTCCATTTCATTTAGGTTTTTGAGTTTGTTTCCATACAGGTGTGCATACTAATATCTGATAATCTTTTGTATTTCTTCAGGGTAAGTTGTGACTTGATCTTATGTGTTTCCAATTGTGTTTATTTGTGTTTATTTGGGATTTCTCTCTCTCTCTCTCTCTCTCTCTCTCTCTCTCTCTCTCTCTCTCTCTTTTTCTTGGTGATCTAGACTTTTCTGTTCAAGTTAGGTTTGTAGTGTTCTTGCCTTTCCAGCTCCCTCAGATGATCTGTTGAACTGTTAACTCATGACCTTTCTGTTTTCTTGATATGTATTCATAGAATTATACATTTCCCTCTTAGTATTGTTTTCATGGCATCCCAGAGGTTTGGTAAGATGTGTCTTTGTTTTCATTTGTTTCCAGGAATCTTCTAATTTCTGTTTTGATTTCTGTGTTTACCCAGGAGATGTTCAGTATTATGCTATTTAGTGTCCTTGTCTTTTGGAGGATCTTGGTGGTTATATTTATTTTTATTCCATTGTGGTCTGAGAAGTGACATGGTAGTATTCCGATCTTATGGAATTTTTTATGCTTGATTTATGGCCAAGAATGTGGTTGATCTTAGAGTATGTTCCTTGTGGTGATGAGTAGAATGTATATACTGTGGTTGTTGGGTGGAGTGTTCTGTAGGCATCTATTAAGTCCATTTGGTCAAGTGTCAAATTTAGGTTCCAGATCTCATTGATTTTTTTTGCCTCAATGATTTATCTAGTGTTGTTGGTGGGATATTTAAGTCCCCAATTATGATAGTGTTAGAGTCAATTTTTTTTTAGTTTACTTTGTAGTTGCTTTATAAAACCTGGTGCTCCTCTGTTATGTGTATATATGTTTAAGATGTATATTTCCTATTGATGGATTGAACCTTTTATCATCATGTAGTGTCCTTCCTATCTTTTTAAAATTTTGGTATCTTGAAAGTCATTTTGTCTGATATTAAAACTGCAATGCCTGCCTTTTGTTTTCCATTCAGCTGAAGTTTGTTTTCCATCCTCTAACTTTGAGTTTGTGGGTGTCTTTTGTAGTGAGTTGTGTTTCCTGGAAGCAGCATATTGTTGGATCATGCTTTTTCATCCAGTTTGTCTTTCTAAGTCTTTTCAGTGGTGCATTTGGTCCATTCATGTTCAGGCTGATTATTGCAATGTGAGAGTTTATCCCTGTCATGAGGCTCTTATAAAGTTTTTTGTTTGTTTGTTTGTTTGTTTTCACTAAAACTGCTCACTCTACCTAGAAACACCATTTCCAACATGGCAACTCATCTTTCAAGGTACATCTTTCAAACATTCAAATGTTATTCAGCTTTTCTGATCCAACCTCTGCATTGGTAGTGCTAATAAATTCTTCAAAGTCATCTTTATATTTTCCTTACATTATTTATAAATATATGAAAGACTCATAGGCTATTGCACTTATTATTTTATAAAATATATTTTATTTAAATTTTGAAATACTTTAAATAAATAGTTTCCCATATATAAAATAAAAATAATAACATACCTGCACATAGAGTCACTTATGAATTAATACAGCTAAAGTACATAAATTAGTATGATACAAGTAAAGTGCATAGTCTAGTATGTGATAAGTACTTAATAAATGTTATAATATTTATTATAATGTACAGGATATAACATCTAATGCCTAGGATTCCACTATGAATATTAAGCAGACATTAAGATCTTGACATACAATGTTTACTTCAAATTTTTCTTTATAAAAATTATAGATAGCAAAATATCAAAGTCAGTCTAACTCTCTTCTCTTTTCTCCTTCCTCTCTTCCCTATAGCTAACCAACATCCTAGAATTAGTAAGCCTCATACCACTGTGGGTTGAATTATACACATTGTTTATATTTATATTAATGATACTACAATATAAATACCCTCTTAAATCTTGCTTGTTTGTTCTTCCACCCAATACTATGGTTTTGAGGCTTACCAATGTTGGACATGTATAGCTCTATTTCTTTTAACATCTCCATAGTGTTGCATTTACAGATTTGATCACTAGGACCATGACTACTCTACTCAGGGACTATTTAGTTGCTTCTGTTTTCCACTATCACAGTTCACCAGTGAACATCAACAGACAGATATTTAGATACATGAAAAGATGATAGACAGAGAGACAAATAGAGAAGAAGACAGAGTGAGAGAGAAAGTGAAAGAGAAGTCTCCTTGTGTACATGTACCTGAGTTTCTTTAAGGTAAACACTTCCAGCAGATCAGCCTAGATGAAGTTACACTGCAGTAGCAAATCAACCCCAACATCCAATGGCCTGGTTTAAAACCATATATCTTGCCATGTTATATGTTCAAAGTAGTAGTCTCTATTCAAGGACCTAGATTCAGCAAGGTACCAATGTCCTAGTAGTCTCTTCACCTGGAATGTAAGACTTTCACCACAGTTCCACAATGAGCAAATGTCTTTATAGTCTAACACTTCTGATTACTAATGTCCTTTTGACCATTTCTTTCCTTGCATAGAACATGCTCCTATCTAGTCACTACATCCAGCTTGAATTCCAAGGTCTCTGAGGGATGCACAGTTGTCTCTCTGCTAAAAACCAGAATGATTACAATAACCTTACAAATGAATTTTCACACAGAAAGGGTAAGAATAGGATACACATAGAGTTATCCTTGGTCTATAGCATTTCTAAAACCCTGCAGAGAAGACATTGCAAAGTCTCCTCCCATGAAGCAGGTGGTATTTCTTGATTCAACACTCTAGACCAAGTTCTCTGTGCAGTGTCCTTGCTCCTGAGTGAGCCCTCCTATGTCTCCCCCAGGGCACATCTGAAGTGGACTCGGGAATACACCTCCTTGGAAGATACACAGTTTTCCCAGCTTCTTTCTTCCTCCTCATAGAAGGTCAAGGATCAACCATTTGGGTTTTGAACAGTAATGAACTTTTCTTACCTGAGGTGCTTGATTTCCTTGGCAGTAAGACACCTTCAAAAACTCAGTAGACTTCCAATAGATATACTGAAAATGTGTCTACCATTCACTTAGTGAAACTCTTAACCTTTCTCTTTGCTTCCTGATTGCCACTCCCCATCTCTCATCCTGGACTCAAAGATACTTTCTTGGAAGCTGCAAGGCTTTGCTGGGAAGGTCATACCTGTAATCTACTTCTTCAGATGTTTAATTAGATTGTAGATATTTTTAATCTCATCTCTTAACTGTAGGCTCAAAGTAGTTCACTTTTCCACACTGAAAAATCCAAATTTTTTACACCTTTTATTCTCTAGTTCCTTTTACAAATAAGCCAGCCTTTCCAGAGTTCACCTCTCTTGTAATATGTTATCACAAGTATTCCATATTGGCCCCAAAATGGTCCTGTTTATATGCAAGAAGGGTTGGTATATTGGGAACACACAGATACTCAGTGATCCACACAACTTGTTGCCAAATTCCTTTCCAAAATTCTCTTATCAATTTATACTTGCTCTAGCAATGGATAAGAGTCTGCCTATCCATATCCTTGCTTGTAGTTAGTTTTATTAGATTTTTTTTTCTTGGTCATTGTTCCTTTCACAGGACTGTACAACAAACTCCCTAAGGACTGGGACCATGTTTTATTAATTTTTGTATTCCCAACTACTGGCAAGCTGTCTGAAATATACTTGAATGTTGATATAATAAATATTTATTTAATACAATAATAAATAGTAGGATTTTCTTTTTTAGTTGGAGGTTCACTCTGTCACCCAGACTGGAGTGCAGTGGTATGCTCATGGACACAGCAGCCTTGGTCTATTAGGCTTAGGCAATCCTTCTACCTCAGCCTTTCAAGTAGCTATCTGGCTATTTTTAAAAATATATTTATTGCAGAGATGAATTGTATTTATTGAAGTCACCAAGTAGTCCAGCCTCCCAAAGTTCTGGGATTATAGGTGTGAGCCACCACGTCCAGCAACAGTAAGGTTAATTTTTAATCGGTTTTAGAAGAAAACTTTAATAGTCCCAGTAATGCACATATCAAAGCATCTGCTACAAGACTTTGATCTTAATAAAGCCTTATTCTAACCAATCTCATATCTCTTTTGTGACATTGGCTAAAATAATGACCAATCCCCCCCCGAAATAGGGGACTTTCCAGTTCCCTTACCCTCACCACAAATCTACTCAGAATGTAATGCCTAAAGCTCTCCAAATATGGAATAGCATGCACCTTTTCCTCTATATCTGACTCTTTGCTTTCCCACTGGAGACTGAAGCTCTCAAGTAAATTGCGCTTTGCTGCTTGGCAAACAACTAAATACAGCTCTGTTTGTTTGGTTGGTTTAGAGCAAGTGGTCTTTATGTCACTGTTTGACAATCAATAATTTCATTTCCCTGTATCTCTCCCAGTCATGTGTGTGCAAGATACAGCATGATTTGGAGATAAGGGAACTGGGTCGGCCAAACCTAGGTTCAGATCTCAGGTCTATCACATACAAGGCAGTTTAAGCAAATCAATTCACCACTTCACATCTCAGTTCCCTTCCCTGTATAGTGAGAAAATTGTTGTCTACTTACGAGGATTCCAGTGGACACAATAACCAATAAAAAGCCACTGGAGCAGAGAGAACCAAGTCAGCATTATAAAGTCCAGTTGACTTTCATACATGGTAAAATTAAAATAAAAATAAAAAACTTTAAGAGGCTTCCACCACTTTATCTCTACAAGCAGAGTGAGTCATGACCCAGAAATAACTAATGGAACTTAAAGAAGACTGGGAGGAACGCACCTCGCTGACAATGATCCCCTGATCCATAAAATGCAAACCTGTTTCTCTCGTTCTTTCCCTCCCTTCCCCTTTCTCTCTCTTTCTGTCTCTCTCATCTCAAACTCTATTCCAAACTAAGGTTGAATCCCTATTATTTGTACTTCAATATTTCCATGTGATCTTCAAAATACCCTATAGAAGATTATCCAAAGAAAACTTACTTATCTTTACTCTAGATATCTAGACTAGAATAAAGGCAAGTGAAGATGTAAGAAAATATCAAGTCCCAGGTTGTCATGAGGATCACAAATAGCTGAGACGTGAAATGCAAAGCACCATGTTAGTGCTGTGACGTTTGTGGAGCACTGTATCAATTTCAGTCAGTAAGGATTATTTAATTAAATGAATATTAATGAGATTACTACTAGATTTTATTAAATGCATATATATAATTTTTGTAGGCAAATAAACAAATTTCACCTGTATTATAGCAGTGCTGAATTCCTTATTTTTATCAAACAGTAAAAAGTATTTTCCACAGTGGAAAGTTATTAAATGAGAGCAGAACATACTAGAATTGCTATGAATATGGATATGAAAGTAAAAACTAATCATATGTGATCATGCATTTATTTCAGTATTCTGAGTAGGTTACATATACCACATTAATTTTATTAGGAGTTAAAGCTGACAAGACAAAATATATCTTGTTAATTTGTACATCAGCAAACAGCCATCCTATGCACACAGCAGTTGTGTACTTGCATTGCTCAGTGTTCAGTCACTTGAGAGTTGGTTACTGTTTCTTCTAATTTTACAAATTCCTTAATAAATTTCCAAAGTTGCCTTGAAATGCATAAAAATCAATACAATAAATTAGAAAAAAGTACATTAAGCATGAAAGAAAATTTCAAAATAAACATTGATTTTAAGACACATTTACTCCCAAACAGACAAGATGAGAATTTGTAATTATCTGTTATTGTTTTAAAGGCTATTTTAGTAATATTTTGGTCTTGAATGTGACAATCATTTTCTAAATATGTGGTTAAATTTCCCTGCAGCATTTTCAAGACCAGATACAGTACAGCATGGAAGAAGAGGCAGGTATGCCATGAACATAATGATGTTTAGATTTCGGGTTCACTTACTCCCATTGACAAGGTGGTTGAAGATGCTTTGTCAGCTTTGTTCTCTCTCTCTCTCTCTCTCTCTCTCTCTCTCTCTCTCTCTCTCTCTCTCTCTCTCGCTCTCTCTCTCTCTCACTCTCTCTCTCTCTCTCTCTCTCTCTCTCACTCCTCTCTCTCTCTCTCTCTCTCTCTCTCTTTCTCTTTTTCTCTCTCCACTTATTTATTTTTTTGAGGACACTCAACATAATGTAAGGAATCGCAAAACCTGTATCCACTTGCATAGCTCAATCAGCACCCTCTAAATATTTTTACTCCATGGCTTTCTCTATAACATAAGTTGGAAAGTGGGGCGTTCTATTTCTATGACCCCCAATAGATTGTTACTTCTAAAACCATGTAGGACATACTCATTAATACTATATAATACAGAGCTATAGATATGCAATAGAAGAATGCTCTGTTAAGCAACAAATTGTTAGTATTTCCTGGCCTCCCTTACAGTGACAAATGGCCTTGTCACATGGCACTGGCCAGGAGACGTGGGCATACTTGGAAGGGACTGTCCTTGTTAAATAAATCAGAAAAGCCTCATGACAAGAAGCTCTTTGCTATCTGTCCTTCCCCTTCTCCTGTCTTTCTCCTTGGGACGTGGATTTAATGCCTGAGACCCTGAGAAGGAAAACCTCACTCAAAGGAAAGCAGGGAAGAAAAGTCAAAGAGGCTTAGTCCCTTGAAAATATCATAGAGCAGAGGCCACCTACACAGAAAAGGCTTTTTGACTATTGATACAAATAAGTTTTTCTGTATTTAAACCATCTTATGGTTTTCTGTTACTCTTAATAATGCAAAATCCTGAGATAGAACTGCAGTACCAACTCTAAGAAAAGTAACTATTTCAAGTATAAACTTATGTAACAAACAAAATCAGTCACTTTTTAAACTGAAATATTCTGAGTAATATATTGAAAACACAGTCACCCACAGTCATACGTTACCCACTTTTCTGACTCCTGCCCATGAGAATTCATCCTTGACTTGTCACCTTTTTCCAATAAATTTATTCTTATGTGATGAATAGCATGTCTAGATTAAGATTTAAATCTTAGACTAAGTGTTCTTAAGCACATGAAAGGATGCTCAGTGTATATTTAAGGCTAACATTCATGAGTGTGAACTCTCCCGTTGGTCTAAGCTAGTTTTGATTGAACGGTTTTGAGAGTAGCAGGATGTTGTTCTAGTTATTTTATTATGCTATCAGTACTTACTGCTGCTCCTTCTGGCTGATCTTACTCTTTTCCAAGATATTCCCCACTTGTTTTTGAATAACCTACAAAGAATTACAAATCACTTGGTCATGTATAATGGCATGACACAGATCACACATAATGGCAGTAATGATTCCCAATAGATTGTTACTTCTAAAACCATGTAGGGCATACTCATTAATACTATATAATACAGAGCTATAGATATGCAGTAGAAGTATTCTCTGTTAAGCAACAAGTTGTTTGTATGTATTTTGAAGGGGTACCCTGAAAGTTGTTAGAGAAGTCAGTTCATTATACTGTCACCAAATCAACTCATTACACTGAAATGTAATATGGGGAAGGATTAGTGGAATGGTCAGCTCTCATGACACAGTCAATCAATGAAAGTGAGTGGTTAAGTTTTGTCATTGAACCTTACTTTACTTTAATGTCTGCATGGGCAGATATTCCTAGCATTACAGAAAATTATCTTTAGAAAAAAAATGTATTATATTATTATTTTTGGCTTATGACACAGAATAAGCAGACACTAAAGGGAATATTTTTATTGATAGACACTGGTTCACAAAAAAACTTACTTTTATTTTCTTCCTTAAAATCCTATTTGATGCTTCCAATTTTATAGCTTCATTCTGAAGGATAAATTGTGTTAAATGCAAGATACTTGGTTAAGAATGTTAACTATTTTTCTCTATTTATAGAACAAAAAGTATTATGTGAATGTTGTTACAATTTCAAAAGTACTCAATATCATACTATTTAAGAACAGATGATTAAACAAAGTATAGAACGAAGGACAGTTAGTAAGAAAGAAAGATCCTGGCCCTATGAGTCAAAAACTAGAATAGATGGGAGTAGATGTTTCGAAAAGTGAGAAAATATTAGGAAAATTCCAGAGGTGAAGAGTTCTTTACTTTTCAGAACTAATAACAGAATTTGTTAAGATGGTTAAAAATAATATAAATATCCAAATACCAATACGTTACATACAAGGGGGGATTTGTTAAAAAAAAAAAAAACACACACACACACAATGAAATTATCTTTTGGAGAGCAGGCCCCTTGTGGTACAGGTTTCCCCCACTATTTAAGTGTTCTAGGACTCCATCAGCATCAGTGTACCAGCAAGCACTGTTGTTATGAGAGGCTGCATTTGGTGTCAGTGAAATTTTTTTTTTTTTTTGAGAATCTTTCAATGCATCTGTCTATTACATGATGGGTGATTTATAGGCACACCTGCCCATACCATGCTGCGTGTTCAGCAGTTTTTAACCAAAAACGGCATGACTCCTTAACTCACCGTCCCTATTCACCTGATCTCACCCCAAGTGACTTTGTTGTTTGTTCCCCCATATGCAAAAAGTCCTCAAAGGGAAATATCTTGCTGATGTGGAAGAAGTGAAACAAAAGCAGCAGAAGCACTACAAGGTATCAAAATTGATAACTTCAAGAAAGTGTTCTGAGCAGTGGAAAAGCATCTTCATAGGTGTATTGCATCAAATGGAGAGTGCTTTGAAGGTGAATGAAGTTTAAACATGTAAGAATAAATACACCTTTTTAAATAAATAAATTATAAGTATTTTGGGTCCCCCCCTTGTATGTATCACCAATTTTTAAAAATTTATTTATTTATTATAAAGATGTGGGGTACAATTGAGGATTAGATATACAAACACTGATCATGCAGGTACCCTGGTTGATGAGGTATGCCCCTCCCAATTTTATATATATATATATTTATATATAAAATATCACCAATTTTTTAAAAAATTTAAATTTCCATTTATAAGAGTAATACATCTCATGAAGTTATTAGAATAAGTATAATAAAATTATTTTAGATCAATATAGAAAGATAAATAAATATAAAATGATTCTGGATAGATGTGGGAATATTGTAAAGTTGTCAATTTCTCACAGAAAAATTTACAAATTCATTGTAAGGAGGACCAAAATACCAAGAGTAGTATTAAAAGAACTTGAAAAATGAACTAACAGTATGGATGCGAATATTCAAGATAATTGTGAACCAAATTATAATAAGCAGAGGACATAGAGACTGGGCTTTCCAATAGCCAACATATTGAAAAGGATTAGCAATTGTAGCAGTTGGGCTTGATAATGTCTCATGAAAAACCTAGGTTGAGTTGGAATACAAAATTTACTATTCTCTCAGTCAAGATACTTAGCATATCTTTGCCTTGTCCCCTCACCTGAAAAAGAAGGCTAATAATAACAGCTGTTGGGGTTGTTGAGAATTAAGTAAAATAGTATTTTTTAAATGTTCATAGAAATATCTAGTGCTCTGTAATGCTCCATATATTTAATTGTTTTTTTCCAAACAGGAAATGAACTATTTCAAATCCAGAACCAGCAACCAAGTAGATAATAGAATAATAAATGCAATTCTAATGTGGTTTCCAGTATTTGAGTTAAAAAGCCAAATGAAATACTAAATAGTCTAATGCTAATTAGTGATATGGAATCTTCTTAGAGAATCATCTGTTCCCTAGATTCAATCTATTTAAAGAGGTATTAAGTATAAAAGAAAAGTTTACATTATTTTGGCGTTATAGCAATGCTCACAATATTTCAAGTTGCAACTCATTACTTTTGCTGCTTTAAAATTCAATTATAAACTAGTGTTTGTCCTGAAGAAATTTATTTACTTATTTTTTAAAAAAAGAAAACAGTGTAAGCCTAAACAAACAAACAAAAAATAGGAACCTAAACATAATACTTTAAAAGAGAGCAGGATAAATTCATTTTTAAAAAAAGTTTGGAACATCACTACCCTTGTATATACTTTATAATTCTGTTTTTTAAAAAAGTAGTTCTGAGGAACTTCTGGCAAGATGGCGACGGGACAGGTTGGACTGTGAGAGTGTCCATGAAAGCAAGTATCCATAAAGATTCTCACTTTACCCCAGTGGCTGCTGCTGCCATTGTCAGTCTTCTCCTTGGCCCCATGCATCATCAGCGGCTGCCACCACTGATGCCACTGAAGCTGCCCCACCTAGGGTGCCCTCAGCTCCTGACCCTGCAGATCTTTGGGCTTCCCTGCCAGTGGCACTGCCCCACCCCACTATGCCATGCCAACTGCAGTGCCCAGCTGTCTTGCACTCCTTCTCCCCCAACTCTGCCCCCTGGCCAGTCAGAACCCCAAAACCAGGCAGAAACCTGCCTTGCCCCGCCCAGCTCCGACCAGACTCCAACTTGGGACCAAGGTAATCGCATCAAACCGAGAGAGACAGAAGACCCTCCCCCATGCTAGATCAGACACAGACAGGCCAGATCTGAGTGGCAGACTTGAAAGGCAGCAAGTCGACTGAATCTAGATCTGATCCACACTCCTGCAGCAGGCCTGGGGTATCTGATTTTGGCTGTGAGCAACCTTACCAACCTGTGATGAGAGCTCGGGATAAGAGCTAAAAGGATGTTGGACTTCCAAGAATGATTACAGAGTGAACCTGGTTTCTTATTTTCTTTATTTTATTTTTTTCTCTGTTTTTTTACTCATTTTTACCTCTTTTCTCTCTCTTCTTACTGTTATTGATAACATTTTCGTATTTGCTCTGTTTCTGTTATTTTACTGATTTTTTTTCTTTAGACCTTCTATTTGTGTAGGGGAATAGTACATCATTAGGAAGGTTGGTTGGCTTGTGTGTCTGTAAGATTGTTTGTATGTTTTAGGTATGTTTTTACTCTTTTCTGTCTTTGTGTATCATTTCATTTGTTAGTCAGTATGTTTGTCTATTTTCCCTCTTAATCTTCTCTCTTTCCACCTTCCTCTCAACCTGCCTTCCATTTTCCATTCTTTTCCTTTTTCTTACCTCATTTTGCTTTCAGGAAGCAAACATATACCCCCAATGCATGGACAGATTGCAAGGCAGTGGGAAGTGGGTTCCAGGGTACTCATACATCTGTCGGTGGATACTGGGATCTGCAGATAGATTTGAATCAGAGCACCCCCCTCAATTAAATAACAAAACTGCAAAAAAGTACAGCCCCCAACCCACAGTCCAGCTTCAGAATTGAACAAAGCTAGAGGATTCAAATAAGAAAGAATAGGGGATTGAGCAAACAGAAGTAAAACCACCCCACCATCCCTGAACAACAGAATTACAGAAGAGGGGGAGGAAAAAGAAAAAAAAGGAAAAATTTGGAGGAAAATCTACACAAATGAAGAAAAACCAAAAGAAGAATACAGGTTTCATGCAGACCCCTGGGAGGTAGGCACTTAGAAAACAGACTTTGGAACACAAGCAATGAAGAGGCCCCAGAATGGTCACATACTACAAACCCAGACATCCAGATATTAATAGAGAGAATAAAAATAATTGAGGAGAGACAAGAGGAAAATAGGAAGGAGTTGATAACTGAGATAACAGGAGTGAAGGATACTGTGACTGAAAAAAATAACAAACAAATAAGCATAGAAAGCAGAATTAGCCAAGCAGAAGAAAGAATGTCCAAATGTGAGGACCAAAATATAGAACTAGCCCAAACTGTCAAAAACATAGAAAAGAAGCTTTAAAAGTCAGAACAAAACCTTCAAGAGATGAGCGACTATTTCAAGAGGCCAAACCTAGAGTATTGGACTTTCTGAGGCAGAAAGAGAGAAAGAGACCACTCTGGAACAAACATTACATGAAATTACTCAAGAAAACGTCCCTCATCTCATCAGTGATGTGAAAATTCAAATATAAGAGATTCAGAGAAGCCCTGCAAGACAACAAATGAGAAGAACCAACTCCCAGACACATAATAATTCACCTAAGCAAAGTAGGTATAAAAGAAAAAATCCTAAGGGCAGCAAGAAATAAAGGTCAGACTACCTACCGGGGAAGACCAATTAGAATAGCGGCAGATTTACCTATAGAAACACTTCGGGCTAGGAGTGCTAGGAGCCCAATCTTGAAAGTTCTCAAAGATAAACAATTTCTACCAAGAATAACCTACCCAGCTAAGTGAAGTTCCATCAGGAATTCATATGAAAATATAAACGACCATGAATAACCAAAACAATACTCAGCCAAAAAAAGAAGCAGGAGGTATCACACTCCCAGATTTTAAACTTTATTTTAAAACTACAGTAATCAAAACAATGTAGTATTGGTACAAGAACAGGCATATAGACCAATAGAGTAGAATTGTGTTTGCAGAAGCAAAACCTCAATTTCTCAACCAACTCATCTTTGACAAAGCGTCCACCACCAACCACTGGGGAGAGGAGGACCTATTCAGTAAATGGTGCTGGGAAGACTGGCTGACCACATACAGAAGATTGAAACAGGACCCCTACCTATCCCCATCACAAAATATTAACTCTAACTGGACCAGAGACCAAAATGTAAAATCTCAATCTGTAAGAACCTTAGAAAATGCAGGCGACCCTCTTACAGATGTAGGAACTGGCAATCAATTCCTGATCAGAACCCGAAGTGCCCAGGCCATAAGAGATAAGACAGACAGGTGGTACCTCATCAAACTGACAAGCTTTTGCAAAGTCAAAGAAACCATCAAGAGAGCAGGGAGACAGCTCACAGACTGGGAAAAAATATTTGTCAATCCCACATCTGACAAAGGCCTAACATCTAGGATCTACAAGGAACTCAAAAGTGGTGAAAAGAAAAAAACAAACAACCCCTTTACAAAGTCGCAAAAATACGAATAGATACTTCTCAAAAGAAGACATATGAGCAGCCAACAGATACATGAAAAAATGTTCAGACTCACTCATCATCAAAGAAATGCAAATTAAAACTACACTAGGAATTCCAGTAAGATAGTGATGACATAGGTGGGACTGTGAGATTCTCCAAAAGTGAGTTTCCAAAAAGACTGTTACTTTCCTTCCCCCACCACCCTGCCCACCGCCAGCCACAACAGTCTGAGGCCTGGAGACCCTCGGTCCCATGCAAGGCCAGCTATTGGGGCCCCTTGGTTGCTGCTGCTCTACCATAGGCAGTCCCGGGACGTGGCTGTGTTGAGATCCCAGCTCCCTCCCCGGCTACAATGTCTCACCCAGCCCCAAGTCACTGACCGTTGCCTGTGGAGGCCCTTGGATATTGCCTTGTGGAGATCTGGGTTCCCTTGCTGGCTACACTGATACACCCAGCACACAGCCACTGCCAGCTCCCTCCCTGACTGGGTGCCCCAGCCCAGTGGCCGGGTGCTCGCTCCTCAGAGTTCCAGCTCCCCGCCCTGGGTTCTGGGCCCCCGTCCAGCCCTATTTCAAGATGCCGTCACCCAGGGAGGCTCTAGGCACCCACCCCTCAGAGATACCAGCTCTGTTCCTGGCTGAAGGGCCCTGTGCAGGGCCCAAAGCTACTGTCACCACTCACCACCCACCTTTTGGAGCTCCAGTCCCAGCTCTGGCTGAGGCACCCAGTATGGGACCTCATGGTTGTGTAAAGGAACGGTATATCTTAAGGAGATGCTGATCAGCTGCTCTCAGCTCTCAGCTCCAGGAGAGGGAATTCCCAGCTCCCTCCTCCACCCCAGGCCACTGGTGGCACACCAGATCCAGTGCCCAGCTGTGTCACTGATCCCCGGTGCCTGACACAGGAGACATACCACCACAGCCCATATAGTGGATCACCCATGGACCAGACGAGTGGAGAGAAAGGACAGGTGGAGAGAAAGGATCCGTGAAAGAGGAGATGCCCACCTCGGCCATTTTCCAGGCAGAGATTTGCATTGTCCATCCATCTATGAGCAACCTCCACCTTGGTTTCTAAGGTAGTGTCACTAAACAGAGGAAAAAAGGCCCTCCCTTATGCTAAATCAGATACAGGCAACTCAGTCCTATCTCAGACCTCTCAGGCAGCAAGCCAAAGGAACGAACCCAAGCTTGGAGTAAATCTATCTGCCTGCAATGAAAGCAAAGGAGAGAGGCTAGAGATCAGAGCTGAAGAGACTTTAGACACTCAGGAAAGATTCCAGAGCTAGTCTGGTTTCTTATTTTGATTTTTGATTTTATTGTTTTGACTATTTGTTTTGCTTACTTGTGTTTACTTTTTGATTTAGACTACCTGTTTGTGTTGGGGAAAAACACATCAAAGTCATGATTTTATTGGACTGTCTTTGTGTGATTACCAGTATGCTTTAGGGAATTTTGTTTGTGTGTCTGTTTTTCACTCTTCTGGACTCAGGTCTCTTTTTCATTTGTTAGTTGGTATGTATGTCTGTTTTCCCTCTCACTCTTCTCTCTCTCTAACTTCCTCTTGACCCCTCCCCCTTCTTCCATTATTTTTCTTTTTCATACCTCCTTTTGTTGCAGGGAGCAAACCTAAACCCTGCTGCATGGACAGATTGTAAGGCAGTGGGAAATGGATTCCAGTGAGCCCATACACCTGTAGGTGGATACTAAAATCTGCAGATCGATTTTGAATCACAGATTCCCCCTCAATTAAACCTCAAAACTGCAAAAAGTACAACCTCCAATCCACAGTCCAGCCTCAAAAGTGAACAAAGCCAGAGGACCCTCAAAAAGAAGAACATGATATTGAACAAAAGAAGTAAAAGCAACCCCACCTTTCCTGAAAACCAGAATTAAAGAAGGGGAGGGATAGGGAAGATAGAAAAATCTACACAAATGAAGAAAAACCAAAAGAAGAATATGGATCTCTCCCAGACCCCTGGGAGGGCAGACACTGAGAAAACTGACTTCAGAATGCAAACAATGAAGAACCCCCAGCATGACTAGCCTCAAACTACAAACCTAGATATCAAGACTTTAATGGAGAGATTACAAAGAATTGAGGAGAGACAAGAAGAAAATAGCAAGGAGTTGATAACTGAGATAACAGTGGTAAAGAATACGGTGAGAGAAATAAATAACAAGCTGATAAGCATGGAAAGCAGAATTAGCCAAATAGAAGAAAGAATCTCAGAACTTGAGGACCAAAAAATACAATTAACCCAAACTGTCAAAAACATAGAAAATAAGCATAAAAAGACAGAACAAAACCTTCAAGAGATGAGCAATTACTTCAAGAGACCAAACCTAAGAGTAATTGGACTTCCTGAAACAGAAAGAAAGACAGATGCCACCCGGGAACAAACATTCCATGAGATTATTGAAGAAAATTTCCCTCATCTCATCAGTGATACGAAAATTCAAACACAAGAGATTCAGAGAAGCCCTGCAAGACAACAAATAAGAAGACCAACTCCCAGACACATAATAATCTGCCTAAACAAAGTAGCTATAAAAGAAAAAATCCTAAAGGCAGCAAGAGAAAAAGGCCAGACTACCTACCAGGGAAGACCAATTAGAATAGCAGCAGCAGATTTATCAACAGAAACCCTGCAGGCTAGGAGAGCTTGGAGCCCTATCTTCAAAGTTTTAAAAGATAATCAATTTCAATCAAGAATAACCTCACAGTCAAGCTAAGCTTCATCAGTGAGGGAGAATTAAAATCTTTCCCAGAAATCCAATCCCTAAGAACTTGTGCTGCCACCAGACCATCTCTACAAGAAACACTTAAGAAAGTACTAAACACAGAAGAAAAGGAAAAAAAAGCCGGGCTTGGTGGTTCAGCCTGTAATCCCGTGCCTTTGGGAGGCTGAGATGAGTGGATTGCCAGAGCCCGCGGGTTCAAGACCCACCTGGGCAGCAAGACCTCATCTCTACAATAAATCAAAAAATCAGCCAGGCGTGGTAGCGCATGCCTGTAATTCCGGCTACTCGGAAGGCTGAGGCGGAAGGATCGCCGGAGCCCAGCAGGTCGAGGCTGCGGTGGCTGGGAGCAGCCACTGTACTCCAGTCTGGGCAACAGAGTGAGACTCCAACTCAAAAAAAAAAGAAAAGGAAAAAAGAACAACAACCTTCCTCACAAGAGTACAGGAAAAAGAGTAAAACACACACGAACCAATACCAAAACCAAAAGAAAGACAACAAACAGAGAGGGCAGCAACAACAAATCTATAAGAACCTTAAGATAGGAATCAACTCTCACATTTCAATAATTAGCCTGAATGTGAATGGACTAAATGCACAACTGAAAAGACACAGAATGGCAAAATGGATAAAATATCACTAGGCAATAATATATTGCCTTCAAGAGACCCATCTCATTAGAAACGACACTCACAGACTCAAAGTAAGAGAATGGGAAACAAACTTTAGGTGAACGGAACACAAAAGAAAGGAGGAGTCACGATCCTAATTTCAGACAAAATATCATTTAAGCTATCAAAAATTTAAAAAGATACAGAAGTTCACTACATAATGATAAAAGGTTCACTCCATAAACAAGAAATATCTATCCTAAACATATATGCACCCAACATAGGAGCACCAACTTTCAAAAAGCACCTTCTAGACAAACTCAAAAAAGATATTGACTCTAACACTATCATAGCTGGGGCTTTAATATCCCACACTCAACCCTAGACAGATAGATCATAAGGACAAAAAAGTCAGCAACGAGATCCAGAACCTCAATGTGACTCTTGACCAAATGGATTTAATTGATACCTACAGAACACTCCACCCAACGACCACAGAATATACATTCTACTCATCACTGCATAGAATGTACTCTAAGATTGACCACATACATAGCCATTAATCAAGCATAAACAAATTTCTTTTTTGAAAGATATGTTTTATTTTAAAATTATGGGGTACAGTTAAGGGTTACAGTTTTTATTTATTTTTTTATTTTTATTTATTTATTTTTTATTTATTTTTATTATGGGGTACAGTTAGGTAAACAAATATGCATCGTTAAGGCACCCTTGTTGATAATGGGTGTCTCCCTGTCCCCAGACAGATATTGACTCAAAAGATGTCAAAAGATGGAAATTTTGTCATGCACCCTCTTGGACCACAGTGGAATAAAAATAAACATCAACACCAACAAGGTTCCCCCCAAACCCACAAAGACATGGACACTAAATAGCATGATGTTAAAGAACTCCTAGGTCAATGATGAAATCAAAACAGAGATTAAAAGATAACTAGAAACAAATGAAAATGAAGAAACATCTTCCAAAAATCTCTGGGATGCCATGAAAGCTGTAGTAAGAAGGGAATTAATCTCGATACAAACAGGCATGAAGAAAACAGAAGGATCACAAATTAACAGCCTAACAAGTCATCTTAGGAAGCTGGAAAAACAAGACCACCAGAACCCTAACTTCAACAGAAGAATTCAGATCACCAAAATAAAAGCCCAAATCCAGGACATAGAGGACAAGAAGACAATACCAAAAAATCAATGAAGCAAAAAACTGGTTCTTTAGAGGATAAACAAGATCGATGGTTCCCTAGCTAGACTTACCAAGAAAAAAGAGAAAAAGCACAAATAAATAAAATCAGAAACACAAAAGATGAAGTCACATCTGACCCTGAAGAAATCTAAAAGATCATTAGAGACTACTATGTACACTTGTATGGAAACAAACTTGAAAACCTTAAGGAAATGGAAGACTTTTGACATCACACAACCTGCCTAGGTTGAAATAAGAAGAACTCGAGACCCTAAATAGACCAATAACAATCAAGAAAATTAACTATGTCATAAGAAAACTACCTACAAAAAAATCCCTGGACCAGATGACTTTCCAGCAGAATTCTATAAGACATTTCAGGAGGAGCTGTTACCAATCCTACTGAAAGTATTCCAGGCGATTAAGAAAGGTGGAACCCTCGCCAAATCATTTTATGAAGCTAAGATCACATTGATACCCAAGCCAGGTAAAGACCCAACAAAGAAAGAGAACTACAGGCCAATATCTTTGATGAACATAGATGTTAAAATTCTCAACAAGATCCTAGCAAACCGGATTCAACAACGCATCTCAAAAATCATCCATCATGACCAAGAAGGCTTCGTCCCTGGGACTCAAAGCTGGTTCAACATTCGCAAGACAATAAATGTAATTAAATACCTCAAGCTACATCAGAACAAAAACCACATGATTATATCATTAGATGAAGAAAAAGCTTTTGATAAAATCCAGCACCCCTTCTTGATAAAAACCCTTGAACATCTAGGCATACATGGAACAACCTCAAAATAGTAAAAGCCATCTACGAGAAACCCACAGCTAGCATACTCCTAAACAGACAAAAATGGAACCATTTTCCCTGAAAACTGGAATAAGACAAGGATGCCCACTCTCTCCCCTCCTGTTCAATATAGTATTGGAAGTCCTGCCTAGAGCAATAAGAAAAGAGAAGGCGATCAGTGGTATCCAAATAGGAAAAGAGGAAGTCAAGTTCTCTCTCTTTGAAGACAACATGATTGTGTACCTTGAAAACCCAAGAGAATCTGTCAAAACCCTCCTTGCACTGATAAAGGACTTTGGCAAAGTCTCAGGGTATAAAATAAATGTGCAAACGACAATCGCATTTCTCTACACCAATAATAAACAAACAGAAACCCAAATAAAAGGCACAATCCCACTCACAATAGCCACCAAAAAAAAATGAAATACCTTGGCGTCTTCTTAAACAAAGATGTGAAAGCCCTTTACAATGAAAACTACAAAACACTACTCAAAGAAATCAAAGATGACACAAACAGGTGGAAAAATATCCCATGCTCCTGGATTGGAAGAATCAACATTGTGAAGATGTCCATCTTACCTAAGGCAGTCTACAGATTCAATGCAATACCCATCAAATTACCAGCAACATTCTTCTCAGAGCTAGAAAAAACAATACAAGAATTCATATGGAAACACAAACAATCAAGAATAGCCAGATCAATCCTCAGCAAAAAAAAAATGAAGGAAGAGGTATCATGTTGCCAGACTTCAAACTTTACGATAAAGCCACAATAATCAAAACAGCTGGTATTGGTACAGGAACAGGCATATAGAACAATGGAATAGAATTGAGATTCCATAAGCAAAACCTCAATTTCTCAATCAACTCATCTTCGACAAAGCCTCCACCACTGGGGAGAGGAGAACCTATTCACTAAATGCTGCTGGGAAAACTGGCTGACCACATGCAGAAGATTCAAATAAGACCCCTGTCTATCCCCATACACAAAAATTAGCTCTAAATGGATCAGAGACCTAAATGTAAAACCTCAAACCATAAGAATCTTAGAAAATGCAGGACACACCCTTATGGAAATTGGAACTGGCATCCAATTCCTGAACAAAACCCGAAACACACGGGCCATAAGGCATAAGATAGACAAGTGGGACCTCATTAAACTGACAAGTTTCTGCAAAGCCGAAGAAACCATCAAGAGAGCAGGGAGACAGCCCACAGACTGGGAAAAAGTATTTGCCAATTCCATATCTGACAAAGGCTTAACATCTTGGATCTACAAGGAACTCAAACGTGCTGAAACGAAAAAAACAAACAACCCTATTATAATGTGGGCAAAAGATATGAATGGACACTTCTCAAAAGAAGACATACAAGCAGCCAACAGACACATGAAGAAATGTTCAACCTCACTAATCATCAAGGAGATGCAAATTAAAACTACACTGAGATACCACCTAACTCCAGCCAGAATGGCCATTATCAATAACTCAAAAAATAACAGATGCTGGAGAGGATGTGGTGAAAATGGAACACTTTCACACTGTTGGTGGGAGTGTAAACTAGTGCAACCTCTGTAGAAAGCAGTGTGGTGATTCCTAAAAGCTCTAAATATCGACCTCCCATATGACCTCGCAATCCCACTACTGGGAATATGCCCTGAAGAACTCAAATCACTCTATCAAAAAGATACCTGCACACGTATGTTTATTGCAGCACTGTTCACAATAACAAGAACCTGGAACCAACCATGCTTTCCATCAAAAGAGGACTGGATTTTAAAAATGTGGTGCATAAACATGATGGAATACTATGCAGCCAGAAAAAAGAACAAAATCATGAATTTCACAGCCACCTGGGTGGAACTAGAGTTTATAATACTGAGTGATCTCTCACAGAAACAAAGATCTGAGTTTCACATGTTCTCACTCATAAGTGAACCTTGAACATCTATTGTAATACTATAAGAAAAGGATTGACAGTGGCAGGAAACTATGGGGGGGCAGGGAGGGGAAGGGAGGTGGGATTAACAGTAGTCAATATTGTCTGGGGACGGTGGAACACCCCTTATCAACAAGGGTGCCTGAACGATGCATATTTGTATACCTAACCCTTAACTGTACCCCACAATTTTAAAATAAAAAATATGTTTAAAAAAAAAACTACACTAGATACCACCTAATTCCAGTCAGAAGGCCATCATCAGTAACTCAAAAAATAACAGATGCTGGAGAGGATGTGGCAAAAAGGGAACACTTCTACACCATTGGTGCAAGTGTTAACTAGTACATCCTCTGTGGAAATCAGTGTGGCAATTCCCAAAAGTTCTAAAGATCGACCTTCCATATGACCCTGCAATCCCTCTGTTGGGAATATGCCCAGAAGAACTCAAATCACCGTAAAAAAGATACCTGCAAACATATGTTTATTGCTGCATTTTTCACAATAGCAAGAACATGGAACCAACTGTGCTGCCCATCAAAAGAGGACTGGATTTAAAAAATGTGGTACATATACACAATGGAATATTATGTAGCCATAAAAAAGGTCAAAATTAAGAACTTTGCAGCAACCTGAATGAAATTAGCATCCATGATACTGAATGATCTTTCACAGAAACAAACAGCTGAATATCACATGTTCTCACTCAAAAGTGGACCTTGAACAACTACCATAATACTATAAGAAAAGGATTGACAGTAGTGGGAAACTGCGGGAGTGGGGAGGAGGCAGGAAGGTGGGATTGACAGTAGTCAAAATCTGCCTGGGGAAGGGGGGCACACCTCATCAACAAGGGTAGCTGCACAATGAATATCTGTATACCTAACCCTGGATTGTACCCCACAATTTTAAAATAAAATTTTAAAAAGTAGTTCTGGAAAAATATATGTAATAACATAAACATAAGAAAAGATAATCATCACTTTCCTCTTATAAACTGTAATTAGAAGTTACGTTGAGTCAGATTCTGCACAAATATCAATGAGGTTTTGACCATTAACAGAGTGCTACAGAATTTTTAATGACCTTCATTTTTGTTGTCTCAGATAGCTCTCTTAATTATTATAATTACTTACTATATAAATTTTGAAATAAAAATATATTTGAACAAAATTTCATGATTCTTTTTATCCTCTAACAAAATTAAATTGGTTCACATGTCTGCCCAGGCATTCATCAAGCAATGGAGGAATGTAAACACTTAAATAAGTAAGTTGCATACCTCTACACTTTTAATCCTATTCTCAGTGATATCTGAAATTCCAGTATGCACCAAAGTTGTTTTAATTTCTGTTACCAGAGCCTGTATTTCATCCCACTTGTCAAGTATTTCACATCTCTTCTTTTCAACCTTCTGAATAAGAGTAAGATGCTTCTCATCCATTGTATTTTTCTCAGACAATTCTAGAAATATTTTTAAGGCAAAGTAATGTTGTGTTTATTTTGTCAGCTCTTATCAATAGCATCATATATTATTTAAAATACTGTGTAGATTATACTATCTATAACTGTAACATATAATGTGACTAAAGCTCCAAGCATGTCAATAAAAATAATCTAAAAATGGTGCTAGTTCTAATTTAATTTGTTCATATAATCAATAAGTATCTGTTGAATACATAATTTGTGTGAACACTAGGCTAGGTAGAAAGGTTCAGTGGTGAATTATGATCCACATCCTTTTCCAGAGATTTTATTTTAGGAGTGCAGACCCAACAAGAAACACAGGACAGTGATGGTGAGGGAGTAAAAGCTGTGTGGGGAGACAGAGGAGCATCCAACAAGACCCAGGGATGGCTCTGCCAGAGACATGTGGCTAAGTCCAGATCCGAAGGATGAATGGAAGTTAGACAAGAAGAAGGGGGTGAGGAGGGACCAGAGGACAGAATCAAGACATCAAGGGTTGATGCTATAAAGGAAACAAAGGTCAGATCTGAAAAGGCCTTATCACCTACATGAAGAAATCAGTCAGTATTGCTGAAGGCTTTTATTCTGGGGAGAGACACAATCTGTATGCAGTATAGAAAGTGGATCAGAAGGAGCAGGATTAGGATCAAGAAGAACTGTGGGAAAGCTACTGCAATCATTTAAGCAAGTTGATCAGATCAGGAGAGTATCCCTAGTCTAAAAAGAAGTGGAGAGACCCAAAAACTGTTTAGGAAATAGAAAAAAAAAGAAAAACGCCTTTGGTCATTGACTGGATCTGGGATGCAGAGGAGAGGGAGGTATCAAAACAGCCCTGGGTTCTAGCTCAGCTGTAGCTGAGTGAAATAATGAGTTCACTGCGGCACACAAGTAAGAAAGAGCTTGGCTAGAATTCAACTTGGCCACTATTCCAAGCTGTCCTAGAAGTGGCTGAGAAGGAGGACAGTGAAAGACACTTGGTACATATTTTATGACTTGTACCTCCATGTGTTTGGTGACACCATCCATTGAAAGAGTCAGGGAGATATCAATTTAGAGAAAGAGATGGTGAGTTTAATCTTGGGCATGTGGGACACTAAAGAGGTCACGTCCAGTGGGCACGTGGATATAAAGATCTCAATCCAAGAAAAAAGTTTTTAGAAGGAAAATTGGATGTAGAACTAAAAACATATGAACTACACTAAAGACATGCTGGACTCCAAAGAATGTCAACAATTAAGGAGTACAGAAAGAAGAAAGAGTCATCATGACCCACTAAGGCTGATTTGTTATCAATGAGCACAGTTAGACACAGATTAGAGTGGTAAGACCCAATGCTTTTAGAAAGAACAACTATTCCTCTTTGATGGGAAAAAAAAAGCAATTGGAAAGATTAGTAATACTTATTGGTAGATTGTAAACAAGATGGAAGTCATTGCCATCATCCACCTTTGCCAAATTTAGAAGGGAAAACCATGAGGTTAGGTTTTGGGGGAATTAGTTAAGCAAACACATGATGAACTACCTGAGGAGACAGAAGTGGCTATATTTAAGTTTCGACATAAACTCTGAGGAAAACTACAAAACGAAGTATTTGATTTCCACCTTAACCTGAACTGAGGGTTTCAGCCTAAAACAATCAGCTGAGGGCAGGCCAGGCCAGTGAACTCCATTCTCATCCTTTTCTACCTCAAGAAATAACTAAAGAGGAAAGCTGTGGAATCAAAATGAGGAAATTCCACAGAAAAAAGGTGTATGGTTGGGGAAGAGAGGTCCTGAAAGAAAGAATCCTTTAGGGAAAGAATAAAGCAGGAAGGACAATGGCCACCTGATGATTTCTTCCATCACACCAGTAGAGTGTTGGACATAGTTGGCCAGGTCAAATATGAAGGAAATTTGGTTGGACTTCTAGAAAGTTAGTCACTGCATCTGGGATATAATCTTTATCTTTTGCTTTGTTTTCTTTTTCTATTAGTGGTTAGCAATAAAGCCCTTACACATTTGTTTTGTTTTTTAATTACAGGCTTGTTTTAAGAGACAGCAAGGAAACAGAAAACCACCAAGCTGGGGTCTCATTCCACAACCTGTCTGTGAGAGGAACCCTACAGAGAATGAACCATGGGGCACAAGAAAGAGGGAACCAATCAACTTCTGAGCCCTCAGAAGGGGTAAAAAGAGAAGCAGAGAGCCAGCCCGGATGGAGAACTGGTGAGGGGCTGGGAAGAGAACCAAGCAACAAGAAACTCTTGCAAAGACATGCAGCAGGGTAAATAACACACGTGTTGCTAGTCGGAAGGAAAGAAGAACCAGGCAGAAGGAAAAAAAATACTCTAACAAGAACCTTTCAGGTTAAGTTCTGCTACAAACTTAAAACAGGTTAGATCTGAGAGCCTATCCTAAAGGATGTTGGGGGGAAAGAAATATAATTTCAGCATACGTATTTAGCAAGCTTAGAGGAGAAATGGCATTTGACTACATCAGTGAGAAGTCAAGATTAATGAAAAAGATCCTTAGTCAAACTTATCTGGAGTATTTAATCACATTCTAAATTATGTAAATTTAAGATACTTTTAATACCCATTTATTATAAAATTCATAAAATGTAATTGATTTCCTATAAAACGCATATACTTCCTCACAAGTGATATTAAAAAGAGGAAGAGGCAACAGGCAGTGACTACCACGTGCCACGACAAACCTCAGAGGGAAGGAGGGAAGTTCTATCATCACCCCAACTTAACAGGTAGGCAGCTGAGACTACGGCAGTCAAATAACCAAGCTTAGAGCTGCAAGAGCACGTGGTTGTGAAGGAAACTAGCTGACATGACATCCAAGTCCCTCAAGTCTCCACGAGCCACATCACCTGCAAGGAAGACTTACAGCCCAGCAAGCCCCACCATCCACTCACTGTTTGAAGCAGATGACTGAAATGGGCAGAGGCTGACAACGTGTTCACAAGATGCAGAGCATCCCAAATGTGAACAGCCTTAAAGATGTGTTGTTGTCTATAAAACACTTACTTCTTTGAGCTGGAAATAGAAGTCTAAAGGCCCCAAATAACAGCATGGACTCCGTCTTAAATCCTGTTACCCTGGAAACCACAAGCTCCACTTCCTCAACTTCACAGCTTCATCTATCTCAGACCCACGTGGATGTGCTGAGCAACGGTTCACCACCCCACCCCTCTAAAATCCATCACATATTTTGAGAGATTTTCTCTAGGATAAACAACTTTTAGTCCTTCATTGCTTCTTCATGATATTTATATCATTTGGTCTATTTTCTTAGGGATTATTCCAAATATCTTAGTCAGAACTTAACACAATTCTCTACATAAGAGATCCTGAATTAATTCAATGTTCCACAAAGTTCTTAGAGAATAACAAGACCATGCAAATGTTGTGTCTGGATACGATAAACTAAATACCCAGAGGTACCCAAAGCAACAGAAACTGGAATTTGACTTCTAACCCTGGAAGAAACTCTGAAGAGATCCACTGTGTTCTTGTATTGTTAAGGCATTTCATCAACTTCAGATTAAATTTTAAAACTTACCTTATAACTACAGAACATCATAAGAAAAAAATAGATAAATAAAATCGAATGAACTCTCTGAATAACCTCTCCAAATGACTAATGTTAAGAGGCCATGTACAGTGGGGCAAGTTTGAAGATTCTTCATGCAATGGTCAAAGCAGAATGGTCAGAGGTTCATCATCACATGGTCACCTGCCTGATTGCTCGTTAGAAGACTGCAGCAACACACGCTCCGTCTCTAGTTCACTTCTGAGTCTACAATTTGAGAGTAAAAATTAGTGAACTATTAGAACTCCATTGGCACCCTTCTATTTTGTCTATTTGATGCCACAAGTTTTTTTTTTTCATTGAGAAGTAGAACTGATCTTATTTTCTAACACAACAGGTAATCTGAAGATGTTTATAAATGAAAGTCTAAGTCTATCAAGTTAAACAAACAAAATAATACTTTCTAAACAAGATTGCATAAGTTATTAGTTAAAGAAGTTAGTTAATTTAAAATAAATTATTTTGTATGTTTATTGATATTATTTGTGATTTAATTATTAAGAAGAAAGAAGACAAAAAATAACTAGGATGTTACACTCAAAGGCAAACACCAAATCAAGAGTTCCTTACTTTTACTGGAATACACTTTGCAAGTTCCCTGTGCATTATGCTTCCATCCACAGATGCAATTTACAAATTCCACTCTACTTAATTAAAAATAAAATATGAGAAATTTAAAAGAAGGAAAATAAACCTCTTTCTAGCCTCTTCTTGGTTCAAAATAAATTAATCAACTCTCTTATTTTTGATAAATTAAAAGAAAAAAGAGGAGTCTAATAGGTATCACATATATTTGGGAAAACACTATGATTTAGTTAAAAACATCAACACCACAAAAAGCTTAATGTCACATGTCTACAAATGACCTAGTGGTTTATGATTTTGACAAGCATTAGCTCATTTTATCACAGATTAAAAGAGAAACAGAGTAGTATTATGGCTCTCAAGTTTAAGGAATGAGGAATCAATTAATTAATAATGATGATAACAGCCTTTTTAATATGTACATTACATTTAGTTTCCAGAAATTTAATATAGCTTCATAGCTTCAAATATTACTTATGCTTTGTTCTATTGCTTTGCTTTTCTTCTTTAGGGACTTTAATTATATGTGAGTTGGATATTCTTTGCCTTTCTCCTATTTCAACTACATTTTCTAACTCTTTCCTTATCTCCTTTTCATTCTTTTAGATATTTTCCTGATTTTCTCCAATGACCTTTATTATATTTTCATTCAAAACTATTCTTCCTTGAACATGTTATAATTTAGTCTTGACTTATAATTTTGACCCTTAATGTCTGCAGTTATTTTTTACATTTATGAATCCAGATTGTTTTCACTTCCTGAAATGTCATTTTGATAATATCTAATTTAGTTAAAAATGCTCTGTTATAGTCTTCTTCTTTATGCATGGGGGGGGTGTGGTTGCAGGGATTTTCATTAAGCTGTTTGGATTCTCCTTTTCTGTTTTCTTTTTATAGTAGTTTGTACAGATAAACATTATCTACACCACTAAAAATTTTTGCAGGCAGGGCTAATGATTTGGGGTAGTGTGCAAGATTCCTAATTCAATAGGACACTTTTCTGCTAGCGTAGCAAATTATGATTTTTATTGTTGGCTTATTGTGCTTCTGTGATTTTTTTTTAATTTGTTTTGTTATTACTGGAGAGCTTGTTTGAAGAGGTAGAAAAGGAGGGTACGGAGTAGATTGTGTACACTCGGATTTTCTTCTCTTACAGGATTCTAAATGTTCCTTCTTGCCCTTTTTTATACCTTCATTGAACAGTTCAAAGCATGCTGCTACCTTTCCTTCAATCCTCTTCTCACTCACGTCATTATCATTTCAGAATTGTATCCCCCCTTCCATACTCATTCCCAAGTCCCATCCCTGCAGTCAGTGTTTTGATCAACTTACCAGGATATTCCTGTAGCTTTCTCACTTAGGTGGATTTTCTCTCTGGCAGTACTCCTAGGACAATTTTAGGCCTTCTACTAGCTCCACTGTTCTCTCTTCCATTAACTTTTCCCCAGACTTTACTTGCTCTCAAAAAGGCTTACAGCAGGAGTATGAAAAATGGTTCACTGGCACTTGATGTTTACTTTTCTATTTTTATTTATCTTGAATGCTGGCAATTTTTGTTGCCTCAGTATCCATGTTGAATACAAATTTAACCTCACACCAGAGGCAAGGCTCAGTCACACTTGACAAAGTTTCAGGTTCTCTATCTCCTCCCAGTTTCTCAAAGTGGTCAACCCAGATACCAGGGGGGACCCGAAAAAAAACAAATCATCTTTTTGGAGGTAAGATCCCTTGTAGTACAGGCTTCCCTTGCTAGGTAAGTGTTCTAGGAGCCATTGGCATCAGAATAGCAGCTAGTGTTATTGTGAGAGGCTGCATCCGACTTCACTGAATTTTTTTGGAAATTCTTTCAATGTGTTTGCCCACTTCATGATGTGTGATTTACAATTTCACCTGCCCACACCACACTGTGTTCAGCAGTTTTTGACCTAAAAAGGCATGATCCCCATACCCTATCCTCCCTATTCACCTGATCTTGCCCCAAGTGACTTTTTTTTTCCCAGATGAAAAAGTCCTCAAAGGGAAAAGTTTTGCTGATGTGGAAGAGGCGAAACAAAAAATAGCAGAAGCACTAAAGGGCATCAAAATTGATGAGTTCAAAAACTCTTTTGAGCAGTGGGAAAAGCATCTTGATAGGTATATGGCATCAAACAGAGAGTACTTTGAAGATGACTGAAGTTTAAAAATGTAAGAATAAATACACATTTTTTAAATAAAAAAGTTCCAAATTTTTTGGAGGGTCCCTCTCGTATTTGCCTTTACAACCACCTCCTGGTGACCCCACCATGGGACAGCAAGATACAACCTGCTTGGCTCATTCCAATGGCAATCACAGTCTTCATGAACTTTGCAGATGTGCCACAGTAACCCCCTCTTAGTCACCGTGTCACTCCACAGATTTTGAGTCTTCTTGCCCTAAACTCACCAATTAGAACTCTCTGCTGGAAAACTTACTTGGGTAACACTGTGGACCCAAATAAAGGCCTTGGTCCATAGGTCCTCTCTCTCTTTCTCTCATTCCCTACCTGCTGATTGGTCAAGGGAGTTCCTGACATTTCTCCCCTTTCTATCAATCCTGTGAAGTGTACTGCCCTCTCTTCTTTGGGATCTGTAAGTAACAAACTTCTACTATTTCATGTGGATGTTGTATACCTCCTCCATGTCTCACCTGACCCACACACCTGATCCTAACAATTCCCCCAGCCAGGGTTTTCCTAGAGATCGGCTATCTTGTAGGAATAAACTGGATACATATTAACCAAGATCCTCAAGGGCATCTGCCAGTAATAGTCAAATGTCTTGTGAGAGGGACATCTGGTCACAAGTCAGACACTTAGGCATCAGGCCAGCAGGCCAGAATAAAAACATATCCTGTTAAGGGCACACTAAACATCCACAACCAAATCCCCAGGATCCCTGTCACAGCTAGGCTAGAGTTTAGAACCACTTTTGTGAGACAGACCTCAAGACCAAATTAGAGCAAAATGCAACAGCTTTCGGTCTTTCTGTTACACTAAAGGAAAATGTTATTTGGGGGTTTTCTGTCATTTTCTTGAGGATGTTGTGGGTGTTTCAGAGTTACTTTAATCATTCTTTTATTCATTTTTACAAATAATAAATCCCATCCCATTGTGATTTGACCCTAGAAGACTATACAGAAAACTCATATTACAAGCTATCTTTAAGTTAAAAAATAATAATAAGGGTATTCATATAAGGTGCCTTAGATCTGTAGCCTTCTCAACTATCAATAAGTTTTCAGGGGACCACCAAAGAAGACTTGCAATTCCTTCAGAAACCTCCCCAAACTCCCCCCATGCAAACCCCATATGTAGTAGAATATCCTAGACACATAAGTGATAGCCTGTGGAAATGCCCAGATGACAGGTATGATGCTGGCAAAACAGCACATCACACTTAACAAAGCAGAAAAAAAGTGTAACTGTATGCTTGCCATATGGTTTTAAGATCCTGTTAAGTAAGTATAACCCAAACACAGGTCCAGTCAGGCAATTCTAGCTCACTTGTCGTTACGCTCCAGGGCTGCTTTAACGACTTTCACAAGCGTCCTCAGTTCCTCCCTGGCTCTATCCACTTCAGCTGTTTTCACAGGTCTCTTCTCCAGCCCCTTGACTTGAGAGAGCAGAGCCTAGGCAGGGTCAGGCACATAAAGGGAGAGACAGACACACAGGAAGGGCGTGAGAACTTTCCTTCTTAGTCATGACTATGTATTCAAGATGCTCTCAGTTAAAATACAAAGTCTAGTTAAAACAGATCAATTGAGGATTCAGGTGAAGGAGGGCTTTGGGAGGAGGGGTGACTAATCAAGTGAAGTTCTGGTTAAAGTACCCTTTTCAGTACTGTAAGATTTCATTTTTCCAAAAGATTTTTTAAATAGTGGGGGAGTGTCCTTGTTGGTCTGTGTGAGGGGAGGACATACTGAATAAAGTGCTTCAGGGGCACTATTATCAGCACCACAATTATGTCTTCTGAATTAGTGAGAAATTATTATTAGCGTAATTACTACATATGCATATATAAAGCAATGCTGTGCTCAAATGTGCAGCAACAAAGACCTCAGCCTCATCCAATGATGGACTAGCAGGTTTTCAGAGATAGAGGGATCCAGGCCCTATGGAAAACCTGGGAATATTTTCATTCTGATGTTTGAGCAAGATACAGATATATATGTTACTTTTGGACTCAGTCTCAAAAATAGGGAACAGTGTAGCTCCCCAACTGGAAGCTTTGCTTATATCCATAAACAAAAACAAATTAAAAAATTCTTATTTTTCTACTCAGTGAAAAGGCTCAGAACAAAGACAAGGATGTTCACATATGAAGTTGGATTACGTAAGTTTGACCTCCTTGTAATGCATGTTTAATATACAAAGAAAGAAACTATGTTTCCTAATTGATACAAGTTTTAAGCTTCATTGAATTTTTTTTTTTTTTTTTTTGAGTTGGAGTCTCACTGTCGCCCAGACTGGAGTACAGTGGCCGCTCCCGGCCACCGCAGCCTCGACCTGCTGGGCTCCGGCGATCCTTCCGCCTCAGCCTTCCAAGTAGCCGGAATTACAGGCATGCGCTACCATGCCCGGCTGATTTTTTTTTTATTATTTATTGTAGAGATGAGGTCTCGCTGCCCAGGAGGGTCTCAAACCCGCGGGCTCAGGCAATCCACTCACCTCAGCCTCCCAAAGGCCCGGGATTACAGGCTGAGCCACCGAGCCCGGTGCTTCATTGAATTTAAAATGTCATAGTCATCTCAGCTAGTGTTAGCTTTTTTTGTTTTTTAAGTGATAAAAAGTTATTCCTATCGCATATTTTCTAACAAAAATGATCCCCTGTTATATCCTAACTCTGAAAGAAACACCTGGAAGGTCATCACCCGTCAAATGAAGAGGCTGTGGGTTTTCAGCAGTTTACTACATGCTGGCCTTCATGAGGCTTTCTCTCCAGGAGAAGAATGGGTTTTGTAATTTTTGATGTAGCACCCTTTATATTTTCAAAGTGTATGTATGTTTATATATATTCATATATAGCATTATTTATATTCACAAAAATATGTGTATATATGTATGTGTGTGTATATATATATATATATCCTAGAACATATATGTAGTTATATATATTATATAGTTATATAAATATTTAGTTATAGTCATGCTTTGGGAATGTAAATAATACTATGCCAACCTAAAGGAAAGTTCTTTTTTTTTTTAAAGCAGGACTTATTGAGAGGACAGAAAAGCCCCCACAGTGGGAGGGGACCCAAACAGGTTGCCCAGGGAAGTTCTTTATCAGTAATGCCCTTAAGCTAGTATAAAGCCTACCCTAATAAAAATATTAATTAATTATTAATTATATAATTAATAATGTACAATTATATATTGTATATTATATAATTATAGTGTACAGTATATTATAATTATATATAATATAATGATTAAAGTATAATACAAGTATTCTAAACTCTGGGCACACACAGGGCTTTGTGGATTCAGAGTGTATTCACTGCTCATGACTTATGCAGCCATGAATACACAAGCCCCACTCAGGTTCTTCAGGACCGTCACCTTGTACTGTGCCGTGGGCTGAGACTCCAGCAGTATTGCCATGTAGAGTTCATATCCATCCTGTCAAAAAGCAAACAAAAAATCCATCGGAAATGTGCTGGATTTTGTATTTATGAATAATAAGAAAGTTAAGGATGTCAGTTTAGATCATTTCACATAAAACACGTAAAATGTTCCTACGTAACACAGTGCACATGGGCAGGCACGAGGATGGGAACAGCAGACGCTGGTCACTGCTAAAAGGGGGAGAGCAGGATGGAGGGACAAACACCCTGCAAAACCACCCACCAAGTCCCATGCTCAGACCTCACCACAAGGCAGGGGGCTGGCAGCTGGCTCATCAGAAGCCCAAACTTCACCATGACGTAATGTACCTATTTAGCAAATCTTCACACATACACCCAATTTTAAAATAAAATAAACATTTTTTAAAATGTTTTTACAATATATTAAACACTATATGCACTAATGTTTATAAAATCACATCAGCCTGGGCAACATAGCAAAACCTCGTCTCCACAAAAATAAAAATAAAAATAAAAAAATCAGCCAGGCATGGTGGTGCATTTCTGTAGTCCCAGTTCCTCAGGATGCTGAGGGGGAAGGATCGCTGGAGCCCAGGAGGTCAAGGGTGTGGTGAGCTGTGATTGTGACACTGTACTCCAGCCTGGGTGACAGAATGAGATCCCGACTCAAAAAAAAAATGCACCACATTTGAAGCCTATTTGAGCATTAATGATGGATCAACTCAGAATACTACCATAAAACACCTTGACACAGAGAACATACTGTCTCCTGCCACATGGACACTGTGAATATCGGTCCTGCCGACCTGCCAAAGTGAACGTCTCGTGACAAGAGCATTGCTGAACAGGTCACTGTGTCTCCATGGAGAAACACTCCTTGAGAAGAAGGAAGTGGCAGAATCGTATGATCTTTAAACAACATAATGTCAACTCAGATTCCGTATGGTCACTTTCATCATGAAATTACAGCACACCTATAATCTCATAAGATTCACATAAAATAACATGTGCGTCCTTATAAAGGTTTATATATCACAGAGGGTGCCAAAAATCTACACACATATTAAGAAAGGGAAGAAACTGTATTGAAATTGTAATACTCAATATATACAGACAACAAAAGATGAATACAAATCACGTTTGATCTCTGCAATTACAAGAGGTGCTCAACGTGGTTCCCATCAGTGTCCAGACACTTCTGAAAAGTACTTCAAAAAGTGATACATACATCACTTAAAATGTGTCTACATTGTTTTGGCACCCCTGGTATATGATTAGGAAGTTTTCATGGGAAGACTTGGGCTTAAGGGCTGAGTTAAGTTAATGGGGTGTTTATTCCGCTCCTTTATGACTTATGTGACTGAAGACAGATGACTAGAGCATCTGGGAGTGATGGTCCCCGTCTGTAGAAAGGGGACCATGGTCATACTTGGCAGAGATTCTGTGAGGCTTGAGATTGCGTGTGCAGAACACGTGTCACTCTCCGCTGTTATGTGGAGAAGGTGTCTTTCTTACCTTAACTTCTCTCAAGAGATCACCAAATATCAAAGAACTGTTGCAAATGTCTTCAAAGACGTCTCCAAACACCTGCAGCCTGTGGAGCTGCTCAGGGTGACACGTGCATATTTTCTGGAGTTCCTGGAGGGAAAACAGAACCGGCCCATTTTGGAATGCCTTCCTTTTCCTTTCAGAGCAGGGTTTCCCAGGGTGTGGAGCCAGGTAGAGGACAGTTGCCACCACGCAGGCACCTGGTCTCCAGGAAACAGGTGGCAAACCAGTGTGTCTTGGCCCCGCCCACTAGCTGCTGAGAATCTTTGCTTAACAAGTCACCCAAGATAGCCTTTGTTTTTTTTTCTTTCATTCACTCCCTTGAACCCAGCACCCAAGGGCTCCTCCCTCTGTGCCTCACAATCACCCCAAGATCCTTGCTCCCTTCCTCCTGACCCATCATGAGTGGGCCATCACTTCTCTTTCCCAACTCCCCCACTCTCTAGGTAATGTCTCAGACAGCCAGCTCTCCTCACAGCCAAGCAGATCTCCAGGTCACCCAGCATCTTCCTTAAACCTGGGCGACTCCAGCACTGATCTCACCTGCGACTCTTCCCCACTCTCCTCGCTCCCCATGGTTGGGTAGAAAGCCACTCTCAGGCCCTCTGTCACTCCACACACCCTGTATTTATGGTCTCTGTCACATGGCATTGAACGCCTTCCACGACAAACTTCCTTCCATTTCACCGGTGTCCACTTGTGACCTCCCTTCAGCCACCCTATCTGTTACTATGTATGGATCGTGTCTGATTTTCCTGGTGCTTGGAGGCCCTGCTATCTTCTACCTGGATGTACCCATAAGGCATCTGGGAAGGGGCCCCACCCTCAGAAGTTGGACTCCTTGCACAGGACGAGTGGGTGGTCCTGTGAGTCCTTCACCTGTTCCAGCTTCCTCTCGTGGCCCCGGGCTGCCTCGCTACCGGTGAAGTCGTTCTTCAGGAGATCTTGCTTGGCAAGCACTTCCTTCTGGAAACTCAAGAACTTCTTGTACATGTCTGCCTTGGTCACTCCAGTCAGGTAGGAGCTGATGTACTGGTACTCATCCCCGCCTGGGGGCCGCGTGGTGCACTGGCGGCTGGAGACAGGGCCTCTGCTTCTGAGCACCTTCACCTCCGGCAGCCTCAGCACCTCCCGCCTCTGCGGAGCAGGAGATGCCTCGCGGGCCTCCTCTTTCTCTCCTTCGGAAGCCTTCTCGGGGAGGAAATCCTCTTTGGAAGCGTGGGAGGGAGGGGCCTGAGGGTTTAGGTACCTGAACAGCGGCGTATCCTGGGCGTCGCTGGGAACCAGGGCCGTGTGGATGGTGAAGTGGGCTAAGGCCGCCTTCATCTCTGCCACCTTCCTGTCGGGGGGCCTTCCTACCCTGGGGACGCGCTCCCCCCTGGGCCTGTTGGCATTGGGCCAGTGGCGTAAGATGGTCTCAGGGGGCCGGTAGAGCTTGTTGGGATTCAGGTGTCCTGAGGTGTAGCGATAGACATCGTCTCTGTGATCCCTCTGAAGTCTATTCAGAAGCTTCCCAAGGTTGCACAGCGTCTTGATGCCGCGTGTCTCACAGTGCCTCCAGGGCAGGTAAACTGTTCAGAAAGGACAACAAGGCGACAGTTCCTGCTTAGTTCCAAGTAGGACAGCCCTGTGCATTGGCTGAGCTGACACAACCGCCGCCCAAAAGAGGGGTGTCCAGAGAGAGGAGAGCAGGCCTGGGCCTGGTCTAAGAAACCCATGCGGGTGGCAGTGCATCAGCACAGGAGGGCACCCAGGCCATGGGATGTCCATCCAGTCCCAAAGCCCAGGACCCTCCAGTCAGTGAGAAAGAAGGCAGAGGATTATAATGCGACAGCATATTTTTTACATTATTTGGAAAGATTTTGAGAAGAAAGTCTGAACTTTTCATTCTAATTTTCTAATAACGGTGCTTAAAAATGTCGTTTTTTTTTTTTAAGACAGGGACTCACTCTGTCACCCAGACTGGAGTGCAATGGCACAATCACGGAGCACCCCAGTGTCAACCTCCTGGGCTCAAGCAATCCACCTCAGCCTCTCCAGTAGCTGGAACTACAGTTGCATGCCACCACATCCAGCTGATTATTTATTTGTTTATTGTAAAGATGTGGTCCCACTATGTTGTCCAAGCTGGTCTTGAACTCCTGGCCTCAGTGATCCTCCCACTTCAGTCTCCCAAAGTGCTGGGATTATAGGTGTGAGCCACAGTGTCCAGCCAAAAGACACCTTCGACATACTTTACATGACAGTCTAGAGAGTGAATAAAGGGTTTGTGTTGGGGAGGGATTATTTCTCTCTTAATAGTAAGATTATTCGGGCATTGCTGATGTGACACCTTAGTGACCAACAAGTCACTCGCCCCTTCCTCCACCAGAGTGAAAGCTGTGGGTATGCTGAGGGGACCCTGTGTCCCTTCTCACAAGGCCTGTGCTTCTCCCATGTCCATGGAGAAGCTCTTGGAGCGCATGGCCTGGGACATAAAGAGGGGAGAAACCAGTCTTTCGAGTTGGCTTCCAGACTATGAGAGTGAAGATCTTCATAATCTCTCTGGACCACGGCTGCTTCCTCTGCAAAATTGAAATATGTGGCTCGTATAGAATGGTTGGTTGACACCCACATGGTGTCACTGCGGGCAAAGAGGCATACAGCCTAGACCAGGGACACCACAGAGCGTCTCCATCTGTGCTCAGGTCGGCAACCCAGGCAGCACCTAACTAAACACTTCTGGCAGAACATGAGTCAGCCCACATTTGCCCCTTTTAGATGGCATTTTCCAATACAGTGAGAGAGGGTTTCTTTCTGGGACACTGTGTACTGTGAGACCAAAGGGTAGCTAGGCTGTCACAGAACCTTTTCAGAGAGCCCCATGGTACTGGGCGTGGTGGTTCATGCCTGTAATCCCAGCATTTTGGGAGGCTGAGGCGGGAGGATTGATTGAGCCCAGAAGTTTGAGACCAGCCTGACCAACATAGAGAGACTATGTTTCTACCAAAAAAAAAAAGTCAAAAAATTAACTGGGCATAGTGGCACACAATTGTAGTTCCAGATACTCTGGAGGCTGAGGTGGAAGGATTGCCTGAGCCCAGGAGGTCGAGACTATGGTGAGCTGTGATCATGCTGCTGCACTCCAGCCTGGACAATAGAGTGAGACTCCAATTCAAATATAAAAAAATAGACAGCTCTGGAGGAACGAATACACTGACATCATGAGCTCAGCAAAGCCACCACCTGCCCTATGACTAGAGCCTGTTGAGTGCTGGCCCCAGGAAGTCCATCAGAGCCTGCAGGAGCCATAGATGTACCAGTGTCCACACATCTGTCACCCCATCCCCATGGCAATCCCATCTGTAACTAGGCTCAGCCCCATTGTAAGAAGCAGCAGAAGTTGGTTTGGCTTGGTTGCTTACACCTCTAATCCCAGCACTTTGAGAGGCCGAGGAGAGAGGAATGCCTGAGTCCAGGAGTTCGAGGCCAGCCTGGGCAACTTGGTGAGACCTCAACTCTACAATAAATCAAAACATTAATGGGGCATGGTGGTGTGGGCCTGTAGTCCCAGCTACTCAGGAGGCAGAGGAGGACGGATCACCTGAGCCCAGCATGTCGAGGCTGCTGTGGCAATGATCCTGGCACTGCCCTCCAGCCTGGGTGACAGAGAACCTGACTCACAGCAAAAAGGAAACAGAGAGGTGTGATGTGGCCGAAGCAGGCCCAGGAACCTCCAGAGAGAAGCAGGTCCTGACATACCCTGACCCCAGCCCAGTGAGGCCTGAGCAAGGTCGGCCCAGCCAGGCGGCCTCCCTGCCCACAGAACCAGGTGAGGGGTCTGTGCTACTTGTGGGCGTTTGCTACAGCAGCAGAGAGAAACAGATCCATGGGGTGACCTGCCAGACGTGACACAGGGGGTAGGGGCTGGCGGGCAGGGGGTAAAGCCGCCTGATGGACCTGAGGGGCTACAAGGACAGAGGGTCCTGCCAGCAGGGACAGGCCCCCAGCCCAGCCCAGCCTCCCTGGGGACCCCAGGCCACAGGGAAGTGTGACACCTCCCACAGCTACAGGGTGGACAGCTGTGGTCCCTTTACTTAGACAGATGACTCCATCCACAATGGGCTCCATGTATGATTTTTTTGACTTCCTGTCGGTGCCAAAACCATGGGCATTCAGTAGAAACTGTGTGCCCAGGACCCACGGACCCCTCTGCTTTTTATGCTCAGCTCAGTGTTCAGTGCACGGCATGAGATGCTCAACGCTTAGTTTTAACACAGGCCTTTTGTTGGATGATTTTGCCCAGCTGTGGGCTAATGCCAGCGCTCTGAACACACCCAAGGCTGGCTGGGTCAAGCAGTGGTGTTAGGTGGATTTGTTGTGTTAAATGTGTTTTCCACATTTGATATTTCAGCAGATGGGCACATCTGGCCATGGGTCCATCACGGCTGAGGGGCATCTGTGTATTAAGGAAAAAGGTAACTTCTCAATGACTGAATTTTTTTAAATTGCTGCCTCTCTCTACTCCAGTCAGCATGCAAGCACCTGCGTTTAGCCCTGGCAACAGCCCAGGAGGTAGGATGCAATTGCCACCCTCATTGTGCAGATGAGGAAACTGAGGGTCAGCTGGTTTAAATAACGTGTAAGATCAGGAGGCTGGCTGCCTGCAGGGCCCACGCCCTCAGCCTGCCCACTGCCCTGAATGTAAGCTGCCCTAAATGCATTGCAACAAGATAAAATAACAATGTTTAGAAAATAGTTTATAATGCAGACTGTTTTGCTCCATCCAACAACTTTCTCTCCACCTAGTCCCCTCCCAATCATCCAGCTTCATGCAGACGTGGGGCGGGAACCCAGTGGTTATGGAGTCAGAAGACCTCGGCACGCATTCCCAGGAGCGTCCAACACAGCAGCACCAACAACCCTGTCACGGGTCAGAGGGCCAGATAGAGAAGGACATAGACTAGTCGTCGCACATGAGGAGGAAGGACGTTCTGTGCCAGGGGTTTCTTACAAGGATTGTACCACAGCTTGGGCCACGGAACTCTTCAGTTCAGCTCCTTTAAGGAACTCCCTGATGAGCAGCTGGACACCTGCCCTTCCTCCTTCCTCCTCCACATCCAGAGACCACTCACACTCACGTGTGCTCCACACACAGCGCACAATCACACTTATGTGTGCACGTACATGCACTGCACAACCTTCATGCTGCACACACTCACCATGTACACACACACACACTTACCTGTGCACTCTCACACACACAACACATGACCTGCACGCTGCACACGCTCACACGTGCATGCACTCATACTCACATGTGCCCATGCACACACACAGGCACAATGTTGGTGGGAAATGCAACACAGCACACACTCTATGTACGGTACACATATGCTCCCATGCACAGCGTGTGGTGGGAAATGCAATTCTCACAAATCAATGCTCTACAGACTGTACACACAAGTACACACACACCACACTTTACATACTGCACACCCAGCACGATGCCCACACTCACACATGCATGCACTCGCATCCACATGTGCACACACACACACACCCATGCACTGTACACACATGTTCACATGCACACACACACATGCACAGCGTGTGGTGGGAAAGGCCATGTACACACAGCACATACTCTACACACCCACACGTTTGCACACACATACCATGCGCCCTACACGCTGTGCACACACGTTCACATGCACACACTCACGTGCTCACACACCGAGCACCCTACACGCTGTGCACACACGCTCATATGCACACACTCACGTGCGCGCGCACACCGCGCTCCCTACACGCTGTGCACACGCGCTCACTCACACACTACCTCCTAACTTGACAGGCTGTGACCGATTCTCTGAGGGGGCCATGCATCCTCATCCCGCCCTAAGCCCTGGAGCGGATCCGCAGCAATAGGTCTGCACTTTCCAAGCGGGTTCAGAGGTGCCGGTCCCTCCGCAATCAGACTTCAAGCACACACCAACCCAGCACAGGCCGCTGCGGGTCACTCACATCCAGGCTCCAAGTCCTTCGCCATCGCCTCCTTTCGCCTTGGCGGGTCTGGCTGTCACCATGGAGACGCAAACACTTCAGCTCCTCCCGCGCCCCCGTTGCTAGGCGACCAGGACGCTAAGCCGGAATCTCCCTCTTTCCCCTTCCTGCCGAGTCTCCTCCCCACCTCTGACCTTCCTGAACCGGGAGTGCTGGTGTTTGAGCGCCTTTTTGCTTTTTGAATAAAACACATTTTGTGATTTAAAAAAAAAATCTTCAAATTATCCTGTGCTCTCTGAGTCCTTCCCAAAGCCTAGAGAGTCTTTGTTTGGGCACCTCCTATAGAGATGTGCAGACTGTATAGTGCACAACCCCCCCCCAACTGTACCTGGAACTCTAGCATAGCAGGTGCCAGTCACTAAATGCTCGTGTAGTCATTTTCAAATTATTATCCATATATTTCCTAGTAGGAAACTGAGATCCTGTGAGGTAAAGTAATTTGCCCAAGATCAGTTCGCAGAAAGAAGAATCCACAGAATTGTAGGCACACACCTCTTGACCGCAAAGTCTATGCTCTTTCCTCAGGCTACCCCATAAGTCATGGGAGGAAAAGGTTAAATTCTCCCTCAATCTTTGCAAACTGCCATCTTATCTAAATTTCTTCTGGCCAAAAAGAAAGATAGTAGGGTGGAGGGTGACTCTCCTTATTTTTTATGTTTTCATTTTTTAGTCAGGGTCTTACTCTGTCGCCCAGGCTGGAGTACAGTGGCAAGATCACAGCTCACTGTAGCCTCAACCTCTTGGGCTCAGGAGATCATTCCACCTCAGCCTCCCCGAGTAGCTGGGACTACATGCACCACCATACCTGGCTAGTAGTTGGGACTACAGGCATGCACCACTATGCCTGGCTAATTTAATTTTTTTTTTTTTTTTTTTAGTAAAGACAAGGTCTTGCTATGTTGCCTAGGCTGGTCTCAAATTCCTGGACTCTGGTGATCCTCCTGCCTCAGCCTCCCAAAGTGCCGGGATTACAGGCATGAGTCACTGCACCCAGCCTTCTCCCTACTCTCTGAAGGAACTTTGACACCAGCTCTCACTACCCAACACTCTTGAATGAGAAAGATGACAATACTGACCTCAGTGAGGAGTGAATGACAGTACACAGTGTTGTGAAAGATTCGGAGCATGTGGAGTTTTTTCTTGTTTTGTTTCTATTGATGCTGGCTGGATTATTTAAACACTTTGGAAACCAGGATTTACCACGCCCTGCCGCCCCCATCATCAGGGTCACCTAGGTACTGACTGCTTTCTCTCTCTAGTGTGCATGGTGTGTCAGCGTCCAGCCACAGCAAGGGTACAGATATGAAAATATACCCCACGGAAGGAAATCGAAGTGCAAACACCAGAGGAAACTGCATTTCTCACCTTCACTTAATTATAAAGTAAGATCAAGCGAGTGGTAGCCAGATTTTTGTCTAGCCAACTAGGCGATGAAGAACTGTGCCTCTGTGCCCAGACTCCCTTGGTAATTGAGCAAAATGGCTGACTGCCTCCTTGGTTCTAAAAGTTCTCATCCTTTCCATCCCTCGCAGACAGGTGACAACCAGATGTGCTCCACTTTTCTTCCATAGACGCCAGTGAGGTGGGTTCTTCAGTACCCATTTGACAGAAATAGGTAAGTTTCTCATGGTAGGTTAAATTAAAATAGGCTAAGTGTGTGGTCACCTTTCTTATCCGTACATGACCTCCACCCATCCGACCAGGCACACCCGACCAGACCACCTCGTGGGCTGGAATGTGGTTCTACCAGTCAACAAATCAGAGAAGCAATGGGGACGTACCCCAAACACAGTCATGATGTGCTGAGAAAAGTCCCAATCTAGCCAGGCAACAACATTAATTACTTAGAAGGTTCTTGTAACCTTAGAAGGTAGAGAAATGGTCATCAAAACTCATGGCCAGATGCCTGCAGCCCACCACTCTTAGCTCATGGTTTGCTTAATCATGCTTGCAAAAGTCTGCAAAGCTTCTTGTTGAAGGCAAGCACATGCCCTCTCTCAAGGACCCATGCTCTCCCTTGAGTGTGTCTCTTTCTTCTAATAAATTGTCTTAAACTGTACTTGTCTTAAACTGTACTTGGGACTCCTCTGAAAAGCTTTTCTGTGGCGATGTCAAACGAAGCCACAGAGCATCACACTGCACCCCAACCAGCATCAAATGGAAAAATACAGGAGTCCCCCCACAGTCCTGGGCAGAGACCATAACAAGGACCATGACTCCTGTGGGAACTGCTCTCTTCCGGGGCTGGGCCTGAGCTGCCCTCATGCCAGCTCCTTGGTGCAAACATGGATCTGGCTCATTTCATGTGGAATTGCAGGATCTTGATTTAGATCAAAAGAAAACGATTTGCTTTCAGGACCTAAGTTTCTTCCAAGTCGTATCTATGGCATAACCCAAGTACAGTTAGATTAGTTGCTTGGCCCTTGGACACTATAAATATAGATCAGAAAGTCAATGTTCAAATCAATATCGAGACTTACGAACCCACTTGCGGCTCTCCTGTTGCTAAATATTTCATCAAAGTACTTGAGACAGAAGCACACTTCATTACTACATGGTCAGGGTAATACAGTGATCTGCCAGAAACACACTGGACCTTCCCGGTGGCCAGACTTCTACATAGAACTCTCAAAGACCTGCAGGCCACGTGAACTGCTCGCATTTTCCTCTAGCGTGGCTGCTATGCTGATCGCCCCCTCTAGATGGCGCCAGGACGCGTCCCAAACACGAAGCCACCCAGGCTGGGATATTCCCCAGTCCCCACTAGTCCACGGGGTCACCCACCCTTTCATCCCACCCCTTGAGGGAGTGCAGGAAGAGTCACTCCAGAATATGGCGACCTGCCTCCAAGGCTCCCCCGACTGCTTCCTCTCTGCATGAAAAGTATCTACTGCAGGAAAAGAGGGGAGGAATGCCATCAGACCTGGCCCAACCGTTGTACAAAATGATGCCTGCCTTCAACTTCCAAAGAGAACTGTGTGCATGCCATCTTCTGGTTCCCCATCCATTCATCCTCCCAGCCATGTGTTGCCCCTCAATAGAATCCCTCCCTTCCCCTCCTATAACCTGCTGTAACCTTTCTTTCTGTGACCTCCAGATGGTATGTAAGTCTCTGTAACTCCCTGGGAAGTTGGGTGGTGATTCTGAAGGCGCCTGTGTATACATGTTAAATTAATGTGTATACCTTTTCTCTGTTAAACAAACGGCCTCATGCCAGTGGTTTTTCAGTGAATCTTTAAGGAGCCAATGACCATGGCCCCCACACCCTCATTCTAGAGGAAGAGCATTGTGTGTGGTGTTGCTTTGCTAAGAATGCCAAAATGCAGGTTATTCTCTGCTCTAAAGATGCTCAGTGGAGAGGAGACAATTTAGGGTGACGTGAACAGCAATGGCTGTGTGTGCATTGTCAGGGAAGGGAGAGGAGGATTCTTACCCAGCAGGCTGCAGGCTTTCAGGGGGACTGCCCTCAAGGTGCCTGGGACAGGTGGGCAGGAGTTGTTCTCAGCCTTGGGACAGGAAAGCCTAGGTCAGGCAGAAGACCTGAAGAGTTAGAGAGGGGAGCAGGTCATAAATAAACGATTCCGGATGAGGCAGGCATCCTTAATGGAGGTTGGAAGCAGTGAGACATGCCTTGATTAAAACAGGGTCAGCGTTCAGATAGCTCTCTTATCCGTACATGACCTTCACCTGACCATCACGCATATCCAACCTGTCCTCCTTGCAAGCTGGAATGTGGATCTGCCAGTGCTGAAAACAGAAGCCCTAGGGTCTCCTCCAAACACAGACGTGGTGTTCTAAGAAAAACCCAGATCTAGTTAGGCAACAACTTTCATTATTTAGATGGTCCTTGAGATCCTACAGGTAGAGAGATGGTCATCAGAACTCATGATCAGACATCTGCAGTCCTCCGCTCTTGACTCATGGTTTGCTTAATCATCCTTGTACAAGTGCATGAAGCTTCTTGTCAAAGGCAAGCCCTCTCTTAAGGGGCCCATGCTCTCCCTTTAACATGCCTCTTTCTTTCTAATAAATCCTTTCTTGAACTATGCTTCGGATTACCTTTGGGATTCTTTTCTGTGGCGAAATCAAAGAATCCACAGAGCAACACACAGCACCCTACCCAGCATCACAGTTACTGCTTTTCAGATGAGATCTGGCACGTTCAGGGTGGTTTGGCCATAGCAATTACTGCTTTCCAGCATTAGAAATTGTGCAAAAATGGACAAACGTAGTAACGTTGTAAAGATCGCTGTCCCTCCTAAGCACTGCAGAAACAGAAAGGCACGTTTAAGAAACCATAGATAGAATGAAAAGCAAACACCGCCCTGGTAGAGGATGCAGAGAGTGGGGGATTGGTGCTAGGATGGCAGGGGCATGGGGGGATATAGGCTGATTCAGAGACAGCAGCGGTGACTGAGACGCATTTCACAAGAGTCAGGTGACTGCTTTCTATTTAGGAAGATATCCCTGTGGCTACATGTCCTCCAGGTTGAACAGGGACAGTGGGAAGAGGCAAGAATAATGTTTCCAGCTCTACACAGGAAAGCAACAGCAGTCTGCCATGACCCTGGAATTATCCTCTCTCCCTCCTGATGCAGGAGAAGAAAAGGCTCTCCGTCCTTTAAAATCCAACAAGGCAAAGTGTCTGGTTCTCCATTTCTTGCCTTCCTGCCCCTTCAAGGGCCCCAGTCCACTGTTAGTTTCTCTGTTTCTCTCTCTCCCTCACTCTCCCCTTTGTCTCCCCCTTTTTCTTTCCCGGTCTCTCTCCCTCTCTCCTCTCTCTCTCTCTCTCTCTCTCTCTCTCTCTCTCTCTCTCTCTCTCTCTCTCACACCCTTTCTCTCTCTCTCTCCATTTTTCTCTTTCCCTTTTTCTTTCTCCATTTCTCTCTCTCCCCCCCCCATCAATCTTTTCATTTTTATTTTAAATTCTGGGAGAACATGTGTAGGTTTGCTACATGGGTATTGAGTGTTGGTGACGTTTGGGCTTCTGTTTAACCTGTCACTTTGCTTTTCTATGGGAACATTTCCACCACAAAACTACTGTGCTTATTATTCTCTTTTCATAAAAAAACATGAAGACAAAACCTTTCCCCTGACTCCACATCTCTCCAAAGCACTCAGCACAAGAGATCTGGTCAGCATATGTCCTGGGAAAGCACCAGTCGGTCGTCAAGGGGGCCCAAAGCAAAGCTGGGGCTCAACTGTGCTCTCTGGGAGGTGGGGCCTCCTATGACATGTTCACCTGTGACACAGATGTGCTGTTTCCATTCGCCTCAAATCTTCTCATAAGTTGCCTCTATGTTGCCCTCAAGGTGACTTTCTGCAATATCATGTTAAGTGGTGTTTGAGTACAAAATAACTACAAGACTCCAAAGGTCTGAAAAATCAATGATGATATCATGCAGATAGGACACACTGCATGCCCCCCTCATGTCCCCTCCCAACTACCACCTCCCCAGTGAGCTCCTTCCTCCTTCACAAAGTTAAACAAACTTCCATTAATAATAGACACTCAGGACACTAACAATAGGGAGGCGAGGGGTTAGGGCACAGAAGTTTTTTATCCGGGACAATGTTCACCATCTGAGGAATGGGTCATCTTGTTACAGGCTGAAGAGAGGCCATTCTGGTTGTGTTAGGACAGTCATTTAGGAAAGACTTAGACACTTGTATGAAGGAACTTTCTCTTGTAACTGAGTTGGGCTAAACGTAGAAGCTGCTTAAATTTAAAAGTGCATATTTTTCTTCCCCTGTTCTCGCTCACTGCCCTCAGAATGCAACCCTCCTTCTCCTCTCCTAGCAGGACTTTGCTCAACAATTTTATCTAGCAAGCTGGCACTGGAGAAAAAGCAGTTGTTCACAATAAGCAGGAGAAATGAGAGAGTTACATGTCTTTGAAGAAGCCTTCACGAGTTAAGAGATAGACTCAGTTGAAATGCCCTGAAATCACTAAAGGGTACTTATTTCTTCAAATATAAACCCCTTGCTTGATGTATTGAGTTTAGATTTATGTCCTATGTAATCATTAGTCGGGTCTTGTGTGAACTAGAACTCACTGTATGTGAATAATGAATCATAACTGAACAGAAAGGACTCAGGCCGGAATTGTTTCAAGAAACGTATAACTTAAAAGAGAAACAAGTTGATGTAATCTGGACACTGGTTTTTGTCAATAGGTACTGAGTAATGGTCCCAAAGCATGTAGACACCATTAATCAATGGTTAAAATAGACAAGACATTGTTTGCTTTAGGTGGAAATACTGAATGTAAAAAATCTGCCTGGTTGAGAGGGTTTTTGGTAATGATACCGACCCATCTCCCTGTAATCTGGTTGTAGAATAAATGCCCATTTTCTCCCAGCTCTCTGCTGTCATCTTCAGTTGGATACAAGGGAAGCAACTGATTTATTGGCTGGAACAGTGAAAACCTGAAGCCCACCCCGCTACTGTGCAATGTGTCCATGTAACACACATACACTAGTACCTGATTCTAAAATTTAAAAAAAAAACTTCATACAATTACATTTGCACATACAATTACATTTGCACATGGAAACTGCATTTCTTTCCTTTCAGGATGTTGTTTATTACTTGTCTACACTTGTTTCCAAAAGCTCCAGCTTTTTCAACTGTGAAAACAACTTGGGCCTCTTGGGTCAGGATGGAGACAGGTGGTCATGAAATCCCCTGCAGACACACCCCACAGCCTCTGGTTGCTTCAGAGACAAGTGGCTAACCAGTGTCTTATATACATCTATATGTACCATCTCTCTGGCCTTCTCTTACACTCAATCATAGCATTTCACTCCAGTTTCCTCCTTGCCTTTTTTTCCTTGAAACTCATTTCCTACTGGTACCTAAAGAGCCCCACCTTTTTTTGTTTGTATGTGTGTTTTGCTCTCACTCTGTAACCCAGGCTGGAGTGCAGTGACACAATCATAGCTTGCCACAGCTTCAACTTCCTGGGCTCAGGTGATCCTTCCACATCAGCCTCCAAAGTAGCTGGGACTACAGACGTGCACCTACGCGCAGGCTAATTTCTAAAATTTTTTGTAGAGACAAGATCTCTCCATGTTGCCCAGGCAGGTCTTGTATTCCTGACCTCTCAGGCAATCTTCCTGCCTCAGTTTCCCAAAGTTCTGGGATTGCAGCGGTGAGCCACCATGCCTGACTCAGCTGACTTTAAGTAGCTAAGTAGTATTCCATTTCAGGGCCAAGTTACATTGTATTTAATCAGCAGACCATTGATGGACATTAAGGCTGACTCTGTTCCTTTGCTATTAAATCTCCCTGCTGGTCTTTAGACCATTCACAAAGATGAATCTGTAGGTAAATGTGCAAGGTATGTCCCTTTAGACCATTCACAAACAGGTGAATCTGTAGGTAAATGTGCAGAAGTCGTGCCCATGTCATGGCAGGGAAGCTCATCAAAGTATCTTCCAAACTCTTCCAATTTACACAATCCCAGCAATAATGAGAGCATGTTTCTCCACTTCTTCACTGCCAAATGGTGTCATCCAGCAGAATGTTGCTACACTCTCTGATCTTTGCCAATATGAGATTGCCAATTAGATGTCAAGCGAGAAGGGAAAATTACAGTTAAACTGTGCAGGAAAGAAAATACGGTGTTGTAAGATTGCACTTTAAATGCAGTGGTGGGTCTGATTGTTTTAGGTAGGGTGATCAGAGAAGGCTGCCTCTCTATTTGTTTTCTGTGACTGTTGGTACAAATAGCCATGAACCTAGTAGCTTAAAAAATACCAACGTATTATCTTACAGTTCTGGAGCCTGGAAGTCTGAAAGAAGTATCGCTGCTTAAGATGGAGGTGCTGCAGGGCTGGGTCCTTCTGGAGGCTCCAGGGAAGAATCTGCTTCCTTGTCTCTCCCAGCCTCTAGAAGCTGCCTGCGTTCCTTGGCTTTTGGCCCCTTTCTCCATCTGCAAAGCTAACAATGACTGGGAAGAGAGACTCTCCCGCCTCCTTCTTCCATGTCCGAGCCTTGTGATTACAATGGACCCACCCAGGTAATCCAGGCTCATCTTCCTATTGTAAGACCAGCTGCTTAGCAAACTTCCTTCTGTCTACAGCCTTGACTCTACTCTGCCAGGGTACCTCATGTCTTCACTGGTTCTGTTGATTATGATGTGGATCTCTGTGGGGGACATTATTCCCCAATTGCAGCCTCCAAGAAGAGGTGTCACAGGGCCAGAGGAAAAGAATTCTTGGCACAAGTTCCAGTCTAGATGATGTGGAGTGCGATGTGGTGTGTTGCTCTGTATGTTTTTGACTTCACCACAGAAAAGAATTTCAGAGCAAGTCCAAAGTATAGTGTAAGAGAGAATGTATCAGAAAGAAAAGTGACACACTCAAGAAAAAGTATCGGTGTCTTAAGAGAAAGGACATGAGCTTGCCTTTGACAAGGAGCATTATATACTTTTACAATTGTTAAGCAAACCATGAGTGAAGAGCAGGCAGTTGTAGGTACCTGGTCATGTGAATTTTGATGACCGCCTGAAGCTTTAAGGTCATAGGGACATTCTAATTAATGGTAGTGACTGTCTAACTAGATCTGGGCTTTTCTGAGAGCATCATGCCTGTGTTTTGGGTGAGTCTCTATGGCTTCTGTGTTTTCTGCACTGATCGATCCACATTCCAGCATGCAAAGTGGTCAGGTCTGATATGCCTGGTTGGCTGGGTGAAGGCCGTGTACAGATAAGAAAGATGTTTGAACGCTGACTCTGTTTTGGTTTAGACCTGCCTAAGAAAAGCTGTCTGACTCCTAAACTGTGTTAACTATGCCTGTCTCATAGAGAGTGCAGTGCAGAACACCTTTTCCAAAACTCACCAGTGGTACGTAGTAATCAGCTAAAGCAGTTGCTAGAAAGAGGGGAGACCGTTGACATCTTCATTGTGTGTGTTTCTAATTTTTGTGTTTCATTTGTTTATGGCTAGAGAGATGGGCCCAGGAGCAGAAAATGTGGGAAATATAGGTAGTCAGGGGCATCTGAACCCGTGACCGGGAACACGTCTCAAAGGTGTGCCTGACATGCTCCAGGGAAGCTCAGGGAACATGAGGGGCAAATAAATCCCTTATCATATGGGGAAAATGAAGCCACACCAGAAGTGAGTGGGTCCAGTTCACTAGGCATTTTTCTGCCATCCGGATGTTAATGTGAAAAAGTACACACAGGAGTGAGGCCAGCTGACCCCATAACCCATGTGGGATTTGTATCCTGAGCATGCCTGTGGGCACACAGCCCTCTCTAGCCCGGCTTCTCAGAAACCAGAGGTCCTGGTGTTGGGCCCTTTTAATTTCCCCAGGGAGTGGAAGTGATTGAGAGCAAGCACAGGCTGATGTCATGAGATCACAGGGCACACATGGAACCAGCTGTCACTCACTGTGACATCTGTGTCATTTTCGACTCATATCCTGTGGGAAGCAGGACATGACATCATCCCAATAGCTTTTTTTTCCTTGGTATATATTTTTTTGTTAATTTTAGAGCTGTGGGGCACAAGTGGGTATTTATTACACAAGTAGGTTGTGTTCAGGTGAAGTTTGGGTTTCTAGCTGGCCTCTTCTCCCCCAGATACTGGACCAGGCTCCCAATGTGTGGTTGTGTGTCCCTCTCCCTCCTCCAGCCCTCCCTTCCTGAGCAGTGTCCAGTGTTTGCCCATCTCACCCTTGTGCTCGTGTTTCCAGTGATCAGGGCCCACTTATGAGCGAGAACATGTAATATTTAGTTCTTTGTTTCTATGATAGTTCACTTAGTATGGTGGGCTCCAGCTGCATCCATGTTACTGCAAAGACCATGATTCTGCTCTTATTTGTGGCTGAATAATATTCCGTCATGTATATGGACAACATTTTCTTTATCCAGTCCACTCTCAATGGACACTGGGGTTGGTTCTGTGTTTGCTGTTATGAATAGTACAGCTGTGAACATGCTAGTGCAGGTGTCTTTTTGGTAGAGTGATTTATGTTCCTCTGGGTACCTTCCCAGAAGAGGAATTGCTGGATCCTATGGAAGATCAATTTTTAGTTCTCTGAGGAATTGCCATACTGCTTTCCCATAGAGATTGAGCTAGCTTACATTCCCACCAACAGTGTAGAAGTGTCCCCTTTGCTCTGCCGCACGCCAGCACCTGCTGTTTTTTGACTTATTAATGATAACCATCCTTGCGGGTGTTAGGTGGTATCTCATGTAGTTTTGATTTGCATTTATCTGATGATTAGTGGGGCTAATCATCATTTGTTTATTGTCTGCTTCCATGCTTCTCTTTGAGAAGTGTGTGTTCATGTCCTTTGCCCACTTTTTAATGGGGTTTGTTTATTTTGTTCCTTGCAATTGAGTTCCTTGTAGATCCTAGATGTTAGGTCTTTGTCAGATGCAGAGCTTGCAAATATCTTTTCCCATTCTGTGCTTTATCTCTTTACTCTTTTGATGGCTTCCTTTGTTGTGCAAAAACTTTTGTTTGATGAGGTCCCGCCTGTCTATCTTAGCTTTTGTTGCATTTGCTTTTGAGGACTTGCCCGTGAATTCGTTGCCTACTCCAATGTCCAGTAAGGTGTTACCTATGTTTTCTTCTAGGAATCTGATTGTTTGAAGTTTTACATTTAAGTCCTTGATCCATTTTGAGTTGATCTTTGTATATGGCAATAGGTAGGAGTGCAGTTTCATTCTTCTGCATGTGGCCAGCCAGTTTTCCCAACACAATTTGCTAAATATGGTCTCCTTTCTCCCAATGTTTGCTATTGATGGTTTTGTCAAAGATGAGTTGGTTGAGGGACTACGTTTTTATTTCTGGATTCTCTGTCCTATTCCATTTGTCTGTGTGCCTATTTCTCTATGAATACCATGTCTTGGTTACTATAGCTTTGTAATATAGTTTCAAGTCTGGAAGTGTGATACTTCCAACTGTGTTCATTTTGCTGAGGAATGCTTGGGCTATTTGCCCTCCTTTTTTTGCTTCCATATGAAATTCTGTATTATCTTTTCTAGGTCTGTGAAAAACGTTGTTGGTAATTTAATGGGGATTGCAATGACCCTGAAGGTTGCCGGGGTCCAACAGCTTTTAAAAATAGCTTGAGTTGCAGATCATTTGCTGTTTCTGAACCTTGCTAAGCACAGCTTGTGTTTTCACTGGAAGAAGCCAGTGCTCACATTTCTAAAACAAGTAACAGAGACCTGCTAGTACTGGAAACAATGAGAAAGGACAATGAGAAAGGAGGGACTTAACCCTCACCAAGAGTTGTCCAATTTTTCCCCCTTTTACAAGTACAAATCTTTTAGAAATGAGGCTAAAGCTTTCCTTTATGCCTTTGGGGTTGAGATGTTTCCTCTTAAGGTCAGGTGTGCAGCCATCAGCTTGTCTTTCATTAGGTACCGTCCTGGCATCAAGGCAGATAAAAGGATTGTGTGTGTGTGTGTGTGTGTGTGTGTGTGTGTGTGTGTGTGTGTGTAGCACAGAGAGGGGCAAACATTGTCACCCTAATAAAAAAATAAAGCCAGAATTCAAGTCAATATAAGAAAAAATATGTGTGACTTTTTTTAAGTTAAAGAAATGTGGCTGGACATGATGGCTCATGCCTATAATCTCAGCATTTCGGGAGGTCAGGGCAGAAGTATTGCTTGAGCCCAGGAATGTGAGGCCAGCCTTAACAACGTAGTGAGACTTTGTCTCTACCAAAAAAAAAAAGTCGGGCATGGTGGTGCACACCTGTAGTCCCAACTACTCGGGAGGCTGAGGCAGAAGGATTGCTTCAACCCAGGAAGTTTGAGGCTGTGGTGAACTGTGATTGTGCCACTGAACTCCAGATTGAGCAACAGAGTGAGATCCCAATGAGAGAGGGTCGGGAAGAGGAGGAGGAGAAGGAGGAGTAGGAGGAGGAGAAGAAGAGGAAGAGGAAGAGGAAGAGGAAGAAGAAGGAGAAGAAAAAGGGGAAGAAGAAGAAGAAATGTGAGCCATGAAGGGTCACAATGACAGCGGTTACTGTCAGGGTGTGGGCTGAGAAAGGACAGTCACCTTCAGTCCCGCTCTGGGATTGCCACTGTGTGGCTTTGGGCACTTCCTCAACCTCTGTGTACCCATCCGATTCCTTCTCAGTGCAGCTAACAACCCAGGTCTCCTCAGCACACACTGCAAATGTGCTAAAGGGAGTCTGTATCAGCACGCTCCTTCCAGAAGGGTTCCCCAAGGCCCAACCCTGGTCATGCAACATGTGGCTCAACCTGTAATCCTGCGCCTTTGGGAGGCTGAGGTGAGTGGATTGCTGAGCCCGCGGGTTCGAGACTCGCCTGGGCAACTTGGTGAGACCTCGTGTCTACAATAAATTAAAAAACTAGCCGGGCGTGGTAGTGCGCACCTGTAGTTCCAGCTGCTTGGAAGGCTGAGGCTGAAGGATCGCCGGAGCCCAGCAGGTTGAGGCTGCGGTGGCCGGGAGCGGCCACTGCACTCCAGTCTGGGCAACAGAGTGAGACTCCAACTCAAAAAAAAAAGAAAAATGCTAGATTAGTTTTATTCTCTTTAGTCTCCTTTTCCCTAAACACAATGGCACCACCTTTTGTTTGCTTGTTTTTTGGAGGGGGGCGTGCAGGATAATTTAAAGTGGTTCTAATTTGTGCTCATCCTCCCTGGCTTGCCCCCTACCTCTAAATCCCAGGGGTTTATGATACAGGTGGAAAATGGATGCCTGGAGTAATTCTCCTTCCTTGTTCTTGATGTTCTTTTTGGAAACCTGGTCTCACTGATTTCATGGATGGATTTGTGCTGGGAAAGAAAGGGCCAGGAGCCTTTGCCAGAGGGAGGGAACAGAAGGGGAGGGAGCCCAGCCCCAGAAAGTGGTGTGGGGTCTTCAGCAGCTCAGGCTGCCAGAGCACCCAGAGATGTGCCAGGCTTCCTGGTGGCCAGATGGCATCCAAGTGAACAGGTGGCTAGGCCTCTGGTCTCAGCAGTGACACTGCAGACCTGTCCTCCACTGGGCTCCTGTCTTCAGGACCAGGACCAGGAACAAGGAGCAGGCCCACGGGCAGGTAGAGAGGGCTTTCTGAACAGTCTCAACTGAGGCTGGGGAGCGCCCAGGGCTGGAAGGAGGCCCCAGGAGACAAGGGAAATGACAGTTCCCACCATCTAGCAAGAAGGGAAACCTCAGTCAGATTTTTGAAGATGAACTGAACCTTTGTGTACACCTGTACTGTAGAGTACAACACATGTCCACATGTCCCCTGCACTGTCCTTCCAAATAAAAGCAGAATGATCACATGCCCTGGGCTCAGAAGACACTTCTGCCCCAGCCTCCCGAGTAGCTAGGACTACAAGTGCGCCACTATACCACCTAATTTTAAATTAAAAAAAAAATAGAGATGGGGTCTCTCTACGTTGCCCAGGCTGGTCCAATCCTCCCACCTCAGCCACCTAAAGTGTTGGGATTATAGGTGTGAGCCGCCATGCCCAGCTGATTGTTGCTTTAGAAAATCAAGTCATGACTGCCAATCCCAAGCATATTCACGTTTCCCTCGTTATCCACAGAACACCTTTCCTAGCTGTGTTTTACAACAGAAATCCATAGATTCAGTTGTTACCATTTTTAACAGCTTTACTGATATACAGTCCGCGCATTTCAAGTATACAATGTACTGGTTTACAGTGTAAAGTTCTGCTCTTTTTACCTAAAACAGTCACACTTTTTAAAAAAATGGCATTGACGTTTTGAAAAGATTAGTTTGGTTGTCTTACCAACTGTCCACTTTGGTGTTTGTGCTATTATTTCCTCTTGTGCTGTGGTTGATCCGGCCTGCCCGTCCTTACATCAGTCCATAACCTGGAAGTTTGGTGTAAGGCTCAGCTGGTCATACTTAGGTTGAACAGCTTGGCGGCACTTCAGGGTGGCATCTTTGCTTGCTTCTGTTGGAGATGCAGAATTAGATGAGCTCACCACTAAGGGGGTGGGTGACTACCGTGTCCTGTTTCTGTAGCAGTAAGTTTTTCATTTGCAATTAGCAGGTGCTGCAGGGTAACATTGGGCGCATAGGACTCCTGGGTCCCCAAGAGCCTGTCACCTCCATAGATGTTCCCTGCCCGTCTCCTTATATTGTAAGGGTTTGCAAATGGTTGTTTCTCCTGCATAGATGGAACATCACTCTGCAAGAAAGAGCCTGCCCTCATTCACTTGAAGTTTAATTTCCGAAAGAGGTAAATGTTTGATTCTCCACCTCTACCAATCCCTTTTTTGTTGAGTCAAGGTCTTACTCTATTGCTCAGGCTGGAGTTCAGTAGGACAATCACGGTTCACCACAGCCTCAACCTCCTGTACTCAGGTGATCCTCCCACCTCAGCCAGTCAAGTATTTAGGACTATAGGCGCCCATCATCACACTTGGCTAATTTTTATATTTTTTGTAGAGACGAGGTCTCCCTATATTGCCCAGGCTGGTCTCGAACCCCTGAAGTGCTGGGATTATAGATGTCACCATGTCCAACCCTCTTTTTCCTTTAATTTCCACTTTTCAAGTAAGGAATTAGTGGAATCGTCACCTCCAAAATCACCTAATAAATTTATTCCTTCTTTTTATTTTAAATATCATGATAGACTTCTGGAGTTTTTAATTTATTCGATGTAATATGATCAATCATTTTTATTTAACATGCCTAAATACATCTAAATAAAAATGATTGATCATGTGGCATCGAATACATTAAAAGTGTACGGCTCAGTAATTTATGATCTACTCACAGGTTGTGCAGGCAGCCCCACTACCTAATTTTAGGATATTTTTACATTTTTAATCCCCCCAGAAAGGACTCCCTACACAGAAGCAATCACGCTATCACTCGCCATGCTCACTGCCCTCAGCCCCTGAAAAACACCTATCCAATCTTCTGTCTCGACGAATTTGCCTGTTCTGGACATTTCACATACATGGAGTCACACAGTGTGTGGTCTCAGGTTTGACTGTGTGGTTGCGCGTGCCAGTGTGTCACTCCCCTTTCTGTCCGAATGGCATCCCATTGCGAGGATACGCCACTCTTGGCATCCAGCTGAGGTAAGTCTGGATCCTCTTCGCTTTTTGGATATTATGAGTAATACTGCATGAACACTTGTGTGCAGGTGTTTTGGACATGTGTTTTCATTTATCTTGAGTATATGCCTAGGAGGGGCTTGTTGGATTACCCAGAAACACTGTTTTCAGCATTCTGAGGAGCTGTCAACGTTTTATAAAGTTACCACACCATCTTACAATCTCACAAGCAATGTGTGAGGTTTGCAGTGTCTTTGCATCCTCATTGGCACTTGGTATTGCCGTTTTATTTTAGTCATTGTAGGGGCATGAAGTGGTATGCCACTGTGGTTTTAGTTTTGCATTTTGTCACACACTTGTTGCCATTTATATCTTCTTTGCAGAAACGTCTATTCAAATGCTTTGCTCCTTTTCAATGGGTTGTCTTTTCACTATTGAATTGCAAGAGCTCTTTATAAATTTAGGACACAAGTTCTTATTACATGCATAATTTACAAATATTTTCTTCTAGTCGGTGGGTTGTTTTCTTACTTTCTTGATGGTGCCCTTTAATGCACAAAGGCTTTACATTTTAGTGAAGTGTGATTTATCTTTTTTTTTTTACTTTTGTTGCTTGTAGTTGTGGTGTCACATCTAAGAAACTGTTATCTAGCCCAGGGTCACTTTAACCAGGTTTTTGCTAAAATGCCATCTCCTCAGAGACGTCTGTCACTGTCAGCCTCCTTCCCTTCCCTACTCTATTTTTCCTTCACTGAAGCCACCGCCATCTAACACCTGATATACTCATGGTGAGTTCATCTTCTGTCTTTCCACCCTGGACATACAATCCCTGGAAGCAGTGTTTAACTGCTGTTGTTCCTGGCTGGGGGCCCAGTGTTTGAACAGTCAGGCTTGTGTTAGCTATGCTCCACCAGCTGAGGACAGGACAGGGAGGCATAAGTCAGGACGACTGAAGCGAAGGTATACACCCTGGGGACAAGGAGATTGGGCTGCCAGGGCCTTCGGAGCACACTGGAAGAGTCACAAGGACCAAACCCAAACCCAAACAAAAGGCAAACTGAGAAAATGCAATGAAAAACCATAGAGCTGGGGATGAGGGGGCGTGGGGCCGCGAGGGGATGCTGTGAGTTGGAAATGTGTTACCAATAATAGTAAATGTCCTGATAAAAGAAAGCAGCAACATCTCTAGTGTGATGGCTAATTTGATGTGTCGGCTTGACTGGGATATGAGAAGCCCAGATATTTGCTTAAACATTATTCTGGGTGTGTCTGTGAGGCTGTTTCTGGATGAGATCAACATTTGAATGAGTGGTGTCTTAGATCAGATGACTGCAAGAAAACACCATAAACTGAGTGACTCATCAATGCCAGAAATATCATCTCCCAGTTCTGGAGGCTGGAAGTCAGAGATCAAGGAGCCATGATAGTCCAGCTCTGGTGAGGCGTGCAGGAATCTGACTTCTTGCAGCCTCAAGACCAGCACAAGGGCGAGCTAGCTCCCTGGCTGTTCCTCCCACTCATGAAGCCTCTCCCTCCAGATACCATCACACCGGGGACAGGATTTTGGCATTCTTTGGGGGGTTGGGGGACGAAAACTTTTAGCCCATCTCTGGAAGAATGAGTGCAGCAGGCTTCCCTCCCTGGTGTAGGTGGGCTTCAAGTCATCTGTTGGGGGACTGCACTGAACAAAAGGAGGGCGAGAGAGGATTTGCTCTGACTGCCCAGTCAAGTTGTCATTCTCCTCCTGCCCCTAGGCAAGGACTTGCACCACTGCCTCTCTGCCTCTTGGGCCTCTGGACTTGGACCAGAACTTTTAACAGCAGATTTCCTGGGTTTCCAGTTTATAGATGGCAGGTCCTGGGACTTCTCAGCCTCTTTAACTGTGTAAGCCAATGCGTTATAGTCAAATTCCCTCCCTCTCTCTACAAATACTTGTGTGTGTGTGTGTGTGTGTGTGTGTGTGTGTGTGTGTGTGTGTGTGTGTATGTGTGTGTGTGTGTGTGTGTGTGTGTGTGTGTGTATGGAGAGAGAGAGAGAGAGAGAGAGAGAGAGAGAGATCTCTGTTGTGATGGTTAATTTGATGTGTCAGTTTGACTGGAATATGGGGTGTCCAAACATTAGCTTAAACATTATTCTAGGTGTGTCTGTGAAGCTGTCTCTGGATAAAATTAATATTTGAATGGGTGATGTCTTGCCAGCTCAGACTGCTGTAACAAAATATCATAAACTGAGTGGTTTTATTTTGTAGTTTCTTTGGAGAACCCTATTATACCTAGGTAGACCTGGAGGCACCATGATTACCTGGGCCCAAGAGGTTAAGGCTGCAGTGAGCCGTGATCGTGCGCCTCTGTACTCCAGCCTGGGCAACAGAGTGAAACTCTGTCTCTAAAATAAATAACCAAATAAGGAAGTGAACTTTTCCACATGGCTGCAAGTACAGAACTAGTTGTTGGATTAGAAACCATACAGCAACTGATTTCAGGCCACCTTTGAATGGAACTTCTGGCAGCCAGAGTGTTCCAGCTAATGATCTCATTAGCACTATGGGGGTACATTCTCTACCCCGAGTGCTGTGAAGTCAGGAACCTTGCATTGGTTGATGTGAGGTCGCACCAGTGATCTCCAAGTCCCACCCCTAACATTCTGGTTGCATGGTCATAATCCAGTTACCCAGAAGATCAGGGAGAGGGTGCTCTGATCCATGGCTTTTTTAGTTAATGCAAGGTTAAGCAGGTAAATGTAGTTTTCTTAATGTGCATGAAGCTATCCTGTGATTCTGACTCTGTATTTTAAATGTTTGAATCTTGTTTTCTTTTGAATGCCCATTTTTCAGGTTCGAAGGGTCTCATTTTGAGTAAGAACTCTGCCTCATTAGTGACAGAGAACAGAAATGCTAGACATTAACTGGACAAATGCAACTATCAGCTAAGAATTTGGAAGTTGACGTTTCCAATACATTTCTGATTTTATTTTCCAGTCACTTTTCTTTTGCTCTGCAGCATCAGTTTAGGCAAGATCTAAAAGCACTGTGAAGGCGTCCCCCCATTGCTGGTGATAGGCACAGGGTGTGGGCAGGAAAGTAGTGGAGGAGGACACTTCTGGGAGGTTTCTGTCTCATGGAACTGAGGTTCCTCTTATGAGAACAGCATCAATTATTATTTTGGAAAAATGTTAAATCATCTTGTTAAATGCCTAAGGTTTTCAGATGTTTAGATGTGTGTTTCACTTCCATACTTCACTAAGATCACGAAGACAGTAATTACAGAAAGGAACATGGGCACAGGACCCAATCTAAACCCACAGACATGTGATGTTCGCCTTCTCTGAATTCCTTCCCACGTTCTGTGCTTCCACACGAAGTGCCCAATAAATACTTGTGAAACAAATGTTTGTTTGGTACATGATGACTTTGGGGGATTCCTTGTGCTTTAAAAAATAGATATGATGGAGAAAAGCTATTCTTCTCAAAACTCGAGTTGAAGTTGATGGAAAAAATCAAACTTATGCATAATTTAGATGATGATTCGAATTCAGATCAGGTTTACAGAGTTTGCTGCTGGAATTGCCAAACAATTTTATGAATGTATTAGCTCCTAAGATTTATGTTTAGTGCAGTAAATGTCTTATTCAATTTCACAGGAAATGAATGTTTAACAAAAATCCTGTCTGCCATATGCAGATCGCCATCCATGCACAGGGCACTCCATTAGGAAGAGTTTGGTACTGGGAAGAATTGCACTCTGAGGGCCACCTCCATTCTCCTACCTCACAAGGCTGTGGACACTCATATATTTAACGATGCAGTAAGATTTTTGGGGGAGGTAAACTCCCAAATTTAACTCCAATGCATTTAGCTTAAGGAGGCTCTGGGGACACAATTGAATATTCATTTTTTGATCTTAAATATTTATCATCTGCCCGCCCATTTAGTGGCAAGCAGAGAGAGGCAAAATAAAAACACAATTTCTTTAAGCAGGTTTAAGGATAACACCATGAGTCTACTTGTCACCGTGCATAGACTATGTGAAGTTTTGGCCTAGAAGATGGCCTTTCCGACAGCAGAAGGAATCCCATCCTTGCACACAAGCAATGCATCCCTCTGCTTCCTGCCTGGCACAGTTTGTTCATGAGGATGTGCTCTCAGTCATGGCGCCTGTGGGTTTCCTCTTATGAGAATTGCATCAGTTGTTATTTAGAAAAAAATTTAAAACTGTCTTGTTAATTGTCTCAGGTTTTCAAATATTTATATGTGTGGTTTCCTTCCATATTTCATTAACTGTGATCATGAAGAGAATGATTACAGCAAGGACAAGACTCCGACAGCCAGGGAGGCTGTTCGGGGAACCTGGTCGGCACTTGGTGTTGCTACCTTCAGAGTCTGAAGGAAAACTGCAGTCTTACCAGAGTACCGGAACCTTTAAAATTACACAATGGTTTTGTAATATTTAACATTTTATGTTGTCTCATCTCTTCTCCTAAAAGATGGCTGAAGCAAACAAGCACATACATTCAGGATTAACAATGTTTTCCAGGCAATGAAGGCCTGGAGTGTTTTCCAAGGAACTTTCATGAAATGTCTCTTATCTTCCCCGCAAATGACAGCAAATGATAAACATGAAAGATGGTATTTTAAAAACTCTGTATTCAATTATTCACACCAAAGGATAGCCATTAAAATTATGAACATTTCTAAATATATTTCATGTATCATACATATATATATTTTATATGTATAATTACATATCAACAAAAGAATTCTTGCTGCTCTAAGCATGTACGTAAAACAGAGATAGATTTTGCAATATAACACCCATATATGCATATATACTGGCTGTTGGAATTATGAATTTATTTACAACTTGCCGAGGTTATAATAAATGATTACTATTCTAGTATACAAACATAACAGTAAATGTTCCTTTTAAATACAAAGACTGCAAATGAATACATGAAAAAATTACACACATGTACAATATTTATAAGTTATAAATGCAAAGTTAAGACCTCTTTAAATTATTGCACTTGCGCATTTTACAAAGATTTTTGTCATACATATAAAATCATCATTTTAAATTTACTAACTCATCAACCATGATAAAGTTGGATTCTGTTAACTGGAAATGCTTTCTCCTTCCATTGAGAGCCTGTTAAACTGTGGATACCGACGTACTGACTCCACAAGTCAGTCCATCACAAGTGTTGTGTTTGATAGCACATGATCTGTGTTACATGCCAGGAGTTTTTGGTCAGCAAGGAGATTATCACCAGCAAACTCTTAGATGCCTTAGCTAGGTATGGACATAGTGTCTCTTGTTCATGGAAAGAAAGTCACCTTTTCTTCTCAAAAAGCGTCAAGATGCTGCATTGGTACACATTTTGGCAACTGTTCACAGTGTTTTGGGCAAGCACATAATTTCAAACAGGTGGGGTCCTTGTGAAGAAATACCTTCTGTGGACAAATCTATCATCCTTTACCAGATGAACACACGGCACATACACCATACGAAGTTTCATGTGAAAAATAACGTCCCCACATGTCGTTTACAGGCTATTTGAGATACAGCATAAGACTGGGGATTAAGGTGACTGAAGAAAAAATCAAAGGCTTCAATGCCCACGTTCTAATGATATTGTAGTTGGGTTAGAGTCTTAGGCAATATACTTTTAGAACTTAACTTAGAAATAAAACCATTTCACTCAAACATCTGCAAATATATAGTACCTCAGAAATATGAGGTGAAAACAAATGTGCAACCGACTTCCCCACTTGGCAAACTCTGCACTCAGCTGCCTGTTTCCGCCTGGAACCTAGGTGATGCTCTTCTGACCCCCCACAGAGCCATGCCGGGTCTTAGTGCCTTCCGGTACGGTTTCCTCAGACTTGCAGTGAGAAGCAGGCTGACTACACAGCTGGCCAGTGTTGCTGTCCATTGCTGGGTTGAGAAGAGACACTCCGAGTGAAGGTAGTCATGCTTCCTTGGACTTCAAGCGTGTGTCTTGGTAATCATTCATGTCTTTCCTTTGGAAGCAGAAATACCACTGCAACCATTCTCTTTGTTTCTTGCTATTTTTGTCATCATATAAAATGCTTCCAATGCTTCAGACAAGCACAACATCCAGTTACCAAAAATAAAAAAAAGATAAAGTCATGTACTTCATTGGATATCACTCATTTAAACTTAATATAAATGTTTAAATAAGTCAGCAAAGTGTGAATTAGAATAAATACTAATGCACATGTAAAATATGACAGCCATGCACTGACAAGCATGGGAACCAGTAACGGAGAGCATACTTGGCTAATTTACATTTTACAGTAATTTTTAAATCAGACATACTTGCAATAGTAGGGATCCACAATAGTGACTAAATGAAGAGTCTTTAAAGAATTCATTCCTAAATAAAATCAGCAAAGTATAAAAGGCAAACACATGTTTGAAATATGTAAAGAGAGAAGTGATTCTCAAGATCTAAATCATGCTTATGTACCTGAAAGCCAACAAAATCACATCATAGCCATGTCACAGTTCCTGGAAGTCCTTGCAGAAAAAGCTGAATCTGAACCGCTCATTGGTGATAGTCACCAGGGTGTATGTGAGTGAAGTCAATTAATAGATAAAAATCTGATGAGGAAAGAAAGATCCGGTTCATTCAACTTGATAAAACTAACCATGGATGTGTTTCTTTAAATATTTTCAGTTATAGTTAAGCAAGAAAATCAGAATAATGAATATACAGAAGAAAAAGTAAAATTTTAGGATTTAAATAAAGGCACAGGCCAAGGCATGGCAAGTAGTGTAGTCCTATTAAAGCTCAAACCTCAATTTTGAATTAAAAGACCAGAAACACAAATACCCAAACCTAGACCTATTAAAAAAACTGGTATCTAAGGATTTATTCATATATTTATATCCTGTACAAACATAACTAGTGTACATAAAACACCAATAAAGCTAAACTCACAGAGATTGTATAAAACAATAATAAAAAATCTGAAAAGCATGCCAAAAAAGAGGAAACCTATACTGAATAGATCTGGTTTCAAATGACTTGTTTTTGAAGCTGTGAGAACACGTCACCTGGAGTACCACTGCAGTCATCTGTCCAGTCCTTTTCCACTGAGGAGGAGGCAGGAATGAGGATCATCGTGTCTAATGTTTCACCTTAGTCTCATCTGCAAGATGGGTTTCCAGGCATTTCTTAGACACAACTAAACCCATGAAATGGTCCACAGTCCCTGCCCTATCATGGCCATTTGTGAGAGTTAGTTTTCACATCCATTGTGTTTTCTTTAACTTTTTCTAATTAATTAATTCACAGACTCAATTACTAATTAATAAGATGCTTACAATTTTTAGGATGCTATTCCCCTGGCTGAGTTCAATATTTCATGTTGTTGGCATGCATTTATGTTTCTAAGAACACATCCAGCTAAAAAATATGTTCATTCTGCCTGAAAAAAAATAATGGAATAATTGCATGTGACTATAAAACATAACTGTTACAAGTTCATGTAACCAATACAAATTTCTGCAAATTGAACATTCTATACAAACTCATAGAGGATACCAAATTTATACTTGACAGGGAAAATCTGGCTCAATATAAAATACCACCTTAATGGGAAGCTCATCAAAAAAAATTTTTAATAAAAAATTAAAAAAATATATATATGCGAGATCTCACTCTGTTGCCCAGGCTGAAGTTCAGTGGTACAATCATAGCTCACTGCAGCCTTGAACTTCTGGGTTCAAGGGATCTTTCTGCCTCAGCCTCTCAAGTAGCTGGGACTACAGGTGATGCCACCATGCTTGGCTAAATTTTAAAATTTTGTAGAGAAGGGGTCTCACTATGTTACCCAGTGTACATCAAAATTTTTGGTAATAAAAACCATCTGCCTGACTTCTGGTATCACATTGTCCTTTTAAGAAATCTGGGGAAAAGATAAGAAACAGAGCTCAAGTGTTTGTCTGCTGAATGTATCTGTCAAAATATAAAAATACTCCTGACTGCACGTTCTCCAAAACAAATTATCAACTAATGTCACTGCATCCTGGGCCTTTTTATTTTAAGAAAATCTATGCTTACACATGGCAAAAGCAATATTGACAGTTTACATTAGAATACAGTTCTATGTTCAAACTGTTTCTATGATGACAATATTTCACAAGAAATCTGCCAACCAATAAATCCATATACACTCCCAGGAAATGCTTCAAAATCGAGGTCACTTAATACAATACACTTGATTATGTCAAATTAAGAGCATTTTCTGTAATAACCTCAAAATGCAAAAATAGCCATGAGATTGTTACCTCCATGATTTTCTTAAATTAAAAAGCTGAATTAATGCATTTCTTTCAAATTCTTTTAATTAAACAATAATCTTAAATAATATACCCTCTCCTGCAATTCAGTCTCCAACTTAAATTAGATGACGACATTCACTCTTGTGATTAAAGTTGGTGGGATCCAATGTCATACATTTGTATGCAAAAAAATGTGCCACTTTTTAGAATTCAATTCTATGAATATGCTAACACAAAATGACATTCTCTAGTCAACTCTATCAAGCAATAGATGTTTTCACTCAGGAAGAATCATTGTCTTTGAAGAACGTGGCTGCTTTATATTTTGCCTTCGTGCCTGGTTCTCTCCCCCTTTTTCTCTCCGTCTCGCATATATATAAGTGTGTGTGTGTGTGTGTGTGTGTGTGTGTGTGTGTGTACTGCATATATACACATGTGTATGTCTACATACATACATATGAGTGTGCATCATATATACATCTATGTGTCTGTCTACATACATTACATCCATACATAAATATATATAGTGTGTGTGTATATCTAGCCACAGTGGTATTCCTCTTTCTTTAGTTATTACATTTACCTCATGTTGTACAATTAAAACAGTAAATGGAGCTCCATGAGGGAAGATGGTAACTTTCTGAAGCCCATAAGGAAACTGAACACATAGTGTTAATTTTAAAATAAGAACAATGTTTATATATAGCCAATTCTGCTACAACATAAATAAACCATGTTGTAGAAGCCTCTGATTTAATTTTGCAAAAATCAGGCTCATATGAACAGCAATGCATGTAGTATTAACATGTAGAAGCTTATTTTTTAAATGTATTTTATTAAAAGGAATCTTCCAATTTCCTGTCATGTGAATAGTGAATAAGCTATTTGTTATGATTGGCCTATCACTTCCTGAACGAGACTCTATCTAATTCCTTCAGGTTAGAACTAACCACAGACTCAGAGGTTACTGGGTCATTGTGCTAAAAATCTTTAAAGACTTAATATGCACCAGAAGTGATGGTTTTATCATCTTTGTAGGAAGGGGTCCAGAGTATTACTTTTGTATTTTTTTCCAAAACATTTACATTATACAATACTAGTCAACCAAAAAGTCTTACAGAAGAGACAATCCAAACCACAGGTTTCTAAGTAGATTTTTGATCTGTGAGAATAGTAAAAACAACAAAAGTAAGAGGCCATTGAGATGCACTAATTCCTTCTTCCACTTCTGTTCAATGGACAGAAAGCTTATAAAATACAATTGTGTAGCCTGAGAAAATGGATGAATGGGTGATGAATGCAGCAGAACAGAGTCCAATTACAAGACTTAAATTTGGTGGTTTAATCTGATTTTTAAGGGAAATGTAGGATATTTTTAGTTAAATAACTTTTAGAAAGAACTTTTCATTTTGGATGTAAGTCTAAAATTTTGCAATGACACAAAGTGAAAATATAAAGGAATCATTAAAAATTCACATGTTGCATCCATAAGTCTTGTCCACTAAAAAATGTAAATGACTTGCTTTTATTTTGTTCTTTATGCAAAGGGCTCAGTCAATTTGCCAAGACAACAATCTTAGACATCTTTTGAATTGATACTGAAATTTATTGTAATATATATCTACATCTCGTCTCAAAAATGATAGAAAGTCTGCTTCTTTTTGTGTTAAATTTATTCATCTAAGCCCTTTAGTTTAAACTGAATATACTTCAGTCTGCCTAACTAAATTCATGAAATTTGAAATAAGAATTTGACTTCTTTCCACCATTTCTTATACCGGAGCCTCAATGACATTTGTCCTGAGGCTGTGGACTACAGCCCAGGGTAACTTAAGTAGGTCACACATGAACATTCACAACAGCAATGTGTAAAAGTTCCTATTTATAACCAACATCAAAGTAACATTGGTGTTAAAGCCAAAGTACAATACCATAATAGTACCATTTTAAACTCTCATTGGAAAGACACAATGGAAAAATTTCCCTTCTGAGTAACTGTTGTACATTTCCATTAAGTCCTCAGCAACGGTGGCCTGTGAGAAAAGTCCAGTTCACGACTCAAATGGGTCTTGGACAGCTGGTTTCTGAACACGGGTGGTCCTGGCTGCTCACTGTCCATGATGTGCTACAGAGGAGATTGGCAGGAAATCATCTGCTGGACATACTTACTTGATGTTACCTTGTTGAAGAGGTTTGCACCTCAGTTACCAGGCATAGGTTCCCCTTCTCCCAGAAACAAACAAAAAAAAACAAAACCCCAAACAAAAAACAAACAAACAAACAAACAAAAAACCCGGAAAAAGTCAAAGAAGCAAGATGAGACTCTACACAGGACAGCTTGTCAGTGGCAGTCAGTGGTCGGTCTTCACAGGCAGCTTCTCAGAGGCCTCCTGGGCCCCTGGCGAGGATGAGATCCATGTCGCAGTCTCCTCCCCTCGAATCACCTTCTCCCACTGATTGAGATTGTCCCTATGGGAAGAATATCCAGTGACAGGTAGAGCTTAACAAAGCATCTCTTAAAAATTAACCCAATAGTCCTGTGGCAGGACAATACCCAGTGGCTTTCTGTGGTGCCACAGGACTCTGATGATCACCAGAGTGATACAGGCTGACTCTCATAATGTCTCCTCAGCAAAGACCCTTGGAGCCACCAACACAGCAGGGGCAGCTGGTCCTACCAGCTCTGAACCGCAAAGGCAGGAAGTGAGGCTAGGAAGCAGGACACATCATCCCTAATCAGCTAGAAGAACTAACTAGAGAAGGAATGAACCCTAGGGCTTACCACTGAGGAGTATACAGGATACATGGAAAGGAAGCAATGCCAGAGTAGAATGTTCAACAGCACACGAACAACCCTAAGTGCAACAGTGTGTCTTCTAGGAGGCCTTGAAACTATCATGGTACACTGAAAATCTGGAAATAACCTTATGACACTGTGTCATATATAAAAGGTCATTTGAGGTTACACCTGGCACAAACTTTTGGCATTCTCTTGGTACAGTAAACTCGTGTTTGGGTCTGCAAGTGTCTCATCTGAGGTGCAGCCTCATGTCTCTAGTCCTTGCTTCTCGTCTGTCAATAGATAGACATCACAGGTTTCTTCAAACATCACAGGTATCTTCATCTTCTTCAGTCGTGTGATCACAACCACTGCACAACCATCTTACTTTGTATGGCTAACCCGAAGAGTTCTTAGCAACATTTCCACCTTGACTCTGCTCTCTTATGTGCAAAGTCAAAATCAGTCAGCGTTGGCATTGGCAAACACAAAATTCATATAGAGCAGTTTTAAAATTCTTCCCCCAGACTTGTTTTCAGCAAACATGCTAAGACACCTTTGGACAAGAGGAATTCCTAAAATATAACCTGAAAAGTGTGATGCTGTTAACTTCTGTGCCACATCATCCAGTACCACATGGCCAAAGAGCTGAATTCCACATTCTCAAACCTTCCCAGGGAAAGTGCCTCAACAGACTCTTCCAGGGTTTGATAAGCACGGTAAATATTTGTGCGCTGGCTTCCAAATAGCTAACATAAACTCAGGCTTTCTCGATAAGAAAGGACTTCCGAAGATTGCTTGGGATCTTTCACAACAATATGTCTGAATTTAGATTGCTATTCCAATTTATTTTCACTTATAATCCAGTCCCACTAGAGAATCCTGGCTCACACTCCTTTATAGCTTAGTGCTTATACCAACAGGTAAGATTTTAATAAACTAACCACTGGTGAAGGTCAGTTAAGACTCGACTAAATAAACTAGGATGTTACATTTACTTCCCCAGGAGCAGAGAGGAAAGAGAAACTATCTCTTTAATATCAAAAAAGAGAAAAGGCATATTTTTATGTTCTTCGTTATTAGTTTTGCTAGTTATCCTTAAGAAAAAAAAGTTTCAACAGCAAAATATGTGAAACCTCAGGTGAGTTTTTGTTTTGTTTAAAGGATCCAGTCACATGTCTGTCCTGAGTATGTCCTGGGTGCAGCCACTCCAACCAGACCGCAGGTGGGGTTAGGGCTAAGTGGCTAGAAAGTTCTCCTGGCCACCACCTTGCCTAGAGGAAATCAGCACACACAGCTGCCTGGCTATTGCCCTCTGCCTTCTCCAGATGTAACTTCTCTGAAAAGTAAAATGAAAATGTTTTAAAAATTTCAATGTTGTTAATTGAGTTCACCCTTCAAAAAGAATGAGAAAAACAGAGAAATATGAAGCTAGAACAGATAACAGATGGCTTATGTGCTGCTTTGGAAGAAAAAAGCTTAAAGATGAAGGGAATGCCATTCAAGTCCCCCCTCTTCCATTGAAACAATAAACTGAGTGATTTCAGCTGAGCCTCTTTTTTTTAAAACAGGCACCTCTGAACAGACATTGCTGCTTTGTTTTTTTAAAAACAACACTGACAGGTTCTCTGCAAAATAATAATTTTAAAAAAAGTACTTCTTGCTCCTTGTTGCTACTTTACAAATCGACACTCTTCACATGTGCTTGTGTGGCATACTGTAAGAGATGTGCCATGGCTGTGACACTTGTGACAGCCAGGGCTTCCTGACCATCTCACAGGCAGACTCCAGACCCACGAGTCCCTCAGCAGAATGGCACAAGTGGGCTCAGGGATTTCCAGCCAGACCTGAGGATGTCTAGGGGACAAGGCATCCTCAGTGCAGATGCAACCTCAGTGCAGATGCAACTAGCCTAGAGCCTGAAACAATGCCTGCCCTCACAAGAACCACTCATACTCCCTTTAGGCAAAAAAGTCCAGAAACTGGCCTGGACTGAATGCAGGCATGAAAGAGCAGGAAGAACCCTCCCAGTCAGTAGGTCTTTGACCCATGTCGGCCCTTGCCCCAGCCTGTTCCCGCTATCCCTCTTGTCAGAGTGTGGCTGGAAGGAGCCACCTGAGCCTCTGACAGCGCCTGGGACTCAGGTTTGAGGGGTATTGAACCAAAGGGGAGAAGTGGTCCTGGAAAGCTGTTAACCAAGACTGCCAGGATCCCTGAGCACAACAACTAGACACCTGGACACACAGCCCATGGAAGGATGGCATTTACTGTAAACTGCAGATAAGACACTTACACACATGGACGGAGTGGAAAGTCCTGTACAGAATCTTCCTTTTTAAAATGACATGACAGCATGAAGCGTGAACATACCTGCAAGCCTTCAGGAGTGGCTCCGTGGGGGGCAGGATCTGGGTGAGGGTGGTATAGCAGGGGATGGCCACGGCATTGTAGAATCCAAGCTGTGTAGTGACAAGACCATGGGTAAGAGGCAAAGCTGCATGTTAGCGATTCTGGCAGTACCTACATGTCTTACATGTGAATTTTCTGTTTCTGAAGTCTAATTATAAAATTTAAAATGTTCTAGTTTTGCTGCATGTGATATTTGGGTTTAGTAAATACTGTTAAACTGTAGGGTGCATTACAATACATTCTAGAAATAAAAATTCAAAACATATTACTAAAGTCACTACCTACTGACATTGGGAACCCAAGTTCCTCAAATGACACTCCATTTGTGGATGAGTCCATTTATAATTTGAGTCCTGCTCTTATCTCTGGTCATGCTTCAGTGCAGACATCTCAGAATTAAGCTTGTTATTCTCTACAGGATGACTCTTTCCAACTCTGCCCTCAGGAGTCACAGTGACCTTTACTGTTTGTCTGTTACACCCTTGTCTTTGGTACTGTGCTTGGTCTACTAATGTTCTATTCATTCCCTAGCCCTTTCTATTGACCTAAAAAAAATGGAATTGACCTTATCATAGCCCATTCAGATTACTGTTCTCTTGATATTTTAGATTTCACAGTTTTAAATCTGTCATATTTTAGAAAATATATGAAAGAACATTCTACTAAGAATTCTGGGTCACTGTGAAAATAAATAATGCTACCTCAGACTGGCCCACTGAAGGCCAGATGGAGAAGACCATGTGACTGCCAGCCAGGGAACACAGATGGTCCAGTCCAAGTGGCAGACAACATGTACAAGAAAACACTGCCTCCCTGGATGAGGTGACCCCAAACCATGGTCTAGTCCAAGTGGCTGACAACATGTACAAGAGAACACTACCTCCCTGGATGAGGTGAACCCAAACCATGGCTTCCTCATTTCTTTAAATAACTGAACTTCAATGAGATGTATCAAAGGCTTTAGAGGGATCACGTCTGCATGGCCCCTTTGCTTTCTCCTATCACCAGAGTTGTCTTACCAGAACAATGCCTAAGAGTTCTTTTTAAACTTTGTGGCTTATACAGAGATTTTCTTATTCTAATATTTAACAGCTGTCATGGGGCAGAAAATCCCCAATAAAGAGATTATTTCATTATTATGGCAAGGAATAATTTCACAGTAATCAGCAATTTAAAAGCAATATAGTTTGTAAAATATTAACTAATCACAGAAATATTGTATTTAAAACTTTCTCACAATGTAAATGGACCCCAAATTTTGACAAAAAACAAAATATTCTAAAACAAACTATTAATTTAAAAACACCAGTACAAAACCTATATTTTGACAGCATCAACAAGAAATTTTCCAGTTATTCTATATATTCTGCTGGGATGAATGTTTATTTGGAAAGAAATAAATTTTAGATCCCTATCTTAAACCATATAACAAGATAAATACCAAATAAATTAAATCAGATGTAAAGCAATGAAACAAAAAAGTAACCTAAGAAAATATAGACAAATATTTATATACTCTCAGGTTGGTAAAAGACATTTCCAATATGATATGAAAAGTAGACATCAAACAGAAAAGACAAACAGCTGTTACCCATATATGGAAAAATTCCATACACAATGTTAAAAGGCAGCTACACTGCAAAATATCTATGCAGCAGGCATGACAGCTATGTCAGCTGTACTTTCAAATGAAGAAGGAATAATGACATGCCCTCAGGATAACCAGCCAGGGACGGGCGAGAAGGCGCTGACCAGGGAAGACATGCGGCCACTTTGCTGTGCTGGTGCCTCCGTGAGCTGCCAACTTGCCTACATTTTGTATAGACCAACTTTAAAAAGTGGGAAAATTTGAGAACTTATTTAAGACCACCAACCTGCGAAATATTTTCTAAATTTGTCTCTATCATAATTATTTGTTCATTACCTACTTCCATAGTATGCCATAAGAAGATGGGTAGTGTAATAATCTGAGAAGGACATCACAACACACACACATGCAAATTAACAAGGCACTGGGGCGCTCAAAGCATTAGAAAAAAAACATAAAGTATGCGGTAAGTCCTGGAAATGGGACAACTAATGTCAATTTATGTGGAAATAAAACTCACAATGTACTAAAATAAAGTACTAAGCATTATTTGTCAGAAAAAAATTGGACCTTAATAAAAATCTATACCATCACTCTCCAAAAATTTCTTTGTTTAGCCAATGACAAAATATTTTCTGCTTGTTAAATTACAGCAACTCAAATTCATCCACCCTCTCTATTTCAAGTCAGAAAAGAAGGCCTATTTGCTTCAATGGCAGTTGTCGAAAGGAGTGATGACAGGGTAGTGTGAATTCTTTAAGTCCAGCAGGACTTTCTAACCTTGGCCTTACTGTCCCAAATTCCATCTAATGGATAAGGTTTCAAGTGGCTCTGTCCCTAAGCACAAAGTTCTTCTAGTCCACAAGGCAGCCAGACTCTCCTGGTTCCCCACTTTGGCTTGTAGCCCTGGGAACAAACTCAGCAGTTAGAGTTGGCCCTCACGCCAGATTACAAATACCAACTCCTCCAGAGTCTAGTCTCCCTACAAGTGCCTTAGCATGGGAAGGTACGTTTGGGTGGATGAGGCTTCAAGGCTGCTCTTTCTCTAGTTCTCAGCCCCTGCAGGATAGAGTGCTAAAGTTCCTACTTTAATCACCAGACCTGGAATGACCTATTCCCTGTGCCCAAACATACTGTGAGATGACATTGCTTTCTATTCCTGTACAATTTCATGGTCACCTTAAGCTATTTTGCTTTAACAGTGACACTGTGACTTTAAAAATTCATACCTGGCCTTGTGGGACTTCATCCTTCTTATCTCTGTCCATCATAGGAATAGGCTGAATTCCTAATTTCTTCATTTCATCACCCTGAGAATTATAAATAATTATAAATTATAAATAATTCATCATGCTTGGTCAACTGTCAAACAGTTATGTTTTGGTATGAATAAATTGTTACCTTTATTCATTAATTTTCTTCAAAATAAATAATATTTCTGGTTACTAACCCAAGAAACATGTAAAAGCAATGAAAAACTTCATGTATTATTAGTTGGTATTTTATACTGATTTTCTTCTGTAATAAATGACCAGAAGTTTTTACCAGCCATCTCTTCTGCTCTCATTCTGCAGAAGTCAGGAAAAATTTATAATAAGAGGATATAGTCAATAGCAAGGAAAAACAATAACACAATGTGGAATCACCTCAAGGCCTTTCTGACTTCTTTTTCAAATGATCTTTTCGGTGTACTGAATGAGTGAAGCTAGACTTTGAAGGGGAATACTGACAGAGGAAGAAAAAAAAAGTCTACTAAAGCGTGCTAGTAAAGATGCAGTATAACTGACTACATATCATCACCAAATGTAGATCATAGTTAGAATTAGTATCATCCCTGTCTAGTTAAGTCAGAAAACTGGCGTGAGGCTGCACATTAAGTGCCGAAGCAGGATTTTAATCTCAAGCAACATGAAATCAAAGACCACACTCTTAATTACTGCTAGACTGATTCCAAATGATAAAGGCAGGAGATTCAGTTAGAATCCTGCAGCAGTCAAGGCATGATTTGGCGATGCTCTGACATGGGGCATGATTGTGAGAATGGGCAGGAGAGACAGGACTTTATCAATGTTTGGATCAACTGGCAGGACATGGTAGCGATGCTCCTGTTTCCTCCTACAGACTACAAAGTCCCTGACGCCTAAGAGTGTGCAGGCAGCTAATCAGTATGTGTGAACTGAATAATCAATGAGGAATATAAAGGGAAAATATCTACATTACCTATCAGTCACATTTTGTTTCATATTTTAGAATTCAAATATAGTTAAGTATGAAATACATCAAAATTGCATAAAATTATATGCAAAGCAATAAGATAGCTTTAGATCAGTTTTCCTATGTGATATGTATAGAATGTATTCTAGGTTACTACTTTTAGACTGCTGATTATGATAATACGGTGAAATATTACAGTTCAGACACGTACAGTTGACCCTTGTACAACATAGAGGTTAGGGACACTAAACCCTTGCATAGTTGAAAATTCATATATAACTTATAACTCCCCAAAAACTTAACTACTGATATAACCTCCTGCTGCCTGGACACCTTACCTATAACATAAACAATCAGTACATGTCTCATATATGTAAAATACATATACTGTATTACTGCTTACAATAAAGAAAATGTTATTAAAATCATAAGGAAGGGAAAACATATTTACTATTCATTAAGTATTAAGTGGGAGTGGATCATCATAAAGGTCTTCATCCTCACTGTCTTCACACTGAGTAGGCTGAGGAGGAGGAGGATGGGGAGGGGTTGGTCTTGCGGTCTCAGAGGTAATAGAAGGGGAAAAGGTGGAGGTGGTAGAAAGGGAGGCAGGAGAGGCAGACACACTTGGTATAATTTTACAGAAAAACATCATAATTGCTGCCTGGATTTTTGCTTTTTCTTTTCTCTAAGAATGTTTCTTTTTTTTTTTTTGAGTTGGAGTCTCACTCAGTCACCCAGACTGGAGTGCAGTGGCATGGTACCATCATCCTTCCACCACTTGCTTTTGTTTCAGTGCCCATATCAGAGAAGAGCCCATGTCAGAAAAGAAGACAAGCTGGGCTAGGTGGCTCAGCCTGTAATCCCACGCCTTTGGGAGGCTAAGGTGACTGGAGTGCCTGAGCCCGCGGGTTCGAGACCCACCTGGGCAGCGAGACCTCATCTCTACAATAAATCAAAAAATCAGCCAGGCATGGTAGCGCATGCCTGTAATTCTGGCTACTGGGAAGGCTGAGGCAGAAGGATCGCCGGAGCCCAGCAGGTCGAGGCTGCGGTGGCTGGGAACGGCCACTGCACTCCAGTCTGGGTGACAGAGTGAGACTCCAACTCAAAAAAAGAAAAGAAAAGAAAAGAAAAGAAGACAAAAGCAGTCTGTGTGATGGAAGCCCTCCTGCCAGACTGTCTAGTATCAATCTGTCTTCTGGCATTGCTTCTTATATGTCCTCTTCCTCATCTTACGGCACTGGTTTGGAAGCACTCATCTCCATCAGGGCATCTTCTGTTATTCCCTCTGGTGTGGTATCTATCTTTTAGCTCTTACATTTCTCCAAGATACAGATCCTGAAACCCTTCACTCCCAACCGTTCTTGCCATATCCACAATCTCTTTCATGATTTCCTTGATAGGCTCTGACATAAATCATGTGAAGTCAAGGACAGTATCTGGACACAGTTTTCTCTAGCAGGAATTTATTGTTTTTGGGCTTGAGGACTTCCATGACTTTTTCTGCAACAATGATGATAGCTTCAATTATGTAATTCTTCCACACATTCATGATGTTCTCTCTATTTAGGTTCTCTTCCACGGCATGGACAATCCTTTTCATAGAGTCCAAGTGTAACAAGTTTCAAAGGTCTGTATGCCCCCCTAAGTTAGAGGCTGAATTGGAAACGTGTGCTTGAGGGAAAGAAGATCAGGACCATTTCAACATCTTTGATGTTGAACTCATGGGGTTATGAGTGGCTAGATACAGCATCCAATATCAAAAAACTTCAAAATGTAGTCTCTTATTCACAAAATACTTACTGACTTCAGAGACAATGCATGGATAGAACAAACCTAGAAAAAGGGCTCTCGTCCAGACCTTCTTGTTGTATACCAACAGACTGGCAATGGGCATTTACCTCTTCCCTTCAAGGGTTGGGGTTGGCAGCTTTATGGGTACTGGCAGTCCTGATCATAAACTCAACTGCATTTGCACAAGCAGTAAAATTAGCCTGTCCCTTCTTGCCTTAAATCCTGGACCTCATTTCTCTCCCTTACCAATAAACGTCCTTTGTGACTTTTTTTTTTTTTGCAGGGGAGGGGGCTCAGAATAGGGTACTTCCTTGCTCCTCAATGATTTTCTTAATGACATCGGAAAGCTTGTCTTCTGCCTCTCGGTCAGTAGAAGCTGCTTCTCCTGCTACCTTGACATTTAAGCCACTCCTCTTCCTTAAATGATCAAGCCATCCTTTGCTGGCATTAACTTCTCCAGCTTTAGATCCTTCGCCTTCCTTTTGCTTTAAGTCATCTTACAATGCTGTCTCTTCTTTTCCCATCATATCAGAGTCTGGAGGTATGCCTTTCTCACAGCAATCCTGCACTCACATAAAACTACATTTTCAATATGAGACAAAAAGGTACTTCGCAGAAAGTGCAAGGTTTTTACTCCTGCTGGTATAGCTGCAATGATAGCTTCACGAATTTCCTTTTCTGTTTTTATAGTCCTTATTCTGGATTCAGAAATGGGCCACTACAGCTGCAGACCTCAATCTACAGTCTACATATCAAGCAATTTGACTTGATCTTGGAATGCCATGCCTTTGCTTCTTGGGAGCTCTTCCAGTATCACTAGCGGAACTTCACATGGTCCCATGGTGTTATTCAGCATTTATGGTATTGCACTAGACACAATGGAAAATATGCAAGACCTGCAAGATCACTTTTTACCTTGATACACCATTGACTGGAGAGACAAACTGCTCACATGGAGGTGACTGAGTGGATACTCATAACACATGAGGTCACCTCACCAGCAACTGGAAGTGCCTGCAAGATTACCTCAGAAGTGCAGTGTGACTACAGTTCATTTAACAGTTATCATTCAATATCACATCTTTATGCTTTTCTACATCTCTCTCAACTGTGAATGATACTGTGTATGGTTTACATGAGTTTGTTTGTATGCCTAAGTTTTGGTACATTTAAACTTTTTATAATAGGATTGTATATATTTGATGGTAACAAATGATAAAATAGACTAGTATCTATATATTTTATGTACTTATGGCATACTTAAATTCTTTCTTAATTTTTTCCAATTATTCCTAGCTACGCAGTTCATCTGTTTTCAAATTGTCATAATCTCCAAAACATTTTACAATTTATTTATTGATAAGAATCTGCATATAAGTGGACCCATGCAGTTCAAATCAGTGTTGTTCAAGGGTCAGCTGTACATCTAAAACAATCTTCCTGGTTGAGCCTAATGTAACTAGGTTCTCACACAATAAAAAATTAAAAAGCCATGTAAGAGCAGGTGTATACAATGTATAAGGCATTCTGGAGAAAGAACACCATGAGTATAATCAACTCAAGGTCTGTGGTCATTATACAATAAAAAAAAATTCGGTTTTGCCACCGTGAAACAATTCAACATTATAAACTATTCCCACTGAACTGGTGACTGAATGATTTTTCTGTTTTTGCCTTTTATATGCATTCTTTTGTATGAGTGAGACATATGATTGAACCATTAAGTGTGAAACTCTTTACCTTCTAAATTTACTTTTATTTCTTCAAACCAGAAGAGATACCCAAAGGACTTATAACTTTTTCCCCCTCATAAGGTAATCTTTGAACATGCAGAAACCTAGGTATTTGTGATTCATTTGAACAAGGTAATTATATTACTTACTCACAGACAATTTAAACAGCAAATTGAGCAGTAAAATGCACATTACTGATCATTTTGATAATTCAGTCAAGAAAAAGTATGAATAAAAGTCATACACGTGCTTGTTCCAGGAGAATTATGAATTAATATTCCATACATTCTACAGAACTCATAATTTGCAGATGAGTTGACCATTGGGTATATTTACATATTTTATTCTGTCTATGGTACAAAATGATTATTCTCCTGAATTTCTAGCTGCAAGCAGATATAGCCCTTACTATGGGCCCCTCTGAGGACTTTGTCCAGTGATTATGTAAAGGAGATGGCCAGTAATGTTTACTCAATGAGTGAACAAAAGATTAACTACTAAGACAAGATGTTACACTGCTGTTCAGTGAATAAGTACCTAAACTCTTTCCGTTGAGATCAGGCAATTTACATACATACTCAAGTAAGATGTAAGAGAATGACCATTCTCACTTTGCATCTGCACAACTGCTACATCCTTAACGGTATATGACTGATCATAGTTTTCTGATATAACAATCAACATGAACAACTAAAATATTGTTAGTAAATTATCCATATATTTAATTTCTCCTCAAATATGTTCCGAATTCTTAATAGCATCCATGTTAATAAAAGAACCAAGGACATACCTCTGCCCAGAATTCTGCATATATATCATTTGCTGTCAATTTTGTAACTGGCCACAGTTTTGTCACAGAACAAAGATCGCAGGCAGTCATCATCAAACCAATTACACGGTCTCTAGAACACAAAGTAAGATTGGTTAGCATAGCATTTGCACATTTGTAATACAGACTACAAAGGCTTCTGTGTTTTCAGGCTTGAGTTCTAAGTGTGTATTACCTCAAGAAAGAAAGATCAAAGAGCATGAAAGAGCTGATACAAGGAGAGCCAGGACAGTAAGATGGAATTAAAAATAGTATCATTTAATTGTAGGAATGAGTCACTTCTATCACTAGCCCTGCGAGGAGTGTGTTATAGGCTCATGGGCCTCAGTATTAATGTCAGATATCACGAGGGCCTTGCTCTCTTATCATCTAACCTGATGCATGTTTATGGCAAGGGGTCAGGTTTTCATTTTCCTGGAATTTGGAAATTTTAGAGTGGGAAGAAACCTTACCAAAAAATCAACCCCAATTCTCTCATTTTATGCTGGGAAAGTGGGGGTACAGAGAAGTGAGATGGCTATGCCAGGGGCTGTAAGTATCTCACACCCAGGTGAGTGGAGGCTGGCCTGCCTCCCATCACTCTATGCCAGAGCCTGTGACAGTGCAGCTTCCGGTCACTGCTCCCTGTGCATCAGGTGTGCCTCCTCAACACTACCTTGATGGCATTGAATTGTCCTTTTCTGCTGCGTGCCATTCATAGCTATGGGCTCCATGTCTGCCTTTTTTTTTTTTAAATATGGTTTTGTTTATTCTTTCCTCTTGAAGAAAAATAGTAATGGCTTAGAAAATTCCAACAGACATATTCTCTATAATTGGAATGGATTTGGTCTGGTGACATGTGTTTACCCTGAATGAAGTCTACACTGAATGGAAGAACCAAGCATCGTTGTCAAGAAATTTTAATAGACAACTTCAGCTTTTATAACACAAATTATATAATTTAAAGAGACACATTATCAGCAAAGATTCAAAAGTATGTACCAAGTGAGATGATGCTCTACTTCCCAACCCATGTCTCAATTCTAGTGAGTCCGAGGAAGCCCCCACAGCTAACTGCTGCCTTCCTTCCTTGAGGTCCACAGGCATGTTCCACTGTGGGCACCATCCTGCCATAGGTCCTAAGCCTGTCCTGACCTGGTGGATGGCATACTAGGAGCATCTATCTGTCAATCTGGCAGAGATCCTGCTGTAGTTGAACTCCTAAAGCTAAGATTCCTGGATTTTTGAAAGATCTGCTTCCTCTTAACCTTACCTTTGATACCAATCAATTGGAAAGTTCTTTTGTTTTCCATCAGCCCACATTCTTTAGCCCACTGAAAGAGGCATCTCTTTTACAACCTACTCCTCATAAGGACATATTTCAAGAGGGTGTCAAGTCTCTAGGTAAGACTAGACCACTTTGAGAACACTGATTAGACATACGTATATCCATTTTGTAACCCCAAACAGATGCCATGTGAAGATCCAAATCTCTTAACATGATCACAAACTATGAGATTTTCTTTTTTTTTTTTTTGAGTGGAGTCTCACTCCATCACCCCAACTGGAGTGCAGTGGCCGCTCCCAGCCACTGCACCCTTGACCTGTTGGGCTCCAGTGATCCTTCTGCCTCAGCCTTCCAAGTAGCTGGAAATACTGGCACGTGCTACCACGCCCAGCTGATTTTTTTAAATTATTTTTTATTGTAGAGATGAGATCTCGCCAAATTGCCCAGGCGGGTCTCGAACCCGTGGGCTCAGGCAATCCACTAACCTCAGCCTCCCAAGGCGCAGGATTACAGGCTGAGCCACTGAGCCCGGCGAGATTTTCTTAATGGAATAGTTTCTAAGCACTTTGTGACTTAATTGATGTTTATTTTTGGATTTAGACTTCTAAAGGAATGAGTATATTATCTGTTTTCTCAACAGGTACATTAATTTGAACAGATAGATTGTGGAAAAAACTATTATTTTGCTTACAAATAATTATTTTATGTGATTAAAATAATTCAATCTCAGCCTGGCACGATGGCTCTTGCCTGTAATCCCAGCACTTTGGAAGGCTGAGATGAGAGGATTGCCTGAGTTCAGGAGTTCAAGACAAGCCTGGGCGACTTGACAAGATCTTGTCTCTACAATAAATAACAAAAATTAGTTGGGCATGGTAGTGTGAGCTTGTATTTCCAGCTGTTTGGAAAGTTGAGGTGGAAGGATCACCTGAGCCCAGCAGGTCAAGGCTGCAGTAACTGTGGTCATGCCACTGCACTCCAGCCTGAGTGACAATTATTCAATCTCATGCAATCTATAGTCACTAAAATAATAAACATTTCTCTTGGTTAAATAATCTAATAAGCTTTATCAAAAAAGAAATTGCTTTTATAAATCCATAAAAGAAATGTTACTAGAACTGGACATTATAAATCATATAGAAGTACTGGAAATGATTCCACATGTAAAGTTGCTATTATGAGTTTTAAACAGATTATACAATAGTTATCAGTTAGATTTTGCTATCAAAATTACTTAGAATGATTTAATAGTAGATAATTCATTGTTAACCAAAAAATAAAACAGATTAGAAATTTGGAATTAAATGTCTTTAATAAATATAATTACTCATTTTTCATTCTCAATTACAAATCAGTTAGATAGGTCATGGCTGTCCAGAAATATTAACATTAATTAGAATCAATGTTTTCTTTCTATGAATTGAATGTCGACTTAACTGGCATAGATACTTAACTCTTCGTGTGTTTTAAAAACCAATTGTGAACTATATCATGTTTATGCTAAACATACTCTTATGTGACCTCCTATAATCCAGTCACTAAAAATCATGAAGTAAGAGGACAGAAAAATGCCTGTTATACAAATAATTCTTAGTCAAATAATCTCAGAGGGTTTAACTACATTCATTTACTCCCAAAAGTTTTGAATGCCTGTATGTATCAGGCACAGTCACAGCAATGAGCAAAATAGACTCTGCTCTCGTAGATCTAGATTTCTAGCAGGGAAAGGTAGATAAAAAACAGGTTAAAAAAAGTTTATGCAGCAACAAGTGCTGTGTAAAAAAGTACAAACAAACAAACAAAAAGAGGCAACCACAGGAAGATCGGTGAGGGCGCTCCAGCGAAGAGGAGTCTGAGGAAAGTCCTGATGTGGAAACAAGTAGCATGTTGGAAGAACAAAAAGCAAGAACAAAAGCAAGGCTGGAATGCAAGGAGTGACATGAAGCACGGGACACAGTTAGGTTTGGAGAGAGGTGCTGGAGACTGGAGAGAAGTTTAACTTTTATTCTAAGATTGATGGCAAGATCCTAGAGGCTCCTTCCGGAGCTATGACATGATACATATTTTGGAGCAAGCACTCAGGTCCGCTGGGTGGAGAATGATTTGTAGAACTGGACATGGGCAAGAGTGGATTCTTAGAGATGACTGAGAACACTACAGTTGTCCAGAGAGGAGATGGCAGCTTGAATTACGGTGATAGCTGTGGAGACGGGGAAATAGGAGGATTCTAGATGTTAGAGGCACAGCCAAATGGAGATTCGTACCACCCACAGGAGTGATAAAGATGAGGTATCTCGATCTCAGTCTCTCACGCCCATGTATTCTTCCAGACCAGGTGGAGTAAAAAAGAACGTGGGTCTATCACAGTGTGCAGACATTCTGACCTGAAGGCAGTGAGTTCTTCTCAGTGTGCATATTTATCTACTCAGTGCCATCCTGTTTCAAAACCCTCCTTCCACTCCTAAGATCATGGAACCACAGAACTTTACAAGAGGATGGAAAAGAAGGCAGTCTGCAGGACTCCAAATGAGTGACTAGCGGCAAGAAGGAAGCCCAGCTCTCCCACACTGTACCACTCCGTGCCTCACACTCCGTGAAGCTGACAGCCCAGGGCAGGATGTCTTGTGGAGAGAGGTTTCTCGTTCTCTCTTTTGTGCTCTATATTTCTCCTTCTCTCTGTCTTCAATATCAACAGCAAGTCGTCTTTTATAAGCCAGAATTAGTCTAATAATTTACATCTGGGACTCTGTATTTGGAGAAGTATCCCTTCAGAATAGTACACAGAGAATTCATCAACTATCATGAATAAAGAATGATTAGCACTGGAGGCAACTGCCTGTTGAACAACTATGTTAGTCCTTAAGGCCGATAAGATCAGGAAAGAGAGTACTTGGCCATTCTAAATCATTCCTTTGAATGAGAATCATCCAAGAAAGAAAATAAGAAGATATAAAAGCCAATACAAGCCAGGCTCTGTGGCTCAGCCTGCAATCCCGCGCCTTTGGGAGGCTGAGGTGAGTGGATTGACTGAGCCCGCGGGTTCGAGACCCGCCTGGGCAGCGAGACCTCATCTCTACAATGAATCAAAAAATCAGGTGGCCGGGAGCGGCCACTGCACTCCAGTCTGGGCGACAGAGTGAGACTCCAACTCAAAAAAAAAAAAAAAAAAAAAAGCCAGTACAAGTTGGAGATGATGCCTGTCCATCCTGTACAGTGTCTGATTGAGTTATTTCTACCACTGTGGTAAAATGTCCATCTGCAGACTTCAAACTGGAAAAATTACCTGAGACATGCATGATACCACCTATGGAGCATGTGAAGTAAACCTGCATCTTGGAAAAGGACAGGAGGTGGAGTACATATCCCCATCACGAGGGCAATGGTGCCTGTTAACTCAAGTGACATTCAGGGCTCTAGAAAATGGCAAGGAGAAAAAAAAGGTTAACCAATAGCCATGAGGACAGACCTGGGCCTGTGGTGAATGTGTTCCAGAGGCTGAAGTCTATGTAATCCATCTCCTATGACAACACAGAATAGCTTGTATTGGACAATTCGTTATACATATGAGAAAGGACCCCCCCAAAAAAAATCAGAATTATTTTTTGGAGGGCAAGCCCTATAATTATAGTACAGACTTCCCCCACTAGGTAAGTGTTCTAGGAACCCATCAGCATCAGTGTACCAGTTAACGTTGTGAGAGGCTACGTTCAGCTTCAGTGAAATTGTTTTGGAGATTCTTTCAACATGTTTGCACATTTCATGATGGGTGGTTTACAAGCACACCTGCCCATACCATGCTGAATGTTCATCAGTTTTTGTCCAAAAAGTGCATGTCTCCCATGCCCCACCCTCCCAATTCACCCACTCTCACTCCAGGTGACTTTTTTTTTTGTTTCCCCGGATGAAAGTATTCCTCAAAGGGAAATGTTTTGAGAATGTGGAAGAAGAGAAACAAAAAATGGCAGAAGCACTAAAAGGCATCAAAATTGACAAGTTCAAAACTGTTTTGAGCAGTGGAAAAAGCATCTTGACAGGTGTATTGCATCAAATGGAGAGTACGTTGAAGGTGACTGAAGTTTACACATGTAAGGATAAATATATTTTTTATAAATAAATTCCAGTTTTTGGGGGGCCCCTCATATAATTAGAGAACCTCATAAAGAAATCAATGAAAAGCCACCAAAGCTATGACAATTGCGTGAACTTTATACTCAATAATTCCTAGTGAAGTAAAAGTTTATTCATTATAATGCAAAATTCTGTGAATTGCTTTTATGAGCTTATCTATTCCTAATTACCTCACTGTGAGATCTGATCTCGCTTGGTAAATAAAGGGCCATTCTATAATTTTTAATGATTTCATTTAAAGTAACACTGATATAATTCATATATTCTACCTTGTTTAGGAAGAAACTGTTTGAAAAATGTTCCATATTTTATCACAGCTGATTTCTTGATAATATATTTTTATTTTTATAATTTAGGTGTAATTTATCTAGAAGGAAATGTATAAATCTGAAGTATATAGGTCAATGAGCACAAAAATATTCGCAGTCTGTAACCACACCAGAAATGAAAAGGAACATTTTCATTACCCAGAAACCTCTCCTTTTCCAGATGATGTCCCTTGTTCAGTCCAACAATTGCTAATTTAAATTCTTTCACCATCACTAATATGTTTTGCCTGTTTTAGAACTTCATAAAATATTATCATATAGTATGTACCATTTTGTTCAACATAATTTGTGTGTGATTCGTCCATCTTATTTCATGAACCAGCAGTTGGTAATGTATAAGATTACTGAATGATACAATATTTCTTTGTTTAAATGTCCAAAATTGTCTCTCCTACTGTTGGACATGTGGATTGCTTCCATTCGGGATGTATTATGAGTAAAGGTCCTATAAACACTTGTGTCCAATTCTTTGTGTGAACGTACACTTTCATTCCTCTTGAGTAAATACCTGAGAGTGGACTTCCAGGCCATAGTGTAAGAATATACTTAGCTTAATAAGAAAATTTGAGGGAGTTTTTTAAAGCAACTGCACAAGTTCTGTGTTCCCACCAGCAAGTATATTTGAGTATTTCAGATGCTCCACGTCCTTACTAGCATTTGGTATAGATCTATTTAACTTTGGCCCTTTTAGTGAATGTGCAGTGGCCTATCACTGTGATTTATGATTTATCATTATGATTACAGATGTTGAGAAAATTCCATGTGTTTACTGTCTTTTAAGTTCTGTAAAAATCTTGGGTTGTGTGTCCTATTATTGACTTGAAAAAGTTATATAAGACCTTGCTACTAAATATATAAATATTGAGAATATTTTCTCATATTATGCAACTTATCTTTTTGTTTCCTTAAAGGTATCATTTAAAGATCCTAAGTTTGTGATATAATCAAGCCCAATCTATGATTTACTTGTTTGAAGTTCCCCCTTTTTGTGTGCCTATCATACAGACTTTCCTGTATGTTTTGTTCTAGAAATTTTATAATTTTAGCTCTTAAGTTTAGGGCTACCATCCAGCTGAAACCCACTAAAATTCATGAACCATTTGCTGAAAAGGTCATCTACTCTTGAAGTACCTTGGCACCTTGCTGAAAGTCAATAGGATATATATATATATGCTGTAAGTCTTCTAGATTATGCTCAACCTGCTCAGCCCGCTTATTTGTCCACCCTAACACCAATATTCTCTCTCGATTACTGTTAACTGTATAGTAAGATTTGAAATCAGGTCATTATGAGTTCTCCAAATTTGGCTTTTGCTTTGCCAACACCTGTGTTGCCAATTCTAGAACTTTAGCATTTCTATATAAATTTGAAGAGTGTGAATTTCTTTCTTTTTCTTTTTCTTTCTTTCTTTCTTTTTTTTTTTTTTTTGGTTTTTTTTTTTTTTTTTTTTTTTTGAGTCAGAGTCTCACTCTGTCACTCAGGCTGGAGTGCAGTGGCACATTCACAACCACTACTGCCTCGACCTGCTGGGCTCAGGTAATCCTTCTGCCTCAGCCTTCCAAGTAGCTGGAACTACAGGCATGCACCACCACACATAGTTTGAAGAGTGTGGATTTCTACAAAACAGAAAATGAAGCCTGCTGAGATTTTGATTAGGACTACATTTTTGGAGAAATATTTTTGGAGAATTGATAGCAGCAGTGAATAAATAATTCATATATGGGATATATCTCTCTATATATTTAGGTATTCTTTAATTTATCTTGACCATGCTTTGTTTTTTAGTATAGAGAACTGCACACCCTTTGTAAATTTAGTCCTATGTCATATTTTGATAATATTGCAAATAAAATTGGTTTGTTAATTTCAATTTCTAGTTGACAGTTGTACATACACAAAAAATAGAATTGCTTTTTCAAAATGTTGACCACCCATCATATGAACATGCTAACTTCACTTGCAAATTCTAGTACATTTTTTGGAGCTTCTTTTGGAGTTTTTTTAATAGATGGCATGTCAGATTTACTTTTTCCCTTCTAATCATCATGCTTTCTTTTCACTTCTTGCTGTAATACATTGATTAGGACCTCCAACTCAAAGTATTAGAGAAGTGGTTAGAGTGGGTACTCATGCTTTTTTCCAGTTTTAGAGGGCAAGTACATGATATATCAGCTATCATCATGGTGGCTATGGTGTTTTCGAAGATACTTTTTACCAAATGAAAGAAGCTCCCTTGTATTCCTAGTTTGCTGAGATTTTTCCCTATGAATTATGGTTTAATTTTTAAAAATGCTTTTCCTACATTTATTATACTGATCATGTAGTAACACTTCTTTATTCTGCTATTGTGGGGAGTTATATTAATCAGCAAATGGTAAGACTATTTTTGTAATCCTACAATAAAACTCAATTATGACATTTTATCTTTTTACATGTGACTGAATTTGTTATATGTTGTTATAAATTTTGCAGTTATGTCCATGAGGAACACTGATTTTTAATTTACTATTTTTGTAATGTTTTTTGTCAGACTTTGTTATTGGGATTATGCAGGCTTCATAAAACAATGTGGGAAATGGTCTCTATTCTGATTTTTGAAAAGATTTTACATAAGATTGTTTGATAGAATTCTCAAATGAAACTATGAGGTCCAATCCTGAGGGTAATTTTTGTTTGTCTGTTTAATTGTTTTAAGATCTTATTTATTCAACAAAATACTCAGAGTTTGTTTCTTTTTGGTTCACATATAGCAATATTTTTCAAAAAGTTTATCCATTTTTATCTGTCTCAACTTTATTAGCATAATATTATTTCTAATTAGCTCTTATTATTACGTACTCTTTAATGTCTGTAAACTAGAGCAATATTCCCTCTTTCTCTGTCAATATTGGTGACTGATATTTTCTCTCTTTTCCTTAATTTCTCTTATCAGTTTAACCGTTTTAATAATATATTCAAAAAACTATTGATATTTTTAATTTTCTCTATTGTTTGCCTGCTTTATGTTTTATTGTTCTACACCTCTCTTATTTACTTCTTACAAGTTAGGCTTTAATTTACTCTTTTACTAGATGCTTACAAAACCTTTTAAAATCATTGATGAATATAGGTATTTAAAGTTAATTAATTTCCCTGTCTGCAATGTTGTAGCTGCATTCTACACATTTTGATATAGTTTGTTTTCATTATCATCTGGTTTGAGATATTCTCTAATGTCCCTTGTAATTTCTCCTTTGACCCATGGGTTATTTAGAAATATAGTGTTTACTTTCCAAATGGTTGGGACTTTTTAAGAGAGCTTATTCTTATTTAATTACACTGTGGTAAAAAAAATACTCGATGATCTCAATGTTTTGAAATGTATTGGTATTTGTTTTATGTCTCAGCACAAAGTTTATTTTGTAAATATTCTACATGCAATCAGGAAGAATGTGTATTCTACAGTTATTGTAGTGCTCTGTAAATATAAATTAGGTCACATTGATAGTGTTGTTCAGATCTTCCTTAGCCTTACTAAGCTCTTATATAGCTCTTCTAAAATTCTTAGAGAGGGATATAAAACCCTCCAACTATGATTTTGGATTTATCTATTTTAATTTTTAGTTCTGTCAGTTTTTTGTTCATGTGTTTTTGAAGCTTTGTTATTAGATACATGCACATTTTAGATTATTGGTATTTGTACTGATCCTTTCACCATAGTAAATGGGCCTTCCTTATTTCACACAATATTCTTTGCCTTAAAATTATTTTGTATGATTTTAATATAGCTACACTAGATTTTTGAAATGCTGCTTGCATGGTGTATCTTTCTCTAACATTTACTTTCTAATTGAAGTAGGTATCTCATAGACATTTTATCTTATCTGATCACTTCTAGCTATTTTATCTTATCTGATCACTTCTAGCTAATTCAAGTATTTAGTCCATGTACATTTAATTTAGTTGTTGGTTTGGTGGATTCAAATTATACATTTTATATTATTATATAAATTATGTTATTATCAATTTTATAATATTTGTTTTCTATGTGTTGAATCTATTCTTGTTCCTCTTCCTTTGTCTCCTTATGAGTTAACTGAATGTATTTTTTGCTATTCAATATTTTCCTCTATTTTTAAAGCAGTGTTGCTCTTTATAATTTTCCTAAAGATTACAATATGCATACGTACCACATCTACTTACAATTAATATTCTTCCACTTAGCTCTTTACTCTTCAAAAATGTAAGAAACTTACAATACTATATAATTCTACATATTCTCATTCTTTGTGAGATTGTTTTCATATTTAATCACTATATAAAAAATAGTAAACCTTTCCTTCAACTGTTCAACTATCACTTTTAGTAAAATTAGAAGAAAGAAGTAATCTGTTCTATTTAACCACATATTTACTACCTTCCTACAGATTGAGATTTTCATCTGTTAACTCATCAGCCTGGAGGTTTTCTAGTATTTCATGTCTGTTGATGACAAATTTTCCCAGTTTTATCATGAAATATCTTTATTTCAGCCTCATTTTTTGAAGACTGTTTCTAATGGATACAGAATTCGGAGTTGACAGTGCTTTAAATATGCCCATGTATATTGCTCATTATTTCTGATGAGAAACACACATCATATATTTAGTGTTTATCCTGTTATTATGTGTTGTTTCTCTCTGGTACTTTACTATTCTCAATTTTCCAATTGGCTCTATTTTATCATTTCCATTTCTCTGCTAAAATTCTGCATTTGTCCACTCATTAAAATCAATTTTTGATTTTTGAGACCTCGAACATATTTACAGTAGCTGCTTTAAAGTTCTTGCCTACTAATTCCAGAATCTAAGTAATCTGGGATCTATTTCTATTGATTGCTTATTTTTTTGATGATGGGTCTCATTTTCCTGCTTCTTTACATTTGTAGTGATTTTTTTGTTTAATGCCAGTAGAGGGTCAGACAGTAAATACTTTAATCTTGGTGGGCCATATATTATCTATCACATATCTTCTTTGTATTTTGTTCTTTTTTCTTTTTAGCAGCCCATTCAAAATGTAAAAACCATTCTCAGGTCATGGGGCTATGCACAAAATCAAAAAGCCATCAGATTTGGTCTGTGGGCCCTAGTTTTCTAACCCCTGTTTTCAATATCCCATTGTAAGAAATCTGGATTATGGTGTCTTCCCTCTGAGTTTTGTTCTGCCAGGTAGTTACTTCACTAGTGGCTCTCTGTGATTCTGTGAAGATTTGGTTTTAGCCTTTGGTCAGAAGAATTAAGTGCTGCTCTTATCCCATGGTGCGGTCTAGACCCATGATGCGGCCTTGCTGGTACTCTAGCTTATGGTGCTGACGACCTCTCTCCACTCTGGATGAGCTGGAAGTCTGTTTCCAAAGGCTGTGTGACCCCTACTATCTCTGTGTCCCCTCAGCCCTTCAGTAACTGCCCTACTAGGGCTTGTGAGCCCCACTCTGGGGATGAGTAATTCAGCTCCTGCCAGTGGCCTGTGAGCAAAAGGCTCCACAGATGGTTGGCACTGCGGCACAATCCTCACCCTCCACTGTTCTACTCAGGACTTCTAGCATGCTCTGCTTTGGCTCCACTTCCCTATGCCACAGTGAGGAAACTAACCTAAGTGAACCAACATGGGAGTTCATGCTTCCCTTCTCTCAAGGACTGTAGTTTTTCTTCACCATTTTTCAACCATGTTAGTTGACTAAGGGTGCTCTCATAAACAGGGGTGAAAGCCAATTGGGGAGACAGGGAAAGATTTATGGAAGATATAGGCTAAACTGTAGTTTGGAAAGTCTGCTAAGACTTTAAGTCTGATAGAGGCAGCTGTGATCAAACAAATTTCCAACAATGACATAAGGAACCATTCCTTTACAGGGCCCCAAATTTGACTAGATCAGTCTGTAAAGGAATTTCTTCCCCAGGGCATTGTTATAAACCATAAAGCAACCAGCTGACAACTATTGGAACTTAACAGTAGAATGTGGTCAGAAAAATACAGTCAAAAAGAGACCTGCCAAAACCACTGTCATCCCAGGGTGACTGAGGGCATATCAACACTGTGCCCCATGAGGAATATCAGAGGCTTAACAGTTACTCAGTGGTGAAAGAATGGATACTTTCCCTCAAGATCAGGAACAAGAAAAGGTGTCTGCTCTTGCCTCTTATATTCAGCATAAGTCAGGTAAATTATTAAATTTTAAAAGAAGCAGGCAAATAGATTGGAAAGAGAAATGTAAAACCATATTTGAAGAGGACATGATCTTATATGTATAAGGGGGTACTCCTCCAATAAAACAGACTAATCTTTTGGAGGGCAGGCCCCTTATAGTACACCTGGAATTTGTTCCTCTGGATCAAATGGTCAACTGAAGAAGTTTTTATCTGCAAGTTTTGAGAAGGTCTTGCCACAATTTATAGAAGAAATGTCCCAAGTTGTGGCAAACAGGTAAATGGTTTTTCTACCATGACAATATACCTGCCCACTTTGTGCTGTGTGTTCAGCAGTTTTTGACCAGAAATGGCATAACTCCCATGATCCATCCTCCCTACCTGATCTCACCCCTAGTGACTTCTTTTGGTTGTTGTTTCTCTGAATGAAAAATGTCCTCAAAGGGAAACCTTTTGCCAATGTGGAAGAGGTGAAACTGGAAAGGCATCAAAACTGATGAATTCAAAAGCTGTTTTGAGCAGTGGAAAAAGCATCTTGATAGGTATGTTACTTCAAATGGAGAGTACTTTAAAGGTAACAAATTTAAACATGTAAAAATACACAATATTTTATAAATAAATTTTTGTTTTTTAGGGGCCCTCCCTCTTATATAGGAAAGCCTAAGCAATCCACCAAAACATTGTTAAAAGTGATGCATGAGTTCATCAGGTCACAAGACACAAGATCAGTAGCACAAAAATCAATTAGTAGGCCTAAAAGACATATGGAAAGCACTCGATCTAACAATAACAAAATTCTTTTCAAGTGTACATGAAAATTCCCCAGGATAAAGCAACCATAAGCTAGGATATACAATAAACTTCATTAAATTTAGAAGGATAAAAATAATACCAAACATGTTATCTTCTGACCACAATGCAATCAATAACAAAAATAAATTTGTAATATTTTTAAAATGTGGCAGCTAGGTACAGTGGCTCAAGCTTGTAACCCCAGCACTTTGGGAGGCTAAGGTGAGAGGATTGCCTGAGCCTACAGATTCGAGAACAGCCTGGGCAACTTGGCGGGACCTCATCTCTACAACAAATCAAAAAATTAGCGAGGCGCAGTAGCGCACACCTTAGTTCTGGCTGCTTGGAAGGCTGAGGCGGAAGGATCATCTGAGCCCTGTAGGTTGATGCTGGGGTGGCCGTGAGTGTGCCACTGCACTCCGGCCTGGGCGACAGAGTGAGACTCCAACTCAAAAAAAAAAAAAAAAAAAAAAACATGGAAACCATACTTACATAACTCTTAGGCACTGAATTATGTCTCCTAAAGAGATAAATTGAAGTCCTAATACTCAACTCCTTGGAATTTGACCTCATCTGGAAATAGGGTTGATACAGACATAATTAGTTAAGATGAGGACATACAGAAAAGGGTGGGCCCTTAATCCAATATGACTAGTGTCCTTATAAGAAGAGGACAGTGAGACAAAGAAAGAAGAACACCATGTGAATACACAGGGATAAGCAGGGAGAGAGCTGGCATGTGGTGATGGAGACAGGACTGAAGGGATACATTTATAACACTACAAATGGTAAGGATGGCTAGGATCCATCAGAGGCTAGGAGTGAAGCATGGAGCATGCTCTCCTTCAGAGCCCTGAGAGAAAACAACTTTGCTGGTGTCTTGATTTCAGACTTCTATCCTTCAGAATAGTGAAAGAATAAATTCTGTTGTTATAAACTAACCAGTCTGTGGTACTGTCACAACAATCCTAAGAAATAAAGAATAAATGAACCAAAGATAAAATCCAAAGGGAAATATAAAAACACCTTGAGATGTATAAAAATGAAGACATAACATCTCAAAGCTTATGAGATGAAGCTTAACAGTGTTTACAGGGAAATTTATAGGTATAAACACCTGTATTATAAATGAAGAAATAATTCAAATTGATAACCTAATCTTCCACCTTAAGACACTGTAAAAGGAGGAGCAAACTAAAACTAAGACAAGCAGAAGGAAAAATAGATTACAAAGAGAAGTAATAAAATCAAGGTGAGAAAAAAGAAAAAAAAATGATTATTTAAAAAGATCAGCCGGGCCTGGTGGCTCAGCCTGTAATCCCGCGCTTTGGGAGGTGGACTGCTTGAGCCCGCGGGTTCGAGACCCACCTGGGCAACTTGGCAAGACCTCATCTCTACAATAAATCAAAAAATTAGCCGGGCGTGGTAGTGCGCGCCTGTAGTTCCAGCTACTTGGAAGGCTGAGCGGAAGGATTGCCGGAGCCCAGCAGGTCGAGCCTGCAGTGGCCGGGAGTGGCCACTGCACTCCAGTCTGGGTGACAGAGTGAGACTCCAACTCAAAAAAAAAGATCAATAACACTGACAAATTTTTAAGCTAGGCTGACCAAGAAAAAAATTTTCAAAAGATAAGATTCAACTTACTAGAAACAGAAATGATAAAGGGGCTATTACCACCAATTTCCGAAATAAAAGAATCATAAGGAAATACAATGAACAACTGTGTACCAACAAAGTAGACAACTTAGTGGAAACTGGACAAATTTCTAGAATGACATTAACTACTGCCACTGACTCAAGAATAAATACACTAGGTAAATCGACCTATAGTAAGAAAAAGACTGAGCCAGTAACCAACCAAACAAACAAAACACACAAAGAAACATCAATACATCAAATTCCATTTGATAGAATTACTGATGAATTCCATCAAACATTTGAAGATTAATTAACAGAAATTCTTCATAAACTTTTTCAAAAAAATAGAATAGAAAGGAGTATGTCCCAACTAGTTCTGCTAGGCCAGTATTACCCTGACACCAAAATCAGACAAATACTACAAAAAAGGAAAACAACAGGCCAATTTAAGCTATAAATATAGACACAAAAGTCCTCGACAAAATACCATCAAGACAAATCCAGCAATATGTAAAAACAATCATACACCATCATCACATGATATTTTTCACTACAATACGAGGTTAGTTTAACATCTAAAAATCAATTAATGTAATATACTGCATTAATAGAATAAATAACAAGAACTGCTTTACAACCTCAATTATGCTGCAAAAGCATGTAACAAAATTCAATATCCATTTATGATGAAAAACAAAATTCAACAAACTAGACTTAGTTCTGAAAACTTCCTCAAACTGATAAGGTCTATGAAAAATCCATAGCTAATATCATACTTAACGGCAAAAAACTAGATGTTTACCCCCAAGAGCAGGAACAAGAAAAGGATGTTTTCTCTTGTCAGTTATATTTAACATAAGTGAGGCCAATTATTAAATAAAAAGAAGGAAAAGGCAAACAGATTAGAAAGAGAATTATAAAACGATTGCCATTTTAAAATGGCAGCCCTTGTATGTATAGAAAAGTCTAAACAATCCACCAAAATGCTATTAACTAATAAATGAGTTCATCAAGGCTGCATGATATACGGTCAGTAGTATACAAATCAATTATATTTTCATATACTAACAATAAACAATGTGTAAATGAAATCTAAAAATTATATTATGTACCACAGTACCAAAAACAACAAAATCTTTAGTAATAAATATAACAAATGTAGTACAAAACCTGAGCCTGAAAATTAGAAAACAGTGTCGAAAAATACTAAAGAACATCTAAATGAAAGAACTTCCTATATTCATAGACTTAATATTATTAAAACGCAGTATTTCCTAAATTGATCTACAGATTCAACACAATTATCATCAGAATCCTAACTGGCTTCTCTATAGAAATCAAGAAGCCGATTATAAAATTCAAACGGAGTTGCTAGCAACCTGGCATAGCCATGACAATACTGTAAAAGAAGGAAATCAGGCAGGAGTGGAGACAAGCGCACAAACTGAGGTTTTTCTATATTTGTTTGAAACTCAAGTTACTACAAGTTGCTACAGAGCAAATGTTTGCATCCCCTTAAAATTAATATTTTAAATCCTAATGTCCAGTGTGTTAGTATTGGAAGATGGGACATTTGAGAAGTGATTATTAGGTCATAAGGAAGGAAGGATACAACCCTCAGCAATGGGATTCGTTTCCATATAAAAGAAGCCCCATGCTGGGCTCGGTGGCTCAGTCTGTAATCCCGCGCCTTTGGGAGGCTGAGGTGAGTGGATCGCCTGAGCCCGCGGGTTCGAGACCGGCCTGGGCAGCGAAACCTCATCTCTACAATAAATCAAAAAATCAGCTGGGCGTGGTAGCGCACGCCTGTAGTTCCAGCTACTTGGAAGGCTGAGGCAGAAGGATCGCCGGAGCCCGGCAGGTAGAGGCTGCGGTGGCCGGGAGCGGCCACTGCACTCCAGTCTGGGCGACAGAGTGAGACTCCAACTCAAAAAAAAGAAGCCCCAGAGAGCTCCCTTCCCTCTCACCATCTGAGGTTACAGCTAGAAGATGGCTGTCTCCAGTCAGGGAACAGGCCCTCACAAGACACCCAAACTGCCAGAAGTTTGATTTTGGACTTCCCAGATCCAGAAATGTGAGAAATAAGTATTTGTTTATAGGCCACCCAGTCTATGGTATTTTGTTAGAGTGGCCTGAAGGGACTAAGATACAAATATAATGTATAGATACAGAACACATTGGTTTCTGTGCCTTATGCAGTGAACTGACTGGAAAGAAGTGAAGTGGTGACAAAAAGCTTTTACGTCTTGACTGTGTGTGTTGTAGGTAGTGGGTGCATGTGCTAAAGCTTAAGATGAATGTATTTTGTATGCTAATTCTACTTCAATAAAGTGGCTTTAACAATAATCTTTTATATGCTGGCTAGAAAGAAAACACAAAGCAATTACAAAATTTACTAATTTTATAGGTCATATTCTTTTAACAATAAACCAAAAACTGTTCTAGAAACAAAACAAACAAGCAAAAACAAACAAGCAAACGTCTGACGCATTTGGAAATTAGAAAGATTACTTTAAAATAACCTCTACATCAATGAGAAAATAGAAGCAGAAATGACAATAACATAATAATGTAATAATGTAAAACAAATAAAAATAAAAGTACATCAAAAACTTGCGGGGTATAGTTCAATCAATACTCAGATCATAATAAAAAGAAAATGTAAATATAAAAGTTAAAAATAATGAAAGTGCAGACAAGATAGAAATGACACATCTTATAAAAGCTAGTTTATACAAAAATGGAATAACTAAAATGAAAGGAATCTCAGGCAAGTCTGATTAAGAAAAAGTAAAAACATAAGACACAACATTAGATACAACAACAAATTTAGTAAGATTAAAAACATTTTTAAAGGAGGAAAAAAATCTCTATTTTTATATGAATTTGAACAACTAAAGGAAAAAGGTGATTTTCTAGCAATATAAATTGAGCAAGAGGTGAAATAAAGTGGCAAAAACAAAACAAACAAAATAAAAGTCCCAAACCATAGCAGACATTTGAAAGTTTGCTAAAAATCTTCCCTTTAAAAAGGTGGCAGACTATAGTAGTTTTAAAAAAGAACATTATCCTTCCCCAAATAGTTAACCTTAGTTCTTTAAACTCTTCTAGATAAGAAAGATTATTAGTTAATAGCAAATTCTTATATATTACAAAAAAGTATAACTATATATCACAATGAATGGATTACATGCAATTTTACTTTACAAGGCAGAAAAAAATTATTTTCTCAGTGTATTAAGACAGAGGCCCCCAGTGTCCAGGCTGCGAACCAGTACTGGTCCATGGCCTGTTAGGAACCAGGCCACACAGCAGGAGGTGAGTGATGGGGCCATCGGAGTTCCATTTTCTGTCACATCTGCGTTGGCATTAGATTCTCCTGATGCGCAAACCCTACTGTGAACTGCACATGTGAAGGACCTAGGTTGCATGCTACTTTGAGAATCTAATGCCTGATAATCCGTCCCCAGCCCCATCCCCTGTCCATGGAAAAAGTGTCTTCCGTGAAACTGGTCCCTGATACCAGAAAGGTTGGGAACTGCTCTATTAAAGGATTAACTCCACGGAAAAGGAGATCTCAAGAAATTAAGGGGTTGCATGAAATTAGGAAATTTAAAAAGATTTCAATAAAAGAAGAAATTAGTAGCACTAAGAAATCAGAGAAAAACCTTATATCATTGGAACATGAGCACAGGTTTAATAAAATTCTTAATTAAAAAATAGCATCAAGAACAAAAAACTTACATATCATGAATATGATTTATTTTAAAAGTATCAAATATTAAATTAAAATTCTAAAACTTGTCTATTAAGATCATGCACATATTAGATGTGCTTGCTTTCTTCACTATAATCCAATATTGTATCACAGATTCTAGCTATATAGTCAAGAGAGAAGGCAAAATAATTATAAATATGGGAAAAGAAGAAAAAACTATATTTATTTGCAGATAACATAACTGTATGCCTTAGAAAATCCAAGAGACTGAAATAAAACGGTTCAACTGATAGAGTATATAATTAAATGACTATGTACAAAATAACTTTTTAGGATTCTGGTAATAATAGACTAACAATGACCATTTTCAAATAGAACACAAAATAACTCTTTGAAGATGCTGTCTAGTATGCAAAGCAAGTTTAAGTCAGAGATCTAACTTTTGAAAGAAGGGGATCACACTAGGTGAGATCTTTATTTATGTAGCTTTCCTCCCAGGAGCATATGGCAAATAGGTAGCTCAAAAGAAAGTCAGGGCATGGCTAAGAAGTTAGAGTTTGGGGCTGCCAGAGTACACAGAAGTTGAGGGAAATCCTAGAGAAGAGAGAAACCACAGAGGCAGAAGTTGTCCCCAAATCTGTATTCATATTCCCCTCAAATCCTTGACCTCTCAATTCCTTAACAGAAGCCTAAGACCAATACAGAACTGGAAACACCCTTTTAAAACTTAAAGGGGCATAATCATATGATTAGGGTGGCTCAGGACACATTCAACTAGCCACTAGGATGAATGTCGACTACTCTCAGAGAAAGACAGCAGAATACAGAAAGATAACAGAGCATACTATCCATGAGGAAGTACACAAGCTTAAGGAAATTACTAGATATGTAAAGAAGCTGAAAAATGTATTACATGATCTAGACTAGAGAAAAATCAGTCAAAAAGACAAACTTACAGAGGACCAATACAATACAAATGTAGACAAGGATTTTTAAATAATGAATAGATATGGAAACAATCTTCAAGAAAAGATATATTTAGATAAATGAGTAAAGAGAGAATTTCAGGAAAGACTTACAAGCTATATAAATTAACCTTAAGAAAATGCCAGAATAGAAAAATATTATATAATATACATACACGTGTGTGTGTGTGTGTGTGTGTGTGTGTGTGTTTTAATCATTGTATGTTTTAAGAAAAAAATCACTGAATCAGACAGAACATTAGAAAGGATCAGTAAGCCGGGCCCAGTGGCTCAGCCTGTAATCCCGCGCTTTGGGAGGCTGAGGTGAGTGAATTGCCTGAGTCTGAAGGTTCGAGACCCGCCTGGGCAACTTGGCAAGACCTCATCTCTACAATAAATAAAAAAATTAGCCAGGCGTGGTAGCGCACGCCTGTAGTTCCAGCTACTTGGAAGGCTGAGGCGGAAGGATCGCCGGAGACCAGCAGGTCGAGGCTGTGGTGGCCGGGAGCAGCCACTGCACTCCAGTCTGGGCGACTCCAGTGAGACTCTAACTCAAACAAAAACAAAAACAAAAACAAAAAAACAGTTTAAGCTGGGGTTGGTGGCTCAGCCCGTAATCCTGTACTTTGGGAGGCTGAGGTGAGTGGATTGCCTGAGCCCACGGGGTTCGAGACCCGCCTGGGCAACTCGGCAAGACCTCATTTCTACAATAAATCAAAAAATCAGCCCGGCATGGTAGCGCACGCCTGTAATTCCAGCTACTCGGAAGGTTGAGGTGGAAAGATCGCCGGAGCCCAGCAGGTTGAGGCTGCAGTGGCCGCCACTGCACTCCAGTCTGGGCGACAGAGTGAGACTCCAACTCAAAAAAAAAAAAAAAAAAAAAAAAAAGAATCAGTGAGATTAGACATACCATAAAAAATTCCCCAAATAGGTACACAGAAAACACACAGAACCCTAATAACTTGTTACACTGTACAAAGTGGTCTAACAAACATGTCAGAGTTCAGAAGAAAAGAGATATAATGGGGCAAAAAAAAAAAAAAATTTAAAGAAACAGAATGTTTGAAACTTTTTCAAATTTTATTGAAGTCAGTAGTCCACAGACTCAAAAAAACCTCAGAGAATGTCAGGAAGAATAAACATAAGCAGCAGCCAGAGTAAAATGACAAATTATGTACAGGAGAATAACACTAACTGTTGACTTCACATTAAAAAAAAAATGGAGGCCAGAAGACAGTCAAATAATATTTTTGAAATACTTTTTAAAAAAAGTGCCAATTTACAAATTTAAAGTCAGTGAAGAGATCTTTAAAAAGTAAATCCAAAAGTATGGCATTTTCAGATGAAGTAAAGAAAAAACTTGAAATAATTTGTTGTCAACACACTTTAAGAAATGTTAAGGGAGTTCTTTGGGTTAAAGTGAAATAATACCAGATGGAAATTTGGACCTACACAAATATATTAAAAGCAGAAGAAACAAATACATGTGGACAATTGTGAAAACTATTTTTCTTTTTCTTCTTAAATTCTTTAATAATCAATTACTTAACTTAAAATATTTGTAATCCATGTGTGGAGTGTAGAACACATGTAGCAACAATAGTGACACATAACAACAACAGCAGAAAAGACACAAAGATATAAGTGGAATTCTTATTTTTAGGTTTTTTACATTGTATAAAGTGAAATAATGTTAATATAAAGTGGACTAACAAAAATGCATACCGTAAATCCAAGAGAAGCCACTTGAAAATATAAAAAGGATTTAACAATAAAAGCCAATAGAAAGATATAAAACAGAACATACACACAAATGTGCGCGCGCACACACACACACACACACACACACACACACAGAACAATTAGCTCAAAATAAGAGCGAAAAGAAGGAGAAAGGAAAAAGGGTCAAACAGAAAACAAGCAGGATAATTAGACAACCATAAATGTAATTACATTAAATGCAAATAGACTAAAAAGTCCATTAAAAGGCAGTAATTGCAAGCATCAACTATTGCTGTTTACAAGACATACTTTAAATGTCAGATGTTAGGATATTAAAAGATTAGAAAAGAATATGGCATGTCAATAGTAAAAACAAGAGAAACCTTGTATGGTTATTTTAGAAACAAAAAATTTTAAGATATGAAGTATCAGCAGAAAAAAGGATGATTTCATACTGATGAGAGAGTAAATCATTAAGAAAACATAAAACATCTAAATATGTAAGCACCAAATAACGAAGTTTCAAAACATATAAAGTGAAAATGATAAATACATAAAAATTCATAACTTTACGTATACTAGAAACTATATTACCAGTTAGAAATAGAAAAATATTCACAAGTGATAAAATCTATAAAATAATCCATATAATTTTATCAAGAAAGCTATAGGACAAATGCAAACAAACTATAAGGTTTTATTCACAACTAAGAGTCAACATGTTTTTAGGTGAGACAGTATAATTTCTTTTTAAGTGAATAAATAAACGTAACAAAACTGTGATTAAAATGCCAATGTAAATATTTCTGATTGAAAAGTAAAATCTGAAGCAGAACATTCTTTTTCTTTTTAGATATTCATGATGAAGAACGCGAAGGATCATAATGTTTATAATTTATTTTGAAATGGCACACTCCACCCAAAAAAGAAAAGAGATAAAGAAAATATGGTAAATATTAGCAATTCTTTAATATATATATGAATGCACATTTGATTACTTCTATTTTATGTAAGTTTAACATTTTTCTTTAAAAATTTTTAAAAATGTATTTACAGGGGGACAATTTTCATGAATTTTTTAGTAAGTAGATGAAGGGTAAAGATTATTTTACCCGATACGTATGATAAATTTCAACATAGTTATAATAACAAAACAGTATGATTGTAGTTAAAAATTAGGAAATTTGCAATAAATGGCCTAAGAGATCTAAAGAATTATCCAAGCTCATAAGAAAAAGTAATAAATTCAAGTAAGTGGAAACATCTATTCTTCATGAATGATACTAATGCAACCCATCAGGGATAGTCGTGTTCATGAAAATACAACTATAGGAAAATTAAGATCTAAACAGAAAAATTAAAACTAGAAAAATATACAAAAATTTTAAATACTATTCATATTCCTATGAGATTTTATTTTTAAAAGATTTGGCCTCGTAAAACTAAATTCTTTTGTATTCAAAAGAAAATTTGAATAATTTTTTTTTTTTTTTTTTGAGTTGGCGTCTCACTCTGTCGCCCAGACTGGAGTGCAGTGGCTGCTCCCGGCCACCGCAGCCTCAACTTGCTGGGCTCCGGTGATCCTTCTGCTTCAGCCTTCCGGGTAGCCAGAATTACAGGCATGCGCTACCACACCTGGCTGATTTTTTTATTTATTGTAGAGATGAGGTCTCACCAATTTGCCCAGGCAGGTCTTGAACTCACGGGCTCAAGCAATCCATTCACCTCAGCCTCCCAGAGCGTGGGATTACAGGCTGAGCCACCAAGGCCTTCTTGAATAATTTTTTCGAAAAAAAGTAAAGCCAAAGTTTTGAATGGGCAAAAACACAAAAGTAGGAAAATAAGTAGTAAATAAACATGAAAAGATTGTCAATATAGTGAGTAGTCAGAGAAGTGCATATCTAGTGAGAAACAGTTTTGACTCATATTAGAAGGAGCGTGAATTTTACAATCTTTTTGGAAAATTGAATATGTGTATAAATTTTGAATGATATATGCTACAGGTACTACTTGTTTTAATTGCACTTTGCTTTGATGCACTTCGCAACTACTGTTTTTTACAAATTGAAGCTTTATGGCAACCCTATACTCAGGAAGTTTATCACCATCATTTTTCCACAGTGTGTCTCTGTGTCACATTTGGTAATTCTCAAAATATTTCAAATTTTTTCATTGTTATTGTATCTGTATGGTGACCTACAATCAGTGGTCTTTGGCATTACCACTGTAATGGTTTGGGGGTGCCAACAATTGTACCCATATAAGTCAATGAGCTTGAATGATGAATGTTGTTTGTGTTCTGACTGCTCCACTGTGAGGAAGGCATGTCCAAAGTTGAGATAGGCCAGAAGCTAGGCCTCTTGTGCCCAACAATTAGTCAAGTTGTGGGTGCAAAGGAAAAGTTTTTCAAAAAAGTTAACAGTGCTTCTCTAGTGAACACATGAGCACATGAACAATAAAAAGGAATAACAGCCTTGTGAAGAAAACTTTAGTAATCTAAATAGAAGATCAAACAAGTCATAATATTCCTTAAAGCTAAAACCTAATCCAGAGCAACACACCCTGACTCTCTTCAATTCTATGAAGGTTGAGAAATTTGAGGAAGCTACAGAACAGAAGTTTGAGGGTAGTAGATGTTGATTCATGGGGTTCGAGAAAAGAAGCTATCTCCATTGAGCAAGAGTGCAAAGGAAAGCAGCAAGTGCTAATGCAGAAGATATAGCAAGCTAACCAGAAAATCCGGCTAAGATACTAGATGCAGGCTGCACTAACACAGATTTTCAATGTAGATAACACAATCTGCAACAGGAAGCAGGTGCCATCTAGGACATTCAGATCTAGAGAGGAAAAGTCCATGCAAAGCTTCAATGGACAGGCTGACTCTCTTGTTAGGGACTAATGCAGTTAGTGACTTTAAGGTGAGCCAATGTTCATTTATCATTTCAAAAATCCTAGAGTCCTTAAGAATTATGCTAAATCCACTCTACTTGTATTCTAGAAATGGAACACCAAAACTTCATGATAGCACATTTGTTTCCAGCATGGTTTACTGCATATCTTAAGACCACTGTAGAGACCTACTGTTCAGAGGAAAGAAAATTCTTTCAAAATATTACTACTCACTGATAATGCAACTAGTCACTCAAGGGCTCTCTGATGGAGAAGCACAAGGAGATTGTTGTTGTTTCCATGCCTGCTAACACAACATCCATCCTGCAGCCCAGGGAGCAAGGAGTCATTCTGACATTCAAGTCTTATTAAACAATAATACATATCATAAGGCTATTGTGCCATAAATAGAGATTTCTCTGATGAACCTGAGCAAAGTTAGTGAAAACCTTCTAGAAAGGATTCACTACTCTAGATGCCATTGAGAACATTTATGTGTCATAAGAAGTCATCAAAATATCAACATTAACAGGAGTTTGCTTCCAACCCTCATGAATGACCTTAAGGAGGCTAAGACTTCATCAGAGAAAGTAACTGCTGATATGCTGGAAACAGCAAGAGAACTAGAATTAGAAGTAGAGCCTGAAGACGTGACCAAGTTGCTGCAATCACATGATAAAACTTGAACGGATCACAAGTTTCTTCTTATGGAAGAGCAGAGAAAGTGGTTTCTTGAGATGCAATCTACTCCTGGTGAAGATACTGTGAACACTGTTGAAATGACAGCAAAGGATTTAGAATATGACATAAATTTAGTAGACAAAGCAGAAGCAGGATTTGAGAGGACTGGCTCCAGTGTTGAGAGAGGTTCTACTGTGGATAAAAGCTACCAAAGAGCTGTAGAGAAATAAATAAGTAAATAAACAAATAAACAAGCTATTTCATGAAATAAAGAATCAATCGATTGGACAAACTTCACTATTGTTTTATTATAAGAACTTGTGACATCCAGACTGGGTGTGGTGGATTGCATCTGTAATTCCTACCACTCAGGAGGCTGAGGCAGGAAAATTGCTTGAGGCCAGGAGTTTGAGACAATCCTGGGCAACACAGCTAGACCTCACCTCTAAAAAATAAAAAAAAATAAAAATTAGTCAGGTGTGGTGGTGCATGCTTATAGTCCCAGCTACTCAAGGGGTTGAGGCTGGAGGATCACTTGAGCCTAGGAGTGTGAGGCTGCAGTAAGCTATGATTGTGCCACTGCACTCAGGCTTGGGGGACAGAGCAAGACTCCATCTCTAAATACAGACAGAAAGAAAAGAAATTGTCACATTGTCACATTGTCTTCTAGGCAAGACCCTCCACCTGCAAAAAGATTACAACTTGCTGAAGGCTCAGATGATTGTTAGCATTTTTAATAGTATTTTAAAATTAAAGTATGTGCATTTTTTAGACATACTGCTATTGCACACTTAATAGACTATAACATTAGATACAATATTAGATAAACAACTTTTATATGCAGAAAACCAAAAAAAAAATGTGTGAGACTCACTTTATTGCAATATATCCTTTATTGTGATGGTCTGGAATCAAACCCAAAATATCTCTGAGGTATGCCTACATGTACTATGTACATACTTGTACATATGTATACACACACACACACACACACATTTGAAAAAAACAGAAAAATGCATGCGATGACATTGCATGGAGTAGATAGTTGGTCATGGACTACCAAAGAACAGAGGATTATTCTTTCTTCTTCATACCTCTGTGCACTTGAATTGTTAAAGCAAACATGCTTTACCTTAAAAAATGTTATGTATCAAAGAGTTAAACATGCATAATTGTACAGAATATACCACTAGCACATATGTATGCATTAAGTACAAAAAATGATATTATTTGCAAGTTAGATGTATACATTTTCTATTTTATAATAATAATTATTGTAATCATTCTGCTAAAAAGAACATATTCAAGGAAGTGGTACTAGTGACATGATTCTTATTTTTAAATCTTATCTTTAAAAGAAGCACATGGGTTTCAGGAAACCAAAGGTTACTTCATGAAGACTGTATGTCCCTGATCTGCTAACTACTATAACAAAAGAGAACTGTGAACAAACACCTGTTTCCATAGGTCTCAGAGCAAGGACCAAACACAAGTTGCTGGAGACATCAAGTTGCAGACCCAGGAGACTGCTCTTCTCACCTGGGTGGGGAGTAGAGGAGCACATGCTGGCATACCGTCATAGACCTTCACGGACCTTCACTACCTCCAGCACCTGCATGGACCAGGAGGGGCTCCAGCAATGTGTTCAGACTGCCTGCCATGTGCGAAGATGTGATATCTTTGTTTTGTTTTTCTCAAATAAGCTTCCCCAAACTGTAAAGTTTCAAGCTCTATAAAATCTGGGATCTGCCCCTGTTTGAAGGCAAGTTGAATTACAAACAAATGCTGCTTAATCAGAGGCATCGGTATCATTATACAAATGATATTTATTCTTGACGAGATAAGCTTTATTAGATATCTATATTCATTTGTAAAACTAATATTTTGTGTTTGGGGTACCTGAGTGAATTGCTTCTAAGAACTTAGAAACAAAGTCTGTCCCCCAGAAAGAAATGTTAAGATCAGTACTTAATAAATCATAATAGAGATGTGCAAAGCACCTGAACGAAGAGAACAAATCCAAACAACAGCAAGACTGGCACAGAAATGCTAAGTAAATGTTCACAAGTGGAAAGATAAAGAGGGCCTCATGTGAGATGAAGTTGGTCAGACATGGAAACAGTAACAGGAGAGCTATAGCAATGAACGCTACTGGTACCATTTACGGACTAGCCGAGGAAATCAAAGTCAGCCAATGAACTTAGATGGGTGGGCAGGTTCATAGTGAACATACCTGACATATTTCTGAGTCCACTAGGCAAGAAACTGCTCCTCAAAAACAAAAAAGGCATCATACTCATTTAGCCTGACACCATTAGAACATTCACTTGAGGGAATCTTCCTTGTTCGAATTCTATGCTTGGAAATAAACTTTTGACGGCTACTTGGCTTCCTGGATGATTCTGACCCCACAGAATGTCAATTTACTAATCCTTGTGACTGCATTATATGTTTGCAAATCAATAAAACTGAACCAGTTTTACACCAAACATATTAGCTTGGTTCACAGGATTTGGATTCTGAAAAATGAATCCATCTTCATTTGCTTTTGAGTTTCTGAGGCCAAAGATCAAACTCTAGGCTGTGATAAACGAAAGTAACCTCTTAAAGAAATAATTTGATAGCCTTTCCCTTTAAAAGTATCAATCCCTGAGTGACTAGTTTAACTTACAATTTGTATTTTAATTATCCTCACAATAAACTGTAAGCAATTTTGTCCATGAAATGTCTTAAGTAAATATAAACAAAATGCACATAAAGCAAAAAAGTACAAATTTTTAAACATTTCTTTCAAATAAAAATTTATGCCAAATTACATTTATTTTTAAAAATATCAATTAATTCCTGGTAATACTTCCTGGGCTTCTAAGCTTTTTAAAATTATCTTTACCTATGTGATTGATTATTAAGGTTTAGCGATCCGGTCTGGTACATCTCTTCCAACTGTTTCCTGTTTCCAAAGTATAAAGCAAGGTCTGTGGCAATGATGGCTTTGCGGATGATCTCAAGCACCTGCTCATATTCACTGGAGCTCAGAGTGGAGAAGATATTGTGCCCTTCCAACTATGGAAAAAATACAAATAAAAACCACCAATAACAAGCACAAGCTCTAATCTTATAACATTTTCAGTTATTTGAAACAATAAAGTCAGTCAATGCCATTTGCCCCAATAATGACAGGCACGGGGAAACAAAAGAATAAAATGACTGAAAGCAGCATTTTGGATTCCCTTTAATTAAGCTACAACAACAGTAAAGCTATCATTTAAATGAATTATTTCAACTACCAACATCATTTACTACCACAAAATCTCAGGAATTTAATATACCTAGTTCTTGGATATTTCTAACAGTTAAAGTACTAAAGAAAATATACAATTTTAAGTAAAATACATTTTCCTCTTAAGCTAAGTTAAAACTTTAGTCATTTTTATATTATACTAGAATTTAATAGGCATAAAAAGGCATCTATATCCTTATCCACTTCAGGTAGTGTTATATTGAAGCAAGACTAGTGAATAACAATATACTTTTCTGTATCTTACAAGAAAATGTCCCACAACTTCAATATAATGTTTATTCAAAAACACTGAAATCTCTCTTCACAGGCAAGAGTATCTTTACATAACACAAGTCACTGAAGGTACAACAACCACAGGGTCATCTTCATTTTCAAGGGGGATGGTAAATGGCAGATTGTCACCCTTACCAAGACCAAAACATTGGTCACTTGGATTTTACCTCAGAATAGCCTTCTGTATATGAATCTTTAAAAACACTTTTTATAATAATTTTTTCCTCTGAGAATTTTAAGATTTTTATTTGTAACTGAGATAAAAAAGCTTTTGTTAAAAACAAAAGTTTTAGATCATAATACATACTATTTGTGGGTTCATCCATTATGTTCTAATAATTTCAGTGTTAGTTAATATAATACTAAATTTTATTTTAATTGATTTCACTTTTCTTAATCTATATTTACTGTTATATTAAAAACTTAGTTATTAAAGTATATTTCTTTACAATAGTAGACATCTCATGAAGACACTGCTTCATATTCTGAAATAAAGCTAGATTTACCACTTGTTTCTGTTCATCTGAAATGAATATTTCTATCTCATTTGTTCTTAAGGCACAATAAATATTTAAATTACCCTATGATACGTGCAGCAAGTGGACTCAGTTTTAGTTGGTTATTTTACTGACAATAATAACAATAAGGCTTTTCCTGTGTAAAAGGCTCTAGACTTTACAAAGCACTTTCAAACACATGGTTTCACTTTCAAATTATAAAATCTATATAAGCCTTTGCTATCTATCTGAAATGAAGTATTTGCTGAAACATTAATAAGATTTGTCTTCAACTAAAGAGAAACAGCAGTACTCATACAAGCTGGTCATTTTTTGCAATTTTTAGCAATGCAATCTCATCTGAAGCCTGTCTTATGAACACAAAGGGCCAAATGATGGACTTCAGGTTAACACAAGGAGCAACCAGCTGTTGAGAATTCCCGTGAGAAATGTGCATGAGACACTGTGGGTTGAGACAGTCTCGAACAGTTTGATTACTCACTGGTGGGAACAAAATGAGGAGACTCAAGCATTGGATAGGGGGCTGAACTTGGTCACCTTCCAACCTCAATGCTACAACTGTGCTCTAAGAAGGAATTCTTTACTCTGATTTGTGCTATGTCATCTGCTTCCTCTGATTTGAACATAACTCAAGTGAAGCAGTTGGCCTCTGCCTCAACATGTAATGCCTTGGAACCTTTGCTTCCCACTCCAAAAGCATGTTTCAAATTAGAGCGTGTTTGGTTGGTACTCAGACACATATCTGCTATTAGCAGTTCACATGAAGGGAATCTCAGCTGATATATGTTTATGCTTGATGGTCACAATGCAAACTAGTTGATTGCATTGTGTATAAGTCAAGCAGGAAATAATGAACTTTTTATACCAGGAATGTTTCTAAAACCCTAAAATGGATAAACGACATATAAATCTTATCTCTGTAAAAGTACATGCGTGGGCTGTTTGTAAATGCTCAAGCTGAGATCTGATATTAGAGAATGTAAGCAATGCTGAAATGCTGATTCTGAACAATGACTCTCTTAAATGGATGATCTTCAAGACCCATTCCAGTCCTTAGTTATGAGGATTCAAAGGGCTCTTGGCATTCTGTCCACTGCTGGAGCATTAGGGAACAAATGCTTTCTTGTCACAGCTGTCTCACCCATCACAATGAAGAACATACCATATGTCTCCATTTATTTGGCAGACATTTGGTCTGCAGTGCTCTACTTTGTGTAAAAGCATTAATAGTTTGGTGACTACTATATCTAAGGTCCTAAACAAGTTCATTTTTTCAGTTCACAGTTTAGTGGAAGACATAAGAGCACATAAGCACATATGAAACAGTATGGGATGCCTTCCACAATTAAGCTAAACAAAACACTATGGAAGAAGTCCTTCATTTATACAGGAGACTTTTCCTAGGTGAGGACATGAATTCTGAAGAAGTAGGTGAAGTAACCCATGTAGAAGGAGCAACGCGTGACATGGAGCAGCTAAGACCACAGAAATTGTGATATTTGGTGGGAACTACAAAAGTGTCCATATAACTAAGCAAACTGAATAGACAAATGGTGAATATTAAAGTCGAGTTGTTTTTTTTTAAAAGGTCTTATTATAGGATGAAGTTTATGGTTTAGAGTGATCGCTCTGGCAACCATGTGGAATGGAGATAGATGAGAACCAAGGCAGGAAGACAAATCGATCAATCTTTCCTCAGACAATTTTAAAACTATTATTATTAATCATAAATGATCCCCTCAAAACCCCTATTATGCTTAGCTCCATAAAGGAGATTGTCATGGAAGGGCCCCAAGGCTCACATTCCTATCCTGCAAGCCTGGCAGTCAAGCCTTCATCTCCAGTGGTCCTGCCCCTGGGCCATACATCACTACTAAAGCCACAGGTGTGGGCTGACTCATTCAGGGGCTTTGGGATTTAAAAAAAAGTAATGATGCAACTCACTGCACCAATCATTCTTGATAACAATGCCTTTAAAAGATTTATGATATTTATTTTGAAATTTAATCTCCTAGTTCATCAAACCATACACTAGGAAGCATTATAGCATTGTAATCAAGAGCACAGATTTTGGAGTCAAACAATTCTAGGTTTTAATCTCATTTTACCACTTAGCTGTGTGACAAATGGACAAATTATCTAATCTATTAGATGAATATTGCTCTCATTTGTAAAATACAAATGAATAATAATACCTATCTCATAGGTCTATAAGTCAAATATATTAATATGTGCCAAATATTAAAGTTTCTGGTTCACTCTAAGTATCCAATATGTGATAAAATTATTATACTTATGATGGTGATGATGATGATGATAAAATCTACTAGTATAACTTCTGCAGTCAGAATTAAGGTAAAGATGGGAAAACAAACATATATGACCAGAATAAAACTTGATGGCTAAATACCATATCTATTCAGAATATATTTATAGAGAAAAACAGATTTAAGCTAGCCACCATGTCACATTTTAGATTATTAATAAAGATAGTGTTGAATGTAAGTGCAATTTTGCTATAATTTTAATAAACAACAGTAAATTTCTACTTAGTGCAGGTCAACTGGAAGAACTCTTTAACTAAGTCACAGAAAAATTACTTCTATAAAAAGAAATGAAGGTCATGGGATCCCAAAATGTTAAGTACAAAAAGATAACTTTCTGAAATATGATTATATTTCAAAAGCACCTGATAATTTAAGATTGCTGGAATATTAAGAGATTTTTCTTAATTGTTGGGAGCCGGCCATGGAGGCCCACTGAGCGATAGGGATCAGGGAGGGCCATGGACCCCGAGACCGCTAGGACGTGTTCGGGAGCCGTAGACCCCATTTTTCTCCCCCTTTTGCCATGCAGCACAAAAACAACCTAAAGGAGCTCTGCTGAAGGCTCTGTGACTGTGACAGGCATAGCTCACTCTAGAAACCCGTTGTTCCTGTTTCCCATAAACTGTAGTTTCGGCTTAGGTATTAGATATAATTCAAATTCAGGTCACATTTGGGAGCCTTTTATACGGTACAAGCTTCTTTATAAGATTTAAAAGAATATTTGTAGAATTAGTATATACTTATGGAGAGCTGTTTTCAGCTTTTCAATGGTATAGATGATTATCAAGAGTGGCCCAGCACAGAGTTTGGGCTGGGCCACATTCCTGAGAGCCCAGCGCGTACTTTGGACTGGGCTGCGTTCTTTTAGGCTGGCTTTAGCTACAGTTAATGTAAGGTCTTTTTTCTACCTATTATAGAAATTGAATTTATTTTATTCATAGAAGGTATTGTAGAATAGGTCATACTACATCAAGGAATCATGTTAGTTCAAGCATAATCAATCATGATATTTTTAGGTTTAATAAGAATATAGTTAACTTTAGAAATTTCATTGTCTCCATTTTCTACTACCGTGGTTTTGACCTTAGTACATTTACAGTTTATATTTGGAAGCTTTACTGCTGCTAATCAGCTTTATATATTAGAATTAGGAATTGGAAACTTTCATAGAAATTAGGATAGATATATAGGACTTTAGAATAGCCATTTTGTTAAGAGATTGTAGTCTATTGTTCCAAAAAGTGGCCCACCGTGAACCTTGGACCGGGCCACATCCTATAGAGCGCAGCATGATCTTTGGACTGGGCCACAGTCTTTAGGAATTGGTTTAAGCTATAACTAAGAGCTTCCGTAGCATTGTGTAAGTAGTATTAGCATAGAATAGAAAGGTAATAAAGTTTAAGTTAGTCATCATGGGTATTGAGTGAGCTTTAGAAGTTATTGATTATCAGAGCATCATTAGGCTAGTAAGGATTGTTACACTGCTTTTGAAGAACATTAACTAGCAAAGGGAACAATAAGACAATCTCGGGGTTTGTTCCTCCTCACACCTAAGCATCTGGTGGGTGGGGGATGCCCCTCCTGCACCTGGCTTTGTGTTCATGTGAAAGACTTGTGAGACTGCCTGTGTAAAATTTGGGATAAATACCTGCTGTAACTTTCAATAAATAGCTTCTGCTCATTTCATTGAACAGTTGTCCACTTTCTTTCTCTTTCTTCCTTCTTTATATCTATCCTTCCATCTTTCTTTCTTTAATATCTATCCCTACAGATTCACCGACGCCATGACATCTTCCAAGGGACTTCCCAAAACTTGCAGGGGCTGGCCCCCTGCACTTAATAATGAAAATTATCATTCCCAGTTGTCTGTTTCTGAAATTTTGACTTTTGAATATTTAACATGAGGGTATTCACAGAAGGCAGAAAATATAAAAGGGATAGTTTCAATATTCAGAATTACCATTAACATCTCATTAGGAAAAATGATACATTGATTCAATATTCCAACAATAATGGTGATATCACAATTTCTAAGTATAAGTCAGTAAGCTTTAGGCAAAAAAGCAAAGTTTACCTACTTTCTTGGATGTCCCTGTCCACAAAATAGTGTCCTTCCCTGGAGGCATTCCACCTTCCTTCCACAACTCAGTCACTTAAGTCTTCTGCCCCAAGGTGACATATCCACTCCTTTCTCCCAGTAAAATTCTCCCAAATAAAATTCTGCTTCTGGTCCCTAAGCTTTGCCCACATGGTTCTGCCCACCCCACTTCATCTCCTAACCACGTTCTATCATCACATCCCCACCTGAGGTGAGCCTGCGGGTCCAGGGGTGGGTAAGGGGCATCTACTCTTCATCAGCTCATCACTAAGAAGAGTTGGAAAGTTAAGTTCCAAAACCAGAAAATTTCAATATGACGTAAAAACCCCACTAAGATATATGGATGCTTGAGGTGCTCAGGGCCAGGTAACAGGGCACAATGCTGTGCCTGGCTATGTGGGGAATGCCATCAGATAATCCTGGTGGAGGAAGTGAACCTGAGCTGAGCTTAAAAGACAAGGAGGAGCCATCCACCGAAAGGGGGTGGGGAACTTAACATGCATAGGGACTCTAGACAGTGGCACAGAGTTCAGAAGCAGCCTGGAACTATAGGAGGACCACAGACACCATAGTCCTCAAGAGACAGGGTCAGGCATAAAAAACCTGGGTAACCACTGAGAAACTGGGAAGCTATTCCTGAGGTTGTGGAGAGCCACAGAAGACTTTAAACAGGAGAATGACGTGTTCAGGCATGTATCTGGAGGATGGATTTGACAGACGCACGCTTGGAGGAACAGTGATAGATGAGGGGGAAAGGCTGTAAAAGAGGCAGAACACAATGAAGACTGGAAGTGGGGCGTCAATAGGGGTGGTGCTTAACACTTATGAGACAGCAGTGGCCACAGGGGCCAGGTCACCATTCACCATGGAGGCCAAGTAGGAGCCTCCTCTTTGCTCTGCTCAGTGTCCACCAGGACCTATACACAGAGAGGGGCCCAGTCACCGGGAAGCCAGTGCCCAGCATTGAAAAATACTGGGAAGCTCAGAAAAGATGGGAGTGTAGAGTTGTCTTTTCTATAGAGGCTCTTACTTCATCTAGGTCTTAGCCTCTTCCCAATGCCCACTCTACAAGAGCCTGTTCACTGCAGCCTTCTCACTGTGACCAAGGCCAAGGTAAGCTGCGAGCAAATATACACTTCCTGCTTCTCTGTACCATGATTTGGGGTGTGTGTGTGTGTGTGTGTGTGTGTGTGTGTGTGTGTGTGTGTGACTGAAGGTCGGCTTTTAAAATCTGTCTTCTATTTCCGTTGCTTGTTACTGTCACTGTGTTCATCTACAGTGCTCTCCCGACTTCCCAGATTACCAGCAGGTAGTACTGGCAAGCATGCTGAGGGCTGGGGCGCAGCTAACCTAACTGTGACATACACACACACACACACACACACACACACACACACACACACCACACATGCAGCTGTGAGAAGGCCTGATGGGAAACTCTTTCCAACCACTACAGACTGACTTGCTCATCTTTCATCTGCTGTGTTGCCGGAGGACAAACATGTGAGACCCATGGTCAGCTGGGTAGCAGTGGATATAAGGAACATGGGTCAGGAGAACAATGGGAAAAGTCTTTCCTGGATAAACAGCAATATCAGCAGTAGTCATATTAGACACAGTTCTATCTCGCCTTAGTCACTAGAAGTTGGAATTTTTATTGTTACCCAAGGATATCACCTTAATTGGTCAAGTCTGGAGGTTTCTTTTGAAAAAACATAATAGGGGCAGTACTTGGAGACTGGAAGGGGGATAAAATAAGACTACAGAAAGGAAAAATGATGACTCTAAGGTTAGCAACCTGCATGCATGGATGAATGAGGTTGCCACTACAGAAGACAGCAGATAGAGAAGGCAGCTGAGGATATCCAATAAGCACAATGTCGGCCATATTAAATGCTGAGTGCAAGTGAAATAGAAGCCATATGGAGCACTCGGCTGAATCACACAGGTCAGTGAACCCTCAGTGCATCCGTGCCAGTTAGAACCACAGGTGAGCCAGGCGGGTCAGTAGGAACAGCTCTGGGCAGAACTCAGGGGAAGAGATTTGTGCTAGTTTATCACTATCCCCAGTGCCTGAGACAAGACAAACAGAAAGTGCTCAACAAGTGTCTGTTACCGGACTGAATTCCAAGGGGCAGTTAGAGGAATCTAAGAAAAAACACTCTGAGAGGCATCATGGACACAAAGGCCAAATTAGCCAGAGTACAGACACTTTCAGAGAAGGAAGGGAAGGGACTCTTCCCAGAATATTCCTGCCCATGTAGATCAGGTCATCTATTTACAGGCCCTTGCCATGGCTCACATAGAAGGATTTTGGTCAGTCCAGTATATGAATTCATTCTTAAACTGGGGGTACTTTTCATCTAAAGTTGCAGCAACGCTCAGTTCTTCTTTCCAGTTTCCTGTTCTTGTAATGTATTTAGAAACCTTATCTTCAGCCGGGCTCGGTGGCTCAGCCTGTAATCTCGTGCCTTTGGGAGGCAGAGGTGAGTGTATTGCCTGAGCCCGTGGGTTCGAGACCCGCCTGGGCAGCGAGACCTCATCTCTACAATAAAAAAAAAAAAAAAAAAAAAATCAGCTGGGCATGGTAGCGCATGCCTGTAATTTCGGCTACTTGGAAGGCTGAGGCAGAAGGATCACCGGAGTCCAGCAGGTCGAGGCTGCGGTGGCCGGGAGCGGCCACTGCACTCCAGTCTGGGCGACTGAGTGACACTCCAACTCAAAAAAAAAAAAAAAGAAACCTTATCTTCTCTAAACAGGAAAACACATTTTCTTTATACTTCTTTACCTCACTAGTGACTGAAATTCCATCCCTAATACCTGGAATCTAACTATTCTCTGCCAATAGCTTGCCTGTCTGAACTGAATTCATTGCTTGAGCTCCTGTTACTAGTTCTGATCATTCACCAGCCCGCGTTAATGTAATCTGCAGTCCGCACATTGCTGAGGGCTTTCGGAAATGGAGACAAACTGCCCTCCACCTCCACCTGCAGGGCACAGCTGGAACCAGGCCTGCCAGAGCATGAGTGTCTCTGGAGCCTCTCAATCCCCCCTACTTTGCTGCACCTGCTGGTTGACACAGCTTGTGTTTTATTCTGCCCAGTGGCAGTATACTTTATAATTACAACGGACTTTACAACTCATTCCATTATATTTCACATAGGTTTTATACAGAAACTTTACAAAGGCTATTAATAGTCATTTGTGATTAAACTGCTAGGAATGTTGCTAGAGTCACATGTTTTACTTCATTTAGGATAGGGCATACTAAGTCAGTGAGTCCTAATCATTTCTAAATAAAGGTATCCCGAGGTCATTTCTGACATTTATTCTTCTTGTACAAATAAATATCCTCAAATGATGATGAGCAAGGTCAAAGTAGACATAAGCTGTCATGAAGCTCCAGACTGTTCATCTATTCACAAAAAGCATGTTTTACATGTATGTATAAACATGCATATATACAGACATCTGCACACAGCTTTCATCTTAATTAAATTTCTATGTGCTTGTATATATACATGTATATATCTATCCATCCAAACATATGTCATTTACAAAAGAAAGGATTAGTGCCAAGTGAATATTAGGATCAGTAACTACATATTGCTTTCAGGGCAGAACAAGCCCATGAGCCAGTGCAGATTCAGCTACCTACCAGGTGGGTCTTGGAAGTGAACGAAATAGCCCATCTCTAAAATACCTCTCACTTTTATCCAGCATGTCATCAGAACAGCACCCACAGCTGAGTAAAGTGATCATTTACCTTCTCAGGTCTGAGAAAATAGGACTGGGACAGGTAAGTTTTGCCACGTCTTAAGGAGAGCTGAGCACAGAGTACTACCAGTCACCTGGACAGTTAGTCCAAGTGAGGAGGCACTGAGAGGCTTAGAGGAGACTGAAACTGCACAAGAAAGAAACACTGCCCCAAATGCTTGCCTGCTTCACAAATGCCTACAGCCTGGCCCTGGAGAGCATCTGCTGGTGTCCTGCTATGCAGCTTTGAAAACGCAAAACCCTCCCTGAGACACATTACCAGTTTCCAGTGAGAACTGTTCTTCCTACTTAAGGTGCTGGCAAAGAGAAAAAGACAAGACCTACTATTCTAAAACTGAACACAGATCACAATTTTTAAAATGGTCTGTGATAGGAACCCAACCATTAAGATAGAACAGCTGCCTTGTCAAGCTGAGCTTGAGGAAAGGGTAGGAAGGGAGTCTATCCACTTCATGTTAAGGCAAGACCTGCAATTGTCCAGATCAATCACCAAGAGCACCTCAAAAGCAATCAAGTAAAAATCAAAACACAAAATTTTAAATTTGCCTAACTTTTAAGATGTGCTGTTCAATATATTCTGGTTCAAGAATTTGACAAGATATGTAATTGATTTAAGCTATGTGAAATAAATGCTGCTTCAGGGTATCGCATACTTATTGATATAACAACTGACAAGCAAATGGAATTGCAAAATACACACATTCTAAATCTTTGTGAAGGATTCTTTATTCAAAAACACAAAATTACTTGACTGTGATATTTGACTGTGAGGCTCCACCATAGCATGTAGCTGCTGTTTGTAAGGGCAGCCATGAAGCTTTCCTCTTATTAACTCTCAACAAGCCTCAGACAAAGCAGGGGCGTGGGACGGTCTCTCACCTGGAGGATGGACACCGTCTGCGAGAAGTGGTGCTGCTCCATGGTAGACGTGGAGTAGAGAGCTGCGAGAGGGTGGTCAAACTTCTGCAGGTAGCTGTTACTAAAGCCCCTGTGGTCCAGGTCATGACACAGACAAGCAATCAGCAGTCCTTTGCGCTTCAAAATAATATAATGCAGAGATATTCAAAACAAAGAAACAGATATGAGCAGACTTACACCTGACATTCATGGCCCATTAATTTCTGCCACTAATACAGTAAACACCCTTAGGAATCTGAAATTCCAAACAGTCTAACTTCTTTTTAAACCCCTTCTTTGTTTCTCTGCTTAATAATTTCACAGCCAAATTATTCTCATGTTTCCTTTTCAACTCTGGCAAAAGGTGCTGGAGGCATCAAACTAAAGGCACAAAGTAAATGTTCCAAAGAATGACAGGTGAAGCAAATCTGCACAAGGAAAGGTCACAGTTTCAGCAAAATCTATTCAACGTTAAATTCTCACAATGCTATTGCTATTACAAACAGTGGATGTAAAAGTAAATCATAGAGCATGCAAAAGATGGCAAAGTATATAGAAAGAAATGAAAAGGGAGAGTAGACTAACAGGAATTAGAGGTGGTCTGGTCAAGTATTAAGTAAAGCAGGCAGGCAGGCTTCCTGAGGAAGGAGGAAGAGGAGGGAGGCCAGCGGGTTTCTGGAGCGGGAGACACCAGGTGGAGAGCACGGGGATACACGCTGATGGTGAATAGGCTCTGAGAGTTATGGGGTCAGGACGGTGGCCAGTGGGCAGAGGGTAGGGCAGGCTGTGGTCTATGGGCCTGATAGTCTCAGTGACTGAGGGACCTGCTACAGGGCTTTTAGCAGAACACTGTTATCATCCAACTTACATGCTTAAAAGATCATTCTGGCCACTGTATTGAAAACAGTCTTAGAAGGTAAGAGAGATCAGTGAGAAGGCTTCTGCAGTAATTAAGGCAAAACATAACAAAAGTTTAGACCAGGATAATAACAATGGAACTTATATGATGTGATTAAAGTCTGGATGCATTTTGCAGGCGGAAGCAACAGGATTTCCCGACTCAGTGTGAAAATAAAGGAGAAGAGAGGACAAGTTTGACCTCAGGTGTTTGGCCTTACATACTGTGATGGTTGCCATCAACTGACATGGGAAAGTCTTAGCTGGGGCAGGATGGAGGAGAGAGGTCAGGAGGTAAGGCTTGGATTAAGATGAGATGTCTAATTGACAGCCAAGTGAAGATCTGAGTGGAGATTTGGATATTTAAGTTTAGAGTTCTAGGGATAGGCCTCGGCTAGAGAAATGAAACTGTCAGTGTGCAGGTGGCATTTAAGGCCACATAACTGGCTAAGCTCACCAAGACTCTAGTTTGAGGACAGAAGAGGGTAATCGTCTAAGTTCTCGAGTACTCCAACACTAAGTCTCAGGAAACAGAAAGAAGCAGCAAGGAAAATCCAAAACAAAACAGCTGGTAGATTCACAGGAAAAGCGCTGAGTGTCCCGGAGTCAGGTGGAGACACAGACCCAAGGGGGAGCACTGAGCGACAACCCTCACATCTCATAAGATGCAGGGAACCAGTGACCTGGAGCAGAGCATTTTCTGGAGTGTTAAGGACAGAAGCCTGACCAGAGCTGTTTTCAGAAGAATGGGAGGAGAAGAGAGCTGGTCAGTAACCCTCACATGGGGGTTGCTGTGAAGATCCACGAAACAGAGGAGAAACTAAGCAGAAAAGCAGAGAAGAGGATACCTGAAGGCGGAAGTGATAGCAGCATGCCTCCATGAGGATGAAGATGGCCAGATAAGAGGGGAGAGCGGGCTCACAGAGGGGAGAGGGAGGACTGCGAGGCAGCAGTGTCCTCAAGTGGTGGGAGGCGATGAATACGACAGAGTGGAGGGTAAGCTCTGGAGAGGAGTGCCAAGATTTCACTTAAGGGGAGTGTGCCAGGCAGAGCCTGTAGGGCAGAGGATGACAGGCAAGGCGCTGCCCTGGGAGTCAGCGGAAGTTCTCACAAGCATGTGTTTATCTGTATGCCTGCTCCTTTATCCTGAAAACACAAAACTGGTTTCTCCTGCAACCTAACTGGAAGGGAAGGGTCCCCAGGCACGAGCACACCTAAACAGATGAAGGCTCATGTTACCAATCATATGTGCTTGGAATTAAAGTAACCACATTAATCATGTTTCTGGTATCATTTGTTTTGGGGTTACTCCCATGTTTTATGCAGCTATGTCAACATAATATACCTGCTAAGAACTGTCAGGGTTCTAAAATCTTGCAGAACAGATAAAATCTGTTATCTTCATCTTTTCATTTTTAACACATTTTTACATTGATGTCATGTTCAATAGTTTTGTTAAAAGTGTAGCAGAATCATACACCTGAAAATCATTTTATAATGTCAAAAATTACCTTTATTAAATATTTCCCAAGTGATAATTTTTCTAGTAGTTTTATCAAAGATTAAATACCCTTTTTATAAAATATATTTTTAATATTTGCATATGTTATGTTTATTTTTAGACAAAATTATTTTTAGACAAAAAGACTTATGTTATGGGGAAAATGTACTGATATAATTCCAGAAATAAAGTAGAAACTTAAATGAGACTCAATATGCATCAATCAAGTTTTCCTCATTTATCTTTAAATTTTCCATCTTTTAATATAAGTTGTAATGTTACTTGAAAGTATAATTTCTATAGTTCTTAAACTCACAGGCTGTCCTATGGTTAAAAAAAAGACAATGAAATTGTTTTCTTAAAGTAAGAAATGAAGACAATGCTGAAAGTTTCAAAACTATGGGATTCAATAGAATAGAAAATTGTTTAAAGAAACATTTAAAAGGAAGAGATTTCATCTAGATCATTTTTAGGGAGAATAACTCATAAATTACTATTTAGGTTAAACTCCACTTGATCTAAAAATTATTTTTAAAAACAACAACAAGACAGGAACATTTTTTACTCTTGCTTTAAAGTGTATTTTTTTTTTCTGGAGTCATCTTCCAAGTTTTCTACTCAGATTGTGAGTTTGGTCTGGTAGGATGAGCCTTCAGGAGTGCTGGGTTCAAGTTTAAATAAACTGTGCTTTTGAGAGAAGCACAGTTTATTTATCAGAGATGACAGCTCCCTTCTCTGCACAGTCAGAAGTCACCTGAGGAATGATGCCAACTTTACAGGGGAGAAGAGAAAGGAGGACTCCATCCAGGACGTGAGTAGGCAACACTGGGACTGATGTGGTCAGAAAGGAGGCATCTTCCAGGTCAGGAATGTCCAGACCCAGAATTGGCAACATCTGTAACTAAGGAGTTTTCAGTCACTAAGCATTTGGTCAGGCTTTCGAGTAGGCGATTTGTCCACAATGAGTGAAATGGATGACGCCATCTCCAATTCTTCTAATTCTGAGGTTTTTGAAAGCTTTGGGTCTGTCACAAACTCTGGGTATGTATGGTCAGATAAATCAGTTAAACATCTCAGATCCTGTTTCCTTATATTAGAGATTGAAATAATTTATGTCTTAACTGTTTGCAATAATGCTCTGAGTTCTCATATCAGCAGGATAAGTCTACATTATCCACAGCATATCAGAAATGAGAAAAATTCACTGTTTATAACCTTTTTGGAACACTTAAGCCTTAATAGAGGAGAAAGACTACAAAAATCAGTATTTCCTTGGAGGATATTTTGGTGAAGTTAAAATTTCTATACTTAAATTTCTTATACAAAAGAATATGCTTAAACTTGGGAACTGTACTCTAAAGAATGTGCCTCTATTGATTTACTGAGCCAAAATTTGTCCTGGAACAACATATCACAAATCTGTCATATTTGGTACTTTGTGACACAGAGTATTTAATACCCTGAGGTTGTGTGCATCAGGGGGAAAGTGCACACCCACCTCGAGGTCTGTGAAAAGTGTGTGATTGTTCTGAAGTATGGCATACATGCAGTGAGCCACGGTGACCGCATGCTTCCAGTTGTGATAAGGAACCCGCCGATAGTTCTTCTTCACAGACATAATGAAACGACACAACTTTTCAAGCTCAAAGCTGCGTGGAAAAGAAACTGTTATGACTAAAACCAGTAGAGAATCACTACACTCTAGGAGTGTCCTCTAGCTTGTATACACTGGTACTCACTCGCAACTGTAAAGACTTCCACAATGACTAAATCTGTGAACACTGGAAACTCACCATTTCCCTTTCACTTCTCAAGCTGAAGAGAAGTTAAGAGAACAGAGACTCATTTATAGTTGCTGTTCTGATATCAACCATCCCACCAGGAATAAAACACCAGCTTTAGCATGTAGTCACTGTCACTCTCCCCATAATCTTCTTCAGGTTTACAAGCAATTCCTACATGTCCCCTGCCATGTTCAAAAGACAACAATAAGCATCATCTTGCTCAAGGGTATTTTGAGCTAAAATTTTCCAAAAAGCATATCCAGAGTCACAAACTGAAAATGTGAATATCATGAGACTTTTCTAGATGAGTGATTATCCATTCAAAGTAAATCCAAAGTATTATTGTACATTCAAATTATTAAGTGGGAAATGACCATATAAAATACTGATGTAGTATATGAAATAAGATTTTTATTACACATATTGTCATTATTTTTATATTTTCATATTATTACCATATATTTAGACTTATTTAAGCCTGCCAACTCTCAAAATAGATGTAATGCAGTTGAAAACAAAGCACGTCAATATAAAATGAGGCCCTCTGAAATAACAAGATTGAGAATTCAAACTTTGAAAAATATATAAACCTGTGTTTTTCTCCACTGAATATTTTCAAATGTGCTTGCAGTGTAAGGAATGGCATTTTAAAAGTTCCAACTAGTCAAAATCTCAAATGCTTTCTAATAATTAACTGGAGTTAGTTATCCTGTATTCATTCTTTTTAAAGAGCAATTTATAAAAAGTCAGTGATAGAAAAGACAGACTTCAAGGAGAGTAAACATTTAGTTCTAGAGAAACTAGGAGGCATTTTATACCTAAATTAGTAAAAAAAAACCAAAATAAAATGATTTCTCGCATTTAAGTTTGTATGTTTAAGCTGTGAAAGATCAGATGTGAAGTCATGAAAGGCCTCAGGGACAGGCCAAATAGGGTGGGGAAAATGTGCAATAAGGGGGCACCATAGTGTAATTACTTACAGAGTATCACTGTTTGAATTAGAAGATGCATTTAATGTTTGCCTATGTCAATAGATATATAACGTAAGCTGGAAGCTGATACTAAACATACATGCAGTATTCTAAATATACTACGCATGTAATTCTATTTAGCAGTAATCCCTGTCTCTTCCAGTTACCCAGTAACTGCAACTTCCATTTCTTTTTTTTTTTTTTTTGAGTTGGAGTCTCACTCTGTCGCCCAGACTGGAGTGCAGTGGCAGCTCCCGGCCACTGCAGCCTTGACCTGCTGGGCTCCAGTGATCCTTCCGCCTCAACCTTCCGAGTAGCCGGAATTACAGGCACGTGCTACCACGCCTGGCTAATTTTTTGATTTTATTGTAGAGATGAGGTCTCGCCTGCCCAGGCGGGTCTCGAACCCGCAGGCTCAGGCAATCCACTCAACTCAGCCTCCCAAAGGCGTGGGATTACAGGCTGAGCCACCAAGCCCGGCTGCAACTTCCATTTCTATGAAAGCTTCTTAGGTGCATGTTTTTAACCAGGCTGCAATCCCATTGCCAGAGGACCCAGCAGCCTCTACAGGGAATGTGAAAGGATACAGATGTGTCCAACAACCTTAGTCCCTTTTAATTTAAATATTTAGAAAAAAATTACATATGCATATCTAAAAATGATTATAAACAAAGAGGGGCGGCATGTAGGTAGGAAGAGGAAAAGGTCATATAACTCAGTATTTCAAAAAGAATGTTTTTAAGTCATTCATACCAGGACGTTCCGCAGGATCGATGAACCATATAGACAAAAATTCCAGGCCACATGTTTTCAAAAGGACCAATGTCAAAGTGGAATCTGAAATTTTAAAAGAGTTGATAATAAAAAGCACAATAAGTAAAGAAATCAGTTAACTTTTTGTCTATCGAGAAGCTAAAAAGTCACTGGGAGCTCCGCCATCCCTTTTCCTGCCTTCTCAGTCACACTTCTGTACTGAAAGGCTTCCAGGAAAAATTCCACATATTTCCCTTAGGAACTTAGTCCCATATTTAAATTTTTGATTAATTTTTATTAAATAATATGTTTTAAAGATGCTGTATGTATGTTTTATCAAAGCAATAAAAAATATAAAAGGGTATATTATGAGTACTATACACATATTATACAACTCATAGATAAGCGGGAACCTTATAAAAAGCACTTTTTAGAGTAGATTTGTTCTATCTTCTACATAAACTGAGACAAAAACTTCATTGATATAAACATCCAAAGTTATTACTTATTTTTAATTTGCTAATTTAGTTACTAACATCCAACTGGAATAAACAGAATGTTATAGTACAGACTATGTTTTCAACGGCAAGGCAAATATTAGCTCTGGGTCACTTCTGAAGACCTCCTATGTAGTTAAATAGGTTGGTTTGTACTTACAATGGACATACAAATTAACACAGATCCTTCCAGTAGTATCTGATATTAACCCTTTGCACTTGGAGACGTCTAATGGATCACCTACCAGCAATTCAGCCTCACTTTTTATGAAACAGTAAAAAATGAATCACTTCATATTAAATAGTATAGTATTGGAATCAATTATTTTACTGTAATTATATTTGGCTTATAATGGAATTTTAAACATTGAGAAACTCATTATGACAAAAAAATCAAAATTTTATATCTTATATTTTTCTAATGTGTGGCATAAGTGAAACAGTCACAACATGCATTGCAGATTCACTGATACATGTTGTCAATTGTAATTTGAAATCTTCTCCACCTGGTGTTTTCTATTCGAGCAGACAATGCAGTCTCGTTTTCTTCCTTCCACATTAATAACATGTAATTCACTGTGCAGTCTGTTGTTCAAAGATAACATGGAAGGGTGCATTCGTGATTCCTGAAAACCACCACTTCTCAGATGATTGATCAGAGGCTTGACAAATTTCAAATGGGACACAGGTTTTTCTATTTTTTCTTTCTTTTTCTTTTGTTTTGATGCTCAGTACAATATATAGGAGTTAATAATGCATATTTCTAGTCCCCTGAAGAATAATTTCCTTCACCATTTTAAAGATTTTCACAAAAAAACAATATGTAGATGCATATTGATTCGCACAATCCACACTGCTCATGTTTGCAATATTAATTTAGAATCATTTCAGGCTTTTTGTCTGATATAATATTTCTACCACATAATGTCCTTGTAGTAGATTCATTCCTGCATGATTCCAAGTGCTGAGAATTGTAACGATCCTTTTGTCCTTCCATGTAAGAAGCATAAGATTGTTTTTCCTATATACTACTGTTTTGGTTTTTTGTGTTTTGGTTTGTGTTGGCATTCCCTTTCGGTTGACTTGGATTGTACCAGTAAGACGGTGTTACACTTTTAGTAGCTCCTCTGCTAGCACAATCCAAGAGCAACATCTGTTAGTAAACGTGGTGTCCTGCTGCATTGGGAAGTTTTCCCAACAACTTTTTAAATAAATATAATGGAATTCTGATGCTTACTGGATGATCAGATCAAACAATGTTTTCAGATGTTATGCTGCCATAGTAGGAAAGTACTGAAAAAAGATATCTCTGAATCAGCAAGTGCATAAATGTGTATAACCCATTTGGTAAGCTTATTTGGATTGTATGTTATAAATGATATTCGCCCTTTACACTGAACAACAGATTCATCAAGATAAATTGCCTGATCTGGTATGAAATACTGTGAAAATTTTGGATCAACATACTTCAAATAATTATTGGCCTTTTAAATACAAGTTGTGGTCGTCCCATCACTGAATGCAGGTGTCTTCAAAGAAACATCCAGAAGATTTGCATAAGCCTTTCTCAACAAAATGTTTCTGAAGAGTATTTTACTACTGAAAGCAATTGACTAGTACTCTTGCAAATTTGGTACTTGAATTAGTTCCGTATTTAGGATAATGAAAAAAGCTATAAATTCCTATAGGGCAGCATCATACCACTTATGCCAAACTGATTTGTGTGATAGCTACTTTTTCCTTATTTTTTTCATCTGCATAACAATTTGTTTCTTTTATTGCACTATCCACTAATTCATGTATAAAATACAGAGTAAAATAGTCAGCTAGTTCTCTTATATTACTTGTTATTTGTGGAACTGTTGTTTGAGTATGTACAACAAAACTTATTCTCACTGGAGGATCATCTTTTTCTGTAACATATTCCCATTCTTCACTTGATGATATGTTGTCTTTGAAAATACTAACACTTTCATCGCTATCATTTTCTATTACATAAGCCCATTTTCTTCTTGGTGGGATGATATCACTATCACTACTATTGTTTTCATCCACATCAATGTTTATTCTTTCTAACTTATCTGTATACAAGTCTAAATCTAACTCATCTTCATGGTTGCTTATATTATAACTCTCACTTTAATTTTTTTATTTTGTCATTGTTCTGCAAACTAAATAAATGGTTTAAAATGTTTAATTTGTAAATTACAAAATGAAATTTTCAAAAGGAGATTACTTCTCCAATTTTACTTTTCTGACTTCGTGCAGATAGTTATATTCAACCTGTGTTACTTGGTTCTTCAATACAATCTGCCTTTAACTTTGAAAGTCTCTTTCTTTTAAGGCTACAGTAACCACTGTGAAAGCACTTCACATAGCCGGGCTTGGTGGCTCAGTCTGTAATCCCGCGCTTTGGGAGGCTGAGGTGAGTGAATTGCCTGAGCCCGCGGGTTCGAGACTCACCTGGGCAACTTGGCGAGACCTCATCTCTACAATAAATCAAAAAATTAGCCAGTGTGGTAGTACATGCCTGTAGTTCCGGCTACTTGGAAGGCTGAGGCGGAAAGATTGCCAGAGCCCAGCAGGTCGAGGCTGCAGTGGCCAGGAGCTGCCACTGCACTCCAGTCTGGGTGACAGAGTGAGACTCCAACTCAAAAAAAAAAAAAGAAAGAAAGCACTTCACACATTCTCTGTGTAATGGCAGTTGATATTTTTTATGTATATCTCAGTATATATTCCATCTCTTTATTTGCTTTTTCATACAATTTGATTGGAAAACTTCAAGGAAACATACATTTTGTAAAATTTGTTCTTGCAGGAAATCTGGACCCAAAATTTGTCACTACCAATAAACATGGAAGAAAAAATTGTGCTTGTATAAGTCTGTCCTGTATAATTACCAGGGGCATCTCAGTGGCTTGCTAGATTTATGATGTCCTCTCACAGGGGACATCCAGTTGCAAAGGGTTAATATAGGAATGAGGAATAAACTATGAAAGTTGAAAAAATTATTATTAAATTATTGAATTTAGTAAACTAAAAATTACTACATTCTTGAACTTAGTTGGGAAATTTAAATGTATATGGAAATGAGAACTTTAAGGTACCTTAATGCCATTTTGAATATTAACTATTACATAGTATAAAGTATGCAACAGACTAATGAGAAATGGAAACATTGAGGTCAACTCATTTCAAAGCTGAGTTCAGATTTATTTTTTAAGGTAATGAGAGCTGGCCTTTATTTCCAAATTCTATCATAAGATTTGCAATTGCTTTGGAAGGGAAAAATGGCAACACATAAAACTATGCATGTAATATATGGGTGCAATAATTTTGATTGTAATTCTATAAGCTGATTTTCTTTAAGTCTAATTTAATTAAAGACTGGTTCTTGAAGAAACTGACAAGGCAACATACTCACAATTCAATTTCTTTGCAGAGACGTACAGGGAGGGTGAAACGCATGAGGCCTTGCCACTCTTCTGCAGTACAAATGCTGTGGTAGGACAGCTTTTCCATAGTTACCCGGTAAATACACTCTGAGTGACGGATTCTATGATACATCTAGAAAGCAAATCCAAAAAATAAAAGCAAAAATTAAAAGAACGATTAAATAGTTTTGTCATTAAAGTTCATTTGATATGAAAGAATCAGAACTATAATTGAAATGAAGGCAGATTTATTACTATCCTTATTTATATGTACACTGAAAATATGCACACATGACCTTGAAGACACAAAACATAGATATATAAATATACAAGAAATATGTTTATATTTTAAATTATGGCTCTGCTTTAAAAGTTCCAGGTAGAAGGGAAGTAGGGAAGTGAGAGTGGAAAGATTGCCTATTGGGAATAATGTTCACTATTCAGGTGACAGGTACACTAGAAGCTCAAACCTTACCATTGTATAATATATCCAGGTAACAAACCAGTACCTGTACCTCCTGAATCTATAAAAATAAAGATAAAATAAAATTTCATCTCTGCTTTAAAAGGCTTACTAAATTCTGTAACAAATGTCTTTTGACCAGACATTAGTGATGTTACTTGGTATTTAGTATTTGCCTTATTTACAAAGTTCTGTGTTTCCACATTTTTAATAACAAAAATGCTAAATATAAAATATGTTCATTTTATAATCAGAAACTGAATGAGTATTAATAATTTTAAGGAATGTAAGACCTAAGGTGCTTCTAAATCTGTTAAAAAAATTTAATGATTACACTTTACCTGCATATCAAACTCAACTTCCTTGGAAGATTTCATTATCATTTCTTCCCCTTTGTCTCGACTTTCTTGTGTATTTTTTGTACTTTTAAAAAAATGGAATTTGGGGTTTTATTAGTGTTAAAGCAATGGATTCCAATGTGCAACACCCATCTGTGTTCATCAGTCATAGATTGTGCCCATAGCATAGGCATACAAGTTGAAAATTACTCTAATGGAAAATGGATAGGTACATTCCACCATCCTATTAAGTTGAGATTTTGTATGTTTGTATCTGTGTGCAAATATAGTTTTGCAAATAAATGTAAACTAATATGTGAGTTGAAATTAAAACATTTAGTGGAGCAAGTAGAATGGGCCAATATGGATGTTTGTGAATTATAAAGTAGGTAAGGTTAACCAGGAAGCCTCTACAGCAAATTCATAGTGTAAACATGTGTTATGATGATGAAATTGAGTAGCTTTCTTAACACTTTGCTTCTTTTTTTCGTAGAGGTCTCCTGTATCATATAGGCTGGAGTGCAGTGGTGCAATGGTGACTCGCTGCAGCCACCTTCAACCTCCAGGGCCCAGGTGATCCTCAGTCTCAGCCTCCTGAATAGCTGAGATTACAGGTATGTGCCACCATGCCTGGCTAATTTTTTATTCTTTTGTAGAGATGAGGTCTTACTATATTGCCTAAGATGGTCTTGAATTCCTGAGCTCAAGCAATCCTCCTGCCTCTGCCTCCCAAAGTGCTGGTATTATAGGCATGAGCCACCACATGGGGCCACATTTTGCATTTTTAAAATAACATCTAGTATAGGATAGATCACCTTCCACAGCTAAGACTATCCATTATAATCTGCATAATAATATGAATGAGACTAAATGATTCAAGAGTTAAGACACATTATATCATCTTTTGAAAATATTTGGCTTAGTCCTTGGTGATCTGAAGGTCCTCTAATCCAGAGAATTTCTAAGATGTTTGATTGTGAAGCCCTTTATCAGTACAAGAATTTTGGAGATGCAACTCCAATGAGTGTATGCTCTTTCAGTAATTAAACGTACATGCACTGTGTTAATGTACTGTTTATAAAATATAAACTAAAATAGAAATTAAAAACAGAAAAAAGTAAAACATACATATTTCAAAATATTTTATTTTACTTCCTGAACATGTCTTTTTGTTCTTACTAAAAATTATGTATTTTAAAATAAAAGCACTATAATTAAATATATGTCATTGATCACTAATTTTTCTGTGCTACTTTCTGAGACAATAATTTAAGATCTGATTCAATTTAATTTATTTCTGTACTTAGATGTTCAGTTATACTATTTGAGAATGATATTCCAAAAAGTATGCGGATTCAAATGGACTAAAGGTAATATTGGCTGTTCTTAAACACAGCATTCATATTTTTATTACCTAACCATTAATATGTATGGTTGAAATTCAGATAAATTTCCATTTTTGCTAATGTCAATTGGATAATCCTGCAAAAGAATCACCTGCATTTCTCTATATTAGCAAAACCAGTTCAAAATCAATGAAACTCAATGAAAGCTATTCAAAGAGAAGAATTTTATCATTTAAAACCTATTTCATGAAACAAATTTTTAAAAATCAATTTTAAAGACAGAGAGAAAAGAGAAATAAGGAACCAATAGAAAATAAATAGCAAGATGGTGCCTTAACACATAAACATAAAATATGAATGGTCTAAACATCAATGATTAAAAGGCAAAGATTGACTGGGCACAGTGGCTCAAGCCTGTAATCCCAGCAGTTTGGGAGGCTGAGGCGCAAGAATTGTCTGAGCCCGTGGGTTTGAGATCAGCCTGGGCAACACGGTGAGACCTTGTCTCTACAATTAAAAAAAAAAATTAGTCAGGTGTGGTAGCGCACACCTGTAGTTCTGCCTACTTGGAAGGCTGAGGCAGAAAGATCACCAGAGCCCAGCAGGTCGATGCTGGGGTGGCCGTGATTGTGCCACTACACTCCAGTCTGGGTGATGAAGTGAGACTTCAACTCAAATAAATAAATAAATAAATAAACAGTAAAAGACAAAGAATGTCAGACTAAATTAAAACCATGTGCTGCTTACAAGAATCCTACTTTAAATATAAAGCCACCAATAGAGTAAAAGTAAAATGATAGAAAAGATATACCATTTAATACCAGTCAAAAGAAAGTTAGAATGGATTTACTAATACTATCAGACAAGACAGATTTCAAAGACTATTACCCGGAATAAAGAAGGTCATTTTTTTTTCAATGACAAATGGGTTAGGTCATCAGGAGGACACCATATGCACCTCGTTAGACAGTTTTGGAGCACATGAAGCAAACAATGGGAAAACCGTAAGTAAAGTAGACCAGCACATCCACAGCTAAGAGATTTCAATACCACATTCAGAACTGAGCTACTCGTGTTAACCCAATCAAATCCCAGTAGGCTTTTCTATAAGACATGAAAATCTGATTCTAAAATTCACATGGAAACTCAAGTGCCTAGCATAGCCAAAACAACTCTGAAAACAAAGATTGAAGGTGGGAAATTGCACTACTTAATTCCAATACTTATTAGAAAGCTACAATGTGGCATTGGCATCAAGGCTTACAAACAGATCAGTAGAACAGAACGGAAGATAAGCAGACCCATGCAGCCACAGTCGTGTTCAACAAGGGTTCAAAGCTAGACCATAGAGAGAGGGTCATCTATTCAACAAATGGTGCTGGAACAACTGGCTATCCACATGCAAAAAAAAAAAAAAAATCAGCTTTGGTCCTTACCTTGCATCACTGACTCAAAATGGATATAGACCTAAATGTAGAACCGAAAACTATAAAACTTCTAGAAAAAATTTAGAGGAGAAAGTCTTTGTGACCTTAGGTTAGCCAAATATTTCTTCAACACAATGCTAACAGCTTGATAATAAAAGGAAAACTTGATCAACTGGGCTTCAGAATTAAAAACTGTTGCTCTTAGAAAGAAATTATTGATAAAATGAAAAGACAAACACTGGGAGAAAATATTTACAAATAACCTGTCTGATAAATGACATGCATCTAGAATATATTAAAAATTACCAAAACTCAATAAGAAAACAAATAACCACAAACAAAAATAATGCACAAAAGAACTGAGAGGACATTTCACTAAAGATGATGTATAGATGACAAGTGTAGAAGAACTAGAACACATATAATAATTTTGGGAAAGAGTACAACCACTATGGAAAGGAGTTTGGCAGTCTCTAAATGGTTACACACCCTTCCATGTGACCCACCAATGCACATGTATCTATCTGAGGGAGGTGAAAGTCTATACCCACACAAAGGATTGTGCACAGAACTGTTCCTTGCCACTTTATTATAACAGCCAAAGACTGAAAGTAACTCAAATGTCTATCAACAGGTGAGTAATTTATGGTATGTCTATACAATGGAATACTATTCAGTAAAAAAAAGGAATAAACTATTTATATATACAACACTATCAATGAATCACAAAATAATTATGCTAAGTTTAAAAAGCCAGATAAAAAATATAGAGTGTATAATTCTGTTGGGAGCCAGCCACAGAGGCCCACTGAGCGTTAGGGATCAGGGAGGGCCATGGACCCCGACACCACTAGGATGTGTTCAGGAGCTGTTGACCCCATTTTCCTCCTCCTTTTACCATGTAGCACAAGTAACCTAAAGGAACTCTGCTGATCTAAGCTGAAGGGTCTATGACTGTGACAGGCATGGCTCACTCTAGAAACTCATTGTTCCTGTTTCCCATAAACTGCGGTTTCGGCTTAGGTATTAGATATAATTCAAATTCAGGTCACATTTGGGAGCCTTTTATACGGTACAAGCTTCTTTATAAGATTTAAAAGTATATTTGTAGAATTAGTATGTACTTACGGAGAGCTGTTTTCAGCTTTAGATGATATAGATGATTATCTAGAGTTACCAGAAATGGCCCAGCACAAACCTTGGGCTGGGCCACATTCCTGAGGGCCCGGTGCGTACTTTGGACTGGGCTGCATTCTTTTAGGCTGGCTTTAGCTACAGTTAGTGTAGGGTTTTTCTACCTATTCTAGAAATTGAATTTATTTTATTCATAGAAAGTTTTGTAGAATAGGTCATGCTAACGTCAGGGAATCATGTTAGTTCAAGCATGACCAATCATGATATTTTGAGGTTTAATAAGAATACAGTTAACTTTAGAAATTTCATTGTCTCCATTTTCCACTATTGTGGTTTTGGCCTCAGTTCATTTACAGTTTATATTTGGGTTTTATTTTTAGAAGCTTTGCTGCTGATGATCAGCTTTATATATTAGGATTAGGAATTAGAAACTTTCATAAAAATTAGGATAGATATATAGGACTTTAGAATAGCCATTTTGTTAAGAGATTGTAATCTATTGTTCCAAAAAGTGGCCCACCGTGAACTTTGGACTGGGCCACATCCTGTAGAGCCCAACAAGATCTTTGGACTGGGCCACATTCTTTAGGAGTTTGCTTAAGCTTCTGTAGCATTGTGTAAGTAGTACTAGCATAGAATAGAAAGGTAATAAAATTTAAGTTAGTCATCATGGGTGTTGTGTGCGCATGAGCTGTAGAAGTTATTGATTATCAGAGCATCATGATGCTAGTAGGGATTGTTACATTGCTTTTGAGGAACATTAACTAGCAAAGAGAGCAATAAGACAATTTTGGGGTTTGTCCTTTCTCGTACCTGAGAAAACATCTGGTGGGTGGGGGACGCCCCTCCTGTACCTGGCTTTGTGTTCACGTGAAAGACTTGTGAGACTGTGTAAAATTTGGAGATAAATACCCACTGTAACTTCCAATAAAACGACTTCTGCTCAATTCACTCAACAGTTGTCCACTTTCTTTCTCTTTCTTCCTCTTTATATCTATCCTTCCATCTTTCTTTCTTTTAATATCTATCCCTACTACAGAATCGGCTTCTGCGCTAGACAGAGTCCAGTCTCTTTCTTTCTCCCCCATTCTCTTTCTTTCCTTTATTTCTCCAGAATAATCGCCGACGTTGCCACACCTTCCAAGGGACCTCCTAAATCTCTCTGCAGGGGCTGGCCCCCTGCATAACTCCATTTATACAACATAGTTCTAGAAAATGAAAAGTAATTTATAGTGACAGGAAGTAGATCAGTGGTCACCTAAAGATGGAGAAGGTCAGGAGGGAGGGATTATTAAGGGGCCCATAGATATTCCTAGAGGTCATGGCTATATTCATTATCTTTATTGTGGTGATGGTTTCATGAGTGTGCATGTTTATCAAGCAGAAAACTTTAAACACTTGTACATTGTTGTGTATCAATAAATGTCAGAAAACTATTTTAAAAGTTTCTACTCTGTCTTTTTACAGGTACACATGTGATAATTTGTATACATGACACATAAATTTCAGCAAATATCACATGATGAAAATACTTGCAAACATCTGTTAGTCAAAATGTCTTCTTCATGGCATAAATTTCTCATAGCATAAATGAGAAAAGCAATTATTTTCTCATTCAGAATTAATGTCACTGGTAACTTGAGGGTTTAAATAAATATTATTTCTTTGAATATATATTCTAAATAACAAAATACTTAATTTCATTTGTCATCAGAAATGGTCATCGAATTTGGAATGTTTTGTGTGTGTATGTGAGAAAGAAGCATGTGTACATCATCTACTAATTCAACACTGTTCCAAGCACTTTGCCACAAACAGCAAATTCATGGGAAGCACAAATAAAAATGCCTGTCCATTTCAAAGCTATCTTCATAACTGTGAATTGTTTTGGCCAGTTGGTGAGATAATCACCTTCCTAATACCACAGAGAAACAGCTTAGATAACGTTTAGAAGTGCAAGTGAACACTGCTCTCACCTTCTCTAACAGAGACTCTATGACCTGGACAAGACATAGCCCTCTGATGCATGAACTTCCTGAAAGATCCACCCACATATCAGCAGCCAAGAGAAAGTACTTTCCTTAATATCATGTACTTAAAAATATATCAAGAATGAAGTGTTCACATTTCTCTCCTTTTGAAACAATTCTGTAGATTCTCATAAAAGGTGAACAATCTACAGGATTTACCCAGTACTTTCTGTCATGTGGTGTTCCCTGCAGGTCAGCATAATTCTATGGCAAAGCTGCAAGTGAGAGTACCTACACTAAGTGGTAAGATACTGCTGTTGCTATAATCGTTAATATCACTGAGCACTTGCACAGACAGTATGCCAAGGGTTTTGCGTGCATCATTTCATGCAAATCTCACAAACCTCCTATAAAGCAACTATTCCTTTTACTGCCATTTTATCTGCATTTAGAATGAATTTTATTTCTATTTATTAATTATAAACGTATAATATAAATATGCTGTAAATTTATAAAATTTTAAATTTGTACCTATTTATTTGTATTTTTTTGTATTTAGTGGAGGCAAGTAATACTAATTTAAAATAAAGTTAGTTATTTAAACTTTACAGCAAAAAATTGTTTTAGCATATTTTATACTTACTTTCCACTGCTAAATTATCTTTAATATAAATATTAGAAACTAATATAATCTGAAATTACTATAAATGATTTCACCATATTCGGCCTACTATAAATTATTAATGAAGGTAGAAAACTATGTTGTCTTTTTTAAATCTTTTGAATAGATTATTTGCCTATAATAACTGGGTAATTAATCTTGGACTCACTGTCCAACCAGAAGAGACTTTGTGTGGAAACAACTACTATTGGCCTAACACTACCGCAATTAATTTTGATGGCATATCAGTCACAGGCACGAGGATGTAGAAAAGGCCTAGGTGCTCAGAAGACAGAATGGAAACATGAGTGTCATAGGATGTTTCTACCATATATTAAAACACATCCATTCATATTTCATTAAATGGCATCCTTACTTCTTCCATACAAACATATTAATGACTGTTTGGAATGTTTTTCCTCAGGCCCATTTACACAATAATCCTCATTATGTTAGAAATGGCAGAGTTTAGAAGACATCCTAATTTCTTCAAAATATTCACAGTAGGCCTAGAGTCTCATTAGTGTCAAGCAACTCTCAAGAACCTAGAATCTGGAATCCTTTCCCTGGGTTTAATCTCTTCTCTACTACTTACTAACTGTATACATTCAGACAAATCACCTAATTCTCTGTTCCTCACAGCCCCCATCTGTAGAGTGAGGATGCCATAGTACTTAAGCATGGAGGATGGGAGGGATCCATGGGATAGTTCAGACAAGGGCTGAGAACAAACACTGGCCAGTCACTGGGAAGCTCTCAGTGTTACTAGCTTCTATGACTTATCTTAGACGGGCATCAGCACTGTGTCGCCACTCAATCTGGTGCTTTTGTTTTGTTTTCAGGAAGACAGTCTACTTTTCTTTTGTGGCTATGGTGCACTGTACTGTCTTGCAAAAGTCAATTATGCACATTTCTTCCCAATTCTGCATTCAGCATGTCACATGGGTAGCTTGAAATTGTCCCTATTTGGAATATATACAGCATAGAAATTGGGAAACACAAATCAGGACTCTTCTTTATTTAGAGAGCTGGCTGCTAAACATGTATCAGCACCACACCTGGAAGAAGCTGTCATGATACAAGTCATTTAACTTTGGGAATGTTTAAAATATAATGATCGTTGCCCTACTATTCAATATTATAAATTGTACACTCTATTCTCCTATTTAAATTTCCATTTACACTTGACAAAATATTTAAAATACATGTATTCAGTATTATGCTTATAAATAGCATGAAATAATATTAATAATCAAATTAAATTGGTTCTCTAAGTAAATCATAAAATCATACCACACAGGTATGGGAAGTACTGAGTCAGAAACCTTGTAACCACCATTCTACTCTTTACTGCCATGAGGTCCACTTTTTGATTCTCACACAACAGTGAGAACATGTAATACTTGTCTTTTCATTCCTGGCTTATTTCATTTAACGTAATGACCTCCAATCCCACATTACCATAAGCTACAGAATTTCATTCTTTTTTATGGCTGAATAATGTTCCATTGTGTGTATATATTGGTTAAGGGGTACAAAATACAGTTAAATAGAAGTAATAAGTTCTAGTATTCAATAGTATAGCAGGGATATTATAGTTAACAATAACTTATTGTGTATTTCAAAAGAACTAGAAGAGATTTGCAATGTTCCTAATACAAAGAAAAAGATAACTGTTTGAGGTGATGAATATCTTAATACCCCTGATATTATCATTACAAATTGTTACAAGTATCAAAATACCATGCAAACTCCAAAAATGTGTGGTTGTTTTATATCAATAAACCTTGCGTTATTTACTTAGTAGCATAGAATAGTGCTGCAGCAGACCAAGAAATAGCAGAGCCGGCAGAGGGCGTGGCATGCGGCTCTAGGATTTAAAGGGAAGGTCCATGGAGGCCAGGCCTTGGTTGTGACTGTGTGAGGACAGGAGCTGACCTGACAGCTCTATAGGGAATGAAAGGAGTCTCAACTCTACTTGGAGCCTGATAGTAGAAAACTGCCTTTGCCACTGAGAACATGAAAACCAAGCGTTGTAGTTTCTAAATTTATACTACTGACATATTGCAGGAATTTCAAGCTAAAAAAAATTAACAGAAACAAAAAAGTGAACCCAGAATAATGAACCCCTGGGGTACATGAAAAGATAATGACACAAACATGAACACATGGGTGTCCCACACAGGAAATAATCTGAGACGAATTTGAGTAAGTAAATAAGTAAATGAGTCGTTAAAAAAAAGTTCAAAAAAAAAAATCCGTCAACTAGTACTCCCTAAGAACTGAGTTGATGAGAAACATTTATTGAGAGGGTAAAAAAATATATATTGGTGTTAACACAGAGTATTTGACATATGACTTCCTACACATGCACAGTTGTTCTAGTTTAGGAAAACCACAGCACCAAAATACAAGCTAATGATTTTCCCCTTTCTTTTTTCAGTAGAGTTTTATCTTTGACCTAAGCCTAGGTAGAAGGAATACAGATTCTTTCTTAAAGACAGGCCCAAGCAAACTATTGCTTACAGCCCCAGAGGGAACTCCTTCATGTGGAGATCTGCAGACGTGACGATAGTCTCCTCCACTTTTGTGCTTGATTTGAAACTAACTGGAAAAAAATAATTTGTGTGTACATGTTATGTTCCTACTAAAAAAGAAATAGTTGATTCAGAAGAAAGCAAAGCATAAGAAAAACAACTCTCCAGCTGGGTGCCCCAGATCCACTTCTTTGCATGGAACATATAGATGTCCTAAAGTGAGAATCACTGCTTTCTCTTCCTCTGTAAACTTAGAGGTTTTATCTTGAGATAGATAACAAAGATCCCTCTGGTAAGCTCTTTCTTGCATTTTTCAGTAAATCAGGAAAATCCCAATTTTCATGAAAAGCAATATAGCCTGTGGAAACATCAAACCAGCTATATATGTAACAATAAATTGAGATTTTATGAAATTAGCTGTACTAATAATTCATAAAATATAAATACCATAACTAAATCAAGCAAAAAACAACGGATGTGACAATGAATATCTACTATGGACTAGGCACTGTACTAAGAAGTTATTTATATCATCTCATTTAATCCTGATAACAATCCTATGGGACAGGTATTCTTCCCATTCATTTGTTGCTGAACTGGGGTACAAGAACACAAGCTAGCTTGCCCAAGATCAGAATTATGGAAGGTGATGGAGCAGATTTTAAAATGTATATCTACCTAGTTTTAAGTTTTGAACAGTACTCAGCATGCATTGAGAACTTTAAAAGTTGTTAGAGAATAATTTGCAAGGATTGGAGGCATAATATAACCTCCTGGGCTCATGTGATCCTCTTGCCTCAGCCTACCAAGTAGCTGGGACTACAGGTGCACACCAGCATGCCTGGCTAACTTTTTTATATTTTGTGGAAGCGAGTCCTCTCTATGCTTCCAGGACTGGTCTCGAGCTCCTGGACTCAAGCAATCTTCCCGTCTCAGCCTCCCAAAGTGCTGGGATGACACGTATGAGCCATTGCACACAGCCTATTGAACTTATTTTTCATGTAACACAAAAGATGCAGACCAAGAATTGTTACACATTATTATCTAAGAATATTCCAATTAAAGATGCTTTGGGGAAAAGGGATATGTGTGTGTGTGTGATTGCGTGCGCATGTATGTGTGTTTGTGTATGTGTGTGTATCATGTTACTACTAACAGAGACAACTGAATTTTAGGATACAACTTTATGACTCAATCCACTACAAATAAGATGTATTTTTTATATTTCTCAGGAAACTTTTGTTGGGAATATATTATATTCAATTCAACTGACAGTTAATCATCTATAATTACAAATTTAATTTAAATACTTCTTCAAGTATCTCAGGAGTGTTAAACTTTCTATAATCTATTCCCAAATCTTTTACTAATCCAATCTTTGCTCTATTATCTATGATACCTTATCCATGAATGGTTTTTCTGAACTTTTCCCCCGTTTCTGACAAAATTAACCACATTCTCTGTGATGATTAATTTCAAGAGTCAACTTTACTGGGTTGACTCTGGGATACCCAGATAGTTGCCAAAGGATTATTCCTGGGTATGTCTCTGAGGGTGGCTCTCAAAGAGATTAGTATTTGAATCAGTGGACTGAGTAAGGAAGATCTGTTCTCATCCAATGTATGAGGATGAGGACCCAGAAAGAACAAAAAGGCAAAGGAAAAGCAAAACTTCTTTCTTTCTTCTAAAACTCAGACACCCTTTTCCTGCCCTTGGACATCAGACCTCCAGGTTCTCTCGTCTTTGGACTCTGAGACTTGCACCAGCTGTGCCTACGTTCTCAAAGCTTCAGCCAACTGAGAGTTACACCATCAGCTTCCCTGGCTTTGAGGTCTTCAGTCTCAGACTGAGCCATGCTGCTGGCTTCCCTGATTCTCCAGCTTGTAGATGGCCTAATGTGGGATGCTCAGCTTCCACAATAAAGTGAACCAATATCCCTAGTAAATCCTCATCCATCCGTCTGTCTGTCTGTCTACCATCTATCTACCTACCTACCTAACTACCGTCTATCGCCTATTGGTTCTATCTTTCTGAAGAACCCTAATACAGCCTACTAAGTATCATCTAACCTACATTATATACAAAAACTTAAAATTTGTCTTCCCTATAAGCAATCTTAAGAAATGACAATGCCAACCAAAAAGCAGTATACTTACTTAGGAAGCACTAGGTCAGTCTGCATGCATTCAAACCCTGGCTCTATCATACACTTGCTATATGTAGACTTGGGAAAATTATTTAACTCCATGTGTCCATTTTATTAAGGATAAAGTGGATATAATAATACTCTCACTCATAGGATTGTTGTGAGATTAACTAAAAGGGATTTTGTATGTAAAGTGTCCACAACAATGCCTGTCACGTAGTAAAATGTCATATTAAATAAGAGCTGTTCTTACTATAGTCACCTTTATATCCACCAACTGGTATAAAAAATATACTCAATACTTGATTGCTGAGTTCAAAAATGAACAAAGATTAAACCATCTATTTATTATACTGTTCTTAGTCAACTGGCTTCATTTCAATAGTGATTTTCTCCAAACTCCTTTAATGTTAAATATTTTTTCTATCCAAAATTTATAAAGCTAAGACTCCTTTTTGTAGACAAAAGATGTAACTGACAGTACTATCCTGTTAGTTTCCTTGCAGCATGTTTTTAAATGGTTATCTCTCTGTTGATACTACTTCCAACTATCTGTTAGCTCAGTGAAATGGAGATGCTGCCAATCAGAGACATGCCCTTTTCTTTCATTAAGAGGAATATAATCGCCAGGCTCGGTGGCTCAGCCTGTAATCCCAGCACTTTGGGAGGCCGAGGTGAGTGGGTTGCCTGAGCCCACGGGTTCAAGACCCGCCTGGGCAACATGGCGAGACCTCATCTCTACAATGAAAAAAAAAAATCAGCCGGGCGTGGTAGCGCATGCCTGTAATTCCAGCTACTCAGAAGGCTGAGGTGGAAGGATTGCCGGAGCCCAGCAGGTCGAGGCTGCGGTGGCTGGGAGCAGCCACTGCACTCCTGTCTGGGTGACAGAGTAAGACTCCAACTCGAAAAAAAAAAAGAGGAATATAATCAAATATATCTAAAGTTGAAATGCAGAAAAATAAAGACATAAGGAGTGTTTACATGGCCCATGTGCTCTGCCTCTTAGATAGTTCTCTTAATCAATCAAAACCACAATAAAATATGTCATTACATTCTCATATTCAGTATTGGAAGCAATTTTCATGTAGAAAACATGCTACTGTTAGGAATATAATAATTTTCTCAAGAGCAGAAATATTTTGAATTTCCCAGGATCCACACATTTATATGACTTAATAATAGTCAACAACCAAAAGGCACTTCATACTGCACATTTTTTTTTTATATACATGATCTTAATAAATACTAATGTATGTTTTCTAGAAGGAAACAGAACATTCCAGGAAAGGCAGGAACCCAGAGGTTTGATTAAGTGCTTGGGACAGTGCGTATTACAAGGTGCTTTTCCTGATCTTCATTTGATGCTTGGGAACAAAATGCTCAAGACAGCAAAGCAAACTTGCTCTTTAAAAAGCATGTCAGTGCCAGTGCGGTGAACAGCAACCATTCAGGTCTCATACTTCAGCCATTTATGATACCAGCCTCTCAAGTGAGGAAGGCTCCAAGGAGCTACTGTAAAGAAACCAGTTGCTACCTTCATGAAATTAGCCTAAATTGGGAGCCATTTTTTTGTTTACTGTTTTTTGGTTAATTTTTTTTAGATGAACATTTGCTTCAACAAGGCAAATACATATATATATATATATATATATATATATATATATAAATTTAAGAAGATATACAACCCAGTCTTCTTTTTGAACTGGAACAAAGTTTTGAAAGAAACCCGACCACATGTCTCCATCAGACCAGAAGGCCAGGAGGGGGCAGTGAAGAACAGGAGTCACCCTGAGGCTGCAGACTCAGATGTCGCTTGTTCTTTCTGAGTTGGAAAAACCTTCACAAATATCATTTGTATAAGCTTCAGTGAGGAAAAAACTATATTGCAGTAAAAAAATGGAACTTATATTTCTCATATACACCTTAAAGGCAACCAGTCCTGACCTTATTGAACCAGGCGACGGACACTACCTTCCCAGCTGCTGGTGTAAACAGTACCTGTCACTACTGGAGAACTGCAATCATGTGGTGAGGTCCAGAGGGTTTAGAAGAGTTTACAGTCACTTCCAATACAAACCAATGCCAGTAATTATACTAAAATTTTACATAAGTAATTCACATAATGAATGTAAAAATAAAATGTCTGTTAATTTATTCACTTCTCAGAAGAGTTATTTTTTTTCTGTTTTGGTTTTAATTATGATTGAATCCAGGTTTTATGATACAAAAATTAGTAGACTGGAAAAACATTTGAACCCACTGTTCTTGTTCCTCAAATAACTCAGTTATATTTAATCTGACATTCATGTATTCTTGGAGGGACACAAATATATTTCAAGGAAGATCAAGGACAAATGAATGGATTTTGAGATGATCAATTTCCATATTCTTAACCTGAACACATACTCTTACCTAAAAATGACTTGTTCCTATGTCACATTTCAAAATAGCCCTGTTCTCAAATTGCTGTACCATAAATACCTCTTCAAGCAAAGGGACAATATAAAACACTGGTGTTAATAAGCTTTCATAAAATACTGAAGGTGAACCTACATCAGTATTCAACTAATAGATCATTAAAAATAACTTTTGATGACAGAACTACCAGTACTTTTGGCATCTTAGCTCAGGTGGAATACAGAGAAGTTGCAATAATAAAACTTTTTCTGCTCCCATAAAAAAAGTTCTGAAGATGGAAATGAGATGGCTAGAAGGCATTCTGTAGTATTAGACTGAAGGCATCAATAGACACCGGTGAGAAAGAGAGAGAGCGAGAGAGAGCAAGAGCGAGAGAGCAAGAGAGAGAGAGAGAGAGAGAGAGAGAGAGAGAGAGAGAATGAGAGAGAGAAGGAGGGAGGGAGAAAAGAGAAGAGAGAGTCAGAGAGAGAGACAGATAGAGAGACAGAGAGGGAGAAAGCATATATATAGAAGTTTATGTATAAACTGTCTTCTGAAGAAATCAGTGGAAAAAAAGTTTTCAGTGGAGAAACCTGCAAACACCATCTTCAAAATGAAGAAAGTTAACATCACCAGTGATGAAAATCACATGTGCCTGCTAACAGGCTGCACCGAGGACAGATCATTCTGTGAACTCATGTTGAAATTATAACCGTATAATTTCGTATAATGCATGGGTCCTCATCTAATATGACTAGTGTCTTTCTAAAAAAAAAAAGATTAGGGCAAAGACATGCACGCACACACAGGAAAAACCATATGAGGTCACAGCAAGAAGGTGGCGTTCTGTAAGCCAAAGAGAGAGGTCTCAGGAGAAAGCAACCTGCAGATATCTTGGTCCTGGACTTCCAGCCTCCAGAACTGTGAGAAAATAACTTTCTATTGTTTACTCCACCAGTCTGTGGTGTTCATTACAACAGCCCTAGCAAACTGATACATGAGTGTGGAAAGAGCTGAAAAACAGAGGTGCCACAGCAAGTCAAGTGCAGCCTTGATGTCTTGATTTATAAATTATGCAGAGGAAAAATAAGATAATGTACTTGTTTTTGGAAAATATAAATGAAACCATTTGGTTATGAGACATTATGTCTGAAGCATACACTCATATAGATCAGAGCAAAATAACATCTATGTTAGAAAGAGAGAAAGCATATCAAAGCAAAAATGGTAAATATATGAACATCTGGGAAATATGGATAAATCTATAAGGAAATTTTTGCATTATTTTTGCAACTTTGCTTTTTGTCTGAAACTATTTCAAAATAGAAAGTGTAACAAACTATACTAAAATTTTAAACCTCGTTTTATTTTAGTTTAATTAAGCCTGGTTTAATTCTAACAGTAAGTAAAATTCATGAACAAGTATATTAGCAATTATTATTTTAAGCCACAGCCACTGCAATAAAAAATAATTTTCAATAACATTTTTGCTTTTTGTTTTTGATATTTATCAAAATTTTATAATAGTTATGTTGTCTTGATCACATATCTGCTGATAACATATAATACCATCACATCCAGGATTAATTTTTAATACTTACTAGATATTTATTTTAGAATATTACTTTAAGGTAAATAGTAAAATAGTTTAAAGCATAAAACATATATTAGAATAAAATTTTGTTAGATAACATAAATACATGTTCTGAGCGGGAAAAAAACAGTAAATTTTCCCATCCTAAGATTTGTTATTGTACTTTTTAATAGACTATAGTAGGTATCACGTTGGTACAGTACTTGGATTCCACTGGATCCATTTGAAGATGATGAAAGTCAATATTCAGAATACACTAGAAACTTCATTCTTGGTGATTTTTAGACTAAATAAGATGATAAATAAGTTATCAATATCTTAATTTATGAGAGATGTACGATACTGAAAATAATGGAAGCAAAAATGTTTGACAGCTGTGCTGTTCACTTCTGATTGGCTAAGTAAGAATCTCTGTCCCAGCAGAGGCTCTGTGGATGTGTGAGGAGAGAGGACGGCACCCTCACTAAACCGCACTAATTGCATTACAAATGGTTACCCTTAGCCACCAGAATATAATTTGCTGTCATTTTTATTCCTATTATCTCTCAGCTGTTGCTTTCAGTCATATGGTTGTTCCTCTGGAATTCAGTCCTAACTCTCAAAAAGCAATTCCTCTAAACAAGTAGGTGGTAACTGCCACTTATGCTGGTTTAGCTTTACACAAATGTTATTGTACAAAAATTTCCCTTAACTTCAGAATTCTAGTATGTCATTAAAGAATTACTCGAGTTTACAGAATAATCAGTGTTGAACTCATTTAAAATATAACAATGTAAAAGAAAATAAATAAATTCTACTATTTAAAAGCGAGACTTCAGAATAAAAATTGACCCTCATTTTTTTCCTCCATGAACAGGGCAAGACTGCCATGAAGTTAAATGAGCTAACACCCATAATGTGATAATGGGTCTGACATGTACCACATGCAGCCTCACTTCTCTTGACAGATAGAACTTTCCTGGTTAGTGTGAAAACATGAGCTATTACTATCCTTTTGTGTAAGAATTGCAAATGCACAAACAGTAAGGGTTTAGATAATAATTTTCTTATTCATTTCAGCAGATATAAAATATAAGCCTGATACTTGAATATTCTATATTTATGTTAACTTCATTTTTCTTTTTAGCAAATTCACACCTTGAAATAAATGCAAAATATTAGGAGAGTGATTGTCTTTTCCTTCTAAGGCATGTTACATTATTTTCTAAACTATGTTCAACCAGGAATCACTGTTTTTAAAGGAAATATAAATGGAAAAAACCCTTAAGCTATTATATTTTAAAGGTGTTAAATTAATAATGAGTAGTAAAAAAAGAGTATTTAAAACACAGCACTTACATTAGCACAGTGTAAAGCTAAAGCACAGAAGACGGCAAACATTTTGAAGTTGTTTTCATCTGTTTTAGAGAAGGCACTGCCGCTTATTTTGTTCACCATCTGCACCACGCCTATCACACTCCCCCGGCTCACGATGGGCATGCACAGGATATTCCGGGTGGTGTAGCCTGTGTACAAGTCTACTTCTCTGTGGGAGTATGAGAGAACCAAATGATAACCAAAAAGAGAAAACAGACAGAGGAAAATAGATATCACATTCAACCAGGAGTCTTACCACGGGTTTGCAATGTACTCGCTTCTATTACATATAATGGTAATGGCACTATTAGCTTCTAAATTCAGGGATGGTAACATTCCAAAATGTTTTAGTAAAACCTTTTCAAAAAATATTCTAACCAGGTGTTCTGTTTACAAGAGAGCCCCTAGGACCATCTCTAGGAGACTGTGGCTCATCATTGGGTTTTAGGCATCAGGTATTACCAAGTATCAGGCAATGTGGATTCAGAGGAGAAACACAATAAATTTGGTAAAATGACATAGTCCTTTGAAGTTGGTCATAATTATGAGAGATATAACTTACTAACTAATTTATGTGGGAGTTACCACCTAACAGATGTGGAGCAGGGCAGCAAACTATACCCCATGGGCCAAGCCAGTCCTCTCCTGGTCTGTATATAAAGTTTTAGTGAAACACAGCCAGCCATGCCATGCATTTAGAGACTGGGTCTTCTGCCGGGCTTGGTGGCTCAGCCTGTAATCCTGCGCCTTTGGGAGGCTGAGGTGAGTGGATTGCCTGAGCCTGCAGGTTCGAGACCTGCCTGGGCAACTTGGAGAGCCCACATCGCTACAATAAATCAAAAAATCAGCCGGGCATTGTAGCGCACGCCTGTAATTCCAGCTACTCGGAAGGCTGAGGCAGAAGGATCGCTGGAGCCCAGCAGGTCGAGGCTGTGGTGGCCAGGAGCGCCCACGGCACTCCAGTCTGGGCGACAGAGTGAGACTCCAACTCAAAAAAAAAAAAAAGAGAGACTGGGTCTGCTATCAGCCTACAAGGCAGAGCTTAGGACTTGTGATGAGGACTTCATGGCCCATAAAGCCAAAAATACTTACCATTTGGTCCTTAATAGAAAAGGCTTGTGGACTCCTAATTTGAGGAAATATTTTTTGAAATTAGGACTAAGTTCCATAGAAACAGCGACAAACTAATGGCAGTTAGTTTATGGTAGTCCTCAGGGCCTGGTTTCTCTCAGTTAGCAAATGTTTTGGAGACTCATCCACATTGTTGCATGTATCAGTTGTTACATCCTTTTTATTCCTGAATAGTATTCTCTACTGAATGAATGACTCATATGTTATTATTCATTTACCAGTTAATGGACAATATTATTTGTTAATAGCTCTTTGTTGGCAATTATGATACTGCTTTGCAGATTTGCATACAAGTCTTGTGTGGTCATATGTTTTAATTTTTCTTGAAGTAATATCTAGAAGTAGAGACAGCTGATGACCCTTACAGTAAATGTGTGGTGAACTTTCAAAGACCGTTTTCCTAAGTGGTCGTACTGCTTGCTACACACACCCACCAGTCAATATGAGGCTGCCAGTTTCTCGATAGCTATGCCAATCCTTGCTAACGCCAGTCTTTTAAAGTTGCAGCCAATCAAGTTGGTGTGTAGTGAGATCTCACTGTCAATTAAACTTACATGCCCCTCATTTCAAACATCGTTTCATGTGTTTAATAGTCACCTTCTTTTGTGAGGTGTCCGTTAAAAGTCTTTTGCCCTTTTTATTAGATTGAGTTATCTTCTTAGTATTATATTGGAAGAGTTTTTAAAATACATTTTAGATACAAGTATTTTGTCAAATATATGTTTTACAAATATTTTTTCCCAATCCGCTGCTTACCTTCTCATTTTGTTAATAGTCTGACCTATAAGTCTTATATAAAATTTTTAATATTTAAATATATAAGCACTGAAATGACAAGTTTGATCTTTTAAAAAAATAAGATTTTCAGTATACCCTTTTAAAATAAAATATACTACTAGAATACAGCTATGTTTACATATGAGTTGTATGTATTTGACATTAATCAATCAAATACATGAAAATTTCTTATTGCTTATTTTTTTGTCTCAACATAAAACAAATGTTTAAATTAACTAAACATTGTTGTCAAAATACTTAAAATATCACTCCCTAACAATCATGACATCAGCCTTGAGACTTCCAATTTGTAAAGATTTATTAAAACTTAGATTATACAATTTTGTTTCTATTTCTTCAAAGAAAGTCAAACCAAAAAAATCTTAAGTGCCATCCTAATATTCAAATTTAATAATATTCAATAAAACCTGCAACTTATTGAATTCCTACTTTGTGTCAGGTAAAGTTTTCAGAACTTTTTTATGATTACCATCTGTAATCTTAAAAAAAACACACAAAACTATAAAATAGGCATCATTATACCCATTTTAAGGGTGAAGAAACTAAGGCTCAGAGATATAAGTGACTTATTTTAGGTCACTAGAGAGAGCTAATAAATGATAAAACCATGATTCGAAACTAGATTTGTCAATCTCAAAAGTATGTAATTGTAGTACTATGTGTTGCAGCCTCTGAGCATATGATTTGATAGAGAAAATATGCTCGTGACAAAATCACACTATAATGAAAAAAACACAACAGTTCTGTAAATTAAAACTCCTGCCTATTGGTGTTTTTATAACATTTTAAACTATAGCTGAATATCATTATATATCAATGACTTAGAATCAATCATTTTATAAGTACCTGAAAATATGAACTGTTGATAATAGGGCTGGTTCTAAGCAGAAAACTAAAAGCAAAGAACTAACTGCATTGGGACTTGGAGAATGAGGACTCCAAAGAAGAGGTTTCAGCTGAGTGGGTCATTAAAGAAGACACTGATGGAGGAGAGGACATAACTCTTTCTTACCTGTTAAAGCGTGGATCTGCATAGGCATCTGGAATGTTCAGGACTTCCCCTGTTCTTGCTACTTGACCAGCGATTCCTTTTTCAATTGAAAATCTGCACATAAAAAAAGAGAGGGAACATGATAATTAAAATACAGATGCTGTAAAATAATTATAAAACATTTCATAACTACCAAATATTAAATTAAAAAACCATTGTTTCATTTTAAATTCATGTATTAATTTTACATTTATATATTCAAAAAATCTTAGAAAATATGTAAAAGTGAAGCAGAAAAATATTACTTAGTAATCTCTCAAGAACCTTAAGATGTAATTCACAATATATTATTACATTATATTCTATCACAAATTGAGATTGAAAATTTGTTAGACATCAAGTACTATACAAGCATTATCTATTTTTGATACCTAGCATCAGTATTTTTCTTTTGTAAATATATTCTTGTATTTATCAATATTTTTCACACTACTATATTATCATACATGCATTCATTTCAAAATTTAGTTAATAAGAAAGTTGTCTATAATTTACAATAACTTATTTTTAATAGTTCAGAAATATTTTCTATAACATTACATTTCAATCTTATAGGAAATAATCCTTATAGAAATAAAGCCTCATTTTAAAAATTATCAGAAAAACTCAAAATATAATTCACACAAAAAATAATTTACTTAAAATACTAAAAAGCAAAGCAAACATTGCATAAAACTCAAGGTTGTCTTCTTCCTGGTTTTCTTATGCTTTTACCACCATGAACACAACAAATACCATCAGCAAAGAGTACCTAAATCCATTTCATGATTTATGCTTGTTTCCCATGGTCTGAGAATAGTCTAAACTGTAACTTTTATTCACACTTTCTGTGGTTCGTTATCTATGGTCAGCGGAAGTCCATAATTAAAGAAGCAGCCCTTATGTAAATGACTGGCATCAATCAGTCATCTGAGAGCAGAAGTAAGCCACATTCCATTGTTTTACCTAGGCTTGTAAATACCACCTATAAGTTATTATTTTCAAAAATAAATCAATACTAGAACTGTTAGGGAAGACTTAAATATTCAGCAAGAGAAATGATGTATCTAAGTGCCTATGTTCAGTCTGATATCCTGAGATCTACTCATGTTCACTGCAGTACTATTCACAATAGCAAATACATGGAACCAACCTGGATGGTCATCAACAGTGGATTAGGTAAAGAACACGTGGTACATATACTATAGAATACTATACAGTCATAAACAAGAACAAAATTATGTCTTTTGTATGACATGAATGTCATTATTCTAAACAAATTAACCCCAAAGCAGACAACCAAATCTGACCATCCTCACTTTTAAGGGAGAGCCAAACACTGGGTACACACAGGCATAAATGTGAGAACAACACTGGGGACTCTTAAAAAGGGAAGACAAGAGAGAGGCAAGTGCTAAAGAACCATTCACTGGGTACCGTGTCATCATGTAGGTGATGGGTTCAATAGAAGCCCAGACCACACTATCACACGATATACCCTTGTAAGGAACATAGAGATGTGCCCCCTGAATTCAAAATAAAAAACACATTTAAAATAATACAAAGCCAAGAGCAAACAATAAGCACATTTTTTGAAAACCCAAACACCAATACTGTGCCTATAAGTCAGAGTTACATGAGTATAGAATGTACTGGAAGTGCCCAGTGGCAGACAGCGGTAAGGCCCATGGTGGACCACACTTGGAGTTGCCCTGACATCAGTTTCCTTTTATGACAAACTTCCCAAATAAGTAGCAATCCTTATTTAACAGCACAGTGTTTACTAGAATGCTGTAATTATCAGAGAACTTTATAGTATCATGGAGAAAATTAGTCCAACAAGACCCATAAAGTAAAAAAGAACAGAAATGTCTATTAAAAAGTTCAACTTCAGAATGTTAAGCTTGATTCTTATAGGTTTTATGAGCGCTCCTTGCCAGTTCCAGATGGTGTTAAGAATGAGCCCCCATGCCTCCATCACCAAAACCAGCTCCATTCTGTTCATTTGTGACAACAGCTGCCACTTAAAGAACAGAGGAGGCTTTAGTTTCAAGATGCAACAAAAGTGTGCTATATGATTCATTAAGCCAACTGGTCAGCTACAGAACATGTTCAGGTCACCAGATATACCAGATCAGTTTTTACTCTTGTCTGGTCTGTGAGACAGCCCCACAGGTTGGGAAGAGGTAGGCCCAAATAGCTCCTGGACATGGGAAGACCTGCAGACTCCAGGTGGAGCGCACCTTTACCCACCTGGGAGCACTAGTAAGCTTTTCCAGCATGATTTCCAGAAGGACCGCCTCCGGAAGACGGCATTTCCAGGAGTGACGCTAAAGCTTCCTAGGCGCGGTTTCGCTGGCACTGCAATGTCATTCCCAGAAGTACTACCTTCAGGAGGCGGGTCCTGGTGGGAATGATATCACAGTATGACAAGTATTGTCAGCATACCTGTGAATAGGCATAGAAAAATGGGTAACAGAACGCCTGCACATCTGTAATCAGACCATAGGACATTCTACTTCTAGCTGTACCTTATTTCTTTGGTCTTCTTGAAGACAGGTTTTCCTTCTTTCTCCTCTCCAATATCAAAAAGGTCTGAATATAATTCCTTGTTCTTATGGTCTACCTGGAAAAGTGCACAACGGTCGGCATTCACCAGGTTTTTTGCATATATCTAAAGACAAATGACAAAGCGAGAGTAAGCCAATGAGAAACGTAAAGAATTTACAGGTAAACTTTATCATGAAGTAAATATTAATTTCAGCTGTTCTATATTATAACTGGGTGGGAAGTAGCATTATAAGTAAGTAACTATGTAAGTATATAAGTATAAAACATATATATAAGAGTCACTGATACATGCTAATACTAGCAGATACTACCAAGAATGAACAGCTGATATGCATCCACACTGTTGTGCTGGATGTTGAAATACTAAAACACTGCCATATCTGTTGGTAAGCAGCTACTGGCCTAACTTTCCAAGAGCCCTTCTGCCACTCAAGCCACTCTTCAAAACATCTCAGGTTCCCCCAGGTGCCGTAGTCTGAGCCTCTGTCAACACTAAGGCTAGGACTCATTCTGACCGGTTGGTGTCTATGACACAGCAGTTGTAAAAAATATGAATTGTAACCTCTAAAGGGACATTCAGCTTTAATATTTGCATTAGCTAGCCGGGCTCGGTGGCTCAGTCTGTAATCCCGCGCCTTTGGGAGGCTGAAGTGAGTGGATTGCCTGAGCCCGCGGGTTCGAGACCTGCCTGGGCAGCGAGACCTCATCTCTACAATAAATCAAAAAATCAGCCAGGCATGGTAGCACATGCCTGTAATTCCGGCTACTTGGAAGGCTGAGGCGGAAGGATCGCCAGAGCCCAGCAGGTCGAGGTGGGTGACAGAGTGAGACTCCAACTCAAAAAAAAAAAAAAAAAAAAAATTTGCATTAGCTGAATCTTATTCAATATACTATTAACAACATAATAATTATTGTTTACCCTGTGCCAGACATATTTACATACTTTATGTACATTGATTTACTTAATCCTTACAATAAAAATATTAATTCAGAGAAAAATTTTATCTCCATTTACATATTAGGAAATAGAGGCCCTGAGAGGTGACTCAAGTTGTCCCACTATTATGTGCCTAGTAAGTAGTGGGTCTAGTACTGGAACTCATACTAACTGTCTCCATGGCCCATGCTTTTATAACAAAAATTCTTTTCCATTTCCAAATGGAAAGCTCAGTATTCATTTAATCATAATTTGTTTTATCCATTTACTTCAACAAATATTTCTTCAATGCCTAACACATCCCACTGTCCTTAGTGGATTGGGTCTATAGTTATGTCATAATACTGTATTGACCTATACTGAGAATTCTGGCAATTTCAACTACAAAGATCATAGCCACAAAATTACTATTCAGAAAAAAAGAATTCTCAGAGAAAACAGCCATCAATGAAGTCTATGCAAGAGGAACCATGCGGCCAGAGGAAGATATAAAATCTTGTGCAAAACTAACAGGTTGAATAAAAATAAATCTGAGTAAGTCAGGTACCCATCTTTATCCTTCTACCACATGTTTGTGCTCACTGCTACTACAGAACTGTGTTCATTCATTCAACAAATACCAACTGTGCCTACTAGGCAGGAACTAACTATACTGAATATTACGAATATCAGAACTTTTGGGTTATTTCTCACCTCCATCAGCCTGTGAGTTATATGACAGCAGAAACTGTTTCTTTTTCCCTATAATATTCCACATACCTAGAACAAGGTTTAGGGTAGGGGTCAGCCAACTATATAGTCCATGGGCCAAACCCAGCCCACTGCCTATTGCCTGTTTCTGTAATTAAAATTTATTGGAACATAGTCATGTTCATTCATTTCTGTATTATTTATGGTTACTACAACAGTAGAGTTGAATAGTTGCAAGAGACTATGGCCCACAAGGCATAAAACTTCACTATCACCCCAAATTTTCAATAAATATTGGAGGAAGGATGAATGGCACAAAGGTAGAGAAAGAGTGACAGGACTGGGGTTGTTGACAAAATACAGAAGCCTCACTATCTATTTCACAAACTCTGAGATTTTTGCATTATTAAGTAACAAGGATGATCTTGCATTACTCGAGGTTAAATTATAGTCAATGAAATTTGTATCTGTAGTGTCTAGGATAATGTTAATTGCTTAATAACTATTTTGGTATATTGTTAAATTGTTTGGTATATTGTTAAATTGTTTGGTATATTGTTAAATTGTTAAAATCTGGATGAAATGACAACTTTCTAGAAAATGAAATGAGCCTGAAAGGGTTGAAAAAATATGAGTCAAACCAGAATCACAAAGACAATTCAAAAATCATCAAAAAGTATCCCCATAAAGGGCAGCAGGCCCGAATGGCTTTAAATAAGAAGTATTTTAAAAATTTCAACAAGTAAATTCTCATTCAGTTAAACTGTTCTAAATTCAGAAAGAGTAAAACTTTCTAGCTATTTTTACAATTCCTGCTATGTCACTGATAGTGAAATTGACAAACTTTAAAAAGAAAATCATAGGCCAGGCTCGGTGGCTCAGCCTATAATCCCACGCCTTGGGAGGGTGAGGTAAGTGGATTGCCTGAGCCCGCGGGTTCGAGACCCGCCTGGGCAACTGGGTGAGACCTCATCTCTACAATAAATCAAAAAATTAGCTGGGCATGGTAGCGCGCCCCTGTAATTCCGGCTACTTGGAAGGCTGAGGCGGAAGGATCGCCGGAGCCCAGCAGGTCGAGGCTGCGGTGGCCAGGTAGGCAACAGAGTGAGACTCTGAGTATTACGAATATCAGAACTCCAGTCTAGGCAACAGAGTGAGACTCCAACTCAAAAAAATAAATAAAAAAAGAAAAGAAAATCATAGACCAATTTACCTTAAAAACAGAAAAATACAAATAAAAATATTACCAAATCAAATTTAGCAATAAGTAAACAGATATTACAATATCAAAATATACTTTATTCAGAACTGCTCGGTATAATCAGGCCTACTACTGTAAGTCATAATAGCAATAAGACAAATAAGACAAATCTGTATGATTATCCTCATGGTTGCCAAAAAGCATGTGATACAATTCAGCAATCATTCATGATAAAAACTTTGATAAAATTAAATAGAAGAGAATATATATATATATATAAAACCTAATAATATTTTCCTCAAAATAACAGTTCATATCATACCAAATGGTAAAATGTCAGAATCATTTCATTAACATTAAGACATTAAAATTAAGAACAAGACAAGATATGGTATCATAATTATCAACATGCAATTAGGCAAGAAAAAAGCTATGTGATATACATATTTAAAGGAATAAAAGTTTTCACTGTTTGAATATAGTGTTGTTGCATTGTTGAAACATAAAGAAAATCAACTGAAGAACAATTACAGGGAGTAATAAAGCTTCCATTTTAAGATGAATGACTCTAAAAATATGTTTACCTTTTCACTCTTCCCAAATATTAAACTTTCACTTTGAAATGACCCTTAAATGCTGAAAAGGTGTTAAAAATACTAAGACATATTTTGGTCATATATATGAACTCCAAGCATCACAAAGTCATAATAAAAGCCACCCCTACTCCACTACACACACACACACACACACACACACACACACACACACAGAGGTTTACTTATAAGTGTAAGACAATTCTTCATATCAACAATAAGTTTAAAACTCAGTGAACCTATGTCTTCAAATTTTTGAGGAAAACTTACTTTAAACCTAAATTTCCTTACCAAGTCAAACTAGCATTCAAGCATAAAGACAAAATAAAAATATTTCAGAAGTGTACTGCTACTCAGAAATGTTCTGTATTCAAACTAGTTTGGAAAGGGAAATGTGATCAAACAAAAACAAATAAATAAATAAAATTTTAAAATCACAAGAAGATCTGGGGTCTATGAAAGGGTGACAAGTCAATAAATTACTAAAATTATGATAACCATAACACTTCTTAGTAAATAATATCAAAGAAATTATAGATATAATGTACAAACGTTAATTTTTAAAACATACCTAAAATATTTTAAAAATATGTACCCAAAATTATGCTAGGGTAGTAGGTAAGAAGAAAGCAAATGTGCTATTTTTTTATCTCGTTGGTGAAGTAAGTGATATAAGCACTGATAATTTATTGATCTTGATATAAAACTATTTTAAACATAAGATTAGCGCTGGAAGGGCCAATGTTGCTGTCATCATCATGTGGGAAAGACTGAGAATAAGAACTACAAAGAAGTAAGCTGAACAGAGAAACAGAGAAAGCCAGATGTCTAAAAATACAATCTGAGCCTCCATGTCTGGTTTTTCAGAAACCAGAGCTAGCAAACCCCCTTTTATTTTCTCAAACAAATTTGAGCTAAGTTGCTGATGTTTTCAGGTAAGAAACAGAATATAAAGTACTTACAAATTTATAAAAATTGATTTGAAATTTAATTCATTCTCAACCGGTAGCTGAACCACCTTACCACAGAGCAGCTGAAAACAGGTGCAGGCAACTTTGTTTCAGTGAGCAGTTGGAGATGGGTTGCTCTTGGCACTTAGGCTAAAGAAGCTGAACATCTGCAAAGCTCAGGACAATCCTGTGGAAGGATGAACTGTTCTGCCTGAAATGTCAATAGCTACCCTTTTGAGAAACACTGAACTAGATGTACGGATCACCTAGGAATTTAAATATTACCCAAATTTGTTCATCTCAAAATAAGAACTCTTTTTTATATTACCAAAAAAGGCTTTAAAAAAAAAAGGAACTAACTTCCTTCTTCCCCCTCTTGTTTTCTCTAGCCCAGGGTTTTCTTTTCAGAACACAAATCTGATTTTGCACCTCTAGTTTAAAAGATTTAAAGTGAAAACTCCCTCAAAGGCCGGGATGATTCAGAGGCCTTTCCACACAGGCACATACTGTTCCTCCCTTCTCTAAAGTACATCCTTCTTTTCTCTTGGCCTATGTAACTTCCACACACCCCTCAGACCTCGGTCACAGCATCAGGAAAGGCTGCCACAGCCTCCCCAACTAGGTCAAATCTCCTTTTCATGACGCTTCCAGAGCACTCTGTTCTGCTCCTTCATAGCCCTGAGTAGGACAACTTTGCACTTATGTTGATAACTGATTTATGACTGTATCTCCACTAGACTGCAAGCTCAATAACAACAAAGACTGTGAAGGTTTTTGCTCAAGATTGTATAATTCCAGTTACTATTTTTTTTTTTTTTTTTTTTTTGAGTTGGAGTCTCACTCTGTCGCCCAGACTGGAGTGCAGTGGCCGCTCCCGGCCACCGCAGCCTCACCTACTGGGCTCTGGCGATCCTTCTGCCTCAGCCTTCCAAGTAGCTGGAACTACAGGCACGTGCTACCATGCCCAGCTAATTTTTGATTTATTGTAGAGATGAGGTCTCACCAAGTTGCCCAGGCAGGTCTCGAACCTGCGGGCTCGGGCAATCCACTCACCTCAGCCTCCCAAAGGCATGGGATTACAGGCTGAGTCTACAAAAACATAACAGATTCCCAAGAAATAGTATAGCAGAAAGAGATGAATGAAAACCTGATGGGATCAAAACAACAGAAGAAATTGAAAAGGGAATCAGAGACCAATCCCCTAATAAGACCTAATGGTTTTACAGCTGATTTATATCTAATATTTAATAAACAAATAACTCATATATTATTTAAACTACTTTTGTACGTAGAAAATAATGGAACATTTCTCAACTCATTTTATATGTGTAGAATAACCCAATTCACCAAGGACAGAAAAAAAGAAAAATAATAAGCAATCTTACTTGGGAATATGTATAATAAAATTGAAAATAAATATTAACAACAAATCCAAGAGTAAAAAAAAAAAAAAAAACTACCATTAAAAGGCCTTTATACCACGAATTGTAAGTATGGTTCAATGTTGAATAATAAATTGATATAATTTCTTATTCCAATCATTTTATAATGGCTTACAAAAATTTGATAATAACGAAACAAAAACCTGGTTCTTTGAAAGGACATCATCAAAGAAATGCTGAGATACGACACTGAGATACCATCTAACTCCAGTCAGGATGGTCAACTTAAAAAACAACAGATGCTGGGAGGATGCAGTGAAAAGGGAACACTTTTACGCAGTCGGTGGGAGTGTAAACTAATGTAACTTCTGTGGAAAAAAATTTGGTGATTCCTAAAAGATCTAAAAATTAACCTTGCATATGATTCTGCTATCCCCCTACTGGGAATATACCTGGAAGAACTCAAATCACTCTATGGAAAAGCTACCTGCACATATATGTTTATTGCAGCATTGTTCACAAAAGCAAAACCATAGAGCCAACTGTGCTGCTCATCGAAAGAGTACTAGATTTAAAAAAAAGTGGTATATATACACGATAGAATATTACACAGCCATAAAGGAGGACAAAATTATGAACTTCACAGCAACCTGGATGGACTCAGAATTTATAATACTAAGTGACCTATCACAGAAACAAAGAACTGAGTATTACATGTTCTCACTTATAAGCAGACCTTGGACAATTACCATAATTCTATAAGAAAAAGGATTGGCAGTAGTGGGAAACTGCTGGGGGTGAGGAAACGGTGGGATTGGCAGTAGCGGGAAACTGCCAGGGGAGGAGCGATTGCACCTCATCAACAAAGGTACTTGGATAATGAACAGTTGTATACCTAACCCTGAATTGTACCCCACATCATTAAAATTAATAATAATAATGATGATAATTTGATAATATTCAACAATTAGATGCTAACTTATAGAAAATTAGAAATAGAAGGAAAAGTGTTAAGTTGATAAAGTATACCTGCTGGAGACCTACAACAAAAGTATGCCCATTAAGGAAAATATATCCATTTTTTGACATATGTTTCTTCCATCAACAGTGTTCAATAGGTCCTAGTCAATACAGTAAGAAAAGATATAAGTACAGTAAAAAATGAAAAAGTAGAACACTAGAACCACTACCATTATTATATGTATCATAGATCATTCTCTAACTTGAAAATACAAGATTATAAACAAGAAAAATAAGTTAACAAATACGGGGAATCATAATCAGTACATTCAGTCAAGAGAGATTTTTAAAAATTGAAAATAAGAGAATGTTTTAGATGGAGAGGCTCCATATGCTGAAGATATTGATTTAAGTTTTCTATAAATGTAAGGCAATTTTAATATAAATTATATACTATGATGAAGTGAAATTCATCACAAGAATGCAAGGTTGGTTTAATATCCAGCAACTAATTGATACACAATATAAACAAAATTAAAAGTAAAAACCATATGATCATCTCGATGCATAAAAAGTTTGACAAAATCCAACACCCTTTCATGATAAAACACTCAAAAGTCTAGAAACAGAAAAGATTTTCCTCAACCTGATAAAGGGCATCTATGAAAAACCCACAGATAACAGCATACTCAATAATGGAAGACTGAATGTTTCTCCCTAAGATCAGGAACAAGACAAGAATATCCACACTTGCCGCCACTTTTCAGTATTGTTCTGTAGGTTCTAGCCAGGAAAATTGTGCAAGTAAAGAACTAAAACATATCCAGATTAGAAAGGAGGAAGTACAACTATCTGTAAGTGTAGATGACGTGGTCCTGTATACAAAAAACCTCAAGTGATCCACTAAGAAACTATTGGAACTAATAAATGAGCTCATCAACATCGCAAAATACATGATCAATGTACAAAACCAATGTTGTTTGTATACATTTTCAATGAAAAATCAGAAAATAAAATTTAAAAAACAATTCCATTTATAATAACATTCAAAAATAAAATACTTAGGAATAAATTGATCAAAATAAGAACAACATTTATTCTTGTAAAAACACAAAACACTGTTGAAAAAATTAAGAAGATATAAGTAAATGAAAAAACTCCATGTTCATGTAGTAAAACACTTAATTGCATTCCAATTGTTAAGGTGGCAATACTCCAAATTGACATATAAATTCAACAAAATATCTATCAAAATCCCATCTCACTTCTTAGTTGAAATTAACAAGATAATTCTAAAATGTATATGGAATTGCAAGGGACCCAAAAAAGCTAAAACAATCTTGGAAAAGAAGAACAAAGTTGAAAGACACACACTTCCTAATTCCAAAACTTACTATAAGTCCACAGCAATCAAGAAAGTGTAGCACTGGCTTATGAGGGACATAAAAATGAATGAAACAGAATTGAAAGACCAGAAATAAAACCACATGTTTATGCTCAACTGATTTGCTAAGAAAACGTGATAGCTACAATGAAAAGAATGAAGTTGGACCTTTATCTCATATTCCATAAAAAAATTAACTCAGCACAGATCAAAGACCTAAATATAAAAGCTAAAACCACACAACTCTTAGAAGAAAATATTCGGGTAACTTCTCATGATTTCTAATTTGGTAAAGGACTATTAGATATGAAACCAACAACATTAGTTGCAAAAGAAAATATAAACTGGATTTCATCCCAATTAAAACTTTTTGAGCTTCCAAAGATACTATCAAGAAATTGAAAAGACAATCTACCCAAATGAGAGAAAATATTGGCAAATCACTTTTTATTTTTGCAAATCACTTGTAATATAAGAATTAAATCTAGGATATATGATTATATTGATTAACAACTCAATAATAAAAAGACAAAGAATTCAGTTAAAAAGCAGTCAATGGATCTGCATAAACATCTCTCCTAAAAAAACACACAAATGGCCAATAAGCAGATGAAAAAGATGATCAACATCATTAGCACTAAGAAGTGTGAATCAAAACCACACTGAGATAGCAGTTTATACCTGCTGCCCTGGTGATAATTTAAAAAGTCAGATAATAAGAAGTGTTAGGGACAATGTGGAGGAATCAGAGCCTTTGTGCACAGTTGTTGAGGATGACACATGGCACGAGTGCCATGGAGACAGTCTGGCAGTACCTCAAAGTGAAACACAGAATTACTAGATGGCTCAGCAGTCCCACTCCCAAGTAGATACTCAAAACAATGAGAAACAGACATTCAAACAAAAAAACTGTATAGGAATGTTCACAGCAGCACCATTCACAATAACCAAAACAAAAAAACAACACAGAGGTCTATCAACTGGTGAATGCATTTTTTTTTAATGTGGTATGTATATTCATACAATGAAATATTATTTGGTCATAAAATGGAATAAAGTACTGAAAAATGCGACAATATAAATAAATTTCTAAAACATTATGATAGGTAAAAGAAGCCAGACACAAAAGGTCACATAGTCCTTGATTCTTTTTATATGAAGTGTCTAGAACTGGTAAACTCATAGGAAAGAAAGTAAATTAATGGTTGCTTTAGACTGGGAGGTCATAGGGGAATGAGGATAGAAGGAGGTGAGAAACTGAGGAGACAATAGCTAAAAAGGTATGGAACTTCTTTGTAAGGTAATAGAAATGTTCTAATATTGGTGATAGTTGTATATATCTATGAATATACTAAAAACACGGAATTGAACAATTTAAATGGATGTACAATATATAATTACATCTCAATAAAACTATCTGAAAAAAGATAAAAAATAAAAGGACTAATCAGCAAGTGCTTCTTGTACCCCTAATAAAAGTTCAATGTCAGTCCACATTATATCTTTATATTTTTATATTCTTAAAACTAGTCATGGTAAAGGCCAGGCTTGGTGGCTCAGCCTATAATCCCAGCACTTTGGAAGGCCAAGGTGAGTGGATAGCCCGAGCCTGCAGGTTCAAGATCAGCCCGGACAACTTGGCGAGACCTCGTTTCCACAAAAAATAAAAAAAATTAGCTGGGTGCGGTAGCGCATGCCTATAATTCCGGCTTCTTGGAAGGCTGAGGCGGAATGATCGCCTGAGCCCAGTAGGTCGATGCTGGGGTGACCATGAGTGTGCCACTGCACTCCAGCCTGAGACTCCAACCTCCCCCCCAAGAAAGTCATTGTTTTTCAAATTCCTTAAATGTTGTCATAATCAGAGAAAAGTTATTTAATACACAATCAAGTATTCTATTTTTGTCTAGATAAAACCATCAAAATAACTAATCTGAAGTTGCTGAAGTTAATAACTCCTAATATTACTCTCTAATTACCCCAGTGAACTTTGTCTCTACCAGTCGATGTACATACCACACTCTACACTTGTCTGTCATGTTAGAGAAAATATCTATCAGTGTGCACCAAAAAACCTGTAGATGAACGAACCCCTTAATACAGCAAATAACTTATATTTTGATGCAGACCAGAAAAATAAGAAGAAAGAACATCTGCAAAGTACACAATGGGGCCCAAATGGTTCCAAGAAAGTCATGGGGTATGCATATACATATAGCACTGTAAGTACCAGAAGCCACATCTTTAGTGGCATCTCACTAGAGACCCAAGGCATAAGGGAAATACAACTATAACTCTACTTTATATGGTCTTCAGGTCAAAATGCCTATTAGACCTCCAGAAGGAGGAATAATTAAAACTAAAACTATGCAGAATGAGCTTTAAGATCAGGAAGAGCTAGTAATATAGCCTATATGTAAATGGTGTTTTGAAGGATATAAAAAAGAAACTACTGTAAATGTCATTTCAAAGTACAGCTTTCTATTAAATAAAAACTCTTGAGAAAATCTTTGAAATATATTCAAACCTCCTCCCCCAAAGTTAACAAATGTGATAAACAGACCACGATGAATTCCTAAGCATCACTTTTTCAAAATATTCAAAAAAGCTTGTGTGACTAAATTTAAATGTTACACCATATATTAGGACCATGAGCCTAAGGGTTCAATAAAATCATTTTCAGAACACAAAGCAACCTACCATTATGTGTTCAAGTAGAGAATCTATTGCGACTATGTTATCAAAATATGTTCTGCAAAAAAGAAACATAAATCCTGTAAGTAGTCTTATTTAGGTCACAGTAGATATTAAACTTTGAATACAAAAAAATAAATAAACTTTGAATACAATTACTAGTTTTATGTACACTTAAGTAAAAAACATAAAGTCTATATTGTTTGATCTTTGTCCTTTGGTAAAAGCTATCAATAATGCAATATTATTTTAGAGAGAAAAATAAAATATATCATTGATATTACGAAAGGACTCTAATTCCAATGGATGCATTCAGTAAATTATCTCACTGGTTTGTTATATTTAACTAAAGAATGCAGAAATGAAAGTGGATCCGCCACATTTAACATGCATTAATAACTTTGATCTGGAATTAAAATATTTAAATTTGCTAAATTTCATCAATATGGGTTAAAGTGTAAATTATTGAAAAATTGAAGAAAGTAAATATTTCATTAAACTATATTGAGAAAGTAATACCACTCATTTGAGAAGCATCAGAAAACAAGTAATGATAAGAAGCTAGCAACTTTATATAATTAAAATATATATTCATTATTATAAATGGTAAGTAAATGTTTTAGAGGTACATAATACATACATGTAATATAGAGAAAAGATGAAGAAATACTCTTAATGTAGACTCTACTGGCTAGGTAATACTTTATACAGTGGACTCAGGTAACTAAAGGGCTTTTTAGGCCCATACTTCTCTAATTTAATATTGTGAAAAATAAACATAACATGGCCTAGAAACTGAAAATGAATTATTAATGGGGATTACAATACTCGATGGGTAAATTATTAAGTACTGCCACAATGCCACTAGAAAGATAATGCACATCACAGCTATTGCCGGAGAACAGTTAGATTATCTCTTTAGTGAACTTGTAAGAAGACATGACCCTAAAGTTACCACATCCTGGGGCAATTTTAGATTTCAATGAGTAATCTGATGGATCAGATATATAGACCATCTCCCCTGTAGCAAGTAAAATCAATATAAATTTGGAATTTAATAAAAATCTGTAATTCTTCCACTGCCATCCCAAGGGAGTTTTTCTAGGTCAGGCTTCAGTGAAATGGAACATTTTCTAAATAATGATAATTGAGATACTATGCTTGGGAAATGTAAAATAATAATATTTATAATACTATTTAATGTACTGACATTGTTAGAAAATGCCAAAGAGGACTATTTGGAAAAAAAATAAACTAGAATATTTTCTTTTCTACTGCTGCCAGTATTCTCCTGCACAGCTAGAGATCCTTAGTATCTTTAACATGTGCTAAGAGAGTTTACTTCGAAAATATACATCAAATTGAAATTTAAGATGATCACATACATAAATGCAATCCTTCAATTACAGAGTGAACGCAAATGAGGGTTCAACTCTATAGTCCAAAATATGATTAACAATTCCTCCCAGTCTACTTGAATTGCATAGTTAAGAGCAATGCTTAGCTATCAACTGTAATAGACAGTAGGCTATCACTGTCCAGGCCTACACTTACCCTAAACCATTAGTCCATAAGAGATACAACACCTCTAGAAATGAACACTTACTTTGACACGTCGAGTAGAAAGTCATTCAATTCTGTCTGTTTGGCAAGACCTCTGCATACCTGCCATATAAAATAATAGCTATATTTATAAGAGATGTCTGATAATTTAAGAATAAAACTTCCAGTATACTACATATGCTATTTATTGATAAAGATCTAACAAAATCACTTGGTTTATAATGTAATAATATCAATAACAGTGACACATTAAATACAGAGGGTGCCAAAAAGATATATACACATTTTAAGAAAGAAAAACATGTATTGAAATTGTAATACTCTATATACCAATAACAAAAGATGAATACATGTCACATTTGGCTTCTGCAGTTACAAGAGATGCTCACAGTGGTTACCATCAGCATCCAGACACTTCTGATTACAACGTACTAAAAGTAACACATAGACAACATCCCTTAAAATGTATACACATATTTGGCATGGTATTTAATGCACTAAATATTTACTGTAAGCACTTTATACTTACTATCTCATTGAACCATACCAAAACATTGTAACTTTGAAAGTCACATTTTATAACTGAGGCATAATGAGGCTAAGAACCTTACTCAGGTTCCAAACATGACAAGTGGTAGAGCCAGCATTCAGGTCTATGCCATCCACCCCAGTTTCTCTTTAGAACTTCTTTACAATATACATTAAAAGATTATAGTTGGGCACATATTTCGCCTACACTTGATGATTCAAGAAGTTCTTGCTACTCATACTATTATCCCACAACTCTGTTTTTCTTGTTAACATGCAGCTCCCCTTCAACCAGTTTGCTGAAATGGAATTAGAAAAATAAAACCATCACCAAAAAATGAGAAGATACAAAGCAGTACTATATTACTACCATGTTCCTGCTTAAAGTCTAATTACTAAGAAAACTCCAAGTAGTTTTTGATTTTTAAATTAGCTCATATCTTCAAGATAACCAGAATCCTAAAGTTAGCAGTAAAGTTTAGAGGTAAATTTAATCTAGATAATGGAAAAATAAAAATATCAATGCAACTCACATTAGGAGATTGTTCCTAGGTTTTCAGTGAAAAACACATACCAGGACGTATATTTATTGCATAGATTATATATGTGTGCATAAACACACACACACACACACACACACACACACACACACACACACACACACACACATATCACAAGATACTTAAGACAGGGAGCAAGTAAATACACATAAGTGATTAAATAAATGAAAATGTTTAGAAATAACAAAATATTCTAGTATCCACAAGTAAAGCATTAGGTGACATTAACTTCTGCTCTAGCCCCCAATGCAGCATTCCATGTGACTCTTCTCCTGTAAAAGCATCCCAAAGACTCACCTGCACCTGATGTATTGCTACTGAAGCCCAGGCAAGATTTGCTGTTGCAACCTAAAGCAAAAAAATAAATAAACAGATAAAAAATACAAATGCATACATATGAAACAAGTTTCTATTAGTCATACATAGGCATTCTAACAAAGAACTCTAGCATAAATGTATATGAAGAATTTTCTGAGTTTTTTTTACTATTTTGAGAAACATACAGCTCCAAGTATTTACAAGGTTTCTCTTCTACATTACATTTAGTTGTGTTTAATGCTCTCTTGTTCATCTTAATTTTGGATAAAAAGAAAGATAAACTGATTGCTAAGAGAGCTGCAACTATTATTTCAACTTAAAATCATTATTTTTCAGTTTAACAACAATACTATTAAAAAGGCCTCTAATGACCACTTTACAATAATGAACTCTTTCTATAAAGTGAAAATCTTGTCTATCTACTAGCCGGTGAATATCTCAAATTACTATTCATTCTACTCTTTTAATTTACTCATTGAACAAGTATTTACTGGGTGCCTGTTAAGTACCAGGCACTATTCTAGGTGCGGGATACATCACAGCGAACAACAACAAAAATGGAACAGCTTCAGTGTACTGCTAGGAGAGAAAGACAAGAAAGACAGTAAGTGCAGTGTGTAGACTTTAGATGGTGACCAACACTACAGAGAGGAAGAGGCAGTAAGGGCAAGGAAAACTGGCCAGGAGACAGGCAGATGTATGCAACTGCTCAGGAAGGCCTCCTAGAGAGGCAACCCTTGAGGAAAGTCCTGAAGGAGGTGGCTGTGAGGGGGCAAGGAAGGGCACCCCAAGCAGAGGAAAGAACACACGGAAAGGCCCAAGCCGTAGCCTGCCAGTCTGCCCAAGGGTCCAGTGTGGCTGGAGGGAGGGAGGGACGCGGGAGTAGGAAGACATAAGTCCACTCAGACAAGTGGACAGAGCTTAGGCCACTGCAGGGACTGGGTTCACACTGAGTGTGATACATACAGCATTTTAACATGTGATTTTAGTATCAATAAGGCAACTCCAGTTCAGCGAACAGAGACTGGAACTCATTGTTTTCCAAATATATTTGACACTAGAACCTCTTTTCAGGACACAATCTAGGAAGAAGATATTTTTTAAGAAGACATAAAGACAGCCAGAATGTGAAAATTCTCCAAAGTCAGAGAGAATGACATACATTTCATTGCTGTTTTGGATTCTTATTTTTTAAAAAAACTATATTTCTAATGTTTGCACTCTAAACAAAAACAAAACCACACTTTGAAATCATTAGTACTGTTAGCAAAACACTGCTAAGAAAACTGTGGTTTTAAATATTCATCCATGTATTCACTTAGCAATATTAATGAGCACCTTCACTGAGCTAGGTCCAACTAAAAAGTCTAACAGGCCATGTTTTAGATCTCACCTCCTGATGACTGAGACAGAAGGCTTCTTTGCCCCAGTGCCGATACAGCTCAAGAATGCCAATCAAATCACCAATGGCAGTGACAATGGGTAAGCAAAGAACAGACTGGATACGAGTCCCTGATTCCAGCCCAGTACCTCTGGGAAAGCGTTCATCCTAAAAAATAAAAGGAGAAAAGATATATACTCAGTGAAATAATCATTAAGTTATGATTCTTATTTCTGTCAGAGATTGCCATGATACTTGTAATCAATAATAAGCACTACTTCTCAAAGGAAAACCAAATTCTGGCAGCCACCATAAATCTTGTTTAAGAATTAAGAAAACGCTTACTTTTAGCAACATGGAACTTAGACATCAATACTGCTTTAACGTTTGTTTATCCTTGTATGGTGTAAATCTAATGAATGAATGATGCATGTTAATTTCATATAATAATTAATGCTGACATTCATTTATTACCTTCTATATTCCAGAACTGTCCTAGGGTCTTTATAGGTATAATGTCACAGTGAAAATTATTCCAAATGTAAACACCATATGAAGAAATTATACATGAACATTATTCTCTTTTAATTTTAAGGTTAGACTAACATAAAAGTATATGTTAATAACAGTAATTCTTACTGAATCTCAAAGTCACATATTATGTATTTAAATCATCTAATTATTATCATTTATTATCATAAGAAATGAAATTGGTTCTTTGACTTTAATAATTTTCTAGCTTAGCAAAATCATTCAAAGGAAGTGTAGGAAAATAGAATTAATATCAAGCACCATTTCTATTTATTGAATGTCTGCTGTAGGAAGCTATCAGGCATGAATTAGAACTTTTCATAAATCAAGAATGGTATAAATATATACTTGTAATTTACAGATCTTTTGAAAGCTTGCATACACAATAGAACATTTTCCAACAAGAACTTATATAGCACATGCTTTTAACGCCTGCTCTGTTTTGCTTGCTTCCTTCCTTCCTTCCTCCTCCCTATTAGTTATCCAATTTATTCGAGGTCATAAAGATAATTGATGGAAAAAAACAAAATTAAAACCCAGGTTTCATGACTACAATTTAGCTCTTTTTCAACAGAAATATTTATACTTATATACTCGTTTGTCCTCATAACTTTTAAAGTCTATGTGCCATGTAGTGACATTTCATTAAAATGACATGTACTGTAGAAGATTGGACTGAGGGCTCCACATTGCCTTGACTCCATATCCACATCCTTTGCTCCCTGTGATGCAGAGTCTGGGCCTGCCCAGGTGGTTTGCTCTGGCTAATGGTGGGAGTGTAGTACATTTGATGTGAGTGGAGGCTTGAAAACTCACTTGTTTCCAGCTTTTTCTCTTGGACTCCTGCTCCCATCACAGTAACATGCCAGGCTAGACATACAGAAGGGGGTGAGAGACCCGTGAAGAGCTGAGGCCGTAAGAGACCAGCTAGCACTTAACTGATGGCCAGCTGACCTCAGACTCTCGGGCAAGTACAACTGACTGCAGCCCAGATCGGCAGAATGGCCCAGTCCTTAGACTCTTAAGAACAATACATGGCTGTGGTATGACACACTAAAATTTTAGATCGTTTTCATATGGCAGTAGCATCCTAGCAGAATATGAAACACAAAACAGTAATCATTTAATTTACTGGGCTGGGTGTGGTCACCCGTGCCTGTAATCCTAGCATTTTGGAAGGCCGAGGAAGGAGAATTGCTTGAGCCCAGAAGTTCAAGAGCAGCCTGGGCAACATGCGATACGTCATCTCCACAAAAAATCAAAACATTAGCTGGGTGTGGCTGTGAGTACCTGTAGTCTCAACTACTTGGGAGACTGAGGCAGGAGGATTGCCTCAGCCCAGGAGGTTGAGGCTGTGGTGAGCCATGATCTCATCATGATCTGAGCCATGATCAGCCCACTGCACTCCAGCCTGGGTGACAGAGAGCCAGACTCAAAAAAAAAAAAAAAAGTACTAAATTAAGTACATACAGTGTTTCTGTGTTTAGTCATACTGGCATGTGCTGAAATAAGAACTGCTCTAATTTGGCTTTTAGTGGGTATACAAGATTTTCTGAGTACAAAAAATGACATACAGATTGATGTTACATTTATGGATCTGTTTCTTCCTTTAATGTCTTTATGTTTTATGAACTGCTTAAATCAGAATATCAAAATAGCATGCCACCTTTCCCAAATAAATACATTAGATTAAAAGTGTCATAAATAGTCAAAAGTCATTTACCCCAAGGATGTCTTTTACTAGCAATGTTTTTCTGGACTTGGCCACATAAGCAGAGACAGTAGTGCCCTGAGTGATGGGGCCTGCAGGGATGAGTCGAGGTTTTCCTTCCTTTATTCCAGGAGGTGTGAACACACACAGGCTCTAGGAAGAAGAAAAGAATTTCTTATAGGCTTCCCTGCACATTTGCACAGCACAAACAGACATCTGGATTTTACTTAATAGGCACAATAAATCTGTGAGTCAATTAGAAGAAGAAGCACAAAGTGAGAAAAAGTGCTTTTCAATGATCAAACCAGAATATCTGAGGTGAAACTGTCTTTCTTATTTCCAATTCAAATAAAATATAGATAAGAAGTAAAACTTAAATACATGTCCAGCTACAGGAAAAATATTAAAATAACCCCGTTTTGACACACAGAAAATAATAAAATGTAAAAAAAACGTATCTTGTCATCATTGGGCTTCAGATTCTACCAGACATAAACAAACACTGGGCCCCAAATCCCTGTAGACTTGACATGTTATCTGAAGATACAATTGGCAGTTACAAGTTAAGTGATTTGGTTTCGTTTTCATTTTCATTAAAAATATTTCCTTCTCAGAGCATTATTTGTCGTTTGAAGACTCATTCATATTGCTTAAACTGAACTTAGATTCAGAATACTCTAGATGAATATTTGTGCTCCTCTGCCCAAATATCTTGGCAAATCTGGGTGATCTTTCCTTTTCAAATGACTGGGTGGGAGTGTAACACTCTGAAACTATTTTAAAATAAATCTGTATTTAAAAATATGATCCATTATATTTATTAAATTCAATCATACTTTTAAATTACTCTCTACTAAGTAAAAAAAGTTACTCAAAACAAATAATTTAGAGATTGGCCCAATATTTTGACATAATTATATCATGATTATCTACACAATTTGAAAAACATTAAGGTTCAGGTAAATTTTCCACAGATTTCACTTTATTTTTATCTTAATTTGAATTGTATAACAAAGAATAAAGTCCTTTTGAAGTAGTATTAGACAATTCTCTTAAACTAAATATGTTCCTATTAATATTTGCTATTACTAAAGTACTTTTGAGGATGAGATAGATGTATGTATTAAATTCTAACATAAATGTTTTCAAGCTTTGTAAAATCCAAGAACTGTTTCTTTAAATGTAACAATTAAAAGAGAATGAACTCCATAAACTTGAACTCCTTGGCTCAACATGGAGAAGGAAAAAGGAAAGCAAAGCTTTGGCTTATTCTTGGATGCTTTAAATAAACTGCAATTATAAAATATTAGAAGCTAAGTTCAAAATACTTATAGTTCCAAATATATTTACCTAGTTAGGATTGTGCTTAAGTATTATTTTCTATTAAGCACAACACATGTGAAAAATATATTTTAAGTGATTCTTTGAAAAAGAATTAAGCTTATTATGATTAAATACAAGGAATACACTTATAGATAATAAATCACATACATATAAGATGATAGCAGTTTCATCTTACTTATTTTTAAAAAGGCTAGAAATCAGTGTGATGGTTTTTAAAGTTACTATAATTCTATTACCCACCAATATAGACAGAGCATAGAAGTAACACAATCATTAGATTTAGTGTCTGTCACTGTCCAAACATAATTCAGCAGGTCACCCTTTCTTAAGACCGAAAGAAGAATAGAAAATGGATTCAAGAAGAAGAAGAAGAGATGACTGCAAGAAAAAGTTAAGGGATATGGCATATGTAGCCCAAAGAAAAATTATAATTGACAATGATTTTCTCAAATTATAAGAAAGCAAATCATAAGAAGAACACCGAGCAACTGTTTCTTTCTCTACCAAAGACAAAAACTTCAGGAAGTGAACTAAAACTGAACTGACTGGCTGAGAAGAACATCGTAAAGAACATCCCAAGACAATAATAAAAAGACATCTCTGGAGCAAGCTTCCAATAGTAGCTTTGGATTTTTCTTTTGCCATAGTTGTTGGCTGCATTTGTTTGTTTCTTTGAAGATATGCAACGCACATCTTCTTTAGATGACTTAGCCAGAGGCCCTTCAAGGCTGAATTTAATTAACCTTCAAGTTATACTTAGCTTCACGTTATACTCATTACTCAATCATGATAGAGTATCTGCTTCATTCCTATATTATTTATGGGATTATCATTTATTTAATATTATAAAAATTTTATTCTATATGATACACAAGAAACAGATACACAGATACTGCACCCAGGGCAGATGGAAAGCTATTCCATTTACTAGACTTGCTGAAAATAATTAGAAGAAGAACCACAAGGTGAGAAAAAGTGCTTTTCAATTATCAAACCAGAAGGTTTAGAAGTCTTTCAATTACTTGCTAGAATATGAAAAACTACTCCATGTGGCCAGCAAATTATTTAAAAATTGAATAATACTTTACAGTGGGAACTTTATACTCATTTTACTAATCAGCTCATGGTTTTTGTTCATATTTATCAAATAGAAATGTTTCCTTTTTTTTCCCCCCCACTCCCAAATAGAAATGTTTCTAATGATGACTGAGGGTAAGTGTAACAAAATATTGAACACTGTGAAGGCCAAAAGTCCAGGCAGAAGGGAAAAGGAGGACCACCCTCAGAACAAACACTTGTTTCTAAGGAATTTTCATAGCTACTACACTTTCCCTCTTCTGTATTAGTCGTTTCTGTTCTGTTTTGTTATGATCTCCATCCAATTTACCTGTGTAAAAGATCCCTTCAGAACACCCATTTCTAATAGAGGACAAAGCACTGGTTTGAATCACATGCTGTGAGAGAACTGTTTAGATGACTTTTGTAGTTGAATTCATTGATATGCAGCTATTGTCACAGATATAAAAAGTATATAAGGGACCTCTGAATTAGAGGCTGACTTAAATACATATTTAGGGATAGGGAAAAGAGGATTCAGTCTATCTTTATTCCACAGAAATTATCAAATAGACAACCGGGTATTGAAGAGTTATCTTTTTTCCACTGATTAAACTGGCACACTTACCACACACTGAATCCTTGAAGGATACTTAGCTCTGTTTCTGTACTCTCAATGGTGTATCATTAGGTTTATTTGTGTACCACCTGTTTACAATTACTGTAAGTTTACAATATATTTTGTGATTTGGCAAAGCAAGACTCTTCTTGGTTCTTAATGTTTCAAAATAATCATAATTTATTTTATTAGATATATACATTGCATTTTTTCATTGGCTAAGTATCTTCATTAATGTATTAACAGATCACTAATAAATGATGGGTAAAAATAAGTTATAAAAAATGTGTACAGGAAACAGGGACTTTATTTTTCAAAACCAATCGCTATAATTTTGATGTTAAGATTTAACTGTGATAATCAGATTAATAAGATAACAAAACCCATACTCTGGGATCATGAATTTGATCAGGCTGGATAATGTAAAAACGGATTGGATGATGAGTGGGGATCTGAAGACCTCTCACTTAGTAGATGAGAAGGGATATAAAGGCGCGGGATTACAGGTTGAGCCACCGAGCCCGGCTTTTATCCACTATTTTATCCACCATTTTCATAGAAGGCTGAATGAAAACATAACCAGAGCCGGCCTGTAATCCTGCGCATTGGGAGGGTGAGGTGAGTGGATTGCCTGAGCCCGCGGGTTCGAGACCCGCCTGGGCAACTTGGCGAGACCTCATCTCTACAATAAATCAAAAAATTAGCCAGACATGGTAGCGTGTTCCTGTAGTTCCGGCTACTTAGAAGGCTGAGGCAGAAGGATCGCTGGAGCCCAGCAGGTTGAGGCTGCAGTGGCCGGGAGCGGCCACTGTACAGCAGTCTGGGTGACAGAGTGAGACTCCAACTCAAAAAAAAAAAAGAAAGAAAGAAAACATCACCAGACATTATTTTAAAAAGCATTAAGTCTCATATACATATATTTGCAATATCTAATGCATCCATAACATCCAGCATTGAATTGAGTCTCTAAAATTAATTCCTGCTCAAATACTGTCTAAATCTATGAAAACTTTCATTAGCACTTTTTTAAAGGCTAGAGATTAAAAACTACAGTTAGAACAAAGGAAAAGATTCAAAGCTTCAAGGCTCCACCAGCTCTATTCTTTCCAGAAGAAAGTAACTGCTTTTTAGGGTATCGACTTGCAAATGGCTACTGGGGCTCCTCTTTAGTCTCTGAGAGTTCCACAGGTGATGTAACTAGCCCCTCCTCCTCCTGATTAGTATAGATGAGACCGCCCAAGGAGCAGGAAATCCACTCGGAGGCCAAGAATTCCTAAGGGAGGAATTCACGTTTTCAATTTCTCAGAAAAACTCATTATAAACTAGCCAATATTTTTGTGGTAGTAGCACATTTTTGTATATATTTCTAAAGTTAAATAATTTAAACTAGAAAAAATTGGTAGCAGTAATTTATAGTTCAATGAAGAAATTTTGAAAGAACTTAAATTATAAAAAAGCAAGTTTGAAGAAGTAAATAGATTTGATGGCAATAAACAAGAGAATAGACTAATACAATTTATAAAACACCATTTAGGAAAACCTCATTTAGTGATGTCAACCAAATAGATAAGTTTATTGGTAAATACATCCTCCCATCTTTATTTCCATACACAACTCAAAGATTACCTTATTCAACAAGCTTCATTTTAATGATAAGACTTCAACTCAAAACCAGTTAAATTTTAGAAATATTTTTTAAGAGGTACAAATTTATTTAGGTTTACTAACAGGTTATTATCCTTATGAGACACTAGATGGCACAGCAGAGTAAACAAATTATATCCATGTGGATGGGCGTGAACTCCCCCATTCACCTGAAACTTGAAATGTTATGACTAACTTTGAATAATTCTTAAAAATAAATCTTCTAGAGTTCATTATGCGAAATGAAAAAAGCCAAACTACTTACTGTAAATACAAAGAATGCAATATTTCTGGTGACAGTGAAAGCTATACATATCAAAGCTAAAAATTAGATGCTTCCGCTCTTCCGGTTTTCCCAATGTGTACCCCAAGAAACAAACCTGAAAAGTATTCTTCCAGTTCGTGGGCAATAAAAAATCAAGCAATAACAAGGGGGGGAAATCTAAGCCCTTCAAAGAGACAGTGTATTAAGGTAGAAAGCACATTGTTGCTATTCTTTGTAGAAAGCACAAAAACTGAAAAGGGAGCATGTGGAATCAGACATCAGTAAAAGCTTTGATTTCTGACTACCTGGGCACATTTGGACAGTCCTCTAAACACTCCAGAACTTTGTTACCTCATCATTAGTACTAATTAAGATTAGAGACTTTTAAAGCGCCTCTTTTAGCTTTAACATTTTTTGAATCTAGGGATTCTATAGCTATCTAGTTGCTCATGTTACAAATAAAATCAAAATAACAGACAGCTGCTTAACTAAGCTAACTTATAAAACCTGTATCTATGGAAAGATTATTTTAAAAATAACCAATATATAAAAAATTAACAATAAACTTATATTTGAATTAACATTTTTAAAGTATAATTAAAGTACATAAGGTTTCCAGCTTTTAAAAACAGTTCTTACAGAAAATGCTAGAAAAACTATAATGATAATATTATGAAGTATGTTATACGTCAATAGGAATATATGACTAAATAAAGTTGCAAAACATTAAAAGTCGATTTAAGCAAAATTTAATCATGGAAAGATTATTTTTGCCCAGCATCTCAAGAGTTCCTTGTATAGGTCAGATATTGCTATGGGTCAGGATACAATACATACTGTGCCCTTTGCTAGCTCCAGATTTCTCACACATTGCCTCTTCTGCTTAAAAGAAGTCCTTTATTTCTCTTTTCATCTTCTAGGTGAAAGGTCTTTAAATCCCCACTCAAATATTAGCTCATCATCCAATCTGTTTTTCCGTGATCTCGTCTGATCTAATTTATGACCCCACAGCATGGCATCCTCTCTGTTAGCACCTGAGACCATGCCTATAACTAACTGTTGATCTAAATCTCTCCCACTGTCTGTATATCATTTGATGTAAGGAATTATTTTTTGTCTTTATGTGCTCAGCAATTTTGTACAGTTTTTTGGTATTTACCAGGTGTTTAAAAAGATTTGTTGAATGAAAAGCATTTGTGATGTAACATTTAACCAGTGGAGGGTAAATTACAATTTAGAAAGCTTCAAAATCGTGGTGAAATCAAACAACCATTAAGTGTTGAAACAAAACTCACACAATCCAACTCTAGAACCAAAAGGCTTCCAAAGGTAAACTACTTACTGAGGCATTTTCCGTCCTTCCCCAAGTTCTGAAACAGTGAACTTAATGCAGGAATTGTCCTGCCTAAAGGACTGCCCCAGTAGCAAACGAATCGTGTAGATATAGGGCTCTGCCTCTGTGGTTGTTCACTGAGGCCCAGGCTTTGCCTGGTGCCTGGCCATGGCTAGTGCTCCGATAGTTTGCTAAAAAATATTCTATTGGTTCGTACTTTAACACGGTTTCCAATTTATTCCTTGGGTACTGAACTGTTATTTTTGTTTTCATCATTTGCATTAAATGGTTTCATTTATATTTTTCCTTGAAAACTTTCCATGTCAGGTTTTCTATTATCATTTGCATTAAATGGATGAATTTATATATTCCTTGACAACTTTCCATTGTGTCTAGTGTTTCACATTTATTAGTATAAATATTCCCTCATAATTTTTCATTTTCACTATATCTGTTGCTAACTTCCTTTTAAATTATTAAACATATATAGTTATGTTTCTCTCCTTTCAATTAATTTAATAATTGATTTATCTGTATTATCTTTAGATCTCCTCACTCACACAAATTTCCTTTTTTTCCCCTCATAGATTAAATTCCCAAAAGACAGAGATTTTGAAGTCACCATAATGTCTACCTCACTATAGTATCCCAGTGTCTAAAACAGCACCTGTCCTGTGACAGTGCCTAATAAAAATGAGTTGAATTAATGAAATAACTTATTTCTTGTATTCGTTAATGCTTCAAAAGTACATGTAAAATATTTAACACTCTAAGGATGTGATTTGTCAATTGTGGTCAACTTTGTTCAGAGGTTTAGCAATACTGTAATTCATTTTCATAAGCATTATTCTCTAAATATTCCATTAAGTATATTTGAAATTTTTCTTTATGCCAGGATAATTGGCATTTTGTTTATGGTTAATTTACAAAGTTTAATTTCCTTTGTTTTTGCCATTATGGGAATCCTAAGAAGAATTTGTAAATAGGAGTTAAATGCATACAAGCTAGAGTCTATCCCAGAAGAGAAAGGGCCTCCCAAGTTGGTAAATCTTAAAATAATATACTTGAGTTTTATACACACACACACATACACACACACACACACACACACACTCAATACATAGAAGTAATATTACTAACCTCATCTGTATTTTTTATCTGTCAATAACTAAACATACCACTGTATTTCTGTTCATTTCTTTAGAAATTTCAATGCACCAAATATCTATTGTGTAAACTTCATTACTACTCCACCTCCCTTGCAGACTAAATCCTCCACAAATAAAAAGTGACCTTCTTTCCCAATTTGATGCTTTTATTCCTTGATTTAAACTTTGTTATTGATGTTAGTGGCAGCTGCTCTCCTCCTAGCTGTATTTTCCTGAACTAGAAGACTGTTTTTTGTTGTTTTTTAACCTTATTTAAAAGGGTTTTTTTTCTATCTCTTAATAGCTGAGTCTACTTTACTTAAAATTTTGTATAAATTATATAACTCTATAATCATATTTTGTTTTATCTTTAATAATTTTTACCATTTAGCTCATTTTCTATCTTCTGTTTAACTTTCTATGTTTTCTTTATTTTTTTTTCCTCTCTAGTAGTATAGACGTGGGTTTTTTACTTCTAATAGTGAACTTTTGACATTTAAATTATATTTCTCATTACATCAATTTCAGAAATTAAGTTATTTTTGCTGACTCATTTATGAGAAAAAATAATGCTTATACAAGTATAAGAATTCTATAATTCTCCCATATTTCACTTACCCCTAGTATTCATTGATATAGACTGAAAATTTTATCTCAGTCTTTTGGGTTTCATTATTATAATTGTATCACTAATGCATATAATTTGTGTATTGAAAGTTGAGTTATTTAAGAAAGACCTGCCTATTATTTCAAATCCAGAGACAATTTTTTAAAGATTGATAATTATCTATAATATGCTACCTTTCATATACAAAAGAAGAAATTTTTAAAAGTACATATATCTGGTTATCTATACAAAAAAGATTTATTTATTATGGTTAGCTTACATTAGAAGTACATCTTCTATTACAAGTAAACAGCAGATTAGATAATTTGACTGAAACGTTAAAAAAATTTAAATTACTTTAAGACTGCATAAAACATACTTTATAAATTTTAATACTTTATAACTCTTTATAAATCTTTTATAATGCATCACTGAGCTGAGAAAAATGGAAAAACTCCACAGAAATCTCAAAGGAAGTAAATAAAGGAACCCAACGAGGTGAGCAAATCCCACAGCTGCTATTCTTGAGGGAACCAACCACAGCCTAGGTATATGGTCTCCCTCAGGAAAGTATGTGGTGAGCAGGAGACAAGAGCTGAACCCTGGGACCTTTCTAGAAGGAAAATTTCAGTGGAGACCTTTTCATAGCACTGGGACAGACAAGGGCTATAATTCATCTTAGGCTAAATGACAAATTCTCTTACCCTGCAAAGAGACTGCAAGGAAAGCAGAATAGTTTGAAATTAATACTGAAGGGAAAAGGAAATTCTCTTTCCTGAGAAATTGTAATTGTGCATCCTACAGATCTGAGACTTGCATCCATACCACTTTGTAGTCAAAAAAAAACCAAAAAAACAAAAAACTCAACCAGGTAATTTAGTTTACATGGTTCTGGGATTGGCAGTACTTTAGGTGACTAGAAAAAACAAAAGCACTTCATCTCTGAGAAAGAAGGTGGAAGAGAACTACAAAAGGAGCCTTGAGGCCATCCATTTAAAAGGCCCAAGGGAAAACAGAGTTCACTGAAAAGAAAGAAAGCCATGAAACATAAAAGCTAGCAAGTCACTGTCTGTGAGAGGTGACAAAGCAAAACCCAAGAAATTGCACATTCAGAAAGAAATAAAAGAAGTATAGTTAATCTATTTCAAGAAATAAAAAAGTAAGCTTGGAAAAGTGGCCAGGGAATAAAAAAACTGTAATGAAAACTGAGATAACTTGAAATAGAAACAAATGGTGTCTTTATTTTAGTAGATAATATTTATAAACCTGAATTTTTGTCTACCAAAAAATACTTCAGCAAAGTGAGTAAAATAAAGATATATTCAAACAAAAACTGATTTGGGAGGCTGAGGTGAGTGGATTGCCTGAGCTCACGGGTTCGAGACCCGCCTGGGCAGCGAGAACTCATCCCTACAATAAATCAAAAAATCAGCCGGGCGTGGTAGCGCATGCCTGTAGTTCCAGCTACTTGGAAGGCTGAGGCAGAAGGATCGCCGGAGCCCAGCAGGTCGAGGCTGCGGTGGCCGGGAGCGGCCGCTGCACTCCAGTCTGGACGAGAGAGTGAGACTCCAACTCAAAAAAAAAACCAACAAAACTGAGATCACTTCCCATCAGCAGGCTCTCACTAATTCTATGGGACGTACTTCAGATGGAAGGAAAATAATCCCAAATGGAAGACTTGAAATGCAAGAAGAAATGAAGAACAAAGAAAGTGGTCATTATGTAGACACATCTAAAGAAACGCTTCAGTGAGCTTAAGATTTGGGCAATGTCTTCTTCCTACCCACAGGAATTTCTGAGCTCAGGAAAACATCAGTGCCTGGTTACCTGCCTGACATGCCTAAGGATAAAACAAAACACAGTAATTATCCCCCAAATTATCTGTAGGACACTGTCAGGATGGTCAGTGCATATCTGTTTTGTTTTTTGTTTTTTGGTTTTTTTTTTTGAGTTGGAGTCTCACTCTGTCGCCCAGCCTGGAGTGCAGTGGCCGCTCCCGCCACCGCAGCCTCGACCTGCTGGGCTCCGGCGATCCTTCTGCCTCAACCTTCCAAGTAGCCGGAATTACAGGCATGCGCTACCACACCCGGCTAATTTTTTGATTTATTGTAGAGATGAGGTCTCGCTGCCCCAGTCGGGTCTCGAACCCACGGGCTCAGGCAATCCACTCACCTCAGCCTCCCAAAGACGCGGGATTACAGGCTGAGCCACCGAGCCCGGCTTGCATATCTGTTGAATGACTTTTTTATTTGTTCAATCCATAATGTTTACTGAGTATAGTGCCCAAGAATAACAGCAAGTAGTAGATCTTTAGGAGTGAAAGTGTCTGCCTTCATGAAGCTTATATTCTAGTGAGAAAGTCAGATAAATAATAACACAAATCACAGACAAACATATAATTACAGACTCAGCTAAGTTCCATGAAGGAGAAGCCCATAATATTAAGAAAGCAAAATACAGTGAAAATCTGAATTGGGAAGGTCAGAGAAAGCTACAATGTTCTGTGTATACTGCTGTTCCTATGATATTATGGGGAGCAAGAGATTCTATCCCAGAGATGTGGGAAAGAAAGGAGGAGAAAGGAATTAATATGGCTAGAGAGAGCCACAGAGAGCAAACTAGCTGACCTCAGAGTTCAGAGGGAGGAGCCAGAGTACATGTAATAACAGCCATGTAGTTAGTCACAAAAGTGAAAGGCAAGCAGAAGGGAGAAAATTAAAATTGATATACAAATAATTACAGTTTAGATACTGTAAATAGAACAGTTTATTCTGAATCATGTGTGAAGAAGCTACTTCTTTGAGGGTAATGTATAAAGAAGTCATCAAATAATAAAGAAAAAGAAGAAAAGAAATCATAGAACTTGGATGTGGGACCCTAAACCTCAGTCCTCTGATGTCAGCATTTGAGGTGCTCATGCACTCCAGCCGTGGGGTGCCTTGTCTCTCTCTACAGAGCAGCTCTCCCCACTTCCCTTACCTAGAGCAGAAGAGGGCCACCTGTGGTTGGCAGCCTCAGTGTCAGGATGTCCATCGCTTTTGTTCAAGTGAACAGCTATTGCTGAATTCAAGATCCAGGTTAAACCAGAGAATCTGGTGGGGCTCAGCTTGGGTCACGTGTTCATCCCTGATCTGGATAACTGAGATGCCAGGGAGACAATCTGAGTGCAAGCACAGCTGCCCTGGCCAGCCCTGGGATCTTTTGGAGGTAATCTCAGGAGTACTGTAAAGTGGACTACCACCATAGTCACACTGAGATTATGCACATATCAGTCAATTGTAAAAATAATGTCAAACTATAGTGATTTTCTAAAAGGAATTCTTAATTTTTAATAAAAGCCTCCATCATTTAGAAATAACAGGAGAAAGTACTATCCAGTTGCTATTTTAGTAGCTTAGTCAATTAAAAATACTAACAGTGTCTGAAATACAGTTTCAAGTATTTAGAAGTGGTAGGAATATCAGAATAATGCAATTTAATAAACAGTCTTGTCTGACTGTTTATATGAAAGAAATGAGGAGAGGTGCTAGGGAGGTACAAAAATGAGTAAGAAAAGTTCCTTGCCCTAAATGAGCTTTTACTCTTGTAAGGTGCCAAACATATGAGAGGGAGCCCCCCCCCCGCAAATTGTAATTATCTTTTGGAGGGCAGGACCCTTGTAGTACAGGCTTCCCCTGCTAGGTAAATGTTCTAGGAACCCACTGGCATCACTGTACCAGTTAGTGTTGTGAGAGGCTGAGTTTGGCTTCAGTAATTTTTTTTTTTTTTTTTTGAGATTCTTTCAGTGCTTTTGCCTATTTCATGCTGGGTGATTTATGAGCACATCTGCCCACACTGCACTGAGTGTTCAGGAGTTTTTGACCAAAAATGGTATGATCCCCATGCCCCATCCTCCCTATTCACCTGATCTCTCACTAAATTACTTTTTTGTTGTTGTTGTAGTTTCCCCACATGAAAAACATCCTCAAAGAGAAGCATTTTGCTGATGTGGAAGAGGTGAAACAAAAAACAGCAGAAGCACTAAAAGGCATCAAAATGGATGAGTTCAGAAAATGGACAGGACTTTAAAGGTGACTGAAGTTTAATGTAAGGATACATACACAATTTTTCATAAATAAATTCCAGTTTTGGGGGATCCCCCTTCATAAGTCACTTATTATAATACCACAGAAAACAGTGGCTGTGAAAATGAAGATCAGTTCTGAGTTAATTAAGTCAGCCAATAAATATATTTTTTTGCAACTACTCTCACATTTTCCGTAACTGCATAATTCAAGAGTAGTATTACAAATTTCAGAATGTTTACATCTCTATTCCTATTAACATTTTATATAATGTAAATAGTACAGATTTTGATTACTCAAGAATATAGGTATAATGCTGCAAAAATACATCCCAAATCTCAAACAGCAATGCCTAACATATACGAAATAAACACTAAAAGTTTGCCACATAAATTTATAAGAGATTTTATAAATTTGAGCTGTGAATATAAATAATTATTGGCTCATACATAATGTATTATGCTAAAATACATTATGTATGTGTTTTTTTTGTTGTTTTTTTTTTTTGAGTTGGAGTCTCACTCTGTCGCCCAGACTGGAGTGCAGTGACCGCTCCCGACCTCCGCAGCCTCAACCTGCTGGGCCCCGGCGATCCTTCTGCCTCAGCCTTCCAAGTAGCCAGAATTACAGGCACACACTACCACGCCCGACTGATTTTTTGATTTATTGTAAAGATGAGGTCTCGCTGCCCAGGCGGGTCTCAAACCCGCGGGCTCAGGCAATCCACTCACGTCAGCCTCCCAAAGGCGCGGGATTACAGGCTGAGCCACCAACCCGGCTTATGTATGTGTTTTTAACAGCACAACAAAGTTCAAAAAGTCACCAACTGAACATTTTGAAATACTTTTGAAGGTGCCTGTATGTGTTGCATTTGACAATGGTCTGTGCTCAAGGCAAATGAGACCTGAAAGGCAGGACCCAGCCTGTGGGCAGAGACTGAAGAGGTAACAGCAGAGAACCTCATGCCCTGAGGGCCCAACCATGGAAAGGCAGTTCAGGGATCCAGATATAGTAATTCCACTTAGGAATTTTAGACATGTCTATAAAAACCTTAAAAATCATACCGACCTGAAATGTTAAACTTTTGTTCTTGTTTTATTCTACTGTAGATCATGTGTAGAAAGGGCGCAGGCTCTTGTCTACAACACCCCAGTCAACAGTGCTGAAATAACTTTTGTCCAAAACACTAAATCTAGAAATGCCATTTATAATACAAGATACCACAGACCAAAGCGAACAAAAAATGAGTTATAAAAGTTTATGCCTAAATGTTGCCATGTCAGTAAAGTTCTTGACTGGTAATAGCCACATATAGAAACAAAATAAAAAAATAAGTTTAAATTAAGGTATCTAATTATCAAATGTCAGTTAAGTTGTTTGAACAAAAAGTCTTTTTTTCTTAAAGACTTTATGGTATTTTCTTATCTAGAGCACCAAAATCTAAATTTAGATACTTACATTATTGCACTCTCCAAGGAAATACAGTGCAAATCCATCAGCTTTTGTGGCTGCCAAAGTAATAAAAAAGGAAGAAGCTAATCTCAATGGAAGAGTATAACATACATGAATTATCTATGGTGAGACTCAGATATGAGCCTTTTGAATTAACTTGTTAACATAATCAATAGTCATGCAATAAATAGAGCAAAACAATTAATGGCTTTACTCAATAACACAACTAGAATAGCTTCTATATTTTTCATCAGTGATCACAAATTTTGAGAAGTGATATATTCAAATGCCTATAGTAGTAATATACTATGCCATAATATGTTTGTCAAACTTCAAATATTCAAAATTATTGGAGAATATTTTTAAAATTTGAGCGTTGTGTTTAATTTTTAAACTATTAAAAAAAGCAGAGTGATATTCATAATGTTGAAAAACCGAAATATGTATCAACCGAAAGGATAGTATATATATATATCGTCACCAAAGTGAACATAACTTAACTTACCTAAAATTACTTCAAGGTCAACTGAAGGCAATTGCCACAGCAATTAATAGTATAAGTCTTGAAGCAATTGCCTGAACTTAAACTCCTGTTTACCTGTGTGTCTTAGGGCAGATATTTAACCTCTCTGTTCCACAGCTTCCTCATCAGTAAAATGGTGATAATAATAGAAACTACCTCAAGAGGTTGTAACAAGAATAAGTAAGTTAATGTAGATAATATGCACAGAAAAGTGCCTAGCATATAGTTAAGTATATAATAAATGTTATCACTATCATTGTATCATTAGTATTTTTATTTTCAAAAAAAAAGACATAACTGCTATGGTAGGTTTCCTAAAAAAAATCATGTCCTAAAAAAAACTTTTCTGATGTAACTTCCTCCATTATATTCACATTATAAACCATTTTTTACAAAGTATTTAAAATTGTCATCTACCCAAACAAATTTAAAATGTTAATTCTCCCTTAAAAATTATTTATTTCCTTTACAAAGATGTGATTTAATTCAGTAAAACTATACTTTCAAAAAAACTGGGTATTAATTAAAAGGCACAGTATATTCCATGTATACTCAGGCAGATATTTATTTGGGACTAGATAATTTAAAATTTTTTATATTTGACTAATTCTGGTCGTTTCATAATAAAATAGTTTCACTTCAAACTTAGTCCAGCAATAGAAGTAAACAAATGACTTTCATCTACTTCTCAGTAAGAAAATTATTTTTGCCACTCTTTGCAAAAGAATCTTGATCTAATTTTTCTAAGAAGAGAACAGAATGTTTCTTACCTATTTTAATGATGCTACTCAATTCATAGAGGAGTAGCTGGTTGTCTCCTCCTGTGTCCAACCGCTGCTCTATATAGCTGTTCAATTCATAGACAACTCCCTGCATATTCGTATCTCGGTACTTGGGATAAAAAAATGACAAAAATAAAGGGCACAGTTAAATAAAATCAAATGTAATAAAAATTCCTTACTGTGTAAAGCATACTATTAATACATATGACTTTATGTACTAGCTGTTCATCATGCTTTTATAGAGAATGATTTAAATAATATAATCTATTATATAAAACACATAGATTGAAAATTAAAATAGCAATTTAATGGCTTCTTCTTTAGAATTATCCATAGAATACATCTGTGCTGCTTATTTATATTAAAATATAAAATGTTACAAATTACACTTTTCTTTCTGAAGTGTATACATATGAAACAACTTGATTAGTAAAAACAGTATGAGTTTTCTGTGTAAAAATATGGTAAAGTCTACAACAGGCACTGCACTGGGTGAAAGTGTCCTGTGCCACTGGCGTCCATATGTATGACTTTATCCTGATCTGTTCTCAACCCTGCCATGCAGGAGTGAGGGCTTGCGCTGCAGCCTCTGACCCCAGGCACATCCACAGCACTAGGCACCATCACGCCCCAGTGACAACAGCAGGTGGCCAGGGCTGCCACCCGCCACCATGCCTCAGGAAAGGATGCACTTTCCCTTCTCTAAAACAATGAAAATTGGTCTTCTAACGAAAATCCCACTGCCCAGTTTGCCTTACTAATCCTACTCTCCAGCAACAGTCATTGTAAACTTTAAAAACTGAAGTTCTGTCACTCCCTGGCTTAAAACACTCTTGGGGCTACCTGTGCATTTGGGATGATAGACAAAGTCCTCACACTGTGGCCTCCCACACTCTACAAAATGTAGCTATTGTCCACCTCACAATTTCGTCTCCTACATCCCTACTCCCTCTGCCCTCACTGTCTCAGGATTGGCTACTGGTTTCTTGACCACCCAGACACCTTTCACTCCTAAAGCTTGCCATTATTCTTGAGCACTATATTCAATAAACATCTATGCAATGAACACATTTTTTAAAAGTCATTTGACAAATATACACTGGCCATCCTGACATTGTCCTACAGTGGATATTCTCCTAGACATTAGCGACCCTAGAGAAGTGAAAAAATAATAATTCCTTCCCTCAGTGAGCTCACATTCCAGTCAGAAGAGAATCAATCATTAAATAAGGCAAAATTTTATATAAATGTGCTAAGTAGAGATTCTGGGTCCAGTATGATGGTGCTTGGTTGGCTAAAATCTATTCCCAAAAGTGACTGGCGCTAAATGAAGCTGAAATGTCAAACTGTCCCTAGTAAGATGCAAAGGCTTAACAAGACTGGAATGCTAGAATTGACTGATGATGGAAGACCTCTGACCCATCCCCTGGCTAAGTCCCAGGGAAGCTTCCTCACCGAGGCCATGAGAAATACATCCACCAGGGGAGCCCTGGCACATCTGAAGGACTCTGAACTTTGGGTCAGGAATGACTGTAAGAACTGCTACCATCCAACTGGGTTCCCTGAGTTCACTCAGAAGATGGGACCTTTGTGTGGCAGGAGGCAAGAGGGAGCACTTAACATCATAATAGAACTGAAGCTACCATCAGAATAATTCGACTAGCAGAAATATTTATTATCAGCTACTTGATTATTGTTGCTATGGTTTAAATGTTTCCCCTAAAGTTCATGTTTTGGAAACTTAATTCACAATGCAACAGGATTGGGAGATAAGAACTTTAAGAGGTGATTACGTCATATGGGGGGGTCTCCCTTTTTTTTTTTTTTTTAAAGCAGAATTTATTAAGAGGACAGAAAAGCTCCCACAGTGGGAGGGGACCCAAGAGGGTTGCCCAGGTCTGTCTTTATGAATAGATTAATACTGTCATTGAGGAAGTAGGTTAGTTATTGTGGGAGTGGGTTCCTGATGGTAAGTTGAGTCTCCTTCCCTTCTCTCTCTCTGTCTCTATTTCTCTCTCTCTCTGTCTTGTCTTTTTCTGACACTGCTTCTCTGTGTCTCTTTCTCTCTCTCTCTCTGTCTCTCTCTCTCTCTCTGCCTTGTCTTTCTCTGTCACAGTTTCTGTTTTTTTCTCTCTCTATGTCTCTCTCTCTCTCCCTCCCTTGCTCCCTCCATCCCTCTCTATCGCTCTCATGTTCTCTTGCTCTTTTGACATGAGATGACACAGTAAGAAGGCCCTTACCAGATACAGGCCTCTTGAACTCAGATTTGTTAGCCTTCAAAACTGTAAGACAGAAAATGAGTACCAAGAAGTGGGGTCATTGCTATAACAAATACCTGAGAATGTGGAAATGGCTTTGAAACTAGGAAATGGGTAAAGGCTAGAAGAACTTGGAGGAATAGGATACAAAAAGCCTAGAATGCTGTAGAGGGAACATTAGGACAATTCTGTTCAAAGCAAGAAGACAATGGCTGTTGGGAGGGCCTAGTCCTTCTCAGGATCACTGGAGTGGTCATGATCAGAATGCTGTAGAAATATGGGCAGTAAAGGCCATTCTGATGAGGTCTGAGACAAGAACATCTACGTATTGGAAACTGGAGCAAAGGCAATTCTTACCATAAAACCACACAGAACTTGGCTGATTTGTGTCCATGCCCAAGGACTACATAGAAGGCAGAATAAAATATCTGGTGGCAAAAATTTCTAAGTGAAATATTGAAGGAGCTGTATGGCTACTTTGAACCGCATCTAATAAGATGCAAGTAGAAATAAATTACATAAAGATTGAGTTTATGATAAAAAGGGAAGTAGAGTGGAAAGATTTGGAAAGTTTGTAGTCTGGACATGTAGAGTGAAGAAGTGTGTTTAGAACAGCAAACCAGGCCAGGCTCAGTGGCTCAACCTGTAATCCCGCGCCTTTGGGAGGCTGAGGTGAGTGGATTGCCTGAGCCCGCGGGTTTGAGACCTGCCTGAGCAGCGAGACCTCCTCTCTACAATAAATCAAAAAATCAGCCGGGCGTGGTAGCACGTGCCTGTAATTCCAGCTACTCGGAAGGCTAAGGTGGAAGGATCGCCGGAGCCCAGCAGGCGAGGCTGCAGTGGCCGAAAGCGGCCACTGCACTCCAGTCTGGGCGACCGAGTGAGACTCCAACTCAAAAAAAAAAAAAAAGAAAGAACAGCAAACCAAGGGTGTGCAGGCAAGCAGCCATTCACTAAAGAGATGAGTAGGAACAGAAGGGAGCAGGTACCAGTCATCAAGAAAATGGGAGGAAGACCCTGCAGTCATTTCAGAGATCAGGGAGGCCATTCCTTTCATCACAGGCTCAGTGGAGGAACTTGAGGGCGATTTCCCAGAAAGGTGTTCAGGGAGCCTCAGCATCTGCTCCCCTAGTACCTCTGGACCCTCCAATTCTGTGCAGTGTCTGTCCCAGTTGCAGCTCAAGGGAGCCCAGTTGCAGCTCTTGTTGCATGTCCAGAGGACAGAAGAGAAGTCTTGGTGATGTTCACATGGTAGTGACTCTGCAAACACACAGAGTGCATGCAGCCTCCAACTAGATTTCACAGGATTTAGTGGACAGCGGTGAGCCCAGTCAGAAACGTGTTGTGGAGGTGAAACCACCACGAGAGCTCCTAGAAGGGCAGTGACTCATGGAGTCCTGGGAGCAAGTCCATCTCAGAGACTCCAGAGATGCAGAGTTACCAGTGTGCAACTCTATAATTCTAGGAGAGCTTCAAGTATAGACTCCAACCTGAGAGAGCTGAAGTGTGGGCTGAGACCAGCAGAGCCCTGCCCAAGGCCTTGGGTGACTCAGCCTCCACCAATGTGCCCAAGATGGGAAACATGGCGTCAAAGGAGATTATTTTCTTAAGGCTTAATATTGTTTTCTCTGTTGGATTTTATACTTACTTGGGACCAGTTATCCCTCTTTTCTTGTCTATTTCTCACTTTCAGAATGGGAATGTTTATCCTAAGCCTGTGCCATCACTGAATTCTAGAAGTAGATAACTTGGTTTGATTTCATGGGCTCATGGCTGAAGGAAATCTGTCTCAGGATGAATTATGCCTTGAGTCTAGCCCATATCTGATTTAAATGAGACTCCAGACTTGAGACTTTTGAGCTGATGCAGAAACAACTTAAGATCTTTGGGGCCACTGGAATGTAATGAATGTATTTTACATGCAAGAAGGACATGAATTTTGAGAGCCAGGTGTTAAATACCATGGTGTGGATGTGTCTCCCAAAGTTTATGTATTAGAAACTTGATCCCCAATGCAACAGTGTGAGGAGCTAGGGCCCTTATAAACACATTAATACTGTTATGGGGAGTGAGTTATCTCAGCAGTGGGTTCCTGATTTACACAAACAAACAAGAGTGACTTTAGCAGCCTTGCCCTCCCTTTAGAGCGCATTCTCCCAGCCTTCTGCCTTTCTATGGATGACTTGGCAGGAAAGCCCTCACCAGATCTGGTCCCCTCAGCCTTGGGCTTCTCTGCCTCCAGAACTGTAATAAATAACTTCATCTTCTTTATCTATTACCCCATCTGTGGTATTCTGTTAAAACAATACAAAACAAACTAAGATAACAGTGTCACTAGAACTGAACAGGGTAGTCTATAAAGTATTTTTTTCGTTCATCTAAGCAGAAACGTTCTGGTTTAAGTGAATGAAAATCTGATGTATAACCACAACAGAAAATCAGAACTCTTAATAGATTACCAGACTTGAGTCAATTCATGGGTCCAGAATCCCTCCAGCAAAGAAAGTAGAGGCCAGGTCCCTTTCAAGAAGGCTCTTGATACACATTCAAAAACTTATAGTGCAGATGTTCCTCCTACTTTTCCCAAAGAGGTCTGCTGCCATTTCCCTGGGTAACTGTGTATGGGGTAAGTGGGCATGACAGCCTTGGGGGACCACTGGGCATCAGCTCTACACTGACAGTAATTCTTAAGAGACCCTTATACCACTGGGATGGACCAGTCACAGTCTTATTGAGATCAGGGGTCAGTGGAGTTTTAGCTCAGTTCTGTCTTAAAAACATGCCACAGCAGGTTCTCAACACACTCTGTGGTAACTACAGTTTTGGAATATACACCCACAATAGACACTCAGCAATGGGCAGAAATCACACACCGAAGAATCCCCACATAGGAAAAGGATGAGGAGGGGAGACTTGGGTAAATCTGTAGGAAGAGCTTCCCAAGCAGAGAGAATGAGAGAAATCACATAATGAATACGACCAAAAAAGAAATAAAACAGAAACCTACCAAGTGCTTCTTACACCCCACCACAAATGTCTAAACAGACTGCCTGCTCCTAGGCTCTGCCCTCCTATTGCCACTCCTTGCCTCTCTTCCCAAACACGGAGCCTCAGCTCCAAAATTCTCTGGGCCTGTGTGTGTGCCCTACTCTCACATCTGCTGCGTACCTGGGTTATGCCTCACACATCTGAGGTCTGATACACCTTCCCTTTAGCCTTGGGGAGCCTACTCGCTTTGTTGCCCACTCGACCATAATAAGCCACTGACTCTCGACCCAATTTTGTGAATTTTTATTGCTAAACATTTATCTTGTTAACAGTTAGCCAAAACTTGCCAGGTATGTTCTAGCACCAGCGTTTTTTCAAAACCTTTTTATATGAAGCTTCTAGTTGATTTATATAAAACTCATGAACATTTGAAATTCGGGTGCCTCCAAAACATGCCAGCTTGTATAACAGCACAAAAATGTACATTGTAGCCTTTATCATCTGTAAACAAGATCCTGTTTGAGCTATTCCAAGTTCTTAATAACTCCAGATAAAATGCTCCATTCTAACATAACCTTCCTTCCTTACTACTTATTCAAGCCATTAGTTCTGTATTTTTTTTTTACTCCAAAGTTCTGAGAAAGCGCTTATCTGAGAATGGAGCTAACCCAGGGAAAGCTGAGCCAAAAGACAGTGAGAGAGCTAAGTCATTAATGACAGACTTTTAACCCTAGACCCATCCATGCAAAAGCTTTTATGCCTGAAAATCTATCACTGGACATTGCTTCAACATGAACTAATACATTCTGTGAGTACTTCATTTTGTATGTGAGATTGAGGAGCATTAGCTAGTTTAAAGTAAATTATTGGTCATTCAGTAGTGAAGTCCCTTTACAAATGATATAAGACTAACTCCTTCCTCTAATCCCTTTAATAATGGCCAGCTGAGATCAATAACCAACTCTTCATCACTTTTGGACAGGAAATAGCTTAGCACAAACAAGTGAAAACAAGAAGACATTCTGTGATATTAACAGTTTTTATCATGAGATTTCATTTCATGTCTCTGGGCTTTAGCTTTCTTATCTGCATAACAAGAAAGGTGAATTACACTGTCTTTAACATACTTTTCAACACTAACTTCCTATGACAATCTATGACCTAGATTTTTAATTTTTTTCTTGTTTATATGAAGTTTCAAATTCTAACCTTTAACCTAATAAAATATGTTAGCACATTCTGTTTCCTTCTCTTACTGATTACAGTTGCATACATATAACAGCAAAATGTTTTACTATGATTACTGTTCTATATTGATATATTAATTTTTAACTATTAAAGGCCTATCTGCATAGTTAATAGTGATTCAATATACTGTAAAATTTTAAATTACATACAAATGTGAAATCATACACATAATTATTATTTGGTTGCCAGTCTATGCCAGTTTATTTTGTTACTCATTAGTACTGTTATAAAAGGAAATGCAGAGGAAACAAATGACAATGAATGCCAACTCACACACTTCTAGGATGCTCTTATGGGAACTATATGATAAAGCATAGTAAGAAATCAATTCAACTCAACTCAACAAACTCAATTCTATGGCCTGACTAATAGAAAACTGCAATAGGATACTAATAATGCTATAGGACCACATATTTTGACAGCATTATTAACTTCACAAAGTCCTTTCACTGCCTTTATTAGAAGACCCTATAAAATGTTTATACTGGGTATCACTAAGACATTTATAACTCAAGAAGAGTTAGAATATCAAGGTAGAATAAGTTTAGCACTACACAATTTCCCATATCTTGGAATCAAATTGGACACCACCATTCTCACTTTCTATCCATGCTGATTTCATGCAGCACTTGCTTGTTATTTGAACAACCAACCAATAAGGACATCACTTCACAAAGATATGACCTCAGTAAAAAACTGCAGTGATCTAATATTAAAACTGAACTATGTGAACCTAACATGCAACTGTGAATTGTGGCAAACTCTGGTCAACAGATGTCTCGTGTTTCCCGTGAAATATGAATATATCCTGAATTACCCCTGTGGGTTTGCTGTGGTGGCTCAGGGCACATGGAAAACAATTTGAGAAGCAATAGAAAGCCACTCTCTTGTGAAGAAGGAAATAATATTTTATGAGATAGAACAGTAATGCATGAGGCAGTATTGATCGTTGGTTCAGAAAGAAACTAAGAGGTGGGTTAGGCAGGAGAACAAATGTTCCCAGACTTGTTAAAGTGAATTAGGTGCTTAAACATAAATTGGAAGACCATTTAGTTAAAAGAGCTTAGAGATAATTCAATAATCAAATAGAAGCTGTGATTCCTTTAGTCCTGATAGCCATGATTCTATGAAAGAGCGCCAATGTATCCTGAAGAACAACAATACACTAAAACACGTGAGATGAATGTTAAATTGGATAAATACTTAGGGTCACAAAAAGGAGATCTCAGTTTCTAATAAAAGTCTCAATATTGGAAGATCTTCCTCTCATTATTCTTAGGGTTTTTTTCTTTTCATTTTATCCTTTTTATAGCATTTTATTTTGACATAATTTCAATCACATGGAAAACTGCAAGAATAATACAAGAAACACCTCTATACCCATTTCCCAATGCTAAAGACTGCACCTTTGTGTCTCCTTCAAATTCCTATGTTAAACTCTTAACCCCCAATGCGATGATATTAGGAGGTGGGACATCTGGGAAGTGATTAGGGCATGAGGGCACAGCCCTCATGAATGGGATCAGTGCCTTTATAAAAGGAACTCCAGAGAGTTCCCTAACCCCTTCTACCATGTAGGAAGAAGATGGCTGTTCAGAGATCAGGAAGTGGGCCCTCGGCAGACACCGTGTCTGCCAGCACCTCCACTTTGACCTTTACAGCCTCCAGAACTGTGAGAAATAAATTTTATATGTTTATACATTTTTATATTTTTTATATGTTTATAATATACCTAGTCTATGGGACTTTTTTACAGCAGCTAAATTTGTTACAGCAGTCTCAGGACACCAAAATTTACCAATAATTTATTCTGTCTTGCTTAACATTTTCTCAGTAAATTCTATCAAACTATCTATCTACACACACATGAGTATTTTTATCTCAAGGTTTGAGAAGGTTATATTACTATCTGCAGAATAAACGTCTCAAGTTGTAGCAAACAAGTGATTAGTTCTTCCACGATGACAATGCACCTGCCCATACCATGCTGAGTGCTCATCAGTTATTGAACAAAACATAGCATGACCCCCCATGCTACACCCTCCCTGTTCACCAATTCTTGCTCAGAGTGATTTTTTTTTTTTTTGGCTGGAATACCATCATCCCTTCTATATTTATTATCTTGCAAGAAGAGCTTTCTGTTTTCTCTTGTTCATTCATTCACATTAATATGGACTCAAAGACTCTTATTTTACTCAATAGGGCATAATTCATTAATATTGCCATTTAATTTGATGCTCAAATTGTCCCATATTTGGCCAACAGAAACCCTTTCAAGATAGTTCCCATCCTCTTGACATGTCTTGATTCTTTCAACACTTCTTTACCTTCTCATCTCATATTTTGCCAGCCCTTTAATCAGCCATTGCTCATTCTCAAAGAAATCCTAGTTCCTTTCAATGGAGAGCAGTATTTAAAATTCAAGGACTGGAGCTGTATCACATTGTTGTCATTGCTTCCAAGTCTCTCACTATGTGACTATTATATGTATATATGAGAAGGTCTCATATAAGCATGCATATATATGCACAGGTATACATAAACATATATATGCAATTCTATACTTACTGATCTACTTACATATACACACATAAAGAGACTGAAAACTAAGAGCTCATTCTGTTACCTCCAATTCCAATCAAATGCCACAGTGTATATTCTAGTATTCCCCATGACCATATTTGTAATTCCTTCATCCAATAATGAGAAATCTGGTTATTGATATGCTTAACATATCTACATATTTTCTCAAGTCTATAATACACAAAGATAGTTTCAGAATTTCTAAGCCTTACCATTGCAAATAGCAAACCTACTAATAGAGGTTAATATATTTTAGTCTTTTAGGTACATTTTAAAATTTGTTTATTCATAAAAATACACAAATCTTAAATGCACAATTTATTATATTTTGACAAATAGACAAATCCTTAAATATACAGCCTATCAAGACACAGAACAATTCTTATCTCCATAAAGTCCCTCCCCTAATCTTTTCTAATCAATCTCTTTTGTTCATTTATAGATAAGTTTGGCCAGTTTATAGAATTGCACGTAAATGGATCGAATATTATGCACTCCTTTAAATCTGTATTTGCTCAGCAGGAGAACAGTGAGATTCATTATGTTAATGTGTGTTTCAGCACTCTGCACTTTCCCATAGCTAATAGCATTCTACTGCATGGCTATACTACAAACTATTTATCTGTTCTACTGCTACTGAATACTCAGGATGCTTATGCTTCCAGTTTGGAGCTAGTATGAATAAACCTGCTATAAACATGGTTATAGAAGTCTTCCTGTGCACGCAGGTTTTCAATTATCTTTGGAAAATATCAGAGTAAAATTCCTGGGTCACAAAGTAAATATGTTTAAACCTTCCAAGAAACTGTCAAACCTTTCTTCCATGTTTTATATTCTTAAAAATAAAGTTATCAAAATTATTTAGAGATTTTAAAGGAGAATACATTAAAAATAAAGATGATTTATATCACACGAACAGCATGGGGCAAAAATACTAACTACCCTAAGAATGAGCAATCACAGCGACTGAGGGAGGAAGACTGTGAGCTTCACAGGCGTGGGGGCAGCAGAGGAGGCCACTGGCCTTTGCAAATGTTTATTTTAAAAAGTTGAAAAATCACAAACAGCAAAAAAAGGACCAGCAGATATTCATGTCGAGCCTAATCTAGCAATATGGAAAAAAACAGAAGCGGCAGCCACCCCCACTTGTCTTGGCAGCCACCTGAGCACAGAGGAAACGCTACACAGAGCTGTTTCAAAGTATGACCCAGGAGTAAGAAAGCCCTGCGTCAGGAGCAGCAGAGCTCAGGGGTTTGGGGAAAGCATCTTAAAGAACGCTAGAACAGAGGAAGAAAACTGGAGGAGGAAATACTTACAGCTTGGGAAAAGGGCAAGAAGTAGGACAGGAGGACAGAGTGTCACAGTTGATACTCAGGACAGATCCTAGACATGAATTTATGCTAAAGTGAATGGCAAGCAGGCAGAGAATCTGCCAGTAAGTGAGACACTCTTTTGATAACACATCTTCAGCCCAATGAGAGGACATAAAAAGAATAAAGACTAATATTCCAAAAGAACAAATGGCTTATTTATAATATTAACTAATTTAATTGAGGACAAAAAGGTCTACAGAGTAAAAATGGCCTTTGATAATAATTTAATTCAGGAAAAAGAGTTCCATGAGATAAAATAATTTAAAATAACTGACTGATACAGAAAATATGTATGATGAGTTCAAGACCACTAGTAGAAAAGGATTCCGCTTTAGGGGTAGCCGAATAATGAGAAAGTTAAAGAACCAAAGATGCAGCCTAAGTACTTTGCCCAACAATGTATTTCTTAATGTCACCACCCGCACATCTCGTTTCATTATGTTTCACTTAACTGCACTTCACAAATACTGCGTTTTTTGCCAATTGAAGCTTTGTGGCAACATCATATCCTGCAAGCCCACTAGCATCATTTTCCAACGTCATGTGCTCCCTCTGTGCCCCTGTGTCAAATTTTGGTAATCCCAAAACATTCAAAAATTTTCATTATTATCCTATCTGTTATGGTAACTGATGATCGTGGTCTTTAACGTTACCATCTTAGTTGCTTTGGGTGCCATATATATCGTGCCCATATAAGGCAGTGAACTTAACTGGTAAATATTGTGTGTGTTCTGACTACTCCTCTGACTGCTCCACTGACTGCTCCACTGACTGGCCATTCCCCCATCTCCCTCCCTCCCTCTACTCAAATCTCCCTATTTGGAGAAACAACAATAATTACATTAAACCAATCAATAATTCTATAGTGACCTATAAGTTTTTAAGTGAAAAAAAGAGTTGCATGTCTCTTACTTTAACTCAAAAGCTAATAGTGACCAGGCTTAGTGATGAAGGCATATCCAAAACTGAGATAGCCCAAAAGCTAGGCCTCTTGTGCCAATAGATAACCAAGTTGTGAATGCAAAGGAAAAGTTCTTCAAGAAAATTAAAAGTGCTATTCCAGGGAACACACAAATGATAAAATAGAGAAACGGTTTTATTGCAGAAATGGGAAGGCTGTATTGGTCTAAAAAGAAAATAAAACCAGCTACAACATTCCCTAAGTTATCGCCTAATCAAGAGCAAAGCCTTAACTCTCTTCAGTTCTTTGAAAGCTGACAGAGGTGAGGAAGCTGCAGATAAAAAGTTGGAAGCTGGCAGAAGTTAGTCCATGAATTTTAAAAATTAAACCATCTTCATAACATAAAAGTGCAAGGTAGAGCAGCAATTAATCCAGAAGATCTAGCTAAGATCATTAATAAAAAAGGCTACACTAAACAGCAGATTTTCAGTGCAGACAGAACTGTCTTCTATTAGAAGAAGATGCCATCTAGGACTCTCATGGTTAGAGAGGAGAAGTCAGTGCCTGACTTCAAAGCTTCTCATTCATAAATGGACCTTGAACAATTATAACGCTGTAAGAAAGTGATCGGCAGTAGTGGAAAACAGTCAGGGAAGGGAGGTGGGACTGGCAGTTGAGGGAAACTGCTATGGGAGGGAGAGGCATACCTCATCAACAAGAGTACCTGCATGATCAATGTTTATATACCTAACCCTGAATTGTAGCCCACATCTCTATAATAAGTAAATGAATGAATGAATAAATAAAGCTTAAAAGAACAGGCTGATTATCTCATTAGGCGCTAATGCAGCCAGTGACCTTAAGTGGAAGTCAGTGCTCATTTACCATTCCAAATATTCTAGGGCCCAAAAGAATTATGCTACATCAACTCTGCCTGTGTTCTGAAAATGAAATCACAAAAGCCAGGATGACAGCACTTCTGTGTATAGCATGGTTTAATAAATATTTCAAGTCTGCTGTTGAGACCTACTGTAGAAAAAAAAAAAGATTCACAGCGTTACTGCTCATTGACAAAGAACCTAGTCACTCAAGAGCTCTGAAGAAGATGATGTACAAGAGAATTAATGGTGTTTTCATACTTGTTAACACAACTTCCATTCTATAGCTTATAGATCAAGGGGTAATTTTGATTTTCAACTCTTCATTGTTTAAGAAATACATTTCATAAGGCTATAGCTGCCATAGATTGTGACTCCTCTCATAGTTCGGGCAAAGTAAATTGAAAACATTCTGGAAAGGATTCACAATTCTAAATGCCTTTAAGAACATTTTTGATTCACAGAAAGTAGTCAAAATATCAACATTAACCAGAGTTTGAAATAAGTTGATTCCAACCCTCATGAATGATTGATTTTGAGGGCTTCAAGACTTCAATAGAAGAAGTAACTGCAGATGTGGTGGAAATTCCAAAAGAACTAGAATTAGAAGTGGAGCCTGAAGATGTTACTAAAGTGTTACAATCTCATGATAAAACCTGAACACGCGCAAAGTTGCTTCTTATGGGTGAACAAAGAAAGTGGCTTCTTGAGATGAAAACAACTCCTGGGTTCTGAGGGAAAATGGCAGCGGAGCCAGTTGGACTATGTGCATCCCTGTGTGAGTGAGTGTGTGTATGGAAAAGGTGGCACACTTGTCTGTGAGTAAGTGGGTGTGTGAGTGGCTGACTATGTGGGGACGTGGGAGCAGGTGGCCAGGGCTCTCCTGGTGAAGCTGCTGGTGCCGCAGTTGCTCTGCTTGGACCCTAGTGCTTCCCAGGGTGCAAAAGCCATGCTCCATTTTTTACAATCAACAAAGCCCTTTCTGGGAAGAAGTTGGCAGGAGTGATTGCTGGCTCCAGGTTCTGTCTCACCACCACAGCACTTGGCTGGACACTGGCAGCAAGGGCCCTGGAGGGCACCAGAGGCAGAGCCCCACAGGAGAAAGCGAAACAGGCACTCTGCGACCATCTCAAAAACTGGGCAGGGATGTGCTCCAGCACTCCCACCAAGAAGCAACAGATCAGTACTCTGTGACTGGTGGGTTAACTACTCTTGGGTCGATCATGACCCAGAGGGAATATCCTGAAAACACAAACTTCGGAAGGACAGGACGAGTCTCAGGCACCCCACACCCCATCCTGATTTGGCCATAGGACAAAGGGTGTGAACAGAAAAGGACAAGGAAGATCCGCCAAGAGATCAGCAGCGAGTCCTGGGTTGACCCAATTCCCTCTTTCCCAACAATCCTCTGAACATTAGACCCACGGAACTGGGGCACAACTGAGAAGGACAAATCCAGGAGGAGCCTGGATGTCAACCACTATAGGAGGACTCTACTCCAGGATAAGTCTGGTTGGGGTGCACCCCTGCTAGCACCTGGGGAGGAAGCAATCCTTTATCTCCCCACCAGAGGAGGTTCCCCTAACCATACAAGAATGAGAGGGGAGGACTGACACCCTACCCACCACCAATGCCCTCTCTTCTCCCGCAGGCCACACGCAGGGGAGATTGTGAACAAGGCCACAGCCTCACAGGTGACAGCAGATAGGCTTACCTGTGAACAGCTGAAAGGAACAGTTACAGAACCTGCCACAAGAGGGCGATTAGTGCCCAGAAATTATCTTAATTTTTTTTCTTTTTTCAGTGTGCATGAATGTGTATGTGAGGATGCGATTTGCAACCTCCTCCCTTTTATCTTTTTTTTCTTTCTTCTTTTGATTTCTACTGTCTGTTTATGTGTGTACATGAGTGATTGAGTGTTATTTGAAGTTTTTCCTTTTTATTCTTCTCATGTGTTGTTTTAATCTGTGTGTGAATATGTGTGAGGGTTCAATTTGCATTCCCCCACTTTTTTTCTTTCTTTTTTCTTCTTCTTTTTTTTTTATAATTAATCAGTATTTTTGATTATGGTTTTGTGGGGTACAGTTAAGGGTTAGGTGTACATTTACGTTTCATTCAGGCACCCTGTTGATAAGAGGTGTTTTCCCAGTCCCAGACAGATATTTGCTACTGTTAATCCCATCCCCCTCCCCCCCATAATTTCCCAGTACCGTCAGTCATTTTTTTATAGTATTACATTGGATGTTCAAGGTCCATTATATGAGTGAGAACATGTGATATTCAGATCTTTGATTCTGTGAGAGGTCACTCAGTATTATAGACTCTAGTTCTATCCAGGTTGCTGAGAAATTCATAATTTTGTTCTTTTTTATGGCTGTGTAGTATTCCATCGTGTATATGTACCACATCTTTTTAATCCAGTCCTCTTTTGATGGGCAGCATGGTTGTTTCCAGGTTCTTGCTATTGTGAACAACGCTGCAATAAACATACATGTGCAGGTATCTTTTTTATAGAGTGATTTGTGTTCTTCAGGGTATATTCCCAGTAGGGGGATTGCAGAGTCATATGGAAGGTCAATTTTTAGAGCTTTTAGGAATCGCCACACTGCTTTCCACAGAGGTTACACTAGTTTACACTCCCACCAACAGTGTAGAAGTGTTCCCTTTTCACCACACCCTCTCCAGCAGCTGTTATTTTTTGACTTGTTGATAATTGCCATTCTGACTGGAGTGAGGTGGTATCTCAGTGTGGTTTTGATTTGCATCTCCCTGATGATTAGTGAGGTTGAGCATTTCTTCATGTGTTTGTTGGCTGCTTGAATGTCTTCTTTTGTGAAGTGTCTGTTCATATCTTTTGCCCATTTTGTAATGGGGTTGTTTGTTTTCTTCTTTTCAGTACATTTCAGTTCCTTATAGATCCAGGATGTTAAGCCTTTGTCAGACCTAGAGTTGGCAAATACTTTTTCCCAGTCTGTAGGCTGTCTCCCTGCTCTCTTGATGGTTTCTTTGGCTTTGCAGAAGCTTGTCAGTTTAATAAGGTCCCATTTGTCTATCTTCTCTCTTAAGTCCTGTGGGTTTCGGGTTTTGTACAGGAATTGGATGCCAGTTCCGATTTCCATGAGAGTATTTCCTTCCTTTTCTAAGGTTCTTATGGTTTGAGGTTTTACATTTAGGTCTCTGATCCATTTGGAGTTAACCTTTGTGTATGGGTATAGATAGGGGTCCTGTTTCAATCTTCTGCATGTGGTCAGCCAGTTTTCCCAGCACCATTTACTGAATAGGTTCTCCTCTCCCCATTGGTAGGTGGTGGGGGCTTTGTCGAAGATGAGTTGGTTGAGGAATTGAGGTTTTGCTTCTGGAATCTCAATTCTGTTCCATTGATCTATATCCCTGTTCCTGTACCAATACCAAGCTGTTTTGATGATTGTAGCTTTATAGTAAAGTTTGAAGTCTGGTATTGTGATACCACCTGCTTTGTTTTTTTTTGCTGAGGATTGTTCTGGCTATTCTTGGACGTTTGTGTTTCCATATGAATTCCTGTGTTGTTTTTTCTAGGTCTGAGAAGAATGTTGTTGGTAATTTAATGGGTATTGCATTGAATTTGTAGATTGCCTTAGGTAAGATGGACATCTTCACAATGTTGATTCTTCCGATCCATGAGCATGGGATATTTTTCCGCTTCTTCGTGTCAGCTTTGATTTCTTTGAGCAATGTTTTGTAATTTTCATTGTAAAGGTCTTTCACGTCTCTGGTTAGGAAGATACCAAGGTATTTCTTTTTTTTTTTTTTTGGCTATTGTGAATGAAATTGTGTTTCTTATTTGGGTTTCTGTTTGTTTATTATTGGTGTAGAGAAATGCGATTGTCTTTTCTACATTAATTTTGTATCCTGAGACTTTGCCAAAGGCCTTTATCAATGTAAGGAGGCCTTTGACAGATTCTCTTGGGTTTTCAAGGTACACCATCATATCATCTGCATAGAGAGATAACTTGACTTCCTCTTTTCCAGTTTGAATACCTCTGATTTCCTCCTCTTCTCTGATTGCTCTAGCCAGGACTTCCAATACTATGTTGAACAGGAGAGGAAAGAGTGGGCATCCTTGTCTAGTTCCAGTTTTCAGGGGAATTGGCTCCAATTTTTGTCCATTTAGGAGTATGCTGGCTGTGAGTTTCTCGTAGATGGCTTTTACTATTTTGAGGTATGTTCCCCGTATGCCTAGATGTTCAAGGGTTTTTATCAAGAAGGGGTGCTGGATTTTATCAAAAGCTTTTTCTGCATCTAATGATATGATCATGTGGTTTTTGTTTTCACATCTGTAGATGTATTTAATTACATTTATGGTTTTACGAATGTTGAACCAGCCTTGCATGCCAGGAATGAAGCCTACTTGGTCATGGTGGATGATTTTTGAGATGTATTGCTGAATCCGGTTTGCTAGGATTTTGTTGAGAATTTTAGCATCTATGTTCATCAAAGATATTGGCCTGTAGTTCTCTTTCTTTGTTGGCTCTTTACCTGGCTTGGGTATCAATGTGATGTTGGCTTCACAAAATGATTTTGGGAGAGTTCCATCTTTTTCAATCACCTGGAATACCTTCAGTAGGATTGGTATCAGCTCCTCCTTGAATGTCTTGTAGAATTCTGCTGGAAAGCCATCTGGACTAGGGCTTTTTTTTGTAGGAAGTTTTCTTATTACATAGTCGATTTCCTTGATTGTTATTGGACTATTTAGGGTCTCAATTTCTTCTTGTTCCAACCTAGGTAGGTTGTGTGATGTCAGAAAGTCCTCCATTTCCTTATGGTTTTCAAGTTTGTTTCCATACAAGTGTACGTAGTAGTCTCTAATGATCTTTTGTATTTCTTCAGGGTCAGATGTGACTTCATCTTTTGTGTTTCTGATTATGCTTATTTGGTTTTTTTCTCGTTTTTTCTTGGTCAGTCTAGCTAGGGGACCATCAATCTTGTTTACCCTTTCGAAGAACCAGCTTTTTGTTTCATTGATTTTTTGTACTATCTTTTTGTCTTCTATGTCCTGGATTTGGGCTTTTATTTTGGTGATCTGGAGTCTTCTGCTGAAATTAGGGTTTTTGTGGTCTTGCTTCTCCAGCTTCTTTAGGTGGCTTGTTAGGTTGTGAATTTCTGTTCCTTCCATTTTCTTCATGTGTGTTTGTAGGGATATAAATTCCCCTCTTACTACAGCTTTCAGGGCATCCCAGAGATTTTGGTAAGATGTTTCTTCATTTTCATTTGTTTCCAGGTATCTTTTGATCCCTGTTTTGATTTCGTCATTGACCCAGGAATTGTTTAGCATCATGCTGTTTAGTGTCCATGTCTTTGTGGGTTTTGGGGGGACTTTGTTGTTGTCAATGTTTATTTTTATTCCACTGTGGTCCGAGAAGGTGTTTGGTAGAATTTCGGTCCTTTTAAATTTGCTTATACTTGATTTATGGCCGAGTATGTGGTCGATCTTAGAATATGTTCCATGTGGTGATGAGTAGAATGTGTATTCTGTGGTCTTTGGATGGAGTGTTCTGTAGGTATCAATTAAGTCCATTACATTGAGGTTCCGGATCTCCTTGCTGATTTTTTGTCCTGATGATCTGTCTAGGGTTGTGAGTGGGGTATTAAAGTCCCCAGTTATGATAGTGTTAGAGTCAATATCTTTCTTTAGTTTTCCAAGAAGTTGCTTTATGAAAGTTGGTGCACCTATGTTGGGTGCATATATGTTTAGGATAGATATTTCTTGTTGATGGATTGAGCCTTTTATCACTATGTAGTGGCCTTCTGTATCTTTATTGATTTTTAATAGTTTGAAGGGTATTTTGTCTGAAATTAAGATGGCTACTCCTCCTTTCTTTTGTATTCCGTTTGCCTGGAAGTTTGTTTCCCATCCTCTTACTTTGATTCTGTGGGTGTCCTTTCTAGTGAGGTGAGTCTCTTGAAGGCAATAGATTGTTGCCTGATGATATTTTATCCATTTTGCCATTCTATGTCTTTTCAGTGGTGCATTTAGTCTGTTCACATTTAGGCTAATAATTGAAATGCAAGAGTTGATCCCTGTCATAAGGTTCTTACAGAGTTGTTCCTGTTTATTTGTTGTCTTTCTTTGGGTTTTGGAGTTGGTTCATGTGTGTTTTTAATCTTTTGCCTGTACTCTTGTGAAGAATGCTGTTGTTCTTTTTTCTTTTTCTTCTGTGTTCAGTACTTTCTTAAGTGTTTCTTGTAGAGGTGGTCTAGTGGCAGCGTAGGTTCTTAGGGATTGGATGTCTGGAAAAGATTTCAATTCTCCCTCACTAATGAAGCTTAGTTTGGCTGGGTAGGTTATTCTTGGTTGAAATTGTTTCTCTTTTAGAACTTTGAAGATAGGGCTCCAGGCTCTCCTGGCCTGAAGGGTTTCTGTGGATAAATCTGCTGCTATTCTAATTGGTTTTCCCTGGTAGGTAATCTGGCCTTTTTCTCTTGCTGCCTTTAGGATTTTTCCTTTCATAGCTACTTTGTTTAGGCAAATTATTATGTGTCTGGGAGTTGGTCTTCTCGTTTGTTGTCTTGCAGGGGTTCTCTGAATCTCTTGTGCGTGAATTTTTCATCCTTAATGAGATGAGGGAAGTTTTCTTGAATGATGTCATGAAATGTTTGTTCCAGTGTGGCTTCGGTTTCTCTCTCTGCCTCAGGAAGCCCAATTATTCTTAGGTTTGGTCTCTTGAAGTGATCATTCATCTCTTGCAGGTTTTGTTCTGTCTTTTTGAGCTTTTTTTCTCTGCTTTTGACAGTTTGGGTTAGTTCTGTGTTTTGGTCTTCGAGCTCTGAGATTCTTTCTTCTGCTTGGCTGATTCTGCTTTCCATGCTTATTAATCTGTTGTTCATTTCCATCACAGTATTCTTTACTGCTGTCATTTCTGACAACAGCTCCTTCCTATTTTCCTCTTGTCTCTCCTCAATTTTTTTAATTCTCTCCATTAATGTCTTGATGTCTAGGTTTGTTGCATGTAGCCAGTCATTCTGGGGATTCTTCATTGTCTGTGTTCCAGAATCTGTTTTCTCATTGTCTGATCTCCCAGGGGTCTGTGTAAGACCTATATTCTTCTTTTGGTTTTTCTTCATTTGTGCGGTTTTCCCTCTCCCTACTTTTTCCTTCCCTCCACGTCACTGTCTTCTTTAATTCTGTTATTCAGGGGTAAAGGGATTGGTTTTACTTCTGTTTGTTCAATCTCCTATTCTTTATGTATGTCCTCTTACTTTGTTCAATTCTGAAGTTACACTGTAGGTTGGAGGTGGTCCTTTTTGCAGTTTTGAGATGTACTTAAGGGGAGAGCTGTGATTCAAAATCTGTCTGCAGGTCCTGGTATTCGCTGACAGCCATGTGGATAATGTGGAACCCACTTCCCACTGCCCTGGAATCTGTCCATGCAGTGGGGCTGTAGGTTTACTCCCTGAAATAAAATGTGGTTAGCAGAGGGGGAGAGAATGGAGCAGATAGTGGGTTGAAGAGGGGAGTGGAGAGATAGAGGAGTAAGGAGGGAAACAAACTGGTGTGCCAACAAATAGAGAGAGAGGCCTATACTGAAACAGATAAAAACGATAGACCACAGCTACAGTCGAACCAACTCTCATACAAACAAAAATAGAACATATAGTGATGCTAACATACCAGCTATCCAACCACCTTATTAGTGTGCTGTTCCTCTATACAAAGACATGGTTTATAGACAAAAGAAAAGAGAAGAAAAGGAAAAGAGAAAAAAGGGAACAATACAGTAGGAATAGAATTAATTCATTAAACTAATAGAACCAATGAAGCACACTCTGAGACATTTCATTTAAGTCCAATGTCCTTTCAGGTCTGATTTCTAGTTTTCTTTTCAAGTTGGTAAATTAGTTTGCAGTTAGGGTCAGTTCCCCTGATCTGCTGTGAAAGACAGTTCAGATTAACCTCGGTTCAGAAGTTTGGTCTATGTCTTTATCAAGCTCGTTTCTCCCGTTTCGGTGTTGTTACCTTGAATCGCCAGCAGGTGGTGCTATCTCATCTGCTCGCCCCAGAGGGGGTGGGGCCGGACAGGAACAAGATGGCTGCCTGCCTCTGAGCAGGCAACAGGAGCCCCACGCCGGGCGGGCAGGACAGTCTCGGACACAGGAGAGGTGGCAGCAATCCCAGCAGATCTTCCTTGAAGCAGTTTGGTGTGGATCTCCTCGGGCCGAGTTGTGATGAGCTACCTGTCCCAGAAGCCGCGGCGGCGGCGGCAGGAGCGCCGGCGGGGGAAGGGGCTGCGGTGGCGGCGGGACAGTGCAATGCAGTAAAAATGTCCAGTCGTTGCAATGTTCTAGCGGTGGCGATGGCCGAGCTCTGTCTGAAGAGCAGGCTGCAATGCTGGGGTCCCCAGCCCCCCGGGGCGAGAGTCAGAGACCCACTGCAGATCTCTCTTGCAGAGGGCTTCAGACGCTGGGTTGCCTGGTCGTCATCTTAAACCGCAGCCCTTCTTTTGTTTTTTGTTGGACGTGTGTGTGTCTGTGTGTTCAGGTTTCCTGTTCTGTGTTTTTATTGTGTGGTTTTGTTTTGTTTCCTGTTCATTTTGGTTTTTGTTTATGTATATGGGTGTTTTATTGTTTTTTGCTTTTGTTTTTCTGTTTTTTACTATTTTTTTATTCTTGTCTGTTTTATTTCATTCTATTTTTCTCTGTTCTCCTCATTTATTTTGGACTCTGGGGGTACACACACATACTCATTGCATTCTAACATAGAGTGGTGGTGGGGAGTGGGTCTCAGGGGGCCTTTACCCCAGTCAGTGAAAATTGTGATTTGCAAGTAGTTTCTGAATCCTAGCTCCCTATCCTCTACCTTATTTGACTCTCAAAACTATAAGAGACAGCAAAGTCTCCCACTCCCAGTCCTGATTCAAAATAAAACAAATTCAGAACCCTGTTCAGGGAAGAATAAAAGGCTGAGCAAACATCAGAAGTGAAAGTCCCTCCTACTGCCAGTGAATAATGGAACTAAAGAGAAAAGAAAGAGATCTATCACAAATGCTAAAAAATCAACAGAAGAACACAGATAATTCCCAGTGTACCAAAGAGACAATGCCTGAAAAATCAAACCTCAAAGCCCAAACAATGGAAATCACCAATGACTGGCCCCAAAAGACAATAAAGATTAGGGAATGGATATAAAGAGTGAATAAGACTCAAGAAAGACAAGATGCAACACCAAAAGAACTTGTGACAGAGATGTTGGCCAAAAAAAACACAAAACTTCATCCAGGAAATAAAGAACAAGATGACAAGCATGGAAAGCAGAATTAATCAAGCAGAGGAAAGAATCCCAGAGCCTAAAGACCAAAACAAGGAATCAAAACCCAATCTCTAAAAAAGCATAGAAAGAAAACTCAGAAAAAGAACAAAGCCTCCAAGACATGTGCAATTATATCAAGAGGATGAAGTTATGCGTGATTGGCATCCCTGATTGGCATTGGGAACCAGAGAACACCTTGGAACAAGTATTTCAGGAGGTGAGCCAAGAAAATATTCCCCATCTCACCAGCAATGTGACCATCCAAACACAAGAGATACAGAGAACCACTGCAAGACATCAAATGAGAAGGCCAACCCCAAACACACAGTAATTCACCTATACAAGGTAGGTAAAAATCCTAAAGAAAAAATCCTAAAGGTAGCAATAGAGAAAGGTCAGACTACCTTCCAGGAAAGTCAGTCAGAATAGCAGCAGACATATCAGCAGAAATACTACAAGCTAAAAGAAACTGTAGTACAATTTTCAAATTCCTAAAGATAAACAATTTTAACTAAGAATTTCTTACCTAACCAAGCTCAGCTTTATCAGTGATGGAGAATTCAAATCCTTCCCAGACACCCAATTCCTAAGATATTATGCAGATTTCAGACCAGCTCTACAGTAGATGCTTAAAAAGTTAGTAAGCATAGAAGGAAGGAAGGAAGGAAGGAAGGAAGGAAGGAAGGAAGGAAGGAAGAAAAAGAGAACAGAACACAGAATCAACAGAGAATATATCATGACTACAAAGTTGAAAACACACATATACATCAACCCAAAAGTTAAAAGACAACAAATATAAAAAGAAAAAACTTTATACAAATCTCATGATGGAGATAAACACTCACATTTCAATAATCAGCCTGAACGTGAATGGATTATTATAAACTAAAATGATAGAATGGAAAACAGGATAAATAACATGACCCAATAATTTGCTGCATCCAAGAAACACATTTCACCACAAGAGTCAACCACAGACTCAAAGTTAGAGGATGAAAAAGTGAATTTCCAGGTGACCAGATCAGTACTCACAATCTTAACATCAAAAAAAAACAACCATTAAGATATCAAAAATGTAAAAAGATATGGAAGGACACTACATAATGATAAAAGTTTCAATCCATCAACAAGAAATATCCATCCTAAACAAATAAACACCCAACACAGGAGCACCAACATTTATAAAGCAATCAGTAAACTAAAAAAAAATATTTACTCTAATACTGTCATAGCTTAAATAACCCATTAACAACCCTAGATAGATCATCAAGGCAAAAAATTAGCAAAAAGCTAATTTCAACTTGATGCTTGACCAAATGGACTTAATAGATACCTACACAACACTCCACACAACAACCACAGAATATACATTCTACTCATCACCACATGGAACACACTCCAAGATCAATCACATCCTTGGTCATAAGTCAGGCATAAACAAATTTCATAAGATTGAAATACTATCATGTACTTTTTCAAACCACGGTGGAATAAAAACAAGTATCACCACCAACAAAACTCCTCCCTAAAACCCAAAAGACATGGACACTAAACAGCATGATGATGAACAACTTCGGGGTTAACACAGAAATCAAAACAGAAATTAAACGGTTCCTGGAAACAAGTAAAAATGAAGAAACACCTTACCAAAATCTCTGGGATGCCATGAAAACAGCACTAAGAGGGGAATTTACATCTCTATGAACACACATCAAGAAAACAGAGAGAGAACAAGTTAACAACCTAAAAATTCACCTAAGGGAGCTGGAAAGACAAGACCACCAAAACCATAGCTTCAGCAGAAGAATCCAGATCAGTAAAGTAAAAGCCCAAATGTGAGATGTAGAAGACAAAAATATCATGGAAAAAAATCAACAAAACAGCCGGGCTCAGTGGCTCAGCGGCTCAGCCTGTAATCCCACGCCTTTGGGAGGCTGAGGTGAGTGAATTGCCTGAGCCCGCGGGTTCAAGACCCGCCTGGGCAGCGAGACCTCATCTCTACAATAAATCAAAAAATCAGCCGGGCGTGGTAGCGCATGCCTGTAATTCCAGCTACTCGGAAGGCTGAGGCGGAAGGATCTCCGGAGCCCAGCAGGTCGAGGCTGCGGTGGCCGGGAGCAGCCACTGCACTCCAGTCTGGGCGACAGAGTGAGACTCCAACTCAAAAAAAAAAAGAAAAAAATCAACAAAACAAAAAAGTTGGTTCTTTGAAAGGAAATACAAGACTGTTGGATCTCTAGCCAGAATGACCAAGAAAAAGAGAAAAAAAGCCCAAGTAAACACAAATCAGAAAAGCAAAAGGTCAAATCACAACTGACTCTGAAGAAATACAAAAGATTATCAGAGATGATTATGCACACCTCTATGTAAACAAACTCGATAACCTAAATGAAATGGAGGACTTTCTGACATCAAACAACCTCCCAAGGTTAAAACGAAAAGACACTGAGACCCCAAATAGATCAATAACAACTCAGGAAATTGACTGTCATAAGAAAATTACCTACAAAAAAAAAAAGCCCTGGACCAGTTGGCTTCCCAGTGGATGCTACAAAACATACAAGGGAAAGCAGATACCAAGTCTATTCAAAGTATTCCAGGCAATTGAGAAATATGGAACTCTACCCAAATCAATTTATGAAGATAACATCACACTGATACCCAAACCAGGTAAAGATGCAACAAAAATACAGAACTGCAGGCCAATATTTCTGATGCACATAGATGTAAAAACTCTCAACAAGATTCTAGCAAATCAGTTCCAACAACACATCTCAAAAAGCACCCACTATGGCAAAATAGGGTTCATCCCTGGGATGCAGGGCTGGTTCAACAACCACAAGACCATAAATGTAATTTAATACATCAAAAGTTGTAAAAGCAAGAATCACATTATTATATCATTAGATGCAGAAAAAGCTTTTGATAAAATTCAGCATCCCTTCTTGATAAAAACACTTGAATACCTAAGGCATAGAAGGAACATACCTCAAAATAGTAAGCACCATCTACGATAAACCCACAGTCAACATACTGCTAAATGGACAGAAATTGGAAGCATTTCCCCTGAAAACCAGAAGAAGACAAGACTGCCCACTCTTACCCCTCCTGTTCAAACTAGTGTTAGAAGTCCTAGCTACAGCAATCAGACAAGAGAAGGAAATCAGGGTATCCAAATAGGAAAAGAGGAAGTTATGTAATCCCTCTTTGCTGACAATATGATCCTATACCTCAAAAATGCAAGAAAACCTGTCAAAAACTTCCTTGTACTGATAAAGGACTTTTACAAAGTCTCAGGCTACAAAGTAAATGTGCAAAAAAGCTGCATTCTTATACACCAACAACAAAAAGGCAGAGAACCAAATAAAAAACACAATCTCATTCACAATGGTCACCAAAAAAATTGAAATACCTCAGCATCTCCCTAACCAGAGAAATGAAAGACTTTTGCGATAAAACAACAAAACACTGCTCAAAGAAATCCAAGAAGACGCAAACATATGGGAAAAAAATCCCATGCTCATAAATAGGAAGAATCAACATTGTTAATATGCCCATCCTACCAAATTAAGTTACCAACATCATTCTTCTCAAACCTGGAAATGATAATACAGAATTCACAAAGAAACAAAACAACCACGAAGAGCTAAAATAACCCTCAGCAAAAGAAACAAAGTGGGAGGTATCACACTTCCAGACTTTAAACTTTACTGTAAGGCTACAACAATTAAAACAGCCTGGTACTGGTACAAGAACAGGCATATAGATCAACGGAACAGGATAGAGATTCTGGAAGCAAAACCTCAATTTCTCAACCAATTCATCAACAAAGCCTTCACTGATAACCACTGGGGAAAGGAGAACCTATTCAGCAAATGATCTGGGAAAACTGACTGACCACATGCAAAAGAATGAAACAGAATCCCTACCTATTACCATATACAAAAATCAACTCTAAACAAAAATCAACTCTAAATGGATCAAAGATCTCAATGTAAAACCTCATATGATAAAAATCTTTGAAAACACAGGAGACACCCTCATGGGAATCAGAATAGGCAACCAATTACTAAGCAAACTGTAGATGTCCATGCCATAAGAGATATGATGAACAAGTGGGACCTCATTAAACTCAAAAGCTTCTGCAAAGCAAAAGAAACCATCAAGAGAGCGGGGAGACAGCCCACAGATCAGGAAAACATATCTGCCAACTTTATATCTGACAAAGATCTAACATCCAGGGTCTAGAAAGAACTCAAATGTGCAGAATGGGAAAAAACAAACAGTCCTACTAAAAAGTGTGCAGGGCAACCCCTTCGGGTCCCCTCCCACTATGGGAGCTTTTCTGTTCTCTCAATAAATCCTGCTTTCAAAAAAAAAGAAAAGTGTGCAAAAGACATGAGTAGACACTTCTCAAAAGAAGACATACAAGCAGCCAACAGACACATGAAAAAGTGCTCAGGCTCACTAATCATCAGAAAAATGCAAATTAAAACCACATTAAGATACCACCTAACTCTAGTAATAATGGCCATCATTAATTAAACAAAACAAAACAAAACAAAAACAGATGCTGGCAAGGATGTGGAGAAGAGGGAACATTTCTCCACTGTTGGAAGTGCAAACTAACTCAACCTCTATGGAAAACAGTATGACAATTTCTCCAAGAACTAGAAATTGACCTTCCATATGACGCAGCAATCCCACTACTGGGAGTATACCTGGAAGAACTCAAATAACTCTACAAAAAAGATATCTGCATACTCAGTTTTATTGCACTATTCACAGTAGCAAAACACACGGAACCAACCATGCTGCCCATCAAAACTGGACTGGATAAAAAAAAAATGTGGTACATATACACGATGGAATATTACACATCCATAAAGAAAGACAAGCTTATAGACTTCGCAGCAACTTGGATGGATTTAAATTCAGTAATACTCAGTGATCTATCACAGAAACAAAGAACAGAGTACCACACGGTCTTACTCATAAATGGACCCTGAATATTTACCATAATACTATAAGAAAGGGATTGGTAGTAGTGGCAAGAAGTGGATTGGTAGTAGTACTACTGGAATCAGGGGGGACACAACATAAATAAGAGTACTTGAACTCAAACCAGGCAAAGTGGGGACCAAAGAGAGGCCCAAACTTTGCCTATACAATGTGCACTTGTATACATTGTCCTGAATTCTATACCAAATCTTTAAAATAAGAAAAAAATTTTTTAAAGATACTGGTAGGATATAAAAAAAAGATACTATGAGAGTGGCTGGAAACTGCCAGGGGATGGAGGACAGGGCACATAACATCAATAAGGGAGCCTGATCTCAAATCAGGTGAAGTGGGGACCAAAGGGAGGCCCAAACTTTACCTGTAGGATGACCACTTGTATACCTAATCCTGAATTGTATCCCACATCTTTAAAACTAAATAAACAGATTTTATAAAAAGAAAAAATAAGAAAACTACGTCTGGTGAAAATACTGTGAACGTTGTCGAAATGACAGCAAAGGATTTAGAATATTACATAAGCTTAGTTGATAAAGCAGAGACAGGATTTGAGAGGATTGACTCTTGTGTTGAAAGAAGTTCAACTGTGTTTAAAATGTGATCAAATAACACCACATGCTATCAAGAAATCTTTCGCGAAAGGAAGAGTCTGCTGATGTGGCAAATTTTATTGTCTTATTTTAGGAAATTGGCATAGCCACCTCTATCTTTAGCAGCCACCACCCTGATCGGTCAGGAGCCCTCAACATCAACAGATCCTCCACCAACAAAAAGACTTCAACTCACTGACTGCTCAGATGATTGTTAGCATTTTGTAGCAATAAATTATATTTAATTATGATTTGTATTATGTTTTTAGAAATAATGTTACTATATACTTTACCAACCAAAGTATCATATAAATATAACTTTCATAGGCACTGGGAAACCAAAAAACTCATGCGGCTCCATTTATTATGGTATTTGCTTTATTGCAGTGGTCTGAACAGAACCTGCAATATCTGAGGAATGCCTGCATATAAATGCATTTTTTAAAAACAAATACTTCTCTAGCAATGTGTCAGGCACTGTTCTAAGTGTAGGGTTAAGCTCCTACTCTCATGGGGATTAAATTGTAGCTGGAGAAAATAGATAAACAAGAAAAATATGTTAACTAGATAAACTAGTAAAAACCTCTGTGACAAAAAAAAGTTGATGTGTTTGCTACCATCTTTAATAAACAGTAATCTAGGAGTGATTGGATGTATCACTACTCTATTATCTGACCATTTTTATACTCTTCACACAGTGAAGAAATGCTGCCAGACCAATAATCCTTCAACAGTCTTTGATTCTGTGGACCAGAATCAGCTACTTTTAAGAGCGTAATACAGCTCCTCTGTTGTATTACTTTTCTAACTCTAAGATTAACCATAGATTTGTGGTTGCCAAGAATGGTGTGCCAAAACAGGTGGAAATTTAAATATTTGGAAAGAGAAATGTGCTTAGTTTATACTTTAAATTTTTATCATAATTGTTTGATACTGTTTTTAGATGAAATGACCCCTTGGCTACACAGTGATAATAACATATGTATCTTCTATAGATTATCAACATCACTTTATTAGTATGGCATCAAGAACACACTTTAATAGACAGATCCATGTCTGTAATCTATTATATAGTTTATGGGCTTTGTCTTAAATACAAACAAGAATCACTATCTTTAGCAGACATCTTCCAGTGTTGAGATGGTCAGTATAAACTATTTTCAAATAGCAAAATGAAGTATTCAATTATGTAGAGAAATGTTTTGTAACTAATTCACCTAGGAAGCCAGCATACTTAGAACTGATTGATGCCCTGCTTAGGTTTCTGAGGCTCCTTTGTCTACAGTTACTAACTAGTTACTACTGAAGGTCTCTGAAACAAAATTTAGGCTAAAACAACCAACTATGTTGTTTTATTAATTTATGTTAAGAATTTCTCTTTTGGGTTTTCACAAAACACAAATTTGACTGCCTGAAAATATTTCAACTTGTGTAATAAGGAGACTTTGTTTGGAGGCACCCTGTAGGGGTCTTCTGCACTAAAATTCAATTATTTTCCAATAAATTCTTGTTTTGCTCTTTGACTCTCAAAATTTAAAATGTCAGAATTTCACTTTTCCTGACTGGGATACTACATATATTAACTGGTATCCCTCTGGCTTCTAAATCTTACAGACATATTGATAATCAACAGGATAGGATGTCTACTTGCCTACCAGGCAGTTGTTTATAAGTATCATCTTGAATTGTCTGAAGCCTTCTTAGCCAAAACCTGATTTAAAGAAAATTATATTGGGGGACATTTAAAGAGACATGCTTTCTATTAACTTCCCCCCACTGTCTCACTCTACCTTTGGATCACATCACTTTAGCCCTTTGAAAATCAGGGCATAGGTGTCTTAAGTCCATTTGTGTTGCTATAAAGAAATACCTGACACTGGGTTATTAAAGGGGAAAAAAGGAATTTACTTGGGTCACGGTTCTGCCAGCTGTATAAGAAAAATGGCTCCAGCATCTACAACTAGGAAGGGCCTCAGGCTGCTTCCACTCACGGCATAAGGGGAAGGGAAGCAAGTTTGCGCAGAGAATACATGGCAAGAGAGGAGCAAGAGAGAGGGGAAGAAGGTGCCAGACTCTTTTAACAACTAGTTCTCATGAGAACTAAGAGTGAAAACTCACTCTCACACCCACAAGAATGGCACCAAGTCATTTCTGAGGGATCCACTTCCATGACCCAGACACCTCCCACTAGGCCCTACCTCCAATACTGGGGATCAAATTTCAACATGAAACTTGGCAGGGCCAAACTGTATCCAAGCCACAGTCATAGATAATATAAGAAATTACTCCAGATAATTTTAACATGTGTCTACCCTGATCCACCCATCTGTATGATCATCTTCACGTACTGAATAGTAATAAAAGAAACTGAAAGTGAGTAAATGGTAATTAATTATGAGAGAAAAGGAAAGCTTCTAGTGAGGAGGTTTTGGGAGGTTGATATGGCCCCTCTCAGCACTTAAGGACTGTGTTTCAGCCATGCTTCCCTCTCTGTCCTACAGCATCAAATTTTTTCTCTTTACTGGTTCATTTCCAAAAATATACAAACATGCTGTCACTCATCTCACTTTTAAAAAGAGAAGAATTTAAAAATAAATATCTCTTAACATCCTTTCTATATGTTTACCACCCCATATCACTCCTTCTTTTAAGACAAAATTCCATCAAACAATTTTTTCTATCTTTTGCCTAGAATTTATCTTATCTCACTCTCTCTAATTGTGCCAATAAAATAGCTCTTATTGAGGTCACCAGAGATCTCCACATCGCCACATCCAAAGGTCAGCTCTCTGTCTTCCTTTCCCCTGAAATACTCACAGCATTTGACAGAGTTGATTCCTCTACTTTATTTAAAATCATTTGTTCACAACTCCAGGACACACATGCCCTTGATTCTCTTCTTGCCTCTTGTTTCCAGTCTTTGCTAATTCTTTCTCCTAACTCAGACTTCTAGATGTCATGTCGCAGGGCCGTTCCACACTCACTCCTCAAGTGATCTCACCCAGGCTCACCAACAATATGTGGTTGGTTCTTAAATCATCCATATTACCAATGATCTATAATTTTTTATCTAACTCAGACCATGCACATAAACTCAATACTTATATATCTAAATTGATACTTAACATCTTTATTTGGAAATCTATTAGACATTTCTAACTTAGCACGTCCAAAACTGATCACCTGATAGTGAACAGCCCTCCGCCAATGCTTTTTCTATCTGGTACATTGCTCTAATTTTTGTGTAGAAATAATATTACCTTCTGAAATGTGTTCTTTTCCTAACTTTTAAAATACAGACTTTATATAATGTAGGATTTTTTTCCTCTTAAAGGTTTGGTGGTGTTATCCAGTAAAAGCTTTTGGACATCATATCATTTTTGGTGGTATTTTACTAATTCTTTAGTTACTTCATTGATTAACAGTATATTCAAGTTTCCTAACTCTTCTTCAATCACCTTTGAAATGTAAAATTTCCTCAAAACTGGCCATTTTATCTAAATTTACAAAGTGGTATTTAATACAAGTTGGTATATAGTAGTCTCTATCATTAATAATCTCCCTATTGTCCATATTTACATTCCCTTTCTCATAACTGGTTACTTTATCTTCATATTTATTGAATTGATTGCTAAAGACAATCTATTCTATTAATCTATTTTAAAAAATAACTTTTGCATTACTAATCAAGTCAATATTTTGAATTTTGGTCCATTGATTTCTTCTCATATTTTACTAATTTATCCCCTTTGCTTTTTGTTTTCTAATAATTAAATGTAAGAACATAAATTTTATCCTAGTTTGGCTACCTCTCTTAGGTTTGGTGTACTTTCTCCCCATTTTACAACTGAGGTTTTTATAAAGTCATTTTTTTCATTTATCCCATTCAGATAAAGAGTGGCAAAGCAGGAATTAAAACCTAAGTGTCATTTACACAATACCACACCAGTACTTTTAAATATATCACACATAGAAGATATAGAACTGCATTCACACACAAAAAAAATATAGTTGTTAACATATGGAAATTATACCCAGAGAAACTCATCTCATTCTTTGAAAAAGACACCTGCACATGCGTGTTTACTGCAGCATTATTCACAATGGCAAAAACATGGAACCAACCATGCTGCCCATCAAAAGTGGACTAGTTAAAAAAATGTGGTACACATATATGATGGACAATTATGCAGCCATAAAGAAGGACAAAATTATGAATTTCACAGCAACTTGGATGGACATAGAGTCTATAATACTCAGTGATCTATCACAGAAACAAAGAACTGAATATGACATGTTCTCACTCATAAGAGGACCCTGAACTATTACCATAATACTATAAGAAAGGGATTGGCAGTAGTGGGAAACTGCCGGGGTGGGGGAACACACTCCCTCAATAAGTGTACCTGATCTCAAACCAGTTGAAGTGGGGACCCAAAATGAGGCCCAAATTTTACCTGTACAATGACCATTTGTATATCTAACCCTGAATTGTACCCCACATCTTAAAAATAAAATTTTTTTTAAAATATGGAAGTTTATTTCCTTTAAATAAAAACAAATCATATCAAACCATTTACACATGAGAAGATATATAATTGATATTTTAATGGTCCTAAAAGTGAAAGATTCAACTGGAACAGTAATTTGATAAACAACTCAGTAATATGTATTAAATGCCATAAATTAGTCCTTGGACCTACTAACCTCAGATGCTCGTATTTTTCCTTAGGAAATATTTCACAAGAATAAAACTGCTTCATACATTAAAGCTCTAACAATAGAATGAAAAAGTAGAAGATTATCCCATAGAAAAGCAGTTGAATAGTTTTAGTGATTAAAGATATTGGACTGCATAAAATCACAGAAATTTTATAGCATAATGCAAAGCAGAAATCAAAATAGTATATGCATTGTAATCATTACCATGCAAAAATATGCATGTGAAGAAGAGACTAAAAGGAAATCTTCCCAACTGATATTATTGACTGGATTAAGGTGGTTTTAATATATTTCAGAAACACTGTGCTGTTACTATAAAAATTCAAGTGAATATAAGTAGTTCCAGACAAAATTGGCACAACTAGAATCAAAGCAGAGATGTTGGAAGTAGCATTCAAAAGGTAAATTACAATGTGACAACCTCAAATACATAAATAAGAAGAGAGAAGATGGAGAGAAATTTTGATATAACAACAACAAAAAAAAGAATAACAAATAACCAAAAGAAAGTCTTATCAGACAGCCTCAGTCTTCTCATAAAAAGAGGCAGCTACAATTAAAAATGAAGGCGACACAGTTAGGATCAATGATCAAGTGGAGAGAGAAATCTAGAGCCCTTACTATGTAAAGAAATTGCATCAAGCCTACATGACCAGGCAAAGAAAAACAGTATACCCAATCAGCAAAGAAAGCTCATAGTTAACAGGAAAAAATAAAATGACATAAATCATCACTAACAATAAGGTGGCATTCAGAACTACATATTGGGAGTGCTTTTCTCTATGATTAGTGCAATCTGCTTTGAGAAAATTTTACTCACAAAAAAGTATATGTTTGCAAAATAATCTGGTCAGTGGTGTAATGATTTCCCCAAGGCTCAGGTGTTCTTAATTTCAAAGTCATTCATTCATTAAAGGTAATTGACAGCAGGCTATTTCTCAGATTCCTACAGAAATTTTGGAAATTCCAAATACTATATTCAATAATTATGATTAGTCATAGAGTATAATTATGATCATAACTTATCAGACATTGCCGAAGTTGTATTTGAAGTCACATGATGCAGCTCATCATGTCAATTATACCCAGAGAAACTCACCTCATTCTATGTAAAAGACACCTGCACACGCCCCAACCCATGCTGCTCCACACATTCACCAAGTGGGCCCACATCCTCTCTTCCCTCCCTCATGATCAATTCCTCTATTGTGTCCTGGAGCTACTGTCATTCACAAAACTCTCCTACTCTCAAACTCCTCTGAAAAGAACAATTTTCTTTTTACCCCTTTTCCTGAATTGAAACCTTCCTGTCCTCCTGATAACACTGCTTCCCTCATCAGTACTGATTATTACATAATATAAAATTAATTTGTAGAATATATGGTCATGGATATTAAATAGATAATTCAGAAATGTCTTAAAATCAGTAACGTTTTATAAATATGGAGAAAAGACTGGCTACCTCAGGAAAAATAAATATTTTAAAGTTGTCATCTTATGACAGTTTCCTTCTTTACTTTACTAAGTAAACAAAGAAAATTTAAAACAAGGAGAAAGCTGAATTAGTGATAAACTAGGTGAAATGGCTGCTACATGCCATACATTTCAAGACTACATTGTGGGACATAATACTAACAAAGTCAAATTAAAAAGAGTCATTAGGAGCTTACTTAAAATTCCTTCTTCACCCCAAAATTGACACAGTCATACATACTAAATAATATTCTGGGGAAAACAATGACATAAGATCCCACTTAATATGCTGAGAGTTGGATATGAATTCATGCTATGTCTGCAACAGGGCTCTGTGTTTAGAAACACGGAATCGAAATCCAGAGAAACTTCATGATTCACTAAACAGAATTGAGCATTTCTTTTAAAATTTGGCATACAGAAAAACTAAATAGAACAGATACAGTCATTCTGTTTACCAGACCAAGTTAAAGTGAAGACAGCTTCATGAAATCTGGGTTCCAGTGCAACAATTTGTTTCAATTAACCTAGAGAAAAATCAGAGACCAACTCCCCCTGTGGGAATGCCCATGATTCCAGTCCCCACAGATTTCACTCAGCCACTCCAGACTGAATTGGTGCCACTGAACCTCATTATCTGAACCTCAAACATTCTAAGGATATTTACATGCATAGTACACAGAGATTAGGAAAATCTGCCTATGAATAGCAGATCTAACATCAATCATGGAATTTTAGAAATGCAAGAAAGAGAAATCAACAAATGACCCCTCAACACACATAACAAAATTTTTAAAAGAAAACACACAAGCCGGGCTCGGTGGCTCAGCCTGTAATCCCGCGCCTTTGGGAGGCTGAGGTGAGTGGATTGCCTGAGCCCGCGGGTTCGAGACCCGCCTGGGCAGGGAGACCTCATCTCTACAATAAATCAAAAAATCAGCCGGGTGTGGTAGCGCATGCCTGTAATTCCGGCTACTTGGAAGGCTGAGGCGGAAGGATCGCCGGAGCCCAGCAGGTCGAGGCTGCGGTGGCCGGGAGTGGCCACTGCACTCCAGTCTGGGCGACAGAGTGAGACTCCAACTCAAAAAAAAGAAAACTCACACACACAAACACACACACACTGAAAATACCCAGAGCATTGTTATTACACTAGTATACACAGGACAAAAGCTAAATCTGAATGTCGTGGGAGGAAGAATATATGCCAAATAAATTTTAGAAAAGCATCTGCCTCATACTCTTAAGAAAATTAAAGATGAATTAACAATAAGATCATAAGACAGATTGAAATGAAGAGAAAGCACCCAAAATACAGAAGTAATTCAATTTAAAAGAGCCACTGTGAATCTAAATAGAACCAGAAGAGTACAAAAGAGAATTATGTTGAGAAGTTCAAGTCAATGATGTAGAGAGTAAATCTGATGGCTCTAGAAGGCATATTAAGAGAACTGGAAATGATTAATGACATGAATATTTGGGGATCTTGAAGAGAAAAAAAAAACAAACAGGAAAGAACCGATGCACCAAGAAACAGATAGAATCCTATCTGTACTAAAATATTAAAAAGACTTCAAATGATTGAGAAAGTTCACGACATAACAGGTTAAATCTATAAAAGTTAAAATGTTTACATATAACCTAGTAAGAATAATGAATTCCAAGAGCAAATGATAGACTTTTATAAATATTTGGGAATTTAAAAAGCAATACTTACCAACAAAGAAATCAAAAATGGTCTCAGATTTCTCTTTCACACTATTGGATACAAGAGTATAATAAAGCCGGGCTTGGTGTCTCAGCCTGTAATCCTGTGCCTTGGGAGGCTGAGGTGAGTGGATTGCCTGAGCCCGAGGGTTCGAGACCCACCTGGGCAACTTGGTGATAAATCTCTATGATAAATCCAAAAAAAATTAGCCAGGCGTGGTAGTGTGTGCCTGTAATTCCGGCTACTTGGAAGGCTGAGGCGGAAGGATCACTGGAGCCCAGTAGGTCGAGGCTGCGGTGGCCAGGAGCAGCCACTGCACTCGAGTCTGGGGGACAGAGTGAGACTCCAACTCAAAAAAAATAAATAAAAGAGTACAATGAAACATATCTACAGTATTTTTAGGGGCAAAGACTGTCCTGAAAATTTCTAGATCTGGCACATTCTAGCAAACCACCACACAAATGCTCTTCTTATTATAATATTTTGTTACCCTGTTCTTGTCAGAAATCTTTTTTACTTATGAGCTGGAACTACATTAACAACAGTAACAGCAACAATAAAGATTAATACAGTGTTGCCCATCGAAGCTGGACTGGATTAAAAAAACATGGTACATATACACAATGGAATATTATGCAGCCAAAAAGAAGGGCAAATATATAGGCTTTGCAGCAAATCGGATAGATTTGAAGTCAATCATACTCAGTGATTTATCACAGAAACAAAGAACTGAGTTCCATATGTTCTCACTCATAAGGTGACCGTGAACAATTATAATACTATAAGAAAGAGATTGGCAGTAGCAAAAAACTGTCAGGGGAAGGGGAGGGTGGGACTGGCAGTTGGGGGAAACTGCTAGGGGAGGGAGGGGTATACCTCATCAACAAGGGTACTTGCATGATCAATGTTTGTATACCTAACCCTGAATTGTACCCCACATCTTTATAATAAATTAATTTTTAAAAAGATTAACAGTGTTGAATAGATGGAAATAAATGACAAATTAAGATATGGCTAACATGGTATCCATCAGATCTTTCACCCACCTCTACCCTTCTGACCAAGACTCTTTCCTTCCCTCTTTCAGATCTAGCTAGGCTGGCCACCTTGCAAGCCTTGGATATACCCAGCAGACTCCTGTCTCAGGACCTTTGCGCTTATGAAAAAGCTCTTCCCCAGGCTTCAGCATAGTTCATTCCTTCACCTCCTTTAGGTCTTTCTTCAAATATGTCCCGGGGATGTCATTCCCTGGCCACACACTCACCACACCCAGGCAACATCACCTACTTGACCTGTCACTTTGTCTCCACAGCACTCATTATCACTCAACATGGTGTATGTGTCATTGTTTATTTTGCTTATTGACTTTATCCCCACACTGTGTAAAAGCTGTGAGGGCAAAAATTTTTTCTGCTTTCTTCCTCAATGTATTCCACCAGCCTAGAAGTGGGACTCAACTAGTACTTGTTAATTAAATGGCAATGCCTGATTTTTCAGACTGGCTAAGATATGCTGGTTTCAACAAAGCATCTGACACAGTCTCATATTTTTCTCAAGGGTGACATTTCCACACTTAGCACTGTCCTAGATGACATATTACTAAAGAGAGGACATAGGAAAACACTTAGAAAAATGATCCAAAGGTGTGGTTTCAAAGCAGGGAGAAATAAATAATATGTTAGATGACAGAAGATTGAGTGAAGGGTGCAGGAAGCGACCAGAGGGGTGGCTCCCAAAATGGCGCCGACACACCAGACAACAAAGGCCCTAGGTCCCAGCTTCTGTGAGCCCAATTCCCCGCGTGTGCACGAATTTAAAACCTTCCCACGTGCCAATTTCAAAGCTGCAAGCCTCCAATCCGTAGCCAGCTTTGTTATGCGTCCAGTAGGACTATAACACGGCGTTGACCCCACCCTGCTCCCATGCAGCTCCTCCAATAGGAACATAGCACGGCCCCTTCCGGCCCCTGTCAGGCTGATAAATACAGCCCTCTCCCCGCAACTCACTCTCTCTCAGTCTCCCTTTCTCTCTCTCTCTCTGTCGCTCTCTCCCTCTCTGCAGCTCTCTCCCCACCTCTCTCCCACTTCCTCTCTCTCTCTTACTCTCTCTTTCTCTCTCTCTTTTCCTTTTTTCCCATTACAGATCCCCTCTGTGATAGCCCCTTTTAATAAATCTCTTGGTCCTGGCCAGGTGTGGAGTCATTACTGGTGCCGAACTTCTTTCATTGGTGCCGTGATTCGGACTGGGTGCTCCCTCGCCTTTGTGCGGGTGTATTCCCGTAGGCAGGATCCCCGACCCGGCGCCAGTGGCCACTCCAGCCCTCCCGGACCTTCACCACCGTTTTGAACATGTGAACTGCATCCACCAGCAACCATTGGATAGGTGAGTTCCCCAGACACGGAAGCCTGAAACTTGCCCAGGATCCCCAGGGGGAACTGACCGTTGATTGTCTGGCAGCCCCTCCAGCCCCAGGGCGAGGGGGAATGCACCCTGCCTCAGCCTTCACAGCCACAGCGGACCCTAAAGGCTTCCTCTTCTCTTTCATCTCTCTGAACCCTTAAAACTCCCGTGGCTGCTGGGCTGCAGCGGGCCCCAGGGTCCCACGTCTGCTAACCCACAGCAGCCTCCGTAAAATTCTCTCTCCCCCCCAAGGAATCCCACAGCTGTCGGGCTGCAGCAGACCCCAGGGGTCCCATGTCAGCTGGCCCACAGCAGATTCTGAAGGACTCCCATATCTGTCGGGTAACAGGGAGCCTCAGAGGCTCCATGTTTGTTGCCCCACAGTAAGCCCTATTCGACCGGCAGGAATCTTGAACACGCTCCCACCCGCCGCCCGGTCAAGTGCTTTCCGTCTGGTTCAAAAATTCTTAAGCAAGGTGCCTTGACCCCCTCGGTTCTCCAGGAGGACCCTGGTTGTGCCAAACCCCTGTGACGACAGGGTTTGCCACAGCCACACTTCTCGGACAGTCAACTCTTGGGGGGACGCCCTGTTTAGTCTACCTGTCTCACCATGGAAGGCTCGTCATCCCTGCCGCTGATTCCCCTCTTAAATGCCTCTTCAACAATCTCACTATCCTTTCTCTGTCCCCTGATATTAAACCCAAATGCCTAATTCGCCTCTGCACACAGGACTGGCCTACATATCCCTTAGACAATTAAAATCAGTGGCCCCCTCAGGGGTCCCTCAATCCTGATATTATTCGGGACTTATATAATTTCTGTGAGCATTCAAAACGGTGAGTGGGGATTCCCTATGTTCAGTCCTTTTCTCTCCTCCGTGAACATCCCTGCCTCTGCCTCAATTACAATCCCTCTAATCTCTACCCTCCACTCATGCTGGCATCTGCCGCCTCTTCTACAACTTCTCCTTCTCCCCTTGTTTTATGCACACTTCAGCCTCCTCTCCAAAACTCCCCTCCCCCCACTGCAGACACTGTAAGTCCCAGTTCCGCCACCCCCTCCTCCATCTCAGATTTCAACCCTGCAGATGAGCCCCTCCCCTTACAGGCAGCCTAAACAGCCTCAGGCTCCCCGCCCCCACCCTCCTCTATTCTGGCAGCTCGATCCCTATATCCTCCCCTTCCAATCGTTCCCCAGTGTAGCCCTCCAGTAACCCGAACCAAGGCCGCACCGGTCATCCTAGCAGTTTACTAATATTGATTTAAACTCTATAAAGGGACAAACTCTTTTGGCTATATATTTTATCTCCCAGTCAGCACTGGGTATTAGGTGTAAACTCCAAAAATTAAAAAGGGCCCACAAACCCCTCAATTAGAGCTATTGGACACAGCCTCTAAAATCTTTAACAACCAAAAGGGGGAAAGAATACAGGACCAATACAGGACCACCAACATAAGCGGAAGGCACTTCAGGCTTTATTTACCACTCTAGCAGAAAAAGCCACCACTGATAATCTTCCACCCCAGATGGTCAATAGCAGAAGGGGTACACAGCCCCCTTCCCAGGTTTGTTTCTGATGCCGTCAAAATGGGCATATGGCCAAAGACTGTCAAGCCCTGCCCACCAGCAAAACCCTGTCCCAAATGCAAACAGCATGGACATTGGGCTCATGATTGCCTCGTTCGCCTAGCCAGAGGAGATTACATGGCCCAGAGGCTTGCTGCAATTAAGGGACATCAGGCATCTTACACGATCTCAAAAGGGGATCTCTTGGGCTTGCTCCAGTCAGATTGACTCGCCCCTAACTTGGTTGCCCCAATGTCTTCGGAACAAACTATTAAACCAACCAAGCCTAGGGTGGAAATATCAGTAGCTGGTGGGGTTATATCATGTGTTATTAATACAGGGGCTACATGCTTAGCTCTACTTAAATCTCCTGGTCCACTCTTTCCTTTACCCCTTTTGGTTGTGGGGGTACAGGGCATTATATCCAGGCCCCTCACTACTCCATTACTTCCATGTGTTCTGGGAAATAAAATATTTCAACACTCTCTCCTTATTATGCCAACATGTCCAACTCCATTATTAAAAGGGGACATTATGACAAAAATTAGAACTTGTATTATTCTTTACCCTGAGCCATCACAACTGTGCTTTTTGGGTGCCTTTTGTATAGCTTTAAATTTCCCTAATAGTTTCACGTTGGATCCTATCTAAGCCCTTCCACTGCATATAAACTTATTGCTTTGGTTAAAACTCTAAGGTTAGGAAAAATGTAAAGAAAGTTGTGGTGCAAGGTATGTTTTTAGTAAGAAAGGATAAAGAAAAGTTAAATAATTGTATAGGAAAGAATATTGTATGGTACATTTTTGTTCTATAATAGAATGGTTGGTTAAAGAAAGTATAGAACAAAAATAGAAGGTTTAAGCATGTCAAAAAATGGTATGAGCATGTCGAAAAATGGTATAAGTATGTCGAACATGGTAAAAGAAGTAAAAGAAATTCTGTAAACACTCGAGGCTACAAAAAAGGTTTAATTAGCCCTCCCCCCCACTGTCTTTGTTACAAAAGAGCGAGGTTTTTTTCTTTTCAAAATCGTTGGACAATCATTTTGGCTAAATAAGTAACTTTTACAATAACTACTGTGATTTTGTGTTATAACATGCTTTTGAAAACTTTGCTACTTAAACTCTTCAAGTTCTTAATTCAGTCTCTAGGGTGAGATAAGCAGCACGCTCCAAAAACCACACCTACCCCACTCCCTTCTAAATCGCCTAAAGGCCAGGTAAATTAATTTCACTAACAACATTGCCGAATTGCTAACAAACTTTAAAATCTCCTTCCAGGCACAAGGATTACTATCCAACGTAGGATGAGTGACAAAATAACCTGGACTTCACTCTCTAGCACATCAATTGTTATAAAAGTATATCGGCACTTAACTTTTCTTTTAGATATGCTCTCTTCCAGGTTTTCTGTCTATTTCCACAGTCTACTTCAAGACAGCTGGTTACTACCGCCCTCGGACCCACTGGAAGACTGGCCAGAACAAGTCGCTGTCCTACACTTACAAGGAACTTTCATGGAACTCTCACCTGCAGAAATCTACACCTTCAGCACCTACCTTTGGACCCTGCTCTGGCTGGTTCTGCACCCTTCCACCACCTTACCCCCACAATGCCCCCGACCAGCAAGAAGTAGCCAGAAAGAGTAACGACGCCCCTCCCCATAAAAAACAGAAAAGGTGGGAATGAAGGATGCAGGAAGCGACCAGAGGGGCGGCTCCCAAAATGGCGCCAACACACCAGACAACAAAGGCCCTAGGTCCCGGCTTCTGTGAGCACAATTCCCCGCGTGTGCAAATTTCAAACCTTCCCGCGCACGAATTTCAAACCTGCAAGCCTCCAATCCGTAGCCAGCTTTGTTATGCGTCCAATAGGACTAGAACACGGTGTTGGCCCCACCCTGCTCCCATGCAGCTCCTCCAATAGGAACATAGCACGGCCCCTTCCAGCCCCTGTCAGGCTGATAAATACAGCCCTCTCCCCGCAACTCTCTCTCTCTCAGTCTCTCTTTCTCTCTCTCTCTCTGTCGCTCTCTCCCTCTCTGCAGCTCTCTCCCCACCTCTCTCCCACTTCCTCTCTCTCTCTTACTCTCTCTTTCCCTTTTTTCCTGTTACAGATCCCCTCTGTAACAGCCCTTTTTAATAAATCTCCTGGTCCTGGCCGGGTGTGGAGTCATTAGTGGCACCGAACTTCTTTCACTGAGACTCATCTCGATAGGTCAAGATGGGTCAAAAAAAAAAAAAAGCTGAAATGAATATGCAGTCCTACAGTTAACATTTTAAAACAAAATCTGCTGACAAAGAGATTTCTGATGTCCTCCTACTTCACTGATGTCTCCATCTCCTTTACTGACTTTTCCACATCTTCTCCACCACTCAGCAATTGGAGTGTTTACAGTTTAGTGCTCAGATCTTTATTCTTCTCTCCCAAGGCAAGATCCCTATGTCATTTATCCCCATGGCTTTAAATACCATCTATACACTACAAACTCCCAAAAACATATGTCTACCTATGAACTTGCTTCCTCATAACTTGCTTTCTCAATATCTCCAATTTCGTAACTGATAACTGAATTTGACCCATTTCCCAGCTTCACTCAAGCCCATTTCTCCTGTAGTCTTCCCTATAACAGGAAAGAGAAACTTTACCAAGAGCTCAAACTAAAAAGTTGGAAGTCTTCTCACATACCTTATACAACCCATAGGCAAAGCCCATCAGCTCTTCCTTCCTAACACACTCAACCTTTGATTACATGTCCCCATTACAACCCTAATCTTAGATACTGCCATCTCCCATCCAACGCCTAGACTACTGCTGGGTCTTCCTGTTTGGTGAATACCTTGATTCAGTGACTAGAAAAAGGTCTAAATCCCCCCATTCTAGTCCAACCTCGTTTCTTATTAGTCTCCCCTTACTCTGCTCTAGTCACACTAACCCACATCATGGCCTCTGTGGCTGCCGTATCCTCTTCCCAATTCTTATTCCCTTCAGATTCCTGTTCCTGAATCCTGAACTACATATGCACAGTAAGACAGAAAGTTCACCCAATCCACATCCACTCTCTGGGCCTTATTCTGCTTTATTCTTCTATGTGTTTGCCATAGCATTTATCACTGCTGATATATACATACATTTTTTTCTGAACTGTTTCAACCACTCCCTTTCACACTATGAGAACCTGAATACTGTCTATTTTGGTCACTTCTACATCCCCAGTACCTTAGAATCATGTCAGACACATAAATGCTCAATAAATATTCATCAGCTGAATTACAGGAAAGAAGATGAGAAAGAGAGGAAGAAAAGGAAATGGGGAAAGGGAGAGTGGAAGAGACATAAGACTTAACAGATCTGACTGACTTCATGAAAAAAAATAGTTTACTAAAATCTCAATAACCAGAAATGCACTATAGTTTCTTTAAAAATCAAACTATCTCTTAAAACTGTATCAACAGATACATAGTTTTCAAACCAAGACAGGTATCTGTTCCAGCTCATTTTACCAGGGTCAAGCCCCAATTGGTCTGTAGTGTTACGTTATGGTTGCAACATTTTAAAAATATATTAATAGCATGTAGTTTGTCTACAGAATGTCACCCGAAATCCTAAGCAGACACATGGAGGATAAAGTTTTAAAAATCACATGTTTTGTTGGAAAAGAGCACCTTCCTTGTACTCAAAGAGTTTGCATCTGGAAAAGAATGCCCAGTTTTTGAGTTATTACAAAGGGCAAAACAGACCCTAACAGTTGGCAGGTTAGGGGAGCTGCTTGGCTCTAAGTAAGAAAGTACGTCACAAGAATTGAAACTGCCCTGGAGTAGAACAGTCTGTCTTACCAAGGAGCATGCTTTTTGACAGGGATGTGTTCATGCCTGTCACCATCGACCAAAAAGTGGCAATTTAGGTATTTCTAAATCTGAATCTTAATTGAAAGCAGTGGCATACTATTTCATAAAGCAAATTTTGAGTATTAGTAAAATAAGCATTGATCAAGATACAGGATATTTTTTAAAAACTTTAGGAGATTCTGGCAACTGATAGGTCATTAGCTCATGCATTTAGCATTTTTCAATTACAAATGTACTTTCCAAAAATTTGGCATAGCGTAAGAGACTTTTTCAAAATATTTTATAATAGCAAGGAAAAGTCACTAAGTAAAGTTTTGTCAATCTTTCTAATGGCCTTAAAGATAGTATGTGGTATTGCCAGGATGACTGCTTGACATAGGGCATCTCTGAGATAGCAGCTATGCCATTATAAACACCCCAATGTTTTATGACTCTGCCAAAGTTCACTTTTCAGAATCCCCTTCTTATCCTCAAACATCACTTTTTAACATTTTCTGCTGCTCCTAACAGCTGCCAAAATTCTAGGCTGACTGTCTACCTTTTGATGTATTAGGGGACTATCTGAACCTAGAAACTCTCCAACTGGAAATTAGAAATGTAAAATTGACAGTGAAAACACCCAGTAAGAACTTCACACTAATACAAACCTTATAAGTGTGTTAGGGCCATTGCTTTACTAAAACTCTGGTGTGTCCACGTGCTCTCTGAGCTACGACCATTGCCATGTTTCCTAAGCTTTGCATCCCCCACCTCCCCGAACTTGGGAAGGTGAATCAATCTCTCTCTCTCTCTCTCTCTCTCTCTCTCTCTCTCTCTCTCTCTCTCTCTCTCTTCTCTCTCTTTCTCTCTCTCTCTCTCTCTCTCCTCTCTCTCTCTCTCTCTCTCCCCCCCCCTTTACCTTTTAAATAAACTAATTTTCCAATCTTAAAAAAAAAAGAGTCTGTTAGGTTGCTATGAACAGAGGAAGTACTGCCCAGTCCTCCGGCTCCTAGCCCTGGTTGTTTTAGAAATTTGTGTCTTCAGATGATCAAAAACGAAGGAACATATCTGTATATGTGATTCTGTTAACAGTTCTAAAGTTTATATTTTATAATAAACACTGACCTACTATCAATAAATTAATATAAGGTTAGACCAAATGCAATTCAAATCGATTATTTTCATTATTTAATCCACACTTAAGGTCTTGCATTGTATACAAAAAAACAACTAAGATATTTGTACAAATGTACTCAATGTTTACAGTATAAAACATAGTATAGTATGCTAAATACCTTCAGTACTCATTCCCCATAAGTTTTTATGTTTGCTAAGTCTCTTAAAGTTAACACTAAATATTTCTCCAGGCCATGACAATAGTACATTTAATATTTCTAAAAGTCCTGAGCAATGCTATGCCATTAATACAGGAGTTTTCATCTTTTCTTGTCCCCGCAAAAAAGGTGAATTAAATCAAAAGCAGGGACTGGACAGGTAATGTACATGAGTGAGGCCTCCTAAATGGGGGACTGCGACCATTGGAGAGCATGGAGGTATCTGAGGGTGGCTTCTGCTACTTGCCCTTAGCAGATTGCTGCCATGTGCGAATACTGGTTGCATCACCTTATCTTCTGGCTTTTTAAGAGAAATCTCTCAATATCTAAATGTTAGCAACTGATTCAGAAAAACCCCACAAGCATGTGCAGGTCAAACACAACTCATCTGTTCTGTACCCCAGCTTGGGGCCTTCCATTTGCAACCTCTCTACAGACTTTATTCCACGATAATGAGTGATCTTTCGGGAAGGGCACTCGGTCATTGTCATTTTTCAAATACTTTAACTTGTTAGAGCACTGAGAAAGTGTTCAAGACGATTTCTCATTTCTAATATTGTGATAGCAGGAATTGTATTCATATTACTTACCCTGCTGACTTCCTTAGGAGCCGATTCATCTGGGGATGAAAAAGGAAAGAGAAATACAATTAGAGACTCTGAGTAGGTTCTAAAATGCAAGACACATCATTCATGCTCAATAAACTTGAACGGTCTTTTGTAATGCTTCCTCTTACAAAATCTAAGAATTTGATTTTTTTAAAACTGCAAAGTAAAAGTTTAACATAATAAATTTAGTTAGAAGTATACATTAATTTCAGAGGCAAAATGAAATACCACTACCACAACAACCCTCTTCCAGATTACCTTTTCAGAAGTTCTAAAATAAGTGTGCCTGCAAATATGGCAACATTATGGAATATTCAACTACACACAACTAAAATGGGGTTTGTAACACTAGCAGCATTCCACAGGATACATCCCACATAAATATTTCAAACAATCATTAGCACTTATGCTATGAGGATTAATTCCAGCAGACCTAGAGTTGACCTGAGCTGTTTTGCTGAAATGAGAAATGTACCTGCGTGGCACCCCAGTCGAGGCATGAAACACACCCATGAATAGCGCTTTGCTCCATGGTTCCAAGGAGATGGGGAGTTATTTATACCAGCTTGTTGGCATTGTTCACTGGTGAAGTAAGACTGATGGTTTGCCCAGGTCAAGCTGGGATCCCCTGGAGGGCTCTTCCACCGGGCCTGGCTGCATGCCATACAAAGCCTGTTGACCTACAGAGTATTAAAAATAAGCTGGCAGAGATCCCCTGGGGTCCACTGGTTCTGAATGTCACACACACAGGTCGCTGGTTCTGACCTGAAAGAAAGAGCAACTGTGTGGCCCTGACATGAAGCACTATTGGCACCTGGTCTCTCCAGGCCTCTTGAGAGAGGTAGTATGAACTTGAATGCTGATGCTGCAGTGTATCTTTTTCCTTCAATAAACTGTTCTGCAAGTATTGTCACTTGGGGTCCTGTATCTTCTTTAGCAATCAAACCCTGCCTGTCACCATCAGTACACACTTAACATGCCCCAAATTGCATGTATTCTGTGTCACTCCAAATCACAGCCTAACTTAGCTTAACATAGCCAAAAATACACCATATCTCTGCCCCACAGGTTCAGACAAGGTTGTGATTCTCTCTCTCCTTCAATATTCATATTCATCAAACCACCCGGTCCAGAGGTTTCCTCTTTTCTGGAATCTTTCTCAGACAAACTACTGACTACCCATTTCATCAGATGACATCCAGTCTAGTTCCAAATCACTTGTCAACCAGTAGTTTCCAAGCTGGTCCCTGAATCCGGTAGGAGCCCAGTATGGATGTCTGCCTGCGTGCATGCGCGCACACACACACACACACACACACACACACACACACACACACACACACACACACACACACTTGTTCTCTCTCTCTCACTCATGCAGTTTGTCTTGGAAAAATATTACATCTATTGTGCCCCTCAAATGCTCCAGAACCTAAAGTAAACTAGATTCCAACACAGGCTGAACACTGACTTTACTTGGGGACCTTTTAAAAACTACCAAGCTCAGTGCTATCAGATACTAGGTGTTCAATAGACAGCACTTATATTTTATATTACTGTATTAATACATACTTATATAATAAAATTGTTGCATAACAGTTAGGGTATTGCATCTGACTTCACTAAGAATGTAACAAATGTGTGTGTATACACACACACACACACACACATATACACACATATATATATATAAAACAAAGTTATAGGAAATGCATTTTATCTTTTATGTCCAAGTCCCATTGTAGGAACATTTATTCCTCAACTTCTAATGTCTTACTCTTTCCTAAGCCTCTCTGAAGGAGACAATTCAGTTTAATTACTGTAACAAATTAACAGATCCTAAAGTTGTAGAGATTTATATTCTTTCACCTTTTAAAGTTTTTATCTAGGACAGTCAATGAGTAAGTTTGAAAAAGTCAATTGAATTAAAAGCATACAATGAAAAGCAGCAGGGTGTGAATGGGTTTAATACTAAGACTGCATGGAGGTAATCAGGCTGTGACACTTGGGAATTTTCTGCCCTCCCACTCCCACACACACACTAATCACCACTACAGATCTGAAAGTCAGTGCAAGTGAAGAACAGTTCGAATGCCCAGACATCTGTAAATAAATGTTCCTTTGGCTTGTTCCATTAATCTTGCTTAATACTTCTCAACCTTGAATGTGCATAAGACAGCCTACTGTATTTAGAAAACAACTACTTTTTTTTTTTCTGGCTTTGTGGGCAATTTAAAGTATTTGAAAGAAAAATATTTCATATAACTGATTTCTGGATTTTCAAACTTTGAGCTAATTTAGAAATTCATTCTCTATCTCCTCCTCCAACTTAGCAGTCAACTTTTGTTAGATGAATGTCAAGTCTATTACATTTAGAGGATATATATTCTAGCTAACTGAGGAAATTAGTGAACACAAGTGAAATCTGTGTGTATAAGGGAACCCTGTTTCCTATGTCTTACAGTTGGAATTTTCATTTAGTTCTATTGTCCAGCAAAATTGTAAGCATGTTGAATACAGTGCCTTTAATTTCTCTTTTAGATTGAGTTGCTTTTCAGGAATACACGTGGGGCCAGTGGCTTAGAGCACAGGTTATGATTTGAACCCCAGACTTGCAGTCACCGGCTATATTACTTTGGACAAGGATTTGACTTCTGCCACCTTCTAAGTCCAGAGTGAAATAACTTAACAATATAAATTCTCATTTTAAAAGAGTCCACTGTCTCCACCCCACTACCAAGACCATTTTCAAAGTACCACAGAGGATATGTCGCCCCTCTCACTCAGGCAGTTCATGACTCCTTTGAAATGAAAGTGTAGGGAAATATGGAAAAGAAGAAAATTGTCATAGATATCAGATTTTGAATCACTGATGAGCATCACATTAGCAACAAAAAGATTCCCAACAGAGGACACTAATTTTTATGCAGCACAGGGGTTCTATAAACATGTGTTTATTCAACAAATATCTACTTAAGAGCCACTATATGCCAAACACCATCCATGTTCCTAAGGAACTTGCATTCTAGTGGGATGATTAAACTAGGGAGCAAATAAAGAAAATCATTTCAGAAAAGGATTGACTATGTTTACTAGAGAGACAATCTGTATTTTTTAAAAAGTAGAAAGCATCTTCAATCAAAACATCATTTTAATAACTTTTAGAAGCCCCAGCAGGAATAATGTGTAGGGAAAAAAATGCCCTAAGAGAATTTCATAGTAAGTCCAGCTTTCTTAGTAAGTACTTAATAGCATACTTTTCATGGTAAGTACTTAAATTTATATATTGTATCAATCATTATAAATGTGGGTATATTTGCACTTTTCCTTTTGGCATCACTTTTGATACTTCTTTAATATGAAATGGGATTTCAGTAATGGATCCAAATTTATACCAAGAGCTTAAAGGCTTTCATCTACATTGACTATGACATTTTTCATGTTAGCTGTCAATTTGGTCAAAGTTTTATGGTTGCTTGTAATATAGATGTGTGTGTGTGTGTGTGTGTGTGTGTGTGTGTGTGTATTTTGAGTTGGAGTCCCACTCTGTTGCCCAGGCTGGAGTACAGTGTCATGCTCACAGTCACCCCAGCATCGACCTGCTGGGCTCTGGCAATCCTTCCACCTCAGCCTTCTAAGTACCTGGAACTACAGGCACGCACTAACATGCCCGGCTTATTTTTTTATTTTTATTGTACAGAGGAGGTCTCACCATGTAGCCTACGTTGGTCTCGAACCCGCAGGTTCAGGCAATCCTCTCGCCTCAACCTCCCAAAGTACTGAGATTACAGGCTTGAGCCACCACTCCCTGCCAATATTTTTTATGTTCAGTTTCGAAGTAAAGATCCAAGAAAGAGAGAAGGGGCTGGAATTTCACTAAAACACGTATAATTTACAATAAAAAAGGAATTACTAAATTGTCTTACCATTTGATCTTTAAAAACTGTAGGCAAAAGTAAACACCATTAAAGAAAAACATGAGAAAAAAGAAAAAAATTAGAGTAAACAAAATAAGTTTAACAAATTATTGTAGGAAATATAAAGATTCATATAAAATCAACTATTAGAAAGGATTTTGATTGATTCTTATGTTCTAATATTTTCCTACTAAAAAAGAAAGATTTGAAAAAGTCTTACAATAAAAAATGTGGATTCAGCATGATCCAAAAATGTAGCAGCTAAAACAATGACAAATGTTTATGTTTATTTACATGAAAAGTTGTCCATGATTTGGTTCAATTAAAAAGAATAAGAAAAAAGCAGAACTACTGTATGAGCCTATGTTAGCTAAAAAACATACATACATGTATTTAATCTACAAGTATATAAACACATATTTTTTCTGCAGCATACCATATAGTCTCATAAGTCTGAAGTGAACGATATATGTTAATATATATTTATAACTGTAAATGTGCATGTTAATAGTATGCTTGGGTAATGAAATTATGTGATGTTCCCTTTTGTTCCACAGTACATTCCCGGATTTCCACAATCACAACAAACTACAATAAACTACAGAGTAAATATTGCTATTTTTCTCTATTTCTACCAGATGGATATCACAATACATCCTTGTACCTGTGAGGAATGTAAATCACCTTTCTTTTTTTTTTTAATTTCTACTATAAAGATGGGGGGTACAATTCAGGGTTAGGTATATAAACAATGCTTATGTAGGTGCCTTTGTTGATGAGGTATGCCCCTCCCTCCCTTGGCAGTTTCCCTCAACTGCCAAGCCCCCCCACTCCTGACAATTTCCCATACTGCCAATCACTTTCTTATAGCATCATAATTGCTCAAGGTCCTCTTATGAGTGAGAACATATGGAACTCTATTCTTTGTTTCTCTGATAAATCACTGATTATGATAGACTCCAAATCCATCCAGGTTGCTGCAAAGTCCATATATTTGTCCTTCTTTATGGCTGCATAATATTCCATTGTGTATATGTACCACACTTTTTTTATCCAGTCCAGCTTCGATGGGCAACATGGTTGGTTCCATGTTTTTGTTATTCCATGTGAACAGGTAGAATCGTCCTACCAGGAAGCCCAGCAGAGTTATTCCATGTGATCACAGGATCCCACTGTGGTCACATCAAAATAACTTCACTTGCTGTTCCTCCTGCTAATTCCTATCCCTGCTCCCTTGTTCTACTTATTTCAGCACTTTCCTAGGCAAGTCGTAATTTGCATTCTGAGTACAGGAGAACAACTCACTAATGATCCCCATTGATTGGTTCAGTCAAGACCTGGAGCAAAAATTCTACACTCTCAGGTTAAACCAAGACATCCTAGTGTTCCCTGAACAGAGAAACAAGAAAATGAACATCACTGCTACATTTATAACCAGGGGGAAAAAGTCAGTTTAATACAAAAAAATAAATAAATAAGCATAAACAATTAGCATAGAAAATAAAAAGCCAATGCTAAAAAGAGAACAAAGGAAATTATATCTGAAAATCTATGACATAAGAGTTCAGAAAAATATACTTTCTTGAAACCAAAGTAAAGCAGGAAATTATGGGTGATGTGATTTTGCTTGCTTAATATAAAATAAACTAGTGTGTTATAGAAGATGCTCTTTTTCCTTGGCCATGAGCTCTACAGAAATTTGATATGGTGGCTTTTGTTTGTCATTTGCTATATACATACAAATATTTCTCAAAACTTGGTCTTTTTTAATATTGTTGCTCAGGAGAAACTAAAATCAATGTTAAAAACTCCACACCTAAGTTCTATAATAAACATGCTAGTGTCACATGTAAAATAGCAAAGAAGAAAATAAAAAGATTTAATCTGATTAAAGAAATCCAGAGTAAAGAGAAAAGGTGATCATTTAATGTTTATATTAAAATTATTATTGAAAACCACATTTTACTATCTAAATTCCAAATTGTGATTTTCATATTACCTGGTTACAAAATTCCTGAGAATGTGTTTTGAACAATTTATATTTTTTTAATTAATTGGTCACTTCCTTAAGATTTAACATAGGGTCGTTCTTACTAAATCTTCTGTGGCTAAGTTCTGTGCTTCCAGTGTTCATTCCATAGGATGAGAAAAGAAGCCCAAGAAGCCACACTTTGGTACTATGTACCAAGAGAGGACAAACATTAAGCAGAGATGGAGTCCTCTGTGATCTCTGTAAGGACCTCACTGCACCTCTATCCTTCAAAACTATTCATCTCATTTTGAATTTTAGACTTTGCTGGTATTCTAATATTCCTATATGCAGCACACCCACCTTCTCATTATGGAAGGTAACTATTTCCCATGAAAATTAATAAACCAGCCATCAACTTTGTATATGACCATCTCTTGGAAGTTGGAGTGGCCCATTCAGCCTACCTAGCTGTTTCTGGCATGCTGGCACAGCTGTGGAGCTTGTCTAAAGACAGCCATATGTCTTCTCACAATGATGCAATATTAACAATTCAATCTAGAAATATTTATTAAATGTCTACATTGTGCCAGATACTGAACAGATGTCTCCGTTGACCCAATCAGATTAAAGAAAAGGACTTGAATTTTGTGGCTTCGAAAGAATCACAAATAAGAAAGCCTTTGGCCCTAGCTGGTGATGGCAACCACCTGCACCCATGAGGGGTATCAACCCGCAATCCACAGTAACCCAGCAAGCAAGATAGAGGAGAGGGAGGGAGGGAGGGATGGAGAGAGGCATAGAGAAAGATGAGACAGAGCTAGAGATAGAGACAGAGACAGAGATAGAGATAGGGCTAGAACTAGAGCTAGAGCTAGATAGAGCTAGAGCTAGAGCAAGATGAGACAAAGTAGAGGGAAGTAGATGTAGAAAGATAGAGAAGTAGAGGTAGAGGCAGAGATAGAGATAGAGGGAAGGGGAGAGGGAGAGAAGTAGAAAGATGTAAAGGGAGAGTGAGAGGAGATGAAGAGAAGGCAGAAAAGAGAGAGAGAGAATTTGAGTCTTTAGAGATATGTCTGGGCAAATTAATCAGCCAAACTTGAAGCCCACTTTACTGAGGGACTTTTGAATATGTGAGATAGTTGATTTCCCTATTAAGTCAATTTTACCAAGTGAAACTAAAACCATTCAAAGGGCATCAAAATAATGTCTTCTAGAAAGCCTCTCATTCCTACCAAATAATAGACAAATTCCTTACTTATGATTCAAGTCTTCACAGTCTGGTTTTGTACTCTACAACACACAAAACTCCCCACTCCAATAAGACTGGTTTCATTAGAAACTCAAATATGTTTTGCTCACTCTTAAAATCTTCATACCTTCAGACAAAAATTTACTGAGCATCTACTAACTACCTGCCACTATTCTATGTGCTTACAATATCTTGAAAACAACAACAAAATAGACAATAATCCTTGTCCTCAGGAGCTTTATTCTAAATGCAGGAAACTGTCAAGAAACTTGACAGAAACTAAATTATACAGCATCAGAAGCAGTAAGTGTTTGGTGTGGTGGGGGGGAAGTACAACAGGATGAGAGGATCAGAAGGCAATGAATGGGTACGAGGATGGAGCAGACTGCAGTATTAACAAGGGTGGTCACAGTAGTCAATAAGGAGAAGGTAAGCTAAAGTCAACAAAGTAGTTACCTAGGAAGAGCACTCTCAGCAGTGGGATCAACCTAAACAAGGTTTAGGTTGCTGAGACGCAAGTTTGCCTGTTGGATTCCTGCCTGCCATGGATGATGACTCCTTTATTCCAAATAGTAAGTCTTTCAAGGCTCAGCTCAACTTCCAATTTGTCCATGAGATCCTCTCAAGAGCAACAGGCTCACTGATCTCTCTTTTCTCAGAATTTTTAAACATTCCTTTCCTGTTAGGAAAGCAGAGCACCATGGAAATAAAGAAGATAGGCTGGGAATCACAATAGATTTCTCTTTATTTAAAATCTCAGCTACACTTACCAACCATACATGGGTTTCTTGACCTTTTCAAACTTGCCTATCTCATATATATAAAATGACATGATTTAAAATAATCTTATAAATGAGACATGAATATAAAATTCTTACATAGATCAGGCACTCAATAAATTGTAGTTTTGCTCCTCCCCATTTACTTAACATGAATTATATTTTGCCTTCCACTGATAACTAAATACACGTAAATGGCCTAACTTCTACACTGAATACAAAGTTCTTGGTGATGAAAGACCACATCTAATATTTCTTTTTCATTACTGAAAAATAAAATCATTCCTAAAAATGATTCTGTAATGATTAAGACAGATAAAGATGCTTTTGCATAAAGTATTTTTCTTCAGTCAGCAACACAGAGTGCTAAAATGCTAGAGGATTGTTATTTTTGCCAGATATTTAAAATCTCTTAGTCTAACTATTATTAAATACAGTTCCCAAATTACTTAGTTTTTCTTTCTTTACCTTTAATATTAAAAGCCGGGCATTTATGAAAGAACCAAGAATTAAAGTACTATGTTAACTGGGTTGTGCCAGTAAACCTCTGCTTTGTAGAGTTATTAGATGAGAACACGTGAAAAAAACTACAAATCACTATATGACCAAAAGGTATACAGAACTAGATACTTGTGGCATTCTTGGTCACAAATTAAATATGGGATTCACATAAATTCACAAGCCATATAAAAAAACCAGAAAAATCAATCACTTTTTTCCCCAAGAGACTCTAATGATTTTAAGTAACTTGTTGTAATCACATTTTCTGACACATAAGGTTGTAGTTTAATCTTTTGTACTTAATTCTATGTAAACAGAATGACGCTCTTCCTAGGGAGAGTTCGTCCATAAAAATTTCCAATTCCACAAATGAAAAGTGATAACTTTAAAAGGCATAGTGTGAACTGCAGGTGTTCTTCTGTGTAGAAAATATAATAATTTATAAAATACTTTCCTTATACCTTATTTTACAGACATGAGAAATATGAATACATAAGCTAGAATAAGTACTATTTACATGAAATGACATAGTTTTCTCTAGTATCTAAGATATTATATTATATATAAGTTGGATTTCAATTATCAAGGTCATAAAAGCAAAGTTCAAGAAAAGTATCATGACACAACCACTTACTACATTATTCTTCTTTTCCACAGATTACATCATAGAAATTCTTATCTCTAAATGACCTAGAACTATGTTGATGCTATAATTTTAACTCTGTATGGCCTAATTATTTTCTAAATGGCATCACACTCATGAGCAAATATAACTAACTTAAGGTTCACCATCAGAAACCCTGAGCAAAAGTGGTCCCATGCAGGCTAATACACAGAATTGTTCTGTTATAGATCAATTCTGTTATTGATACTTTAAGAGTTGTTGTAATATAATCACTTCTGTGATTATGACAAAAGAAACAAGTAATTAAATATATACTCTGTTGACATTTGGGGAATTATTCACTGTCTTAACATGGGAAATTCTACATTAATATTTCAAAATTCACAGTTTCAAGTGTCTATTTAAAAATAACTAATAAATTTTAGAATTATAAATAAAAATTATTGAGTCTTTCTAAAACACAATGTTTTGTGCCTTTAAAAAAATATTTATTATGTGCCTTAATATTAAGGATGTGGGGAATGAGAAGCCCAAAGCTTTCTTATTGTATTTATAAAAATGTAATAACAGAGTAAGGGTTTAGCATTAAAGTGCAATCTAGGTCTTTTCTGAGGAAGGGGGAAAATATCACAGAATGTATCCTCACCTCCAGATTCCAAAGATTCTCTAGGACATAAGATTTCATTCCTACTATGTCCGCAGAGTTCTTCATTGGAAAATGCTAATAGTAGAAGATCTTGGCACAAAATAGAATGCAAACATTAAGAACTCAGAAGGTTTAAGTTTGTTGACTCAGTTATCTCATTTTGAATAGCATTAATAACACTAAAGAAGAATAAATTGAATAATGTGCTGTAAAAGTTCCTAGCTGTCAGCAAATTTTACTTTACTTTTGAAAATGTTTTTTCCCCGGGCTCAGTGGCTCAGCCTGTAATCCCACGCTTTGGGAGGCTGAGGTGAGTGGATTGCCTGAGCCTGAGGGTTCAAGACCCGCCTGGGCAACTTGGCAAGACCTCATCGCTACAATAAATCAAAAAATCAGCTGGGCGCGGTAGCGCATGCCTGTAATTCTGGCTACTCAGAAGGCTGAAGCACAAGGATCGCTGGAGCCCAGTGGGTTGAGGCTGCAGTGGCCGGGAACGGCCACTGCACTCCAGTCTGGGCGACAGAGTGAGACTCCGACTCAAAATAAAATAAAAAATAAAATAAATAAATAAAAATTTTAAAAAAGAAATGTTTTTTCTATTACTAGTTGAACTGTTATTGCCCTAATCACTACTAACTTCATTTGTCCATTTTTGAACTTGTACTCTAAAACTGTTCAAGGCAAGAATTAAAGTAGTGGTTCTATTACATCTGTATGAAGTAGTTTCATGCCCACTCCACTTATTATATTTTATGCCAAATGTACAGTAGATGCAGCAGGTTTATAATATTGAGTCTCTTTTTAGTTTCTGTGAACACTAAAAAGAGTGAGACCAGAGTACTCTATAAAAAAATTCTAAATGGCAGCAGAAAGGTAAAGATTTTGAGTGGTGCCCTTTCTGCTTCAGATCGTTTGACAAGACAGACAGAAAGAAAGAGCCTAGGGGAGAGTTGAAGCAGGCCAAGGGAAGAAGAGAGCACTCCAGAGCAGATGACAGTTTGGCCCATGAAAGTAAAGCACGGCATTAAGGCACATACTTCCAAGAAGCATTTCCTTCTCTAGAAAGGAAATCTGCCTATAGAAAGTCAGCCAAGAAACACTGTAGCTAAACAGGACTCTAAAGGAAATGCAACTAACAGACATCTACAGAACATTCCATTCCAAAACTACAGAATATACATTTTAGTTTTCATTAGCACATGGAACACTCTCCAAGATAGGTCATAGTATAGGCCACAGATCAAAACTAAATAAATTCAAAAAAATAAGAATCACAGCAAACACCATCTCAGACCACAACAGACTAAAACTAGAAATTAACTCCAAAAAGAATTCATGAAACTAAAAAAAAAAAAAAAAAAATGAAAGTTGGGGGGTACACCCCATCAACAAAGGTACCTGCATAATGAACATCTGTATACCTAACCCTGAATTATACCCCACATCTTTAAAATAAAAAGTTTTTTAAAAAAAGAAAGTTAAACAATTTTCTACTCAGTGATCCTTGGGTCAACAATGAAATCAGCATGGAAATTAAAAAATTCCCTGAAACGAATGACAACAATGATACAAGTTATCAAAACCTCTGAGACACAGCCAAAACTGTGCTCAGAGGAGAATTTATAACAGTTAAGGCCTATATTAAAAAGATTGAACAAGCACACAGACAACCTAACATCACAACTCAAACCAAACCCAAAGCTAGCAGAAGAGAAGGACTAAATGAGAGCAGAACTTAATGAAAATGAAATTTAAAAAATAATACAAAGGATCAATGAAACAAAAAGTTGGTTCTTTGAAAAGATAAACAAAATTGATCGAACACTACTTATATTAATTAAGAAATGAAGACAGAAGTTGCAGTAGCTCAATCAGAAATGAAGCAATGTGATTGAAATTCAAAAGATCACCCAATACCATTATGAACACCTTTAGGCAAACAAACTAGACAATCTAGAGGAAATGGATAAAAAATTTATTTTATTATTATTATTTTTTATTTTAAAGATATAGGGTGAAATTCAGGGTTAGGTATACAAATGTTCACTATACAGGTACCATTGTTGATGAGGTATGCCCCTCCCTCCCCTGGCAGTTTCCCTCAACTGCCAATCCCAGCCCTCCTCCCCTGGCAGTTTCCCACTATCACCAATACTTATAGTATTATGATAATTGTTCACAGTCTGCTTATGAGTGAAAACATATGGTACTCTGTTCTCTGTTTCTGTGATAAATCACTGAGTGTGACAGACTCTAAATCTATCCAAGTTGCTATGAAATCCATATGTTTGTCCTTCTTTATTGCTGCTTAATATTCCATTGTGCATATGTATCACATTTTTTAATCCAGTCCAGCTTCAATGGGCAGCATGGTTAGTTCCATGTTTTTGCTATTGTGAATAGAGCTGCAACAAACATGTGTGATCAAAACCCTAAGTGCCCATACCATAAGAAATAAGATAAACACGTGGGACTTCATCAAACTGGTGAGTTTCTGCAAAGCAAAAGAAACCATCAAGAGAGCAGGGAGATAGTCCACAGAATGCGAAAAAATATTTGCCAACTATACTTCTGACAAAGGCTTAACATCTAGGATCTACAAGGAACTCAAACACGCCAAAAAGAAAAAAAAAACGTCCCATTAAAAGGTGGGCAAAAGACATGAATAGACACTTCTCTAAAGAAGATATACGTGCAGCCAACAGACACATGAAAAAGTGTTCAGCCTCGCTAATAATCAGAGAAATGCAAATCAAAACCACACTGAGATACAACCTAACCCCAGTAAGAACAGCCATTATTAATAAAACAAACAACAACAGATGCTGGTGAGGATGTGGAGAAAAAGGAACGCTTCTACACTGCTGGTGGGAATGCAAGCTAGTGCAACCTCTTTGGAAGACAGCGTGGCAATTTCTGAAAGAACTAGAAATTGACCTTCCATGTGACCCAGTAGTCCCCCTGTTGAGTATATACCTGGAGGAACTCAAATCATTCTACAAGGAAATGGATAAATTATTGGAAACCTACAACCCCCAACCTAAAATCAGAAATAAACAGAAATCCCAAACAGACCAATAATGAGTAGCAAGACTAAAATAGTAATTAGAAGTCTGCCAACAACAAAGAGTCAGGACCTGATGGATTCACAGCTGAATTCTACCAGAGCAAATAGGCAACCTACAGAATGAGAGAAGATATTCACAAACTATACAGCTGATAAAGGACTAGAATTCAGAATCTATAGAGAACTCAAACAAATCAACAAGAAAAAAGCAAATAAACCCATTAAAAAGTGGGCAAGTGACAAAAACTGACATCTTTCAAAAGAAGATGTACAAATGACCCACAAACATGAAAAAATGCTCAACATCACTCACCATCAGGGAAATGCAAATTACAACCACAATGAGATGCCACCTTATCAGAATAGCCATTATTAAAAAAATCAAAAAGCAATAGATGCTGATGTGGATTCAGAGAAAAGGGAGCATTTATACACTGTTGGTGGGAGTGTAAATTATTCCAACCTCTATGGAAAGCAGCACAGAGATTACTCAAAGAAGTAAAAGTAGATCTGCCATTTGATCCAGCAATCCCATGACTAGGTATCTACCCTAAGGAAGAGAGGTCATTAAATAACAATCACAACTGCATCTACATGTTCATCACAGCACAATGCACAATTACAAAGATGTGGAATCAACCTAAATGCCCATCAACAGATCAATGGGTAATGAAAATGTGGTATATACACCACAGAATACTACTACACAGTCATAAAAATAATGAAATAACTTCTTTTGCAGCAACATGGATGGAGCTGAAGATCATCATCCTAAGTAAACTGACTCAGAAACAGAAGACAACACCATATGTTCTCACTCATGTGGGAGCTAAGCAGTCACAAGGTTGGAAATAATAGACACTGGGGACACTGATATAAAGGGAGGGGGAGGGGAGAGTGGGGCTAGGATTCAGAAACTACCTACGAGGTACTAAGTTCACCATCTGGGGAATGGACCACCTGAGACCCATTCTTCAGCATTACACGATATGCCCATGTAACAAATACATATGTGTACCCCCTGAATCTAAAAAAAATTTTAAAAGAAAAAAAGAAACTCTGTCCAACTACAAAATATATGCATCTACATTGGACATTTGTTTTATTTATTGATACCACCCCCCAAAATAAAACAAAGATACCAGGCAGATGCTTAGTGTTCTTGAGATAAATACTAACTCATAAATACTAGAACCGAAAAAAATTTTTTTAATTGCCCATAGTTTTCAGCATCTTGACTACCATTACCATAATATTTCTTATTCATCATTTCTGGTATCAGTTGTGAAATAAAGATTTGTAGAATTCTTTAATAAGACTTTTTACTTAATTTAAAATTAATAGCAGCATATAGCAATAAATCATTTTATATGCATTTTCCTTTGTCTAAAGTTTGATATGGGTGACAAAACTTTATACTTTTATAAAAGGCAATTTTATTTATGAAAGAAAGAAAACATTAATTAGATATAGTATTACAAACAATGCTCCACCTTGGCCCATGGAAAATTAACTGCTACAAAAATTGCCTTCCCATTGTAAATAACTTGAACATCAGACAAAATAAACAAAATGAAGGTTTTTAAACACTGTACACCAAGCAATGCAAGACTGTGATCCCAGAGATAAAACATTTTGGAAAATAAATTAATGTTCGTTCAGGATAAAAGCTCACAGCAAACTAGGAATTTAAAGGGATTTCCATAACATGATAAAGGAAATCTGAAAAGCCTACAGGTATCATCACACCTAACGATGAAAGATTCAATGTCTTCCCACTAAAAGGGAGAACAAGGCAAGAATATCTGCCCTCGCCACTCCAATTCAACAATGTGCAATTATATTGAATATATATCATATTCAGCATTACTGCTAATATATATACAAATATATACATATAAAATTTAATATATATATAAATATATACAAGTAAAATTACACATTTTATATTAACATAATATAGATATTATTACATATGGTATATAAATTGAAAAGGGAAATCAAATAACTCTTTATTCACAGATGACATGATCACCTATGCAAAAAGTCCTAAGAAATCTGCATTAAAAACTACTAGAATAAATATTTGAGCTAAGTATGATCACAAGATATAAGGTCAGAGAAATTAAAGTCCTAAATAAATGAAGAAATATATCCTGTTCAAGGATTAGAATTGTCAATTCTCCCCAAATTGATCTAGAGAGTCAATGCAGGCCACGTGAAACCTCTGCAGGTTATTTGTAGAACTTGACAAGCTGACTACAAAATTTATATGGTAAGCAAATAATCCCAAAACGCCAAGTCAATTTTTAAAAATAAGGAAGTTGTAGAAATTATACTACATTCCAACACTTTCTATAAAGCGATATTAATCAAAACAGTGTGGTACTGACATAAGGAAAAATGTGTAAATCAATGAACCAAAGGAGAATCCAGAAATAGGTATACACTATAAGTGATTCTAGCGAAAACGTACCCAAGTGATTCACTGAAAAAAGGATTATCTATTTCAACAAGTGATTGAAGAAATGGACTTTTATAAAAGAAAATTAACCTTAATCCTTAGCTCACACCAGATGTAAAGATTAACTTTATGAATAGACCTATACATAAGAGTGAAAACTATAAAACGTATAAGAAAACATAGAAGAAAATTTTGAATTAGGCAAAGATTTAATGGAGTAGACATAAAAAGCACAAACTATAAAAAATTGATGAAACAGATTTTATCAAATGTAAACACTTTGGCTCTTCAAGAGACATCATTTAAAAAAAAGAAAGAAAAAAAAAGCTACAGTCTAGAAGAAAGTATTTTTAAAATATATATCTGATAAGAAACATATCTAAACAATATATAGTACCCTTACAACTCAATATTAAGATGACAAATACCCCAATTTACAAATGGGCAAAAGATTCAAATAGATTATTCACAAATGAACATATATAAATGAAAAATAAATTCATAAAAATGTTCAACATCTTTAGCCATTTGGGAAATCCAAATTATAACTATGATGAGATGTCATCACATACCCATTAGAATGGATAAAATTAAAAGAAAAGAATGTGAAACAACAAGAATGTTCTAATACATCACTAAAAGAATTGTGATCTAAATAATGGAATGCTACTGAGCAATGGAAATGAACAAAGTACTGATACACACAATCACATAAGTGAATCTCACAACAGACACAAACGACCACACACTAAGAGCATTTATATGAAATTCTATAAACTACAGTGACAAAAGGCAGGTGAAAGTTGCCAGAAGCTAGAGGCGGGTAGAGGAGGGAATATGAACTGCAGAGAGGACACGGGAACTTTCTGAGATGACAGAAGTTGGCTGGGGGTGGTTACGGGTAGGGTGTGAGGCTCCATTCCGCAAGGGAAGATGGTACAGAGGCAGTGCAGATCCACAGCACCAAATGCCTGGCCCCAGGGCTGCCCATAGTCAAGGAGCAACTTTGGGGTTACAGCCAAGGAGGTGAGATTCTGAGGCCTGAAAGTTTTACCTGGTACCTCTACCTTGAGTAGATCCCTCTAGTCCTTCCAATGATTTTGTAAGTTGCCTAGTCTATTTCTTTCAGAATAAAATAGCTTAAATATTGCTTCCTATTAACTAAAACCAAACTCTAACTAATGTGTTTTATTAGTAAAAATTTACTTTTTAAAAAATTATGAAATATCTCATTATAAAGTCAGCAAATGATAACAAAAAATGTTGCTTTAAGAAAAAATTTTGAGATTGAATGTTTTAATAAAGGACATCAGTAGTCTTATGACAGCCTCAGAATCAGACCTACTGATTGATTTTTATTTTCAGAAACCCATACTGATTCACATAGATAACAAGGCTCAAAAGGCAAAAATACTACCTTGAGAGGTGTTGTGTTTGCTTGTTTTATACATTGCCTAACAAATTAAAGACTCTAGCTTAAAATGGTCCAGATATATTTACAATTTTTTTCAAGGTTGATTCACTAAATATATGACTACTTATATTTCTTATAACAAGAAACACCCAAACATACAATAAGTCAGCTATTGTAACTTTCTTGGCTTTAAATATGCACTGATCCAATTTTAAAATAAAAAGGATAAACACAGAGCTAAACTTTACTAATATGGCACACTTTAAAGAAGTGCAAATAAATATGCAGATAGATCACTGAAAGTTTTGCCTGCGTTCTGCATAAAAATGAGTTGAACTAGCAACTCAAAGATAATTCCTTGGTGGTCTGCAATATATTGAAATTCGGTGCACTTAAATATGCCTGTGGCTTATTATAGTTTTAAATAGTTAAAATAAACATAAACATTTCTGAAACTCCTGAAGCACTCCTGCAGAAGTCTAGAATTCTAAGGAACGCAGCACAAACAACACTATCGAAGTGATTCTGCTTCCTGTTACTCTCCTTTTTATTTCATGCACAATTAAGAAGAAAAAAGAAGATTCTAAATCATAGGTCTAAGAACGACCTGTAAGATAAGATACATCCAGGCAAAACAAGCCCAGGGGTCCAGGAACTCCATTCTAGCTATATGTTTGAGAATCTCCTTCCTCCCTAAAATGGGTAAACTACATTCCATGAGACAAATGGACAGGTCTATTTCATTCAGTGTTGTAGTTTCTGAGCCTAACTTCCTGCTTGGGCATCCAGTAGTTGTGCCTTACTTATATATACCATAAATAACCAATTAAAACTAGAGGCTCTCATATGACTGCTAGTCGAGACCATCACCTGGGTCACCACATGCCCTGGCTATGTGTTCTCACTGCCACATAAAGGATTGCTCCTGATAAGTGGCGGGACCTCTCAGTCTGCACTTGATATCTGGTGGAAAGAAGTGGAAAAGGCAATGTACCAGGACTATGGAGAAACCAGGATAAGACTGCAGCTGCCATTCGCAAACCCAGCCTAACCACAAAAATGCTAGATTCAGTTCATTTACACTCATATTCAGGAACCAAAAAGAATCATGTCTGAGAAAATTCTAGAGGAAGTTAAGTTTTAATGAGCAAAGATATTGAGAGTTCCAAATACAAGGCAATGACATATCAAGAATATGAACAAACAAGGGGACATAGTGACAAGCCCTTAGGAAACAGAATCTGGCAGGACTACAGCCATAGTAGTTTAGTTGGAAAGTACAAGACAGAAGAATCAGGGTTCTAACATCTTTAAAGGAGTCAACAGTCTGGCAATTAGAATTAGGGCACAGCAAAATCACTCTGTGCAAGAACACAATCCCTAGAGGCCACCGCGGCCATCACATAAGAGTCTCAGAAGTGATCAAAATTTCTGCTTTACTCATTAGACAGGCACAGGTGTTTAACCCCACAGTGAATGTGTTCATGTGTATTAGGGACAGGATATAGACAAACCCAGAAATCAAGGTGGGTCATCTGGAAAAACTAAGGAAGGAGCTGGAATGGGAGGTGGGTTGTGATGACCTAGTGGGACCATGCCCAGGACAGGTATGTCCACATTTCTCCTCCTTCATCATTACTAAAGTGGACATATTCTAGACAAAAGTCTTAAAAAGTAGGTTTGTAAAAGAATTTACCTCATATTTTCTCTAAGAGTTGTTCATGATTATATTGGGGGCCTAAATCCTTTTGAGGCAAAGTTATGGACCTTCTTTCAGAAAAATAAATGCACATTCACAAATGCTGTACATAATTTCAGAGGGATCACATAAACTTCAGTTTGATATTATAATAATCAAGCTATAATTTGTTTGCATTCCAAAGTTGGTCAGTATAAAAAGCATTTTAAATTCTGAATTTTATGGAAAAGCACAAAATTCTTCTTCAAATATCCTAAAAGTAAAATGCATTTCATCCATGTTGACATATATGTTCGTATTTCACTTCTTTTTATTTTGTTTACTTTTATTGACATCATATTTTACATATTTATGGGGTACATATGAGAATGTTTCATATGCATAAAATGAGTAATGATCATGAAAGAGTATTTGGGGTATCCACAAGTTGAGTATTTATTATTTCCACGTGTTGGTAACATTTCCAGTCCTTTCTTCTGGTTATTTTATTCTTCTGTATATGGATATCCAATTTTCCCAACATCATTTATTGAAGAGGGTTGTCCCTTCCCAGAATATGTTCTTGGCACCTTTGCAAAAAATCGGTTTGCTGTAAATATATGGATTTATTTCTTGATTCTCTACTCCATTCCATTGGACTGTCTATTTTTATACCAATACCAAAAATTCATTGCTGTTTTGGTTACAACAGTCTTATAGTATAATATTACATTAATTCCGAACTCCCACCCATAGACTAGATATCTAAGTGTCTGTTAAACTTTTAAGAAATTGTCAAACTATTCTCCAAAGTAATACAATAGTGTAATTCAATCTTGGTATGTTGTAATATAATGTAAAGTCAGGCAATGTGATGCCTCCAGCTTTGTTCTTTTTGCTCAGGATTACTTTGGTTAACTTTTGGTTACATACAAATTTTAGGATGTATCTGTGAAAAAGTGACATTAGTATTTTGATAGGGATTGCATTGAATCTGTATATTACTGACAGTTTGGTCATTTTAACAATATTAATTTTCCAATCCATGAGCATGCAATTTGTTTGTATCTTCTACAACATCTTTCATCAGTGTTTTGTAGTTTTCCTTGTAGAGATCTTTCTCCTCCTTGGTTACATTTATTCCTAGATACTTAACTTTTTTGTAGCTATTGTTGATGGTATAACTTTCTTGATTTCTTCTTCAGCTATTTTTATCATTGGTGTATAGAAACACAAATTTTTGTGTATTGATTTTCTGTCCTGCAACTACACTGTACTTGCTTATCAACTCTGAGTTTTTGGTGGAGTCTTGGTTGTTCTAAATATAAATCATGCTGTCTGCAAAGAAGGACAATTTGACTTCCTTTTTTCCAGTTTAGATGCCTTTTGTTTCTTTCTCTTGCTTAACTTGTCTGGCTAGGATTTCCAGTACTATGTTGAAAAGAAGTTGTAGGTATTCTTGTCTTGTTTCAGTTCTCAGAGGAAAGGCTTTCAACTTTTCCACATTTGATATAATATGGGTGGGTTTGCCATACATGGTCTTTATTATCTTGAGGTATGTCCTGTCTGTCTAGTTTGCTAAGAATTTTTATCATAAACAAATATTGAATTTTATCAAGTTCTTTTGCTGTGCTTATTGAGATAATCATATGGTTCTTGTCCTTCATTCAGGTGATTTGATGTATCACATTTATTGATTTGCATATATTGAAGCATCTTTACATCCCTGGTAAAAATCACACTTGATCCATGGTATATTTTCTCTATGATGTACTGTTGAATTCCATTTACTAGTATTTTGTTATACTGTAATAATTCTGTGTCTCTGTTCATGAGAAATATTGACCTATAGCTTTTGTTTGTTTGGTTGTTGTTTTTGTTTTACTGTGTTCTTGCCTGGCTTTAGTATCAGGGTAATGCTGGACTTATAGAATGAATTAAGGAGAATTCACTTTGCTTCAATTTATTGTCCTAATTTGAGGAGAACTGGTATTAGTTCTTTTTTTTTTTAACTTTTTGTAGAATTTAGCAATTAATCCAACTAGTCCTGAGCTTTTCCTTTTGGGAGATGTTTTATTATGAATGCAATTACTGGTCTGTTCTGGTTTTCTATTTCTTCCTAATTTAATCTTGGTAAGTTATATGTATGCAGGTTTTTATCCATTTCTTCTAGGTTTTCCAGTTTGTTAGCATATAGCTGTTCATGACAATCTTTGATAAGCTTTTGTATTTCTGTGGTGTCAGTTGTAATGTCTCCATTTTCATTTCTGATTTTATTTGGATCTTCACTTTTTTTTGTTTTGTTTTTTTATTCTAGCTAGTGGCATATCAATGCTGTTGATATTTTTAAACAACCAAGTTTTCATTTTATTGATCCTTTGGGGTTTTTTGTGTTTGTGGTTGTTTTTGTTTGTTTGTTTGTTTTTCTGAGTCCCGGTCTCACTCTGTTGCCCAGGCTAGAGCGCAGTGGCACACTCATGGCCACTATAGCCTCGGCCTACTGGGATCAGTTGATCCTTCTGCCTCAGCCTTCCAAGTAGCGGGAACTACAGGCATGTGCCACCATGCCCAGTTAATTTTTTGATTTGTTGTAGAGATGAGGTCTCATCAAGCTGCCCAGGCTGATCTCAAATCAATGGGCTCAGGCAATCCTCTCACCTTGGCCTCCCAAAGTGCTGGGATTATAGGTGTGAGCCACTGTGTCAGGCCTTAAAATAGCATTGCTTTTTTTTTTTTTGAGTCAGAATCTCACTCTGTCATCCAGGTTGGAGTGCAATGGCACGCTCATGGACACCACAGCCAGACCTGCTGAGCTCAGGTGATCTTTCCGCCTCAGCCTTCCAAGTAGCTGGAACTATAGGCACGCACCATCATGCCTGGCTGTTTTATTTTTTGTTTTGCTTTTTCAAAGTCTCTGGTTCATTTAGGTCTGTGGTGATCTTTATCTTTCTTTCCTTCTACGAATTTTGAGTGGTCTGTTCTTGCTTTTCCAGTTCCTTGAGGTGCACTGAAGGTTATTTGAAATTTTCCTACCGTTTTGATGCAGGTGGTTAGTACTATAAACCACCATCTTATCAATGCTTTCCTATATACCACACGTTTTGGTATGTTGTATGCCATTTTCATTTGTTTCAAACATTGTTTTTAATTTCCATTTTAATTTTCTTATTGGCCTAATGGTTGCTTCTCAGAAGCATGTTATTTCATTTCTATGCATTAGTATAGTTTCCAAATTTGGTACTAATTTCTAGTTTTATTCTATTGTAGTCTGAGAAACGCTAGATATAATTCCAGTTTTTTACACTTTTTGAGACATATTTTGTGGCTTAACATATGGTCTATCCTGGGGAATGCTCCATGTGCTGATGAGAAAATGTGTGTTCTGCAGTTGTTAGATAAAATGCTCTGTAAATGTTTGTTATGTCCATTTGCTCTGAAGTCCAGTTTAAATATAATTGTCTATTTGCTAATTTTCTGTCTAGAGGATCTGACAAATGCTGACAAAAAGGCATTCAAGTCCCCCATTATTAGTGTACTGGAATTTATCTTAATCTTTAGATCTAGTAATATTTGGTTTATGAATCTGGCTAATCCAATTGTTATATCCTCTCGCTGAACTGAGCTCTTTATCATTATATAATGACCCTTCTTTGTCTTTTGCTTTTTAACTGTTTTTGACTTAAAATTTGTTTTATCTGACAAATATGGCTACTCTGGCTAGTTTGTGGTTTCTGTTTGCAAAAAATATATCTTTTTTCATCTCTTTATTTTTAGTCTATATATGTCTTTGCAGGTAAAATATATTTGTTGTGGGCAGCATACAGTTGGAACATTTTTAAAAGTCTATTCAGCTTGTCTGTATCTTTTAAGTGGAAAATTTAATCCATTTACAGTCAAAGTTATTATTGGCATGTGAGATTTTGTTCCTGTTATATTGTTAAATGTTTTAAATTTTCTGTGTTACTTTTTTTTCTCTTATTTTTTGTCATTGTATGTGTTGATTTTCTTTGGTGGTTCCATTTGAGTCCTTTCTCTTCCTCATTTGTATGTTTGCTTTACCAGTGAGTTTTATTTGTGTGTGTGTGTGTGTGTGTGTGTGTGTGTGTGTGTGTGTGTTTTCATGATGGTAAATGTCATCCATTTACTTCCAGGTTTAGGATTCCCATGAGCATTTCTTGTAGGTCCAGTCTAGTGGTGATGAATTCCCTTGGCTTTTGTTTGTCTGGGAAAAACTTTACTTCTCCTTCATTTATGAGAGAGAATTTTGCTGAAAGTAATATGTTGGCTGGCAGATTTTTTTTTTAATTTCAACACTTTGAGTATATCATCCCATTCTCTCCTGGTTTGTAAGGTTTCTGCTGAAAAATCCACTATTAGTCCAGTGTTGGTTGCAAATAGTATCACATTATATGAACAAACACATTTATTTTATCTTTACCAGCTAGTAGACACTTAAATTGTTTTCAATTTGGAGCTACACTGAATAATCCTGCTATGAAGATTCTCACACATGTCTCTATGCATACTTGTTTTCCTCTCTTGGGAAGATTCTCAAGAGTAAACTGATGAGTTACATGATAAGTATAGACATTTAATAAACTGACAAATTGTTTTCCAGAGTAGCTGTACCATTTTACTTTCCCAAAAATAATGCATAAGGATTGCCATTTAACCACACTCTCACCACCACTTGTTAATATCTGTTTCTTTTACTATACTTCTATGAATATAGAATAGTATCTCACTGCATTTCCCTAATAACTAATAATATTAAGCATCCTTTATTGGCCATTTATATATTTTCTTTGAGATAATTCATATTCAAATATGTTGCCTTTTTAAAAATTGGGTTGTCCATAGCAGAATAGTGGGTAGAATACATAGCCTCCAAACCAAAAATATGGTGCAGCCCAATTAGCCCCTTGGTATAAAGAGACCTAGAGCTCTGGATATTGGTGTATCTGTGAGTGACACCCATTGACGGAATCATGACATCATCTTCGTGCATCTGCAGATACTTGCTTGACCTTATACTGGTAATAATAATGACTAAGGTCATTACAAAATATTTTTTAATATATTAAATATGTTTTGAATTTTTTTCTATTTTCTTTTTTTTTTTTTTTTTTAGCTGGAGTCTCACTCTGTTGCCCAGACTGGAGTGCAGCGGCCACTCCCAGGCAATACTCTCGACCTACTGAGCTCCAGCGATCCTTCCGCCTCAGCCTTCCAAGTAACCGGAATTACAGTCATGAGCTACCATGCCCGGCTGATTTTTTGATTTATTGCAGAGATGAGGTCTCGCGAAGTTGCCCAGGCAGGTCTCAAACCCGCAGGCTCAGGCAATCAACTCACCTCAGCCTCCCAAAGCGCAGGATTACAGGCTGAGCCACAGAGCCCGGCTTTTTTTTTTTATCCATTTCTAAATAGGAATAGGAAGTAATTTCACACTCACAATGATATTGATAGCATAGTCAAATTATTTTTATTCCACTTGAAAAATAATTAAAAATAAATAAATAAAAATTAGGTTGCCTTATTTTGTTTTAAGAGTTCTTTATATATTCTGGATATAAGTCCTTAGTGGAGTCCAGTTTTCCGTTTTTTTTTTAATTGTATGGATTGTATGAATTTTTTTTAACTTTATAAATCATGTTTTTGGTGTCATATATAAGAACTTTACCCACCCAAGAGCATAATTTTTTTCTAGAAGTTTTATAATCTAGCTCTTACAGTATGGCATATAATCCATATTAAATTAATTTTAGCTTATGATGTAAGAGAAAGATATATAGAGTTTTCTTCTTTTTTTAAAACATGCAAATATCTGATTGTTCCTTACCAACTATCCATTCCCCAAATGAGTTGTCTGGCATCATTACTGAAAGTGAGCTGACCACGTAAGGATTTATTTCTGGACTCTCAATTCTATTTCATTGATCTATATGCTTATCTTCGTGGCAGTACTAAATGATCTTACATACGGCATCTGTACAGTAAGTTTTGAAATCACATAATGGAAATACTCAACACTGAACTTCAGGTAGAAATATTTTCATGGCTTTCCTAAGTCCTTTGCATTTCCCTATGCATTTTATAATCAGAAGCTCTGTTTCTACAAAAAGACCTGCTGAGATTTTGATAAGAAGTGCACTGAACTTACAAACAAATTTGGGCAGAATTGTCATCTTGACAATACTGAATTTTCTAGGTCATGAACATGATACTTGTCTCCATTCATATTGGTTTTTAAAAATTTCTCTCAGTAATACTTTTGTACTTTTCAGTGTATCAATTTTGCATTTAATTTGTGAAATGTGTTCCTATTTTATTTTTTAATGCTATTATGAATGAAATTATTGTCTTAATTTCTTTCAGATTGTTCTTTTTGTACACAGAAATACAATTGATTCTGTATATTGATCATGTATTCTGAGACCTTGTTAATTTATTCATTAATTTTAGTTTTTTCTAAAGTATTTGAAATTTTCTATATATAGGATCATGTAATTTGTAATAATCATAATCATAATCATATAATAAGACAATTTCAGTTCTTCCATTTAAATCCAAATGCTTTTTTGCCTTATTGCCCATGTTAACAGGTACCCTTCTACTTTGCTGAGTATTTTTATCATGAATGTTATGTTCTGTCAAATACTTTCTGAATTCATTGAATTGTTTTGTACTTTTATTAATATGGTCTGTTACACTAAGTGATTTACTGACATTAAACCAACTGCATTTTTTAGATAAAATTCACTCAGTTATACAGCGGCATCTTTTTACATGTGACAAAGTTTGATTTGTTAATTTTTTAACAGATTACTGAATCTACATTCATAAAGGACACTGATTATGTACTTGTGATATCTTAGTTGGTTTTGAATGAGTTGGGTAGCTTTTTCTCCTTTATTTTCTGAAAAAGTTTGTGACCTAAATATTTGGAAAAAATCACCAGTACAGAGATCTGGTGCCAAGCTTTTTGTTGTGCAAAGGTGTAGTATGCCTGTTCAGGTTTATATTTGCTGTTGTGTTTGGTGATTTGTATCTTTCTAGAAATCTGTCCCTTTCATTTAGGTGTCTAAGTTTTGGCATAAAGTTGTTCATCTTTCATCCTCTGATGATGGATCTGTCCGTCAGTAGCGGAGCACATCCAAAGTTCAGACCATTTCCATATCTGCTTGGTTTCGTATTCCACCAAAGGCCTATCTGTGGGTTGACCAGTGGAATCTATGAAGAGATGAGGGCCTTCTCCAGTCTCCACTGCACATGTACATGTCCTTAACCAGGAATAGGTTTATCCTAATCTTGACTGAAACCTCAACCCAATGGAGTAGCACTACTAGCAGTCTCTCTCCCAGTTGTCAGCCCCCAAATGCCATTGAATGGGGAATGGGGTTATTGCCCATCGCTCCAAGTTAAGTGAGTCCCTGCAACTATAGGAGAAAAGTTGTCAGAACCTCTGCACTAACTGACTAGAGGACGGGGGTAATGGAAGCCACTCCAGAGCACAATACCACAAATGACCACCACTATTTTTACTGAAGGTCAGCAGCTTTTATGGTATAAATGATTCTTGGATTGTTGTATGCCTTTTATTGATTTCCAGAGCACTGAAATGGCTGTTTTGTCAATTTTTTCCACTTCATAATTGCTTTTGAGGGAGAAGGATTTGCTGTTTTCCTCTTTTAGCCCTAGGTGAAAGTCCAACCTTTCATTCAAACTCATCAGTTTGTAACAGCAATTCTCAATGTGTGGTTCATTGAACGCAGGGCTTCCAGACACCCTTTCACAGAGGGTACAGACATCAAAACTATTTTTGTCATAGTACTAAGATGTTACTTGATTTTTTTATATTCTCTCAGTAGTGAACACTGTATTTTTCAGAGGCTATGTAGTGCTCTGACAGTTCATAAAACAGATTTTTAGCATTCCAATTCTTAAGGTCACAGCTTAGGGCATAAATATGTGAGTCTTCAGAGGTTAACTAACACATTCTCAATACTTCTACAGCACTCTTATTTGCTATCTTTGGTTATACCTACTATAATCTCTGCAACTTTATTAACATCCAATAAATAGTTATTTTGAAGTCCCAAGTTTTATTTGCACCTACATAGAAACATAGAATGCATATATATATATATATATGAAATAAATATATATATATTTCTCTATTTGGTGTCTCACTCCATCGCTGCAGTGGCATGCTCACGGCCACCCCAGTGTTGACCTGCTGGGCTCAGGTGATTCTTCCACCTCAGCCGTCCAAGTTGCCAAAACTACAGGTACACGCTACCATGCCTGGCTAATTTTTTATTTATTGTAGAGATGAAGTCTCACCAAGTTGCCTAGGCTGTTCTCAAATCTGTATTTTCAGGCAATCCCCTCACCTCAACCTCCCAAAGTACTGGAATTACAGACTTGAGCCACTGCACCTGGCCTAAATGTATATGTTTTATCTAAAGTTATTTAGTTTAATATTTTAATTATTTTATAATAAAATTAAATGTATTTTAGTATATTTAATATATATAAGATTATTGGCTTTAAAATAGGAAGCCTAGTAAGTTCATTTTCTCAGTTGACTGCTGCTCTATTTATGTTTAAAGATACTGAACAAGACAAAAGTGACCTATCAAAAGATTCTCTGATTTACAGAAGGAAGAACTCTCCAAAGAAACTGGGTGAAGCTGTAAATAAGGAAAAAAATCTGCTAAAATATCATTTCCTTGTATTTAACAATTTACCTTATCCAGCCTTATGCAACAAAACATTTTCAAATAGTATTCCCTCCTGTCTAAGGCCAGTTCCTTATTTTAGCACTATTGCCTGTTCTCTCACCTGGTCAAGGCCACAACTCCAGCAATGACTTCTTCCTCTGTTAAAGTATTTCCTATAAGCCTACAAAGTTTCTTCCTTCTCCCAAGTTAAAAACAAAAACAAAAGCAAAAACCTCACTGTCCAGAAACCATTTCTTATCTCTTCTCCTTCAAAACAACTTTAAAAGACTATGTATATGTTTCATCTCTAAGTTGTCTCTCTAATTTTGAGTCACATTATTCCCAAAGATATGTACAAATCAAAAAAAGTCTCCTTTCTCCCCTGTTTTTACTGACCTAGATCAAAGTACCTTCCAGTATCATCAGACATAAAACTGCACATGATAGAAGTATTTCTGTTGGAAATACAAAAGCAATTATTGGTATAACTCCATGTCGTAAGTTAAGAATGCAAGGACAAGTTATAAGCAGCTTTTATATTTCCAAAAAGTAATTTTCACAAATGGATAAAAGAATGAGGTTAATATGAGAGTTTCTGGGGCTTTAGTATAGGTCATTTGTTTTTCCTCTATCATATATCTAAACAAAATCATTAGAGAAAAATTCTAACACATAATCATAAATATTATGCTTTACTTTAAATTGCATACATTTCTTTACCATGTTCTTATCAATTGTAACAAGGCTAAAGTAGAGTAAAACAAAACCTATCTTTAAACAATGTACCCTGGGATACAGAAAATGACTCAATTTCTCTGGTAAGCAATATATAATTATTCTAAAGACCACAGTTTCCAATTGATATAAGGAACTATATTTTTAACATAATGATAAGTACTCCCTTAGACACATTACCTTACCATGAATCAACACTAACCTCATTAGAGACATTATAGTGCTTCTGAAATATTCATTCATTTGTTCAATCTTTATTTGTCAAGTGAATATTTAATATACCCTTAATGTGCAAAATACTGCATAAGATATAAGAATCTTAGTAAATGCATGGCAAACTATGCCACCAAACAATTCCGTCTTAGAATTTGAAACTAGCAAATAAAATACATGTCTGTGAAATCGAAGCTAGTAGGATAAGTATGCAATAGATGACATTTTCATATATATAAATACATCTTATGATAAGTCTTAAATGGATTCAGAAGTCTCAGATCTCTATCAGAGATGAGCTTTAGTTTATTTCTCAAATCTCATCAAAGAGACAAAAGCATTAGACAAAATCAATTAACACATAAAAATACCAGTTAAAGTAATAATGACCCAGCAGTATTTCCTGTGAAGAGAAGTCTCTCATTTTAGAGTAGCATTTAAAATAGCATTAATATTATTTATAATGTCCCCCAAACTGGAAATATCTCAATTATGCTTTAGGGGTGATCGGATAAACTGCAGTACATCCACACAACACAATATTGCTCAGCAGTAAGGAGAAAACAATTGATAACACTCAGCAACTCGGGTGAATCTCAAAGTTACTATGCTGAGTGACACAAGTCGCAAAAGGTGAAGCACTATATGATTCCATTTACATGACATTTTGGTAAAGACAGAACTATAGTGATTAAGAACAGAGCAGTCACTGCCAGAAGTGGAGTGGACCAAGGGTATGACTATGAAGAAATACAAGAGAAAGTGCCATTCTCCTGAGTTTGGTTGATGATTACATAAATCCACACATATGTTTAAATTTATAAAACTGCACACAAGAAAAATTAAAAGTCAATTATTTTTCATATATTAAATTCAATTTTTCAATATATACAGCTAACATTTTGTGAGTGATTAACGTGTGTCAGGCACTAGTGCTTTTATCAGTCCTATGAAGTAGGTTGTACTCCCATTTTAGATAGAATAAAAGAAACTCAATGTGATTAAAGTTAAGTAATTAAATAAGGTCATTCAGTTAATTATTTTTTTAATTATTTATTTATTTTTTATTATGAAGTTGTGGGGTACAGTTAAGGGTTAGGTATACAATTGCGTTTCATTCTGTTGATATGGGGTATTTCCCCATTCCCAGACAGATATTTGCTACTGTTAATCCCATCTCCCTCTCCCCACCATAGTTTCCTAGTACTGTCAGTCATTTTCGTATAGTATTGCATTGGATGTTTAAGGTCCATTATATGAGTGAGAACATATGATACTCGGATCTTTGTTTCTGTGAGAGGTCACTCAGTATTATAAACTCTAGTTCCATCCAGGTTGCTGCGAAATTCATGATTTTGTTCTTTTTTATGGCTGCGTAGTATTCCATCATGTATATGTACCACATTTTTTTTGTCCAGTCCTCTTTTGACAGGCAGCATGGCTGTTTCCAGGTTCTTGCTATTGTGAAAAACGCTGCAATAAGCATGCGTGTGCAGGTATCTTTTTTATAGAGTGATTTGTGTTCTTCAGGATATATTCTCAGTAAGGGGATTGCAGGGTCATATGGGAGGTTGGTATTTAGAGCTTTTAGGAATCGCCACACTGCTTTCCACAGAGGTTGCACTAGTTAACACTCCCACCAACTGTGTAGAAGTGTTCCCTTTTTGCCACACCCTCTCCAGCAGCTGTTATTTTTTGACTTGTTGATAATTGCCATTCTGATTGGGGTTAGGTGGTATATCAGTGTGGTTTTGATTTGCATCTCCCTGATGATTAGTGAGGTTGAACATTTCTTCATGTGTTTGTTGGCTGCTTGGATGTCTTCCTTTGTGAAGTGTCTGTTGATATCTTTTACCCATTTGATAATGGGGTTGTTTGTTTTTTTCTTTTCAGCACGTTTGAGTTCCTTGTAGATCCAGGATGTTAAGCCTTTGTCAGAACTGGTATTGGCAAATATTTTTTCCCAGTCTGTAGGCTGTCTCCCTGCTCTCTTGATGGTTTCTTTGGCTTTGCAGAAGCTTGTCCATTTAATAAGGTCCCACTTGTCTATCTTCTCTCTTATGAGCTGTGAGTTTTGGGTTTTGTTCAGGAATTGGATGCCAGTTCCGATTTCCATGAGGGTATTTCCTTCATTTTCTAAGGTTCTTATGGTTTGAGGTTTTACATTTAGGTCTCTGATCCATTTGGAATTAACCTTTGTGCATGGGGATAGATAGGGGTCCTGTTTCAATCTTCTGCATGTGGTCAGCCAGTTTTCCCAGCACCATTTGCTGAATAGGTTCTCCTCTCTCCAGTGGTAGGTGGTGGAGGCTTTGTCGAAGATGAGTTGGCTGAGAAATTGAGGTTTTGCTTCTGGAATCTGAATTCTATTCCATTGATCTATATGCCTGTTCCTATACCAATACCAAGCTGTTTTGATGATTGTAGCTTTATAGTAAAGTTTGAAGTCTGGTAATGTGATATCACCTGCTTTTTTTTTTTTTCTGAGGATTGTTCTGGCTAATCTTGGACGTTTGTGTTTCCGTATGAATTCCTGTGTTGTTTTTTCTAGGTCTGAGAAGAATGTTGCTGGTAATTTGATGGGTTTTGCATTGAATTTGTAGATTGCCTTAGGTAAGATGGACATCTTCACAATGTTGATTCTTCCGATCCATGAGCATGGGATATTTTTCCACTTGTTTGTGTCAACTTTGATTTCTTTGAGCAGTGTTTTGTAGTTTTCCTTGTAAAGGTCTTTCACGTCTCTGGTTAGGAAGATGCCAAGGTATTTCATTTTTTTTCTGGCTATTGTGAATGGAATTGTGTTTTTTATTTGGGTTTCTGTTTGTTTATTATTTGTGTAGAACCATTTCCCCTGAAAACTGGAACAAGACAAGGATGCCCACTCTCACCCCTCCTGTTCAACATAGTACTGGAAGTCCTGGCTCGAGCAATCAGAGAAGAGAAGGCAATCAGGGGTATCCAAATAGGAAAAGAGGAAGTCAAGTTATCTCTCTTTGCATATGATATGACTGTGTACCTTGAAAACCCAAGAGAATCTGTCAAAAACCTCATACTGATAAAGGCCTTTGGCAAAGTCTCAGGATACAAAATAAATGTACAAAAGACATTCAGCTAATTATTAAGTGGTAGATCTCACATTTAAATTTAAAGTCATCTGATTCCAAAGCTTGCACAAAATATTTTGCTCAACACCATGATGTTGCTAGAAAACGCTCTCTTCTAAATATCACAGCTTCATTCAAATCCATGAATTATGAGAGCAGCGCATTTTAAGGAGAATAATTAGAGGACCTAAACTGAAGTGACAAAAATGAGTAGCTGAGTCAAATGAAGACAAATATCTACTATTGTACCACCTGACCTGCAGTTTCACCTCCATACTTGCAGTTACCCTTGGTTAACCATGGTCCCAAAATGTTAAATGGAATTGTTTATTCCAGGAATAAACAATTCATAAGTTTTAAATTGCATACCATTTTGAATAGTGTGATGAAATCTTACACCATACCTCTCCATCCTGCCCAGGACCAAAATCCTTTGTCCAGCATTCCCACGCTGCAGACGCTCCTAATTCTTTAGTCACATTGTGGCCATTTAAGCTATCAACTGTCGTGGTATGCCAGTGCTTCTGCTTACGTCACCCTCGCTGTCCTAATAATGGCCCTAAAGGCTAGAGTAGTGATGCTGGCAATTGGATATGCCACAGATAAGCTTTAAAGTGCTTCCTTTAAGTGAAATGGTGAAAACAAATATATGCTGAGTTCGCTAAGATCTGTGAAAAGAACAAATCTTCTATCCATAAAACATGAAGGAAAAAGAAACTTGTGCTAGTTTTGCTGTCCGCCCTCAAACAGCCACAGTGCATGATAAATGCTTAGCTAAAATGGCAAGGGCATTATAATAATCTGAGATGGAAGATGTGCATGAAAACACATTCAGATTGATGGCAGTAAGGTTTAATACTAGCCTCAGTGTCAGAGACCCAAGAGTTCTGAATAAAATAATTAAGATGAAGGTGAGACAATATCTAGTAAATTTCTATAATTTATCACAAAACTATCATTTTACTTGGAAATGTGAAAAGTTTTAGAACATTTTCACACTGTTATCTGTGGCATTTAAGAACCAACTAGAAGAGGCAGCAAGTATTTCCTCATTTGACAGATGAAATTAAATTCTCAACTTCAATGAAGGCATTCAATATGTAATAGTGAAAGTTAAAACTTAAGATATACTGCTGATTGACCATAGAATAAACAGATCCCTGAGCTCTACAGTTTTGGATAAATATGAGCTCTCTAGTACTGCTTATGGTATCTCCTGTCATGATTACAGCTTGCAACTCTGCCTCTGGGAGGGAGCAATAACTATATAAGTGAAGAAAAGCTGTTTATATTCACACCAAAAAAATATTAAAATTAATTTGTCTAAAGTACAATATTTTAGTGTCTACTATATTAGAGCATTAGTAAAACTCAAGAGACATTAGTAAAACTCATTGAAAAACCATTTCCAGTATGTAAAATAAAATTCAGATATCATTAAACCAAGATCTAAAAGAGTTAGAACAATTTGAAAATGAAAAGAAGTCATAGAAATTTTAATTTCTAACACCAGTAGCATTACTTTGTATAAGCAGACAAATAAATGTCAAAATATCGATTTCATCCAGGATAATAACAAAGAAATTTTATAGAAGACTGAGAAGAAAAGGGAAAAAAAACAATGTCAGAGGAAGAATGAGAGGTAATTGGGGGAGAGACTAAGGTCCTCCTGTCTACCCTCAGCTATCCCAACCTGTGGCTGGCAGTCAGCTACTTCCTGCATTTCAATTTGTTTAATGACATCAACCTTGTTTCATAGGACACATATTTGGATTCATGCTAAAAGTATTCCTGGATATATGATGAATTTTATATAAAGAAAAGAGAGAAGAACAAACCTGTCCCATAGCTTTCTTTCAAGCTGTGAAACGGATTGATTTTTAAAAACTTCTGAGAAGACTATGTTATACCTGTGGCTGTTTAAAAAAAAATGTATATATATATAATATATATATATATAATTTTTTTTAACTTGGGGGGAGTAGAGAATTATGTGGCATAACTTTCTCTGGTATTCTTTTTAGTATTCTCACCATTGGCTGGTGATGGATAGGTAGGGAAGAAATATCTAAGCACTATCTTAATGCTGCCTTTACAAAATACTCACTTTTTGTATTGAGCACTCTACAGTTTTGAAAGTCTGCTTCATAAAATCAAGTAGAAAGAAACTCAGTGGTCTTCATTTCTTTCTCTTAATTCTACTCCTAAAATAAATGAGCATTTGGTTGCCTTTTCAGTTTTAAATGTCTGTGTCAAGTGACAATCATGTACCTAGAGCCGAAATCATTGCTGAATAATAACTTCTGTCAAGTTCCTTCAGAAGAATAAATAAATACTTCTCAGCTCACATAGAATTCCTTTTGTTTCTCATAGGAGGTAAAAAATAGTTTTAAGCATAGTCTATCACAAAATTCTCAATAGACTGCCTCATTGTCAATGTGATCTCAATTTTTTTAACTTTCAAGACATAGGCAACATAAGCAATTTCATGTACCACCACTACTTTTAGAAAAGACTACCAATCCTATCAACTAAGTCATTTTATAAACCACAAAGAATGCTGTTGCTGCTTTTTTTTTTTAACAAAGTTTATTAAAGAAAGAAGAGAGAAAAGAAAGGGAGACGTGCCAGAGCTGGCATGAGTGAAAGAAATCGCTGAGAATGCCTCTTGACATGAGTGGAATGCTCAACACCTGGAAGGAGACGTGGAGCTACTTCATGCCTGAAAGCGCGAATATGTTTCCAAGGGAGAGACCTAGAAGGGAGGGGCAGGCATGAGAATAGCTACTACCATGGGCACCCAAGTGATTTGACAGAGTACCCAAGGCAGCAGAGCCCACAGATTTTTCAGATCAGTCACTAAGAGCTTCCTACCCTCTGCCCAGAGCCAGTCATAGGCCAAACAGTGAAACAAGAGAAATGTCTCTTTTGACTAACCACTGGAAGTTAGTCAGCAGATCAGTTACTGAATTCATTCATTCGACAAACACTGAGAGTGACCTGCTGGCCAGAAACTAAAACAGAGTATTTCAATATGACACACTGCTTGTTCTCCAGAATCCAGCTATATATTAGGGGGTAACCCAAAAAATTTATTTATAACAAATTGTGTATTCATTCTTACATGTTTGAATCTCTGTCCCCTTCCAAGGACTCTCCGTTTGATGCAATATACCTATCGAGATGCTTTTTCCACGGCTCAAAACAGTTTTTGAACTTTTCCATTTTGATGCCTTTTAGTGCTTTTGCCATTTTTTGTTTCACCTCTTCTACACTGGCAAAATACTTCACTTTGAGGACATTTTTCATCCAGGGAAACAAAAAAAGTCACCCAGGGTGAGGTCAGGTGAATAGGGAGGGTAGAGCACGGGGGTCATCCCGTTTTAGGTCAAAAATTGTTGAATACTCAGCCCAGTGTGAGCAGATTGTGCATGTAAATCACCTATCATGAAATGGACAAATGTGCTGAAAGAATCTCCAGAAAAAAAATTCACTGAAGCTGAATGCAGCCTCTCACAACAATGCTAACTGGTACACGAAAGCCATTGGTTTTCTAGAACACTCACTTAGCAGCGGAAGCTAGTACTACAAAGGGGCCCATCCTCCAAAAGATAATTCCGTTTTCTCAGGTCCCCCCCACTTCACATGGGGTGTACTAGACAATTACATTCCCAGAGGCAGATAGACCATGCAGAAAGGAAGTTTACTCCAAAGCCTCCCATTGCAGAAGCCCCTTCCAGGATCTGGGAAAGCCCTAGTGCAGGAGACCCGGTTTTACTGCACTTTGCTTCACTGTGCTGTGCAGATATTGCATTTTTTACAAATTGAGATTGTGGCAATCCTGCACTGAGCAAATCTATCAGCATGTGCTCACTTCATGTTTCTATGTCACATTTTGGTAATTCTCACAATACTGCGAACTTTTTCATTATTATTTTCATATCTATTATCAGTGATCTTTGAGGTTACTATTGGAATTATTTGGAAGTGCTACAAAACACACTCATATAAGACATTGAACTTCATTGGGAAATGTTACGTGTGTTTTGACTGTTCCACCAACTGGTTGTGCCCCCATCTCTCTCCCTCCCCTTGAGGGTCTGTATTCTTAGAGAAAAAATAATATTAAAAGTTAGACCAATTAATATTCCTAAAATGGCCTCTAAGTGTTTGATTGTAAGGAAGAGTCCCGCGTCTCTCATGTTAACTTGGAAGCTAGGAAGAAATAAGCTTAGCAGGGAAAGCATGGCTAGAGCTAAGATAGACTAAAGCTAGGCCCCTACTGCCAGCAAGACAAACTATGAACATAAAGTAAAGTTTTTAAAAGAAATGAAAAGTGCTACTCCATTAAACACACAAATGATAGAAGGAGAAACAGCCTTATTGCTGATATAGGGGAAAGTTTTAGTGGTCTGGAATATAAAATCCAAAGAGCCAGAACATTCCCTTAAATCAAAACCTAATAAAGAGCAAAGCCTTACTTTTTTTCAATTCTATGACAGCTGGGAGAGGTGAGAAAATGCAGAAGAAAAGTAAGAAGGTATTAGAGGTTGGTTTGCAAGGTTGAAGGAAATAAGCCATCACTATAACATAAAAGTACAAGGTGAAGGGGCAAGTGCTGATAGAGAAGATGCAGCAAGTTATCCAGAAGATCTAGCTAAGATCGTTAATAAAGGAGACTACACTGAACAGCAGATCTTTGATGCAGACAAAATAGCCTTCTACTAAAGAAGATGTTTCCTAGGAATTTCATGGCTAGAGAGAAGTCAGTGCCTGCTTCAAAGCTTCAAAGGACAGAATAAGACGACTCTCTAACTAGGGGATAATGCAGCTAATGACTTTAAATGGCAACCAGTGCTCATTTACCATTCCAAATATTCTAGAACCCATAAGAATTATGCTACTTTGATTCTGCTTGTGTTCTAGAAATGGAATAACAAAGCCTGGACAATGGCACAACTGTATACGGCATGGTTTACTGAATAATTTAAGCCTCCCATTGAGACCTATTGCTCAAGAAAAAGAGTCCTTACAAAATAATACTGATCACTGACAATGCACTTAGTACTCAAGAACTCTGATGGAAATGCACAAAGAAATTAATATTTCCATGCCTACTAACACGACTTCCATTCTTTAGCCAATGAATCAAGGAGTAATTTTGACTTTCAAGTCCTATAACTTAAGAGATATATTTTGTAAGGCTACAGCTGCCACAGATAGTGACTACTCTGATGGATCTGGGAAAAGAAAATTGAAAACCTTCTGGAAAGGATTAATTATTCTAGAACTTCTCCTCTGCTGAAGCTTCCTGCGACAGCCCAAACAAATCTTCCATTTCAGTTATTTGCTCTTCTAATTGTCTTGGAAGAAATTCATCCGATAAAACTAATGCAACAAAGACCTTAGGATCCAGGAATACTTCAATATGTAAAACTTCTAAGATATATCAGCAGTCTTTGTGGGGGGGGGTTGGGTCAGAGTCTTACTCTGTCATACAGGCTGGAGTCCAGTGGCACAATCATGGCCACCCCAGTGTAAACCTGATGGACTCAGGCAATCCTTCCACCTCAGCCTTCCAACTATAGGCACGTGCTACCACACCCGGTTAATTTTTTGATATATTGTAGAGACGAGATCTCACCATATTGCCCAGGCTAGTCTTGAACCCCTAGGCTCAGGCAATCCTCTCACCTCGGCCTCCCAAAGTGCTGGGATTACAGTCTTGAGCCACCGCACTCGGCCTATCAGCAGTTTTAAAAGTAAATGCCCAGATAAGAAAATATCTCAAATAAATGAGGAACATTTTTTTACATAATGGATAATACAAAAATAGTTTTAAATACACACACACACACACACACACACACACACACACACACAGAGGCTTCATGCTATTACAAATAAAAAAAGTTTTTAATTGTATTTCAGAAATACTTGCACATAAGAAAACTGGCTGCATTTTGCAGGCATTAAAATATTAGTTATCCTGGCATATTAGAAAAGTAGCAAGATGAAGGCATCTTTCTAAATTTTTGTCCTAAAATTAGATAATGAGTCAAACGGAAGGCTCTGTTACCCAACAGACGATCACTCCTATTTCCTTGCCATAAGTACCACAGTTTGTTCCAGTGCTCTCCCTTTGGCAGCCCTGTGCTCAGGTAAGGAGTAATTTTTTTCCACCCTAGGCAAATAAATTTTGATTGGTAAACTAATTCTAACTCAATTATCTTTGTGAGTGACAGACAGATTATGTAAATCAGGCCAAAGAAACATAGTGCGATTACGTAGTTCAGGGTACCTTTTAACTCCTCAATTAATCAACTCTAGAGGGTCAGGACTCCTCACTATCTAAGATAACTGACCTTTTATTAAAGGTACATTCATTGTTATAAAGCAATGATATCAACATGCAACTCATGTGGCCTTCTGATAACTGCTTTGTAAACAATGACTCTCTAATGAAGGGATATCAGGAAACATCAGGTTGTGAGTAAACACACTGTAGGTGAACATATATTGCCAGTTGTTCATCCAGCCGACTAAAGCTCTCTGCATGATTCTAAAGGCTTTGTAAGAAAACTACCATACAGGCAACTACAGAATATGCACTCCATAACTGTGATGTTTGACTAGACATGTTTCAAATAAAGAATCTGGGCGAAACTAGGGAAAGGACATTTTCCTCTCTATCCTCTGGTAGACACTAGGTCAAAGAAGGCAAAAAGGGAGCAAGATTTTATCTTCTTCCCTTTCCAACACAGATGGCCTAATTAAGCATGGCATCACTAATCAAATACTTTTTCCTACTGAACACAGATGTAGCCTTATTAATGCTTTCTTCCACATACTACTAATTAATAAGTAGTTTCTCTTAAGTTGTTACCTATTTGTTTTCGTGTACCTAGACACCATTTCACAAAAACCCAGAGTAAAGATTCAGGATCTCTCTTGAGTCTCGTGTTGGAATAACTCTAGGATATCATTTGATAAGTAGGTGTCTCCAGGTTCCTGTGCAGGGCCTTTGAATGTGACTGAAACAAGAAGGTCACCATAAATTATCAATAAAAATCAACTAGTACTTTCAGAGGGCAACTGTACAACACATAAGGCATGAAGTTGATCTCATTACTTTAGAGTCAAGCCTCACGTTCTTCCATAGTTTGACTTGACTAAGAAAGGGAAAACAGTGTAAGAACGCAGACAAAAGTATCTGGGTTCATATCCAAGCTGATACTAAACAGTTCTTAGCTTTAATTTCCTCATCTACAAAATGGGAATGGTGATAATAATATCTTTCTCATAACGTTGTTGCAAAGGTTTCTTCAATATATTTAAAGCACTCAGGAAAGTAGTTGGAAAATAATAAATACTACATAAGTACATGCTGTTATTGGAAAATTTACTCTTTTATACAAATGTAATACTCTTATACAAACGTGTAACTCTTTACTGAAATATATTTTGCTATTTGTATACATTAGCGTAATTTGTATCTATAGCAGCTTCTTCTACACCTGTTCTTTCATGTTAAACTCTTGTTTTATTTTCTTAACAGCATAAAAATAGACATATTAAAATTTTTCTTCTCATAAAAACTATGGGGAAATTTTGCAACTTCACAGGATTCACTTTATTCACTCATTCATTCTTTCCGTAAACGCATATTAGCCAGACAAAAATTTCATTTCACAAAGGTTCGACTGATTTATACTAGTAAGTTCCAGTTTTACTGAAACTCTGGATGTCTATATTTAACTTAAGTGTATTTCTACATTCAATAAATATTTAGAGTAGGAGTAACAGGATACTGTTCTAGGCAATGTATTTGCAGTTCTCAAAACAAAAATAAATTAAATATATGCCACATTTTACATTTTAAAATGTGAATGGGGAAATATAAAGGAAGTCTTTTTATATAAAAAAAATAAGAAAAAATATTTTGAGTCTAACCCCACTTCTTTTTTAACTTCCCCTTAATTTTATTAACTCCATAATAAAAGTATATAAAGCTGAATAGTCACTATAGTATAAAGACAATATAGGCCAAATGGAAATCCAAGTGGTTCCACTGACTTACCTACAAAAATGTCAAGCTATGAATATAGTTAACAAGGTCATTTCGAGTATATTTCATTAATATTTAATTAGAGAAATGAATGATTGTTTATATACGCTTTAGATAATATCTTAAAGTGAAAAACATCACACAAATTCGGTGGCTCAGCCTGTAATCCCGTGCCTTTGGGAGGCTGAGGTGAGTGGATTGCCTGAGCCCGCGGGTTTGAGACCCACCTGGGCAACTTGGCAAGCCCTCATCTCTACAATAAATCAAAAATTAGCCAGGCGTGGTAGCGCATGCCTATAGTTACAGCTACTTGGAAGGCTGAGGCGGAAGGATCGCCGGAGCCCAGCAGGTCGAGGCTGCGGTGGCCGGGAACGGCCACTGCACTCCAGTCTGGGCGACAGAGTGAGACTCCAACTCAAAAAATAAATAAATAAATAAAGAGTCTGACTGACTGATCTAAGGACCTTCAACTTTTAAAAGCCTTGGCCTGAGATCAATTTCAAAAACATCTCTAGAAATAATAGTTCTTTCGCTTATTGTAATTTCTTGGTGTTTGGAATAACACCAAGATAAATCAGTCCCTTCATCATTTTCATCATTTCATGTTCAATTATTTGGGAAGTTTGAGAACTGTCACCACTCTGGTAAATCTCTGCTCAAATATTTTGTGCTCCCTGAGTTCTTCTTAATAATGTTACATGACACAGCTAGACTACAGAAAGGAGTGTTTTGCTCTTCCTGAATCTTCGTCACTCACTGTGCACTTTTCCTCAAATATATTCAGTGTTTTATCTTTAGGTTTTAAATTGTGCCACGACCAAAAGAAACACTCATTTACCCTACTTGCAAATGCTGAAGTCATGCAGGTCCTGTAAAGAGTTTCCAGCAAAGCATTATTCCTAGATGCTTCACAGACATAACAGAGAATACATAAAAGTTGTTTGCTTCAATTTTAAAAGGTGAGCCACTGCATTAAAATATGTGTTAGTCATCAGTTGCTACTGATGCAGTAAGCCATGAAACAAATATGCCGATGATTTCTGGGGTGGACATGCAGTCAGGAAGGTTGAAATTCACTCTGTGGATATTTTGAAACTGAACAGTACACTAAAACAGTGAAATTTCATTCGAAATATGTATTATCAGACCTCCTCTCAATTTTTCAATAACTTCATGCTGCTCTTAGAATAAAGTTCAAGATCCTTCAACAGGTCCTCAAAGATCCCACGAGTCCATTCTCTCCTCCAAAACGGTCCTTCCTGCTTTGGAGTCCTCCCATCACCTCCCTCTTTCCTATGCAGTCAATTCTCCTGATTCTCTGTGCCTCACCTTACATTCCCTGTCTCAGGGAACCTTTCTGATGCCCAGGTAGGGCAGGTCCTCTTGCTCCTTGCACTTGCTGCACGTGGTCCTGTCTTTTTAGAGCTTACATAAATTATTTCAAGAATTATGTTCTAACTATACTTGCTTACTATTTCTTGTCCCCTTTTAGATTCTAAGCTCCATTACAACTGAATTTGTGTCTAATGCTTAGCAAGTATTAAGCACATAGTAGGTATTTGATAAATTTGAGTAAAATAAATTAAAGTGCAAACTTAATGTGAAGACTTGGGACCAAAACTGAGCTGTGTGCTTCTCCAGACCCCAATTCAGTCATCAATGTTCTATGTGACAATCTAAATGACTCATGATCACTTACTATTGAGAGGAAAAGAAAACAGTGAATAACAGAAGATTAATAAATGCAGAGTAAATGTTCATAATCCTTTGCACAAAAACAGAAGCTAGGGCAAAATCCCACATAACAAGAAAAATTCCAGATGCTATTTTTCTGTTTATTCTACTTTTTCTTCTTAAAAAAGCAACATACACAAGAATGTAAACATATCTACAAAACCCACAAATCCAAAACAACCACAATAATGTATATTTTATTAGCACTTATGTGTAGATTATCTTGCATAAAGGGATTATATATATACTGTTCTGCATCTTTCCATACTTTACTGAAAGTATCAATTAAACACCTACTTTGGATATTTATAAGTCCATTTTTCATTTTATAATCAATGCAGGACATAAATAACAGGATAATATAAGATACAAATACAAAGGCAAAAATTTTAACATCACCATCTCCCAGTCTCAAAATAAAAAAAATTATTTACAAGATATGATATCTGTAACCAAACTACCTCACAGTACAGCACATCAAAATCACCAGTACAAAAGCAATCAGCAAGAAAATCCAAAAACTTTTTTTAAAAAAAGGAATAAATGAGTATATTTATTGCATACAAACTGCTGTTTGAACTGAACTGTCATGTTACCCAACTGGCTTTAAATCAACCTACTGCTTTCTGTCAAATTGCTTCTTCCTGGAATTTTTTGTACTAAGTCCTCCCTTCTCAAAAGTCAGTCATGGAAGTCCTGCTTTCCTTCCTTTGCACATGTTGTGCCCACCCATGGAAACACCACATTTACTCTTCCATGTGCCCTCAATGCCTGGAACAGTGGTTCCCAAACTTTGCAAGCAGCATCAGAAATATCTGGGGAGCTACTCAGAACACAGATTTCCAGGTCCTTGCAAGAGTTTCTGATTTAGAAAGTCCGAGTGAGATTACAACAGTGGCATTTCCAACTAGTTCCTGGGTGATATTCACGTTGCTGGTCTGGGATCAGAGGCCTGGATCAAGCACTCCAACCAAACAACTTCCCAATAACTCTCAGTGATGTCAACTTTCACAAGTCTTGTCTGTATAATCCCTGCCATCCTGTTTAACACTTGATTATACACCCTCACTCACTGTTCTCTCAGGTTAATATCTTCCTTCTATCACAAGACTAGAAGTCTCTCAAGGGCAGTTGCCCAAGAAATACTGCTCCTGTGACATACAGAGAGACCAAGACATGGCAGACAGACAGCAAATTCTTAATACATAAGCCCATTCTGACCGGCTAAAAGCAAAAAATGTGGATTTTTTAAAATTTCAAGCAAATCTAATGTTTTAAAATTTCTATTTGCTAGACATTATATTTGTTCAGATGTATAAAGTCACAAAATATTAAATCTTAATATGTGTTTTATTATCTGATTTCCCCTATAAGAAAGTGACCTTCTTGAGAAGTGACATAATCCTGTGTCACTTAACAATGAGGACATATTCTGAAAAACATACCTTAGGTGGCTTTGTCATTGTGCTGCCACAAGCCTAGCATGTTCTTGCACAAACCAAGCAGTGCAGCCTGCCACATACCTAGTATACTATACTGTACTGAGTATTATGGGTGACTGTGACACAATGTAAGTATTAGTCTAAACATAGAAGAGGCATGATTAAAATGTGGTGTTCTAATATTACAAGACCACCCCCACACAGGCAGCCCATCATTGACTCAAATGTCATTATGCAGCATATAACTATATTGCCTTCCTTGTTTTCCAAGTATACACTCACAATGGGTACTTAGTACATACTTGTTAATTGGCATACTAAATTACTAGCTAGAAAATGAATAGTACCTGGTCACATTCCAAGCACATCTAGCCACTCAAATGAATGTTTCTAGAAATAATTACTCAACCTTAGGTCAAATAATTTAGATCATTGTTAAATCTTCAGAAAGTTTGTAAGAGGTACTTTAAAAAAAAACCTGAGAAATAATTATCCTACTTATAGTTCACAAGTTTTTCATTTATTTTTGAAAACCTGTATTATTTGAAGCAAAATTTTAAATGTTGAATTCTATTAGACATTTAATTTTAGCAAATGTCTTTTCTAGAATATGTGCAATCATAAAATACAAATTTTAATGAAAATAGACATCAAAGAAAATAAGTATTATCAAAAATCTAATAACTCATAATATTTTAATTAGTTAAAATCTCTCATAAATAAGATTTTTATTTAGAAAAGGTAATAATGACTTTGAATGCATAAATAATAGCTACTACTAATAAGAATATCACAGATACCATAAAAACTGCTTCAGAAATCAATCTAGTCTATAACAAAGTTATTATTTATTTGAATTAATTTCATAATCTCTAACATTTGTGATGATATGACTTCATCTTTAAAATGATCAAAAATCCAAATCAATTTGGTTGGATAGCTATGAGGCCTTAGTCAGAAGGCACAAGTCATTTCACTAACAAGACCAAATACTCTCAAAAATCATGTATGAGATAAGATCAGGCAGTTTCAGGGTGGTACGGCCATAGACTAAACAAGAAAAAAAGAGAGACGACCCAATAAATAAAACCAGAAATGAAAAAGGAGACATTTCAACAGATATCACAGAAATTCAAAGGACGATTAAAGACTAGGAGCAGCTATATGGCAATAAGTTGGAAAACCCAGAAAAAAATAGATAAATTCCTAAATACATACAGCTTACCATTATTGAAGCATGAAGAAATGGAAAATCCAAACAGACTAAAAACAAGCAACAAGACAGAAGCAGTAAGAAAAAGTCTCCTATCAAAGAGAAGCCCCGACCAGATAGGTTCACTGGTGGATTCTACAAAATCTGTAAAGAAGAACTAATAGGCCAGGCTCGGTGGTTCAGCCCGTAATCCCAGTACTTTGGGAGGCCGAGGTGAGTGGATTGCCTGAACCCATGGGTTTGAGACCCACATGGGCAACTTGGCGAGACTTCATCTCTACAATAAAAAAAGAAAAAATTAGCTGGGCATGGTAGTGCGCACCTGTAGTTCCAGCTACCTGGAAGGCTGAGGTGGAAAGATCACCAGAGCCCAGCAGGTCGAGGCTGCGGTGGCCGGGAGCGTGCCACTGCACTCCAGTCTGGGTGACAGAGTGAGACTCCAACTCAAAAAAAAAAAAAAAGAAGAAGAAGAAGTAATAAGAATTTTTTCCAAACAATTCCAAAAAGTTGAGGAGAAAAAAACACTTCCAAACTCTTTCTATAAGGTAGGCATTAACCTGACACCATAACCAGACAAATTGACAACTAAAAAAGAAAACTACAAACCAGTTTCAGTGATGAACATAAACACAAAAGTCCCCAACAAAATACTACCAAACAGAATTTAACAACACATTAAAAGATCATTCATTATGATCCAATGGGATTCATCCCCAGGGATGCAAAGACAGTTCAAAATACATAAATCAATAAACATAATACATCATATTAATAGAACCAAAGGCAAAAAACATAATCATTTCAATAGAAGCTGAAAAAGTATTCAACAAATTCAACATCCCTTCATGACAAAAAAAAACCCCAAAATTGAGCATAATAGAAACATACCTCAAAACAATAAAGGCCATATACATTAAACTGAAATGCAAAAACTGAAAGCCTTTCCTCTAAAATCTGGAACAAGACAAGGATGGCTGCTTTCACCACTTTTATTCAACATAGTACTAAAAGTCTTAGCCAAAGCAATCACACAAGACAAAGAAATAAAGTACATTTAAATTGGAAAAGGAGAAGTCAAGTTGTCCTTGTTTGAAAATGGCATGATCTTATATTTAGAAAAATGCAAAGATCCCATCAAAAAACTATTAGAACTGATAAACAAATTCAGTCAAGTTTCAGGGTACAAAATCAACATACAAAAATCTGTAGTATGTCTATATGCTAATAGAAAACAATCTGAAAAAGAAATTAAAAAGCAAACCTACTTACAATAGCTAAAATAAAATATCTAGGAATAAACTTTTTATTCTTATAGCTTTAGGGGATACAGATGCAGTTTTGTTACATGGATATACTGCATAGTGGGGAAGTCTGGGCTTACATTGCAGCCATTAAGTAACTTCTAATCCCTCATTCCTCTCCCACCCTCTCACCCTTCCAAATCTTCAGTGTGTTATTCCACTCTCTATGTCCATGTGTACATGTTATTTAGCTCCCACTTATAAGTGAGAACATGTGGCACTTGACACTCTGTTCCTGAGTTATTTAACTTAAGATAATGATCTCTGGTTTTATCTATGTTGCTGCAAAAGACATGCATCCTTCTTTATGGTAGTATGCAATCATCCACTGACAAAACAACAAATGCTGGTGAGGGAGCAGAAAAAGGGGGATGCTTCTGCACTGCTGGTGGAAATGGAAATTAGCACAGCCATCACGGACAACAGTATGGCAGTTCTTCAAAACACTAAAAACAGGACTTAGGATGCAGCAATGCTACTGCTGGGTTGATACCTCAAAGAAAGGAAACCAGTATATCTAAGAGGTATCTGCACCCCCATGTACACTGCAGCACTACTCATAATTGATAAAATATGTAATCAATCTAGGTGCCCATTAATAAATGAGTGGGTAAAGAAATTGCAGTATATACACACAATAAACTATTGTTCAGCCAGACACACACACACAAAATGAAATTCTGTCATTCATAGCATCATGGATGGAACTGGAAGTCATTGTGTTAAATGAAATTAGTCAAGCATAGAAAGACAAACACTACATAATCTCACTCATATGTAGGAGCTAAAAGGAGGGTCTCATGAAGGTAGAGAGTCAACTAGTGGTTACCAGAGGCTGGGAATAGTAGTTAAGGGGAGCACAAAGATGGGTTAGTTAATGGGTACAGGAGAATAATACGACATCAACAGTTAACAATAATTTTCTGTATATTTCAAGATAACTACAATCGTAGACTTGGTATGCTCCCAACACAAAGAAATGATAAGTATTTGAGACAATGAATATCCAGTTACCCAGATTACCTCATTATACACTGTACACTTGGATCAAAATATCACACGTACTCCATAAGTATGAATAACTATTATGTATCTATAACTATTTTGTATCTATAATATAACTATTTTGTGACTATTATGTATCTATAATATAACTATTTTGTATCTATAATCTAACTATTTTGTAATTATGTATCTATTATGTAACTATTATGTATCCATAATAATTTAAAATTTTAAAAAATTTGGATGACGCCTGTAATCTTAGCACTTTATGAGATCCGTGCAGGAGGATCAATTGAGGTCAGGAGTTCAAGACAAGCGAGCACAACATAGCAAGACCCTATCTCTACAAAAATAATAAAATAAATTTTAAATTAATAATATATATAAAAGATCCATCTTTATGATAATATAAACATACAATTAACAGAACTAATGGACTCTGTCAAATAACTCTTTGCAGATGAACTAATATCAACTTCATCTCCTTTCTAGTTACCAGATGGTGGATTAATGTTTATTTATAATTCAGATCAAGACACTCAACACATTTTCTGGTTTCCATTACCAAATATGAATAAAAGATATGAAAGTTCCATATTAGGATGTAATTTCAATATTTACGACAAATAAATTACAAATAAAAGAGAAAAGTGTGCAAAATTAAGTCTCATGTAAACTATTTCAAGATTGTGTTGGTTTTTTTCTTACTTATGATATGGACGAATAGTTAACCACATCATCTATTAGTACTCTATGTAGTAAACCTTACAACACTGCATACACTGAATACTTTGGAAATTAATTCATGCCCTTTAATATCCCACTCCTTTGTATATACTAGTATAGAAACCATTTGTTATGTTTTAAAACAGTACAAATGCCATTTAATCTAAATTTTAGGCTATCAAATAATATGCCTAGAGAGCATAATTTAAGATCTACTTATTCTAAGTATGAAATATCTAATAGTTTTAATTAAAAATTAAATCCCATTCCTAGAATCACAAAAATAAAAATACATAATAACTACATTGAGTAGGGAAAAAACTTCATTTATTTGCTGAAAAAAACTTTAAGGTAGATGACAGCCCTAGTATTTTCACTATTAATGATTTGAAGTTTATAGGTACACCAATGGTGATATGTTCTGCTATTGAATATTTTAGGCTCAGAAATATAAAATTAAAATCACTGGCCATAAAAGATAGCATTCTACTAGTAATTTTTTTAACAAAAAACAACAAGAAGTTTCTTTGAGAACAAGAGTAAAAGCTTTTTCACACTGACAACTAGACTTGTTTTGATAGTAGATACCATCCATGCTCAGCTCTACCAAGAGTATCACAAATGGAACATATTGTTTCCTACAAAGAACGGGCATAAGAACTACAACTAATCAGAGTCAAAGGAAAGGTCAGGCCCCAAATCTTATTCCTTACAATGATTCATAACATAGGACTGAAATCAAACTATTAGGTCTCCTAATGTAGTGGTTCTCACCTTGACTCCTTATCAGAATCCCAGGATCTCATGAAAGGAAATCCCAGTAACTTAGGTTGTACCCCAGAGTCTCTGGGGGTAAGCATCAGGCACTGGTATTTTTTAAAGCATCCAGATAATTCCAGTGTGTAGCTGAGGCAGATCACCACAGCACTTGAGGGAGGCAGCATATTCCTTGGTCCATCAGCCCCTGCAAGGATGGGGGATCTGGTGGTAACACTGGCTTCCACTGATACAATCTTTCACTCCACTCAAGAACCCCACACATTATCAGGTTTTTATGTGATATGCCGTGGTGATTTTTACAGCAATATTTAATTAGGCGAATACCAGCAAAGAGAGAAGTGATTTAAATTTAATCAATCACCTTCTATAGTATTAAAAAAAAACCTGACCTTAGGAAACTGACTTTACAATTACATTTAAAGCTTTAAAAAAAATCCATTTATCTTATGTATTATTCTAATACCGAAAGATGACAAATACAGTCATGCTATCTTTCATTTCTTCCCTTTCTAATGCAACCTATATTTTCAACTAATAATTTTTTAATTAGAAGCCAAAAAAAGACACTGCTGATAGTCAGTTATTCATGATTGTTCCTGCACATAACTGAACTTTTGAAATGGCATTAGGGATGTGAAATTGTGTTCCATTTTAGAATGCTCTTATAAGAAAGGCAAAGGATAGGACCTTCACCATATCCTAATGCTTATTTAACAATTTTACATTTATAGTTTGCATAAATATAAAAATGTAGATGTTAAATAATTTACTAAACTGCCTCTCAAAGGGTACCAGCTGGGTCAATTTCCTGTAAAATTTATTTTGCACAAAGATCAGTTTAAAATATAACATTCAGAGAAACAATGTATGACCTAGATAATGTTTTTTTTCTTTAGGTTTTTCCAAATGAATGTGTAGTTGTTTGATGAAAACTGATTAAAACTCTGCTTAGAAGTTATATTTTACTCTGAAGATACACAGGCCTTAGTGCTTTGTAAGAAAATTTTTATATGTTCCCTAAGTGAATAAAATAGGTTATAAAAAATGCAATCTTTAATTTCTGAACGTCACTTAAAAATTGATTGTTTTGAATTTAGGTTCAAAGATCACTCTTCAAGCAGCAATCTGTCTCTCAATTATAGATAAAATGTTATGCCTTAAAATGAAAGCAACAAAATTAAACTGAAAACAGTAACAGTAGAAAAGACTCTTGAAATTTAAATCTTGGAGAGCTGATGATCCACCTTTTGAAAAACTCCCTTCTATTTGTCAAAACAAAGTAGTGACTCATCGTAATTTCCCCCTTCTCTCCATAAGGAATGACTAAGACACAATAAATTTGGACTATGCTTAATCCCACACTCAGACTAACTAAAAGTAGTAAATTATAACTCTTTTCATCTATTTTTAGACTGTGAGCGCTTTAACAATTTAATAATCCCAGAACCGAAACAGTATTTGACACCTAGTTTGCTGACTGATGAAAACACAAGGTGCCTGCGGGATTTAAAAATATGTATTATATAATCTCTTCCCTCAAGAAATTTTTAGGGAAGATGGCAGCCACGCAGTCAGACTATGCAAGTCCTGGTGTGAGTGAGTGAGTGCATGGTAAATTTTTGTGTGCGTGCTGGTGAGTGAGCGAGCGTGTGAGTGGCTGAATAAGTGAGGGCTAGGGATCTAGCAGCTAGGCTATCCTGGTACAGCGGCTGGTGCCACAGTTGCTGGGATTGGGCCCTACTGATTCCAAGGATGTAGAATCCAAGAGCCACTTTTTTTTTTTTTAATCAACAAAACCATTGCTGGGAAGAAAATACTAGGACAGACTAAGTGGGGGTTTGTGAGCCAGTGACCATGGTCCTCCTGGTGCACCAGCTGGTGCTGCAGCTTCTCTACTTGGTCCCTGGAGCTTCCCACATAGCAAAAGCCGAGCATCATTTTTTTTTTTTAAACAGACAAAAGTTTTCCTAGAAAAATACTGCGGGGAGAGACTACCAGCTCCAGGATCTGCCTCACCACTTCAGCAGGAGAGATTGCTAGCTCCAGGGTTTGCCTCACCACTTCAGTGCCTGACTGGACACTGGCAGCAGGGGCTGTGGAGAGAGTCCAGAGGCAGAGTCCCACCAGAGAGGACAAGAGGGGCATTCCACCACCATCTTGAAGGTGGGGCAGGAAAGTGCTCTAACAGATCACTTTCAGGGGTTGATCATGGCCCAGAGGGAATATCCTGAAGTCACAAACTCAAGAGGCACTTGACGAGTGCTGAGTCACAGGTGTCCCACCACCTACCCTGATCCAGCCTCAGACCAAAGGGTGTGGCCAGAAAAGGTCAAGGAAAACCTCCAAAAAGACCAATGGTGAATCTAGGGCTGACCCAACCCCCTGCTCCCCAGTAATCCTCTGAATGTCAGACCCACACAGCTGGGGCATGACTGAGAGGAACAAACACAGGCAAAGCCTGCACATCAGTCAAAATAGGAAAATTCCATTCCAGGATAGGCCTGGCTGGGACATCCCCTGAGAGTATACACCTAGGGAAGAGACAATCCCACACCTCCCCACCAGAGGGGATCTCCCTGACCATATGAGAGTGGGAGTGGAGGATTTTAGCACCACCCATCCCCTCTGCCCCTTCTCTTTCCCTGCTCTGGACACTGGGGAGAGAGTGAAAGAGGTGGAAGCTCTGCAGGAGAGAGCAGACAAGAGGAACAATTACAGAACCTGCCACAAGAGGGCAGTATTTTTCCTGTTTTCTTTAATTTTTAGTTTTTTTATTTTTATTTTTAAAACTTTTTTGCCTGTTCACCTATTTTTAAAAATATTTTTCCTTTGTGTATGAATATGTATGTGAGGATTTGATCTGCACCCTCCCCTTTTTCTTTTTTCTTTTTTATTTTTTCTTTTGTCTTTTGATTTATTTATGTGTGTTTGTGAATGATCCAGTGTTCATCTTTCAGTTTTGTGTTGTTGTTAGTTTGTTTTTTCTCTTTTGTTCTTCTCTTTTTTATTTTTTATTTCTTTGGTTTAAGGTGTGTGTGATAGCTCAACCTGAATTCCTTTTTTTGTTTTTTTGTTTTTTGTTTGTTTTCTCAGATCTTTCTCTTTTTCTTTTCCATTTTGTGCTAGGCATTTGTGTGTGCCCGCTTAGTTTTCCTGGCTTTTTGTTGTTGCTGTTTGTTTTATTTCACTTTGTTGTTATTACAGTTTGTTTGGGTGTGTGTGTGTGTGTGTGTGTTTGTGTGTTAAGTTGTTTTTTGCTTTGGTTTCTGCTTTCATTGTTCTGTGTTTTTTTCTCTCTCTTTTTTTTAGTAATTCTTGTCCATCTTATTTCATTCTATTTTCCCTGTGCTCCTCATTGCTGTCACTGTATCTCAGACTCAGGGGGTACACACATGTACCTACTGCATTGTCATATAGAGTGGTGGTGGAGAGTGAGTCTCAGGGAACACATACCACAATCAGTGGACAGTGTAAATTGTAAGTAGTTTCTGAATCCTAGCTTCCCATCCCCTACCTTATTCAACTTTCAAAATTACAAGAGACAGCAAAGTTTCCCACCCACAGTCCTGTTTCAAAATAGAACAAATCCAGAGCACAGATCAGGAAAGAAGAGAGGGCTGAGCAAATACCAAAGGGAAAGCCTCCCCCACTGACACTGAATAATGGAACTAAAGAGAAAAGCAAGAGACCAGTCACAAATGAGGAAAAACCAACAGAAGACCACAGGTAATTTCAAGTGTAACAAAGAGGAAACTCTTGAAAAATCAGACCTCAGAGCCCAAACAATGGAAGCCACCAATGACTGGCCCCAGAATACAACAGGGATTAGGGAATGGATGAAAAGTATCTTAATAATATAAGAAAAGGATTGACAGTGGTGGGAAACTATGGGGGGGCAGGGAGGGGGAAGGAAGGTGGGATTAACAGTAATCAATATCTGTCTGGAGACGGGGGGCACACCTCATCAACAGGGGTACCTGCACAATGCATATTTGTATACCTAACCCTTAACTGTATCCCACAATTTAAAAAATAAAAATAAGCCAGGCTCAGTGGCTCAGCCTGTAATCCCGTGCCTTTGGGAGGCTGAGGAGAGTGGATTGCCTGAGCCTGCGGGTTCGAGACCCACCTGAGCAGGTGAGACCTCATATCTACAATAAATCAAAAAATTAGCTGGGGGTGGTAGCATGCGCCTGTAATTCTGGCTACTCGGAAGGCTGAGGCAGAAGGATCGCTGGAGCCCAGCAGGTCGAGGCTGCAGTGGTGGGGAGCGGCCACTGCACTCCAGTCTGGGCGACAGAGTGAGACTCCAACTCAAAAAAAAAACAAAAATAAAAATAATAAAAATAAATAAATAAATAAAAATAAAAAAGAGTGAATAAGATTCAAAAAAGACAAGATGCAACACTGAAAGAACTTGTAACAGAGATTTTGGCAATAAAAAATTTCATCCAGGAAATAAATAACAAGATGACAAGCATGGAAAGCAGAATTAATCCAGCGGAAGAAAGAATCTCAGAACTTAAAGACCAGAACATGGAATTAACCCAATCTGTTAAAAAAAGAAAGAAAGAAAGAAAGAAAACTCAGAAAGGACAAAGCCTACAAGAGATGTGTAATTATATCAAGAGGCCAAACCTAGGCCTGATTGGTGTCCCAGAAGAAAAAAGGGAAATGGAGAGCACCTTGGAACAAGTATTCCAGGGGATAATCCAAGAAAATTTTCCCCATCTCAACAGAGATGTGACCAGCCAAACACAAGAGATACAGAGAACCCCCCACAAGACATCAAATGAGAAGACCAACTCCTAGACACAAAGTAATTTGCCTACAGAAAAGAGGCACAAAAGAGAAAATCCTAAAGGCAGCAAGAGAGAAAGATCAGACTACCTACCAGGAAAAACCAATCAGAATAGCAGCAGACCTATCAGCAGAAAAACTACAAGCAAGAAGGCACTGGAGTCTAATATTCAAAGTCCTCAAAGATAAACAATTTCAACCAAGAATCCTGTCCAGCTAAGCTCAGCTTCATCAGTGATGGAGAATTAAAATCCTTCCCAGACATCCAATTCCTAAGAGATTATGCAGCTTCCAGACCAGCTCTACAGGAGACACTTAAAAAAGTATTAAGCACAGAGGAAAGAAAAAAAAAAAAGAATGACCACATACTTCCCAAGAGACTAGCAGAGCACAGAATCAACAGAGAATACAGCACAACAACAAACTTGAAAACACACACATACATCAATCCCAAGGTCAAAAGAAAATAAGCAAACAAAGAAAATAACTTCATAAGAACCTCATGACAGGGATAAATAATCACTTTTCAATAATCAGTCTGATTGTGAATGGACTAAATGCACCACTGAAAAGATACAGAATGGCAAACTTGATAAGAAACCATGACCCGATTATTTGCTGCACACAGAAACTCATCTCAACACAAGAGATGCACACAGACTCAAAGTTAAAGAATGGAAAATGAGTTTCCAGGCAAATGAATCACAAAAGAAGGCAGGAGTCAGAATCTCAATATCAGACAAAACAACGTTTAAACTATCAAAAATTTTAAAAGATACAAAAGGGCACTACATAATGATAAAAGGTTCAATCCATGAACAAGAAATATCTACCCTAAGCATATATGCACCCAATACAGGAGCACCAGCATTGATAAAGTAACTAATAAGCAAAATTTTAAAAAGATATTGACTGTAACACTATTATAGCAGGGGACTTGAATACCCCTCTAACAGCCCTAGATAGACTATTGAGACAAAAAATAAACAAGGAAATGCAGGATCTAAACTTGACACTCAACAAATTGACTTAATAGATACCTACAGATTATTCTACCCAACAATCACAGAATATACATTCTACTCATCACCACATGGAAAGTACCCCAAGAATGTGAACACACATTCTTGGCCATAAATCAAGCATAAACAAATTCAATAAGGTTGAAATATTGCCATGCACCTTCTCAGACAACAGTGGAATAAAAATAAATATCAACACCAACAAAATTCCCCCAAATTCCACAAAGACATGGACACTAAAAAGCATGGTGCTGAACCACTACTGGATCAATACTGAAGTCAAAACAGAAATTAAAAGGTTCCTGGAACCAAATGAAAATGAAGAACCATTTTACCAAAACCCTTGGAATGCCATAAAAACAGTTCCAAGAGGGGAAATTACATCTTTATGAGCACATTTCAAGAAAATGGAGCCAGGCTCGGTGGCTCAGCCTGTAATCCCACACCTTTGGGAGGCTGAGGTGAGTGGATTGCCTGAGCCTGCAGGTTCAACACCCACCTGGGCAGCGAGACCTCATCTCTACAATAAATCAAACAATCAGCCGGGCATGGTAGCGCATGCCTGTAATTCCAGCTACTCGGAAGGCTGAGGTGGAAGGATCGCCAGAGCCCAGCAGGTCGAGGCTGTGGTGGCCAGGAGCAGCCACTGCACTCCAGTCTGGGCAGTGACAGAGTGAGACTCCAACTCAAAAAAAAAAAAAAAAAAAAAGAAAAGAAAAGAAAATGGAAAGATCACAAGTTGAGAGCCTAACAAATCACCTAATGGAACTAGAAAGAGAAGACCACCAAATCCCTAACTTTAGCAGAAGAACCCAAATCATCAAAATAAGAGTCCAAATATGGGACATAGAAGACAAAAATATCACAGAAAATATCAACAAAACAAAAAGTTTGTTCTTTGAAAGAATTAACAAGATTGATGGACTTCCCCCAGCCAGAATGACCAAGAAAAAGAGAGAAAAAGTCCAAATAAATTCAATCAGAAATACAAAAGATCAAATCACAACTGACTCCGAAGAAATAAAAAAGATTATCGGAAATTACTAGGTACACCTATATGTAAACAAACTAATAACCTAAATGAAATGGAGAATTTTTTGACATTACACAACCTCCCCAGGTTAAAACAAGAAGACATAGAGACACTAAATAGACCAATAACAGCACAGAAAATTGACTCTGTCATAAGAAAACTACCTACAAAAAAAGTCCTGAACCAGATGGCTTTCCAGCAGAATTCTACAAAATGTACAAGGAGGAGCAGACACCAATCCTATTGAAAGTGTTCCAGGCAATTGAGAAAGATGGAATTCTCCCCAAATCATCTTATGAAGCTAACCTCACACTGATATCTGTGGTAAAGGTCCAACAAAAAAAAGAGAACTACAGGCAATATCCCTTATGAACATAGATGTAAAACTCCTCAACAAGATTCTAGCAAATTAAATCCAAAAACACATTTCAAATATCTTCCACCATGACCAGGTAGGCTTTCCCCAAATACAGGGCTGGTTCAACATTCACAAGACCATAAATGTAATTAAATGCATAAAGAACCACATGATTATATAATTAGATGCATAAAAAGCTTTTGATAAAATCCAACATCCCTTCTTGATTAAAACCCTCAAACACCTAGGTATAGAAGGAATATACCTCAAAATGGTGAGAGCCATCTAAGTTAAACCCACAGCTAACATATTGCTAAATGGACAGAAACTAGAAATATTTCCCCTGAAAACTGGAACAAGACAAGACTGCCGACTCTCACCCCTCTTGTTCAACATTGTGTTGGTAGTCCTAGCTAGGGCAATTACACAAAAGAAGGAAATCAGGGATGCCCAAGTAGGAAAAGAGGAAGTCAAGTTATCCCTCTTTGCTAACGATATGATCCTATCCTCAAAAATACAAAAGAATGTGTCAGAAACCTGCTTGCACTGATAAAGGACGTTGGCAAAGTCTCAGGGTACAAAATAAATGTGCAAAAGACAGTTGCATTCTTATACACCAACAACAAGCAGGCAGAGAACCAAATAAAAAGCACAAACCCATTCACAATAGCCATAAAAAAAAAAATGAAATACCTCGGCATCTTCCTAACCAGAGAAGTGAAAGACCTTTACAATGAGAACCACAAAACACTGCTCAAAGAAATCCAAGAAGACACAAACAAATGAAAAAATATTCCATGCTCATGGATAGGAAGAGTCAACACTGCAAGATGTCCATCCTACCAAAGGGAATCTACAGATTCAACGCAATACCCATTAAATTACCAACATCATTCTTCTCAGACCTGGAAATGACAATACAAAAATTCATGTGGAAACATAAATGACCACAAACAGCCAAAACAATCCTTAGCAAAAGAAAAAAAGCAGGAGGTATCACACTTCTAGACTTCAAACTTTATTATAAAGCTACACCAATCAAAACAGCCTGGTATTGATACAAGAACAGGCATATAGACCAATGGAATAGGATAGACATTCTGGAAGCAAAGCCTCAATTTCCCAACCAACTCATCTTTGAAAAGCCTCCACCAACAACCACTGAGGAGAGGAAAACCTATTTAGTAAATGGGGCTGGGAAAATTGGCTGATCACATGCAGAAGACTGAAACAGGATCCCTGTTTATCACCATACACAAAAATTAACTATAAATGGATCAAAGACCTAAATGTAAAACTTCAAACTATAAGAATCTTAGAAAATGCAGGAGACACCCTTATGGAAATTGGAACTGGCAAGCAATTTCTGATCAAATCCCTAAGTGCCCATACCATAAGAAATAAGATAGACAAGTGGGACCTCATCAAACTAACGAGCTTATGCAAAGCAAAGGTAACCATCAAAAGAGCAAGGAGACAGCCTACAGATTGCGAAAAAACAGTTGCCAACTGTATATCTCACAAAGGCCTAACATCTAGGATTTACAAAGAACTCAAACATGCCAAAAAGAAAAAAACAAACAGCTCCATTAAAAAGTGGGCAAAAGACATGAATAGGCACTTCTCAAAAGAAGATAAATAGGCAGCCAACAGACACATAAAAAAGTGTTCAGCCTCACTCATCATCAGAGAAATGCAAATCAAAACCACATTGAGATACCACCTAACCCCACTAAGAATGGCCATCATTAATAAAACAAACAACAACAGATGCTGGCGAGGATGCAAAGAAAAAGGAACGCTTCTACACTGCTGATGGGAATGAAAACTAGTGCAACCTCTTTGGAAGACAGTGTGGTGATTTTTTAAATAACTAGAAATTGACTTTCCATATGACCCCACAATTCCCCTGTTGGGAATATACTTGGAGGAACTCAAATCATTCCGCAAAAAAAGATACTTGTACATGCATGTTTGTTGCAGCTTTATTCACAATAGCAAAAACATGGAACCAACCATGCTGCCCATCAAAGCTGGAATGGATTAAAAAATGTGGTACATATACACAGTGGAATATTATGCAGCCATAAAGAAGGACAAACATATGGACTTTGTAGCAACTTGGATGGATTTAGAGTCAATCATACTCAGTGATCTATCACAAAAACAAAGAACAGAGTACCATATTTTCTCACTCATAAGTGGACCTTGAACAATTATCATAATTCTATAAGAAAGGGATTGGCAGTAATGGGAAACTGCCAGGGAAGGGGGGGATGAGTTTAGCAATTGAGGGAATTGGCAGGGGAGGGAGGGGCACACCTTATCAGCAAGGGTACCTGCAGAATGAATATTTGTATACCTAACCCTGAATTGTACTCCACATCTTTAAAATAAAATTTAAAAATTTTAAGTTTTTAAATGAGTATGGGGGAGATAAGCATAAAAATGGCTCTGGTGTCAGCACTGTATGAGAACCAAATATAGTGACAAACATCATCCTGGTTCACTTGGAGGTTTCGAATTTAACCCTATCTAATTAATTCATTTATTAATTCAAAAATGTTTACACAGCCCCTACTATGTATCAGCTGTGTTGTTAGGGTAAAGGATACAAAATTACTTCAATGTAGTAATTACAACAGTCTGATGATTCCATCAAGAATTAGATACTTGGCAGGGCTCGGTGGCTCAGCCAGTAATCCCAGCCCTTTGAGACCATCCTGGGCAACATAGTGAGACCTCATCTCTACAGTAAATCAAAATTTTAGCAGGGCGTGGTAGCGCCCACTGTAGTTCCGACTATTGAGAAGGCTGAGGCAGAAGGATCCCAGGAGTCCAGCAGGTCGACACTGGGGTGGCGGTCAGTGTGCCATTGCACTCCAGCCTGGGTGACAGAGTAAGACTCCAACTCAAAAAAAAAAAAGAATTAGATGCTTGACTTTAACGATCCGTTAGCTAACCTCTACATAGTAAAACTCTCCCTAACCTTCACTAATTGTAGCCAGATGAAAAGGTTGAATAGAAGAAAGACCTTGGAAGTAAAATTTCTCTATGATCACACAATATGGATGCATTACAAATATTACTGTATTTTAACTGAAACATGCCATGCATTCTCTATACTATAAGTGTTTTGTTTGTGAGCACTAAATAGTAGGTGTTTGTTAAAGTACTAAAAGAAAAAAGGAAAGCAAACTTGCTTTTTGACAGCTTAAAGTCGTTATTTAAAAGCAACAGCAGAGAGGTGACATCAGCAAGATAGTCTCCCTCACAAAGACAGCCATGAGTAAGTGGATTCAGGAACAGAAACTGACAGACAGGTGTTGGAGAATAGTTTGTTGAAAGTGTGATGAGTTTATCCAGATTATTTTATTTTGCATCATTTATAAAATAGAAAATATAACAAAGTTGTACTGGACTAAATAATTTGCACAATGCTTTGTACTTTAAAGGTACTTCAGCAAATGTTTATCTTATTTTTATTTTGTAACCACTGATAAACCAGGCCTCATATAGAAAAGATCTACACTATAGGGACAGAAAACTACATAAGCTATCTTCTGCTTTAAAAAAGATCATATATAAAAATTCAAATTTATAAAAAATGAAAGTGGTGTTAGTTAAATTACAAAACTATATTTGCTTTTGAAATGGTCAGTGTTCACGCTGCTTGCAGTTTTTTGTTTTATTATTTTTGACACATAATCGTACATATTTACGAGATACAATGTGTTATTTACATATATGTATATAGTTTATGATGATCAAGTCAGGGTATAACTGCAAATATTTATTATTTCTTAAAGCCTAGACCAAAAATTATTTGTATCCTCCCAAGCTATTGAAATAAAAAACTTTAAATTTTATTTCCTTTTCTAAGACCTGTATTCAATTTCATAACCTGCAAAGATAATATATTTTTGCACTATATTATTTCTCATTATATAACAAGCTAAAATTTGTATCTTTATTTATTATGTGCTTAAGCAAAGCTCAGCCACACTTTTCAAAGGGTGAAATATCTCAAACTGAAATATGCAATGCCAAGCTTTATTCTTTTTTTTTTTAATTTATTTTGAAATTGTGGGGTACAATTCAGGTTTAGGTATACAAATATTCATTGTGTAGGTACCCTTGTTGATGAGGTGTGCCCCTCCCCTTCCCCAGGCAGTTTCCCACTACTGCCAATCCCATTTCCCCGCCCCCCCCATACACCCCTGCAGTTTCTCGCTACTGTCATTCCTTTTCTTATGGTATTACGATAGTTGTTCAAAGTCCACTTATGAGTCAGAACATGTGATACTCAGTTCTTTGTTTCTGTGAAAGATCACTCAGTATTATAGACTCTAAGTCCATCCAGACTGCTGCAAAGGTGATGATTTTGTTCTTCATTATGGCTGCGTAACATTCCATTGTGTATATGTACCACACTTTTTTTTATCCAGTTCTCTTTTGATGGGCAACACGGTTGGTTCCATGTTCTTGCTATTGTGAACTCTTCTTTTTTTTTTAAGGCTAGTCTTGGCATTAAATCCCATGACTGTTCAGAAGAAAATGCTTGTCTCCTGATAAATTATTTCTCTTCCTCCCTCCCTCTTAATCCACATATACATGCATATGCATACAAACATATTCACATACACTTACTTTAAAAACTATTTCAAATTTATTTCAAAAGCTCTCTTTGTAAAAGATTTGCTTCTTTCATTATAAAAATTGTGTAAAACAATTTCAGAAACTTTAAAAACTAGTGAAGAAAATTACCTATACCTCTAGCACCATAACATTCATTTTATACTTTAAAGTAGCATCAATTACACTAACAAAATCTCCCCAAAATAGCATTTTGGGGTTTTTAATAGGAAAGTTATTATATAGTCAAAAATTATATAAAAATTAATTGCCACTGTAAAAAACAACATTAATAGAAATAAGAAATCAAGTTTGGCCAAATATAAATCCATTTAAAACTGAAATAAAAATTATACTATAATATTTGAATAAAACATATTAATATATATTCAATTTTATAGAAAAAAATTCATTTAACTTCACATCCCTTTTGAACTTACATTTCTTTTCTCAAAAATATAACTGCTTCTTAAGCAGTCTCTGCATTGAAAATAAATGTATTTTAGGGAATAAGAGAACAAATAGAAAGGGAACCCTATTGTAGAACGTTAATTTGTAGAAAATTAAAAGCACAATGTGTTTAAAATACCAAGAACTCAAAAGTTAAAACTGGCTCTCCACTCTTTTCACTAGTGTTTAGGTCAAAAAGGTATCCTTGGTCTACTACTGATAGTATTATGATGATAAATATTCTGCTAGAGTTTGAGTGCAAATGAAAGTCAAATACCCAGTCAACGGTTCTTTGCCTACTATGCATATATAAAAATTCTTTTAAGATTTCTTTTTAGCCGGGCTCGGTGGCTCAGCCTGTAATCCCACGCCTTTGGGAGGCTGAGGTGAGTGGATTGCCTGAGTCCGCAGGTTCAAGACCCGCCTGGGCAGCGAGACCCCATCTCTACAATAAAACAAAAAATCAGCTGGGTGTAGTAGCGCATGCCTGTAATTCCAGCTACTTGGAAGGCTGAGGCGGAAGGATCGCCGGAGCCCAGCAGGTCGAGGTACTCCAGTCTAGGTGACAGAGTGAGACTCCAACTCAAAAAAAAAAAAAAAAAAAAGATTTCTTTTTATAAAATGTAATAATATAAATAGCTCTTTGAAATATATACAAATAATGTTTTCCTAATCATTAATCATAACCATTAAATCGAGTTCTGCATTTTTCAAAGTGGTCATATCTAAATCAATTGAATTCTCAAGAATTGTTTGCCAAGCTTTTTTAAAAAATTAGTCAAAGATCTTCCTTTTTTATTTATGTCTCTTCCTTCCTACTTATTCTATCTTTTTAATTAGAATAAAACTTTGACAAAATTAAAAGTTGATTTAAAATGAGTCCATATTCAATCTGAATGGGATCTTACCTTCGAGTTTGTTGTTTTTTCTCTTCAGCCATTTTTCTACAGTCTCTGCACTAACACTTTCAGACACAAATTCATCTAATACCTGGGGGTGAAGAGAAAGATATGCCTTCACTTTTTCATCTGTCAAACCTGTAAAAGAATTAGAAAGAATAAAATTCACCTATACAGAAGTAGAAGATATAGTATAATTACACATTATGCTAAGACACAACAACCTCTAATCTACCAGAGAGAGGGCAGAAGAGCAGAAATGAGAAGTTGTTGCTTAAGAGTCTCTGTCAGGGTGAAAGCAAAGTTTTGCAAGTAGACAGGGGTGATGATTGTCCACATTGTGAATATAAATTAATGCCACTTGAAATGACTGAAACAACATTTTTACATTACGTGCTTTATCACAATAAAAAATGATAAGAAGAATATAAAGTTAGAAGTTTAGCTGGTTTAAACTACAGTTATCACATCATGCTACATAGCTGCTTTCCATCAGTAAATTTCAGTGTTATACATGAACTGATGCCATGACCCAATGTTGTACATTAAGCCTTACAAAGTACTTATTTTTATGTAAGTAGTTACTGTTGACTTATTACTCAAAGAAATGAATCTCTAGCAATGGTAGCAAACAGAAGACTCTACTACTAGAAAATTATAAGCGTTAAAAATGTGTAATGAAAGGCGGGCTCGGTGGCTCAGCCTGTAATCCCGCGCCTTTGGGAGGCTGAGGTGAGTGGATTACCTGAGCCTGCGGGTTCAAGACCCGCCTGGGCAGCGAGACCTCATCTCTACAATAAATCAAAATATCAGCCGGGCGTGGTAGCGCATGCCTGTAATTCCGGCTACTCAGAAGGCGGAGGCGAAAGGATCGCCGGAGACCAGCAGGCGAGGCTGCGGTGGCCGGAAGCGGCCACTGCACTCCAGTCTGGGAGACAGAGTGAGACTCCAACTCAAAAAAAAAAAAAATGTGTAATGAATAAATACATAAATTTTATCTTTCATTGCCTTACAACACAAATTATTCCTTTTTCTCAAAGGCACTAACCCCAGTAGTATAACTTGCATTCAGTTCAGAATAATCTTGACATTTGTTCATTAATATTCTATGTATGTAGTCAGTTTCTGATAATTCTGATAACTGTTGAATATACATAGGATTTTCAAATAAAGTACCTTTGCATGTTTTCATATTATACATATAAAATTATACGTTTTTAAATTGGTGCTTTATGTTGGTATTTCGTTTCATTAAACAACCTCAAACACAAACAGGCTATAAATAATTATCCTCGGTGATAATCATTATTTTTACTACTGTATCTTCTCTGTTAATTATATCAATAAGTGACCCTCCTTAGGGATGGTCAGGTAAAAAAGGCAATGTAGAATAGTACTTTGGGACAGAAAAGACAGAAAGGAAGCATATCTTTATGACTCCAGGGAGTAGGCTGTATGTTTTCCCAAACAGACAAAGCACAGAATTCATGTGTTAATTAATTCTGCTGGGGACTAAAGTTGCAACTGTTAGGATTCTACAAATAAATGTTATAATTGAGAAGAAAAATTCTTTCAATGAAATCAGTACTTAATAAATAGTCAATTTAAACATATATATGTGGGGTAGGCCACATATATGCATACATATAAATATATAGTTGTATTCGCCAAAAGAAAAGGAGATCTTCATCTATATTCACTCTGCAAAAGAGCTCAGGTGGCGTAAAATTCAGTTTAAAAAGTTTTACACAATGCTAAGGATAAAAGACTCATTAAAGTAAGCGTGCTCTCCTGACACAGCAAATTAATTTTTATTACCTAGAAACAATAGGCACAGGATGTTACAGTAAGTCGATAGTATACTTGAGCTTCGAGGACACAGACAATGCAAACTTCATACTCTCTTTGATTATGTACTCTGTAATAGGACATACTCAACACCTGATTCCTTCTTAAAACTCCCATCCATCACTTCCATGACACAAGAATATACAATTCTTGAGATCAATCACAACTGGAAAATACAAGCTTCCTTTAATATAGCACTGTCACATGTCACTGGATAGTTTGACAACAATCTGGAGAAGCACCTCAGTCTCCTCAATCTCTCTCATTCACTTGCTTTTGCTTGCAGCTATATGCTATGCTAACCTCTTTAAAGCAAATGATTATTACTTGAAACTCATTGGTGTCTGGTAACAGGTCACTGGCTTTATAGAAGATAATAATACATTTATTTTTTTAAAAAAAAGAATATACAATTATTTTCCTAACTTTCTAATTGCTTTTGAATTCTGCTTTTTCTTCAGTAATTCATGATGATGACACCAAAATCTGAATCAGGAGCCTTAAGGATATTCTTCCATCACCTCAAGCTCCATCTGAAGTTGAACTAAATGAGTCATCTCCTTCCCAAAATGATTTTCACTCTCAGTTTTCCTTTTCCTGTTATTATTACTACTCCATGTTCCCAGAAACACAAGCTCAAAACACAGTAATAACTGATCCACCCCTCCTTGTCATTCCACTTTTTCTTAGTGCATTATCATGCAAGTATGATTTGCTGTATTAACTGATAAAGGACTTGCATCCAAAACAAAAAAAGAAATTCTAAACCTCTACAATAAGAAAATAAACAAATTAAAATGGGTCAAAGATTTGAACAGACCAAGGAAAATATAGATGTAGTAAATAAACATATTAAAAGACACCCATTTGTTTTAGTAAAGTTAAAACAAAAATGAGATTCTACTACATACCTATTAAAATGGTTAAAATTTTTAAAAAACTGACAGAACCAATTGTTGGCATGGATGCAGAGCAACAAAATTCTCATTCACTGCTAGTAAGAATGAAAGACTGTTTAGCTGTTTCTCACAAAGCTAAATACAGTTTTTTTGTGTGACCCAACAATCACACTACTAGGCATTTACCTATCTGATATGAAGAATTATGTCCACACAAAAACCTGCATGTGAATGGTATGGCAGCTTTATTCATAATCACCCACAGCTGGAGGGAATCAAGGGGAAAAAAAGTCAGTCTGAAAAGGATGCATATAATTCCAACTATCACCATGCTAGGAAAGGCAAACTGCAGAGGCAGAAAACATCAGTGGCCACCAGGGGCTCAAGGGGAAGGGAGAAAGTACACATGGCTGAAGCACCGGGGATCTCGTAGGGTGTTGAAACAATTCTGGATGACACTATAATGATGAATACAGGAAACAATGAATTTATCAAAACCCATAGAGCAAAAAAAAAAAAAAAAACCCATAGAGCAAAATGAATAAACAACGTGTGTAAAATTTTTAAAAATCACTTAAACGATCTGGGATCCCCAGACGAAAGGCATAAAGTGACAAGCAAATCTAAATGCATTCAAAATGTATAAAACAACCTCACTGAAGAGGTAGGAGAAACTATGCTAACCTATATAACTTTGAAACTAAGTAGAGTCTGTGAGACTAAATGCAAAAGAAACTGTGCATAAGCACTGTACTCTAATAAAGTTGTTATCCCATGAGGATAGACTTTAACAATTCTGCAACTATTATGCAGGCATATAGGAATTGGATAATTTCATAACTGAATGGTAGATGGTGGAAAAAAGATTTCTTAATGGCACAGTGGGATATTACAGATAATCAAAAGGAGGAGTTTAGAATGATCCATGTGGTAATCAATGCGAGTTGGAGATACCAGTATGAACTCATATACAGAGATAAAGATGGTTATATACAGGAATATTGGTAGACATGTATACATTCTTGAGTTAATACACATACATTTTTCACCTTGCTATGTTAGCTGATTAGATCAACCATATCCCACTACCAACAAGTACATACAGTATCCAAATCCAATACCAATCTCCAATAAAAGGAACAAAGGCTCCTTGAGGAATTGGCTAATTTTAGGACAGAAACAGAAAATACATAAGATAAGCTTGGAGTGGCCATATGATAAAAAATTTGCCACCAATAAATCATACAGACAGGCTAATACAGATAACTATTCCAAGGTAATGTATATATTTGAACCAGCACATTTTAAAATTTTTTATTCCTACTAATAAACCACAATCTCTCATCTATGTAATATTTAGCCAGAAAGCAAACAGATAAAACTAATTAAACTGACTTTCATCTTTTTATTTTTATTTTTCAACATCTGACAGGGGCACTAATGAGCAGGGGCTGGTTTAAAGTCATAAGTGAGAAAAGAGAAGCAGAAGGTTATTGATAGGCTGAATGATTCGACTATATTAGGAAGAGTTGATGAATTTCATTAATTTCACAGTGCAGTATGCACAGGCCCACTGAAAATGTTATGAAGGATTACACCTAAATACAACCAAAGCTGAAAAGCGAAGTGGTACACGTAATGGTTAGATTTAACACTGAACCTGAAGACATATAACAAAGGCATAATAAAAACTGATAAATATTTTAGTAAAAATAATTATTTCTGTGGGTTGTAATTCAGCTAGCAACTTGAGTAGATAAGGAATAGTTTTATTTTGATGCTGCATAACTCTTTTAAAGAAATACTGAGAATTTTCACAAAAAGCATTTTTTTTAAAAGAAAAAGGTACACAGATAAAAGCCACATCAATATCTTCTACTTCAACATTTTGCTATTGAACCTTAGAGAAGTAATGAAAAGAACTGATACTTTTTGGGTTTCCATGCACGGTAATACAAAATATCAATAACAAAATAGTAACATCAATGATGATACATATTTATAGCCTTTAAAAAATATAGTAGCATTGAGATTACTTTTCTTCTGTTTTCATAGAAATCATACAAGCTCTTAATAATGTAACATGTTATTATGTGACCTCTTTGGATTTTGCTGTCTGCAAGCCACAAATTCAACTTTCTTTTTCAGATGGAAATTTTGCATGTGTACACATATGTACATAAATTTAAAACTTCTATAAAACCACAAAAAAATAATAGTCCCAAGTACTCAGCAACCAGCTGCAACAATTACCAACTCATAGCCAATATTTTCCACCTGCATCCCTATCTCCCCACCAACTCCTCTTTCATATAATTTTGAAGAGAATTCCAGACATCATTGATGCATTCATACATTTCAATATGTATCTCTAAAAGATAATAACTATTCTAATCTCAAATGCTAAATGAGAAATCATCATTTTAGTACCATCAAATATACAAGCATCATTCAAATTTCAAATTCTCAATTTTTTTAACAGGTTGTTTGTCTGAACTAAAACCCAAGTAAGGTCAACTGGGTTGTTTAATATTTTATTTTTAATGTATTTAGGTTTCTTTTATCCTGTAATATTCCCCTCCAGCTCCTGTTTTCCCCATTATAATTTATTATTGAGTAAAATCAGTTTTTAGCCTGTGGCTTACTTCAGTCTGGATTTTTCTGAGTATATCACTGTGGTGGTGCTTATTAGGCTCCTATGCCCTCAGCAATTCCTGAAACTTGACATTAGACTTAGAGGTCTGAAGAAATGGAGGTTGAATTTGGGGAAGAAATGGTTTGTCAGTGGTATTGTGTTCTATCAGAAGTTCCTGCCAGTGAGCTGTCACTCTTCTTGTGACATTAGCAGTATCAGTGATTTTTGAGTCATTAACTCATTTGGGATTAACAATGGTGATTTCCCCACTCTAACATGCCTGCTTCATTTATTAGCTGAAATAATATAAAGTTTGCTTCATCTACTATTTGGTTACCCAGTAGGGCAGTTCATATAGATAAGGCAAGATCAATATTTGTTTCCCTTTGTTTACTAGTTTTCAAAATAATGAGTGGATGAAGTAACATTCTTTCATGAGTAAACAACTTAAAAATATTAGTTTTCCTATTAAATCATATTTGAATAAATTTGATCTGTTTTTTCCACTGCAATTATTCTCCTTTCTGTGCTCAATTGGCCCATCTTGCAGCCAGTGGGAAGATCCTCTTCAAGAGGGTACATAGTCATTTTGGTAAGAATCCAGTAGTTCTCGATCATTTCCCTCTTGTTTGCTAATATAAGATGCTCCAGGTTCTATAAGATGCTTCAGGTTCATCTTGATTATTTTATGCCCAAATCTGGAATCATTTTTTCCTCAGGACCTCTGGTTCCTTTCAGTGGGCAGTGGTATTTCAATTTCAGGAAAGTGGACATGGATTACATAATTATCCACTGTTCTATGTTTACACAATAAACATACAAAGAGGGTTTCCTTGTCCTTTAACATATTTACCACTACAAGTTGGGCGCAGTGGCTCACCCCTGTAATCCCAGCAATTGGGGAGGTGGAGGCAAGAGGAATGCCTGAGCCCAGGGATTTGAGATCAGTCTGGGCAATTTGGCCAGACCTAGTCTCAACAATAAACCAAAAAATTAGCCAGGCCTGGTGGTACGCACCTGTAGTTCCAGCTACGTGGAAGGGAGGTGGAAGGATTGCCTGAGCCCAGCAGGTCGAGGCTGCAGTAGCTGTGATTGCACCATTGTACTACAGCCTGGATGATAGAGTGAAACTCTGATTCAAAAAAAAAGAAAGAAAAGAAAAGAAAGAAAGAAATATTCCACTATAAATGCTCACATTATTGTTTTAAAGTAACTTGAAATATGGTTATTTCACCAATGGAATGCAAATCCAGATGCAGCTTCAAATGTGTCTTTGTAACAACTTGTTATTTTAATAATGGGTATCTATACATTAAAGCATTTATTTTTCTTATTTTTCTGAGGTCTTATCAACATACAATCCATAAAAAGTGCTTTAAAAATAACTTTTTTTTAAATTTTTTGAGTTGGAGTCTCACTCCATCACCCAGGCTGGAGTGCACTGACATACTCACAGCCACCCCAGTGTCGACCCACTGGGCTCAGGGGATCCTTCTGGAACTACAGGCATGTGCTACCACACCCGGCTAATTTTTTGACTTATTGTAGAGATCAGGTCTTACCAAGTTGCCCAGACTGGTCTAGAACACATGGGTTCAGGCAATCCCCCCACCTCGGCCTCCCAAAGCGCTGGGATTATAGGCTTGAGTCACCATACCTGGCCAAAAATCACTTTCAAATCAAAGACTAAAGAATTATTGTTTTACCTATTCTAAGGGGCAATTTTAAATTTGTAATCATAGGTACTAAAGGATCTATTGTTGGAAACAAAAAAAAAGCATTTTTTTTTCAAGTATTAATTCTACCATCTTAATTGTGGAGGAAAAATCCAATTCTCTGTCTGTATTACTTTAAAGAACCAGTCAAAAACATGTAACAAGTGTCCAGCACATGCCTCCTCTCTCATAAATTTTTCCCCCATACATCTGAGTTCTAGTTCTTAAACTTCCATATCACTGTGTGCTTGCATTATCCTAACACAGGTCTTCTTGACCTTAAAAGAAGTCTTTCTTCCCAAATTAGGTGTCTTATCATCACCTCTGTTCCTTCTCTATCACAGGAAATGGGAAAAATTCAATTCCCATTATCCCACTGAAACTAAACTCAGCTAGGCTAGAAGAAATCTGGTTTGTTTTAAATTATTAGGTATACATGACCACTAATCTTTTCTCTTATTTATCACAATGATTATCTCAATTTCATAATTTCCTCTGTATTTAGCCCAGATGTGAGCTACAAGTACAATTATTTTCAACTTCTTATAATCTTGCTCCAACTATTAGATTTAGAAAAAAAAACTACTAGCATTTCATGCTATTAATTATTGCACTATAACAGCTCAATTGTCAAAGAACAGCTTGAACTATGATAGGGGATTGAAATGCATGTTGTATGAAGAGTGGGTGATTGAGCACAAATGTTTAGTTTGAAGAACACAAGATGTCTGACAGACATTATCACTGCTTCATCTGAATGCTATTAAATATAAAAGGTTAAGACATTTTTGATGTATTTGTTTTTTATTTTGTTTTTCCCTTTATAAACCCAGAGGGCAAAACAAGAATTAACAATTTAGGAAGTCAGATAACAATTCAACTTCAGGCAGACTGTTTAGGAAACAAGGCTTTTGTAACTGAAACAGGTAGTTTCGGCAGACAGTAGCTTCCCCCCCACATCTGAGAGGTTCAGTGAGAGGAGAATCCAGGGACTACAGACCTGTCACAGTCTGAGATGGCCTTAAGTTTTCCAAGCACTCAAGAGGTAAGTGCAGATACAAATCTACTTTTACAATTCCTATTAGTCTCAAAAGACAGTTCCAAAATATGTATCAAAATAAGCAAATGTTAATATATAGTAGTATTAGTAAATCACTTTATGCCTTAGTAATAAAATCTGTCAACTTAAAACTAAATAAAAGCATTGTATATCCTACTAAGCAGTTACTGGCCTGTCACACTGCTCAACAGCAATGTTCTTGTTAACGTGTATGTATATATTTTCTCCTAAACTGCATATAATTGTTCTTCCAGGTTGCAGCTATACATATGCATGTGCAATATTCCTTTATTTGTCCAAATAAAAATGCAGGTCAACAGATGGATAAGTTTAAAATCTGGTAAATCTGTTTCCATATTCCCCAAATTCAACTTTATGCACCTTACTCAGTATTTATCTCTCCTTCATCTGTACTCCAACTGTCTAACCTCCCTCCCTACCAAAAAGATAAAACAGCTAACGGTATATGTACATAGCAGCTGACCTTCCTTGAATGCTCTCTGTATATAAGGTACTACGCTATACATATTACACATATTGGCTCAGTTAAGCCTCAGAGTATTTTGTATGTGGCATATAATCCATGCTCAAAATATTTGCTGAAAATTATAATCTCCAGAGTATAAAATAGGAAAACTAAACACAGAGAAGTTAAATAATTGGATTAGTTTACTATTGGCCACAGAAGCAATAATTATGGCTGAAACAAAGAAAAAGCCAAGAGCTGACCTCTTTAAGTCAAACTGCTTCTTGTTTCTTTGTACTTTGTCCTGGATAAGCCTATTACACTTTAACAGAATCATTTTTATTTAGAGTTAACTCCAATTTGGAATTACACTTTATACATTTTATCTCAAATTATATTTTTAAAAATCTACTGCTAAATCTCAGGCTTTGATAAGGAGGTAGAAAGCAACTGTGGTGGAAACGCCTCTGGAGTCACACCGTTAGTCTTGAAAATTAATCTAATTTAAGGATGAAAAGGGAGGGGTCAGTAGAAATGGCCTTACTTTCCCAAACCATACCTCCTTCATTCCTTTCCTCCAAGTGCCAAGTCCTTCCTTTCCCCATCCACACTCTTTGCCATCCACCCTCGCCCTCTACCTGGCTCAGTGAGACCTTCAGCCAAGACCAAGCCACAAGCTCTCCGTCCTCGGCCTGTTTCACTGCACTCTCACTGAACCCTGCACGCACAACCGAAGATGCTCATCACCAGTTGAAGTCACCTATTTAGTAGGCACTTAGTAAACTTCAGGCACTCCAACTAAACTATAAACTCCATAAGCAATAAATGGTCTGTCTCATTCTCCACATAGCAAGTACCTGACTCTATGCAGAGTTAACATGGTAGGCCTGAGAGTGCTCTCCTTAGAAAGGCAGTTTGCAAGGTTGGCCCTTGGCTGGCATGTGGGAACTTGGCTCTGAGAACATTCCCAGTCAACAGTTAACTGATGGGCAGGCCACTGTGCATAGCCTGTGGGTGCAAACAGCATGGGTTATGCTGAACACCGGCCTTCTTTTCAGAAATCTGAACATTTAGAACACACAAAGCTTAAGGTGCCTACATGACCAGCCCCAGTAAAAGCCCTGGGCACTGAGTCTCTAACACACTTCCCTGGTAGATAACATTTCACACGTCACAAGTCACTGCTGGAGGAATTAAGTGTGTACTATGGGGTCCCTCAAAAAGAGAACTCTTGAAGGCTTGAGCTGGATCTCTCCTGGATGCACCAGTGTACCTTTCCCTTGCTGAATGTACTTTGTATCCTTTAGCTCTAATAAATTTTAGCCATGAGTACAACTGTATGCCCAGTCCTATGAGTCCTCCTTGAAAATCACCAAATTTAGCAGTAATCCTGGGAACTCCCAAGAATGACCGTCATCATTAAATGAATTAATCAATTAGTAATTCTTTGTCTTGTGAGATTTCACAGAAGACTAAGAACGGGGCAGTATTGATGTGCTTGCTGGAAACTGTGCCAAGTTCCACAACATCACAGACGTATCCGCAAGCAACCTGAAGTCCCAAAACAAGTGCCCGAACAAGGAACCCTTCCTCTCAGTAGCCTGCTGCACCCACTGAATATCCCACTCCTGCCTCTGCCTAACGAGAGGCTTTTCTTTCTCATGCTTCTATCTTCACTTTTCTTTTTTCGCCCAAAGAATTTAAATATGAGGAAAGACCCCCTAAAAATGGAATTATTTTTTGGAGGGCAGGCTCCTTGTAGTACACTCGAAATTTCTTCCTCCGGATCAACCAAAGTTTTTATCTGAAAATTCTGTGAAGGCTGTGTCATGATTTGTGGGAAAACATCTGATGTGAGAACTTTCAGGCAGGACCACACAGGGATGGATGCCCAAGCTAGATTCAGCCAACTAGGGCTGTGCAGGGAACAGCCAGGAGTCAAAAGACAAGTAAGTACAGGGGACCCTTGAACAGCACAGGTTTGAACTGCACAGGTCACTTTAATGCAGATTTTTTTCAATAAATACACTGGAGAAATTTTTGCATATTTTCAACAATTTGAAAATACTGTCAGATGAACTGTGTAGTCTAGAAATACTGAAAAAAAATTAAGAAAAAGGCAAGTCATAAATGCATATAATGTATTTAAAGACTAGCCTACTCATGCACTATCAACCATTTATGTTATCATAAGGCTTCCATTCGACAATCTGATATTTGTAGTTAAGATTTTAGGGAGTAAAAAGTAACAGGCAGGATTGAGCTGGGGGGTCATTACCCCTCGCCTCCATGTTGTTCTAGAGTCAACTGTATAAAACAGCAACCCCAGAGTCTGAGGTGGGAAGATTAGTTTAAGGCAAATCCATATACAAACTTGAGAGCTAAGCTTGGATAAAACAGTCAATGATTCAAAAGAGAAGTGAAAACAGGAAAGGAATAAACAGTCAAGAAGTAAAGGTGAAAGTAATCAAAGAAAGTCTAAGGCTCCTGCCTTGAAAGCTGCTAGAAAGAACAAAGTTCAAATGGTTCTTGAGATAAAGCATCCCAATTTGGATTAAAGATGCAAGTAGTCACTAAGTAACAGGTAGAACAAATATGTTATTAACATGATCCATGTGAAAACATTAACCCAATGACTAAGACCAAACTCTGTCACCTGAAAAGGAAAGATTTCTCAAGTGCTGGACAATGGCCATGAAATGCAAATAAGCCTAATGAGAGGTCAATACATTCTGCACCTTGGCCCGGACACAGACAATGAACCTGGGGCAAACATTTCAACTACCAAAGAGCAGGTACAATATTGCCTGGGAGTTCAGAGTCACTTCCCACATTTAAAATAACAACAAGGATTTAAAATTTTAGTTAATTTTTCAGTGACGCTGATTTTCAGTGACGCTCACTTGATAAATGTTTTAAAAAAATCTCTGATAAATACACTCACAAAAAGAAGCCTTGTGATAGAATATGTTGTTTTAAAAAAGCATTAAAATACATTAGAGAAAAAAGAAAATAGGCTTCATGTAATGTAAGTTAATCTAGTTTAAAAAAATTAAAAATGGAGAAAAGAGACAAAAAAGATATAACAAAAAGAGAAAAATTCATAATTAATAATTTTCATGATCACAGTTTCAAAACTGGTATTTAGATAAGATAATTCCAATAACATCTGTAATTTCTTATGGCCATTTGTTACCCAGGTGAAATATTTTTTAAGTAGTCACATCAATTTCTTTTATTTAAATTTTAAAAAATTATAACTTAAAAGTGAAAGTGCACAATTCCATATGTTAAGCATTTCTATAAATCATTCCTTCTTACTTGTCAAAAGTTTTTTTTAAATCATGATATTCATACACATATTTGAAACAAAGAAAATCAAAGAATATAGACGTTTTCTCAAAATGAGCTCGTCAAACTTTTTTCTTTGCCATAAAACATAACTTCTTAAAACATTTTTATTATAAGTTCATACTGAAATGTTGTTTTTTAGACTTCTTCTATAAAAGGATATGATATATTTATGCTTCTCCAAAGTAATTTATTTTAAAATACTATTGAGGTTTGACTATAAGCCAGGCATTGTGTTGTGTTTTAAGATGAATCAGAGAACTCAAAAAATGAAGACAAATGAAGATGAATAGTTAGATGGAGAACCATCCTGTAAGGTTGGTAAGGGTACATTAACAGAAACATGAATTGTGGCTGACACTGATTAATACTACATGCTGAGATTTTTTTATTTACTCAATAAATGTTTGAGTGCCTACTATGAATGAGGCATATCTATATGATTGATATGCACTTTAGAACAAAAAATATCCCTAACCTAACCTTTAATACCAGCTGAGACTAGCTAACAGAAACTGTTGACAAATTAAAGACACAACGCTGTGGGATATGTCAAGGTGACACCAAGGTTTCTAGCTTAGGTAACTGACCAAACAGTGATGCTAAAATACCATAAAATATAGGAAGCAGTGAAGGATTCGTGGAAAAGAAAATCATTTTGGCTTGCAATCCTGCTGAAATGTAGTTGCCTATAGGACATCTATATGGTGATTTCTAGTAAGTAGTAGGATATATAAATCTGCAGCTAAAAAAAAAAGAAAATAGGGACTAAGGACATACTTGGAAGTCATCTATATTGATAATAATTGAAAATTTACAAATGGATTAGATTTTCCAGGAATAATGCACTGCATCCTGTATGGCAAAGAAAAGTGAATTCTCATCTTTGTATATTATTTCTTAAATCATAAAATAAAATTATACACTGTCTCATTAGGAAGATTTTTAAGTTGCTTCAGAAAATTTAGAACATGTATAAGTATTTTTTTCAATTGGATTATAAGCAAGTCCTTTAATAAATCCCCTCTTTATTCAAATCATCAAGATTCAAAACCACAGACACAGTAATTTAAAAAATATCTCTTTGTGGTAGACAGAATTCTAAGACAGCCCCCAAGACTTGTCCCTGGTATCCTCACTCTGCATGGTCCCCACACTCTGCATGTGGGATGGATTTTACTCCAACAGGACTTGTTACACTGCAGATTAGTCTCAAAATTAGAGGATCAGTCAAATGAGCCTGACCTAATCACATGAGCTTTTGAAGAGCAGAGAGTTTTCTGCTGGTGGCAGAAGGTTGAGAGTCAAAGCCAAGAAAGACATGAAGAGTCATTGCTGGCTTGAAGATAGAAAGCCAAATACCTAGGAGTGCAGCCAACTTCCAGGAGCTAAGAGAGACCTCAAGCTGACAGCCAGCAAGAAAATGGGGCCTTCAGTCCTACAACCTCAAAGAAGTTAATTCTGCCAGTGACAAGAAAGAGTCTGAAAGTGGGGCTTTCCTCGGAGGCTCCAGCTGAGAACTATGTATGGCCAATATCTTTATTTCAGTCTTGGGATACTCTGAGTGATAAAAAGAACGGTCACACAGGGTCTTCAGAACCTCAAGTCAATAATTGGGTCTTGCTTTAAGCCAGTAAATTTGTGGTAATTTATTATAAGGCAATAGAAAACAAATATGACTTTGCAATAACTTTTATTATTAAGCTAGTTAAGAAAAATATAATAATAGTTTCCAAATTATGTGACTCTTAACCAGTTTGACAAAAACTGTAACTGCTAACAATTATCAAAATTTTAAAGAATATTTTGTATAACAAAAGCATAAGCTGAGGAGAGAACATCTCTACTTTCACATATCACATATGAACACCAAAAGGAATGACAGAACCACAACAGCTCTGAAGGAAACAAATGCATGATTCTGAGTGAATGCACCAAGCAGTAGTGAAATATTACCAAAAGGTTAGGACTAGCTCCTGTATCACTCTCAGTAGAAGAAAGCAAGCATCCCACCCAGGCTTCCCTGAAAAGCAGGGGCAGAAGAACATGGTATGTATTCAGCTATGTGACAGCACAACAAAGACACATTCCAGAGGTTCTTGGTCTAAGCATCTTAAATTGCTTCATTTGGTGGTATAATATGCTTTTTTAATAATTATTTTGAATTTCCATCTATAACAGAAACAAAGAACTAAGTACCACATGTTCTTATCATAAGCGGACCTTAAACAATTATCATAACACTATAAGAAAGGGATTGGTAGTAGTGGGAAACTGCCGGGGGGGGCACACATCATCAGTAAGGGTACCTGATCTCAGACCAGATAAGAGGGAGTCAAAGTGAGGCCCAAACTTCACCTGTACAATGACCATTTGAATGCCTAACCCTGAATTGTACCCCACATCTTTAAAATAAAAATTAAAAAGTATTTTGAATTTTCTTAAATTTCAAAATAAGATGCCAAAAAGTAAGCAGATATCATAAATTTAAGTTTAAAATATGTTAAAATATATGATTGAGAATAATCAATTAAAAGATATTAATATCAATTAGCAGACACAGCAGGTACATAAAAATACCCAAAGGGAGGATAATTGCGAAAGGTCAGTCAGTCAACAATATTACTAAGAATCAGCATTTTTTAAAAAAATCATATGGCTTCATTAGTGAATTATCTTAAATATTTAAGAAGGAAATAATCCAATCTCACACAAAGTCTTTCAGAAAATAGACCAATTCATGTCATAAGGTCATTTTCCTGCTACTGAAGACCAATATCATTCATGAACATAGAGCAAACATTCTAACGAAATATTAGCAAATTAAATGAAGCATTATATAAAAAGGAGTATGAAGCACAACCAAGAGGAGATTATCCTAGGAGTGCAAGGTTTGCTTAACAGCTGAAAGTCAATTAATGTAATATACAATGTTAATATACTAAAGGACAAAAACCCATCATCGTCAAATAGAAATAGAAAAAGATATGAAAAAATTCAACATCCATTCATAATACAAACCCTCAAAAAAGCAGATATAGAAAGGTACTTCCTCAACCAGGTGAAAGACATCTTATAAAAAAGCCACGGCAAACATCATACTCCATGGGAAAAAAAATGAATGTTTTCCTCCTAAGACTAGGAATGAGGCATTTGTCTGCTATCGTTACTTCTATTCAACATTATATTGAAGGTTCTAGACAGTATAATAATGCAAGAAAAAATATATAAGAAAAAGTAAAAATATACCCATTAGAACAAAAAAAGTAAACTGTCTTATTCACAAAAAAATATATAAACTTGTAGAGAGAAAATCCTAAATGATTTACAAAAACTACTAGAACAAATAGCATATTTAGCCAGGTCACAGGATTCAAATGAACATACAAAAATCAAGTATTTTTCTATATGTTAGTAATAAATAAGCTAAAAGTAATCTTCAAAAGACAGTAGCCTCAAAAAGAATATACAGAAATAACTTCAACAAAATAAGTGTAAATCTAGCATAGGGTGAGTATCCCTAATCCAAAAATCCAAAATCTAAAATCCTCCAAAATCCAAAATGTTTTGAGAGCCAACACAATGATTAGATAAAATGCTCACTGGAACATTTTGGAATGTGGATTTTCAGACTAGGGATGCTAAACCAGGAAGTATAATGCACAGATTCCAAAATGAGGGGAAAAACCCCAAATCCAAAACACTTCTAGTTCTAATCATTTCAGAGAAGAAATAGTCAACCTATGCACTGAAAACTAAAAACACTGATTATACAAATTAAAGAACACTTAAGTGAAGGGATAAACCATGTATATAAATTAGCAGACTCAATATTGTTTGGATGTTTATTTTCTTCAAATTGCTCTACAGATTCAAATAAACACCTGCTAGAAAAGAAGAAATTGATAATCTGATCCAAAAGTGGATATGGCCTCAAAAGACCTAGAGTAGCCAAAACAATTCTGAAAATGAAAAGCAAAGAGGAAGAGAAGAATCAGATACTTTAGTTCAACACTCACTATAAAGCTACAATATATCTTATAAACAAATTAATTGATAATGCACTCTTATGCCATGCCATTCTACCTAAAACTATTTAATCCATACATGTCTAAAGTAATACTTTTCCAAACCCTTTTCCTTTAAAGTCTTCATCATATCTGTAAATGAAAACTATTCTCAGTTGCTCAGGCCTAAACGTCTCAAGTCATCCATGATTCACCCTCTAAGGCTGGTCAGCTCTAAATCTAGATTTCAACCACTCAATACCTTTACCGCTACAGACCAGGTTCTAGTCACATTCCCACTCAGCTGTACTATTTCAGTAGTCTTCTAAATCCTGAATGGTTTCCCTACTACTACCCTTACCCGCCCCCCCTTCATTCTATTCTCTACAGAGCAACAGTTTGATCCTGTTGAATGATCACACAGCTCATGTCACCCTTTGGCTCAAAGTCTTGCAAGGGCTTCCCATGTTCTTCAAAGGAACAGCCAGTTTCCCAAATGACTGTCAAGGCCACTATAAATGAACTGAACCACCCTGGCCCCAATTCTCTACTTCTGCTCTCACTCACTCCACTCCAGGCACCTTAGTCAGACACACCACAAACACGGCCACATGGCACTTGCAGTTAGCTGGGTTTCTTTACCTGCCCCAGGTGTCCTAAAGGCCCACTCCCTTACATTCTTCACGTCTTAACTGACTCAGTTATCATTTTCACAGTGATGTCTCCTTGGCCACCTTTTCATCATCTTTCTCTTAGAAAAAATGCTTTTTCCCTGCTTATGTTTTCCTTACATATATATATATGTAAAATACCAGTTTTGTTTATTTTCTTCACTGATCCACTCTCAGTCTAGAACAGAGGCTGACATATATAAATATCCAACAAATATTAATATCTACTGAATGAATGTGTATGTCTTTTAATAACTCCTAATTTAAAAATCAGTAGGCTAATTTTTATGCAAATAAGTATACAGTTCAAAGTAAGATTCGATTAAAATCATATAAGTGTTTGGCATTTGGCCAAGAGAGTCTGAAAGGCAACATGAAAAAAGGAAAGCAAAGAAAAAACATAACATTATTGCTGTCAAAAAAATACTATTACATTTTTTTCTTGCCTAACAAATTAATATGATTCAGACATTTTAATATGCAAATCTTTTAGAAGAATTATACTTATCATTAATTGTAAATTGAAATAATACAAATTGTTGCAAATTGTCAAAATTTACTTAGCTTATATATTCTATTCACAAGAAAACTACATCACATTTTTACAAAATCTAAAGCTATAGAATTTTGACATTATTATATTTAATAGTTGCAAAATTGTAGCCATTATTTATCAAATTCTGGTAGAGAGATAAAAGAAATATTTTTTAAATCATTAAATTTTTATTTCTAAAATAAACTGACTCACAAAATAACTATATTTCTAAGAAAAAAAAGAGTCCTAATAAAAGTCAACAAGTTATTCCTTGACAAGTAAATTAGATAAATGCATTTTGAGAAAAAAATACTAAAAGTACATTTTCTATTGCTGTACAAATTGATGTTTATAATGTCTTTTAGAGACAGAGAGAGATTCATATCTCCTTGGAGGAAAAAATTGTGAGCAACTATTATTTCAGAAAGTTAAAAGAAAAAAAACTACAAGCAATAAAAGCCTTCAGCTTTTGATTTCCAGAAGGATCATTTTTTTTTTAAATCTAAGACATATCTTACATGACAGACTACAATTTTTACAAAATTATTTCTATATCCTCTGTCTCTAAAGCTTGACCCCCTCCGTTGCTAAGCAAGTCTTTGTTCAATAATTCAAAACTTTTAGCCTGTCTGCAAACACATAGGACACACTGTCCCTCTGCTCTATAGGATGCTTACACATTTCAATACCTTTTCTGTTTGCGAGAACAGAGCAAGCAAACTCAGCAGAAAATCAAAATAAAAACAGATAGGTCCAGCCGAGCTCGGTGGCTCAGCCAGTAATCCCGCACTTTGGGAGGTTGAGGTGAGTGGATTGCCTGAGCCCGCAGGTTCGAGACCCGCCTGGGCAACTTGGCGAGACCTCATCTCTACAATAAATCAAAAATCAGCTGGGCGTGGTAGCGCGCCTGTAGTTCCAGCTACTTGGAAGGCCGAGGCGGAAAGATTGCTGGAGCCCAGCAGGTTGAGGCTGCAGTGGCCGCGAGCAGCCACTGCACTCCAGTCTGGGTGACAGAGTGAGACTCCAACTCAAAAAAAAAAACAAAAAACAAAAAAAACCAGATAGGTCCTTTAGAAGTAAGTCAAAATTCCTGTGACTTGCAATCTGAAAGGGCCTTTAGTATTTATGAATAAAAAGGTCTTAATGCCTCTAAAACATTATGTTGACAACTGATGAATAAAATTAGGCCAATAATCACCATTTAGCAACTCAAAAAACTAATAATATTAATCTTAATTCTATATTTAACCCAGAAAATCCCTCATCCAACAAAGTTTCATAAAGCATTAAAATTAGATTTTATAAGTCATGTATGAAGTCACTTCCTTTACTTTTCAGTGCCACTGTATATTATTTCAAAATTCCAAAGTCAGAAATTTAAATAATTTAAACATTATAATGGAATTTAATTATATCATATAAAAAGATTACCAAAAAGAAAATCTATTTCCTAATCTGCTGCATTAAAAAAAAAAATAGAAAGCACTGATATAATTTCTCTCGTTGAGACTAATGTCAGGAAAAGCAACTACACCCTCTCAAAGCATGCTTCTTGGCAACAGCACTAAATCACTAGATCAGCATGGCAAGCATCAGTTTACTAGACACACTATAGCTATTTTTATTTTTTAACAACTAAAACAACTGTAATGTTTACAACAGTTTAAAAGATATAAACCAAAATCATATTTACAATGCGTAATTCATAAAGAAATAAAATATAGTGTTATTAAATCTATAATGCCTGACAAAGAGTACTGAATTTGACCTTCTTAAATCAATACAAAAGGTCTCAGTTCTTCAACTATTTTACATTAACAAGTATATTAACAAGTATGAGCCTACTGTTGCCCCTCATATGATGTGGACTTTATAAAGACAACTAAATAAACTATTGCAGTCCGAATAATTTCAGTACTTATTATAAAAGTATAGTACATAAAATTAAATATCCCAAAACAAAATGCAGGGAAAGTTTAATTCATAAGATATACGCGTATTTAGTAATGAGGTCTAGATGCTAACTTCCTATGCCATTGTAGATAATAAACTTAAGCAATGTGCTTCTTTTTTGTTGTTGTTTTGAGTTGGAGTCTCACTGTTGCCCAGACTGGAGTGCAGTGGCCGCTCCCGGCCACTGCAGCCTTGACCTGCTGGGCTCCAGCGATCCTTCTGCCTCAGCCTTCCAAGTAGCGGGAATTACAGGCGCGCGCTACCATACCTGGCTGATTTTTTGATTTATTGTAGAGATGATGTCTTGCTGCCCAGGAGGGTCTCGAACCCGCGTGCTCAGGCAATCCACTCACCTCAGCCTCCCAAAGGCGCGGGATTACAGGCTGAGCCACCAAGCCCGGCTGCAATGTGCTTCTAATTCCCAATTATATGAAAATCAAAGCCAGGCTTGGTGGCTCAGCCTGTAATCCCAGCGCTTTGGGAGGCTGAGGTGAGTGGATTGCCTGAGCCCGCGGGTTCGAGACCCACCTGGGCAACTTGGCGAGACCTCATCTCTACAATAAATCAAAAATAGCCAGGCATGGTAGCACGCGCCTGTAGTTCCAGCTACTTGGAAGGCTGAGGTGGAAGGATCGCCGGAGTCCAGCAGATGGAGGCTGCGGTGGCTGGGAGCGACCACGGCACTCCAGACTGGGTGACAGAGTGAGACTCCAACTCAAAAAAAAAAAAAAAAGAAAATCAAAGGCACTAGAAAGTACAATGTTCCACCTCAACAGAAAAAAGTAAATATAGGTATCTCACTGAGCAGCAAAAGGCTACTATGCACAGGGACAGGATTTGCTGCTTCTTAGAGAAGACTCCACACTCCCTTGCAGCATCAACCCAAAAGGAAAAGCATCCTTTAGCAAAGCAGGAAATGACAGCTCACCATCAGAAGAGAAGGGAATGGATAGTGAAAAGGAGTGAGACAGTATGCCCTGCCATCCTGGCTCTAATGCCGACTGACTGTTGCACAGAGCAACACATGACAAGAAAAGCTACAATGAGCTACAGTGTAAGTATAAACTGTTAGGATCCTAGGCTGAATTGCACTGAACAAAGCTTATTCACTCATTAATGAAGTTTTAGCATATAGGAAGGAGGCAGAATGGGAAGAAACAATATAAAGGTAGGTAAAGAGCAGATTACAAATCTCAAAGCAGGACAACTCACAGTCTATGAGTTTGAATCATTTTCATGTCAGCTATGTTGGATATTAAATTATAATTATAAAGTGCCAGGGATAGTTTAGTTTGTTTAGTGGTTACTATATACAGAACTCTCACAGGAGAAAAAAAGTATGAAATGGGGTCTCTATACCAAATAATCAATAATAAATTCATGCACAAACTCCTACTATCAGCCAATTTCTAAATCAAAACCTTAATTTATGACCACTACATTCACCAGACATCTCCCTTCAAATCTGCAAAGGGTAATAAGTACATAAGAAAGTCTTGATTATGCATGTATTCATCTCCATGCATTCACAGGCATGCTGTTCTGGCAGGATGTCCTGGAATGCTCCTTCCTTCCCCTTCTCAGTCTCAGCTCACAGATGCCCTCCTCAGGAAAGTCTTCCCTGACCACCCAGCTGAAGTAGCAGCCACCACACTCCAAGATCACTCTCAATCCCAAACCTGGTTTCATGTTCTGTATAGCACTTACCACACTGGAAATAGTCTGACTTATCCGTGTGCTTATCATTTTTTATCAACCCCAACTGGAACACAGGCTTCACGGGAGCAGATCTTATGGGTTAGACTCACTCCAACATGAAACTTGGAACAGTATGTGATGCAGGGTACTCAAATATTTTTTATTTTCCCATCTTGCCACTAAAAGAACTTACAATTGGTTTACTTTATATTTCACTTTTCCTCAATTAACAATAAAGAATAGTAGTTAGACTAAAGAATCTCATCTGATCTTTAACAAGTAAACTTACTTTGTTTAACATTTAGAAATTAGAGAGGCTATGCTTCTTCAAGTGGCATACAAGTACCTTCAGCAGGACATAAGAATGTATTCCAGGTGGGGATACCAAGGGCAAAAGATAAATATGAGGAATTTTAGAGTGCCAACATCTATATCTGGTTGGGAGTTGGAACAGCAGAGAATTAATCAAGCTATAGACACAGTGTCCCAGGAAAGTACGTTTACCTTTTCTTGGACATTAGGAGTACTCAGATAGAAACCTTTAAGAAGCATTCACCATAATCATTCAGACCGCATAAAAGATACTGTAAAATAATAAAACTGCTGTTCCTTGGTATCTTCAGTAAATTAGATAACTATTATTTAGTCCTCATTTCTCAGCTGCATCATCGCTTAGTACCAATTAGACTAAACACTGTCACTCAATTGGGCCAGTTTATCTCCAAAGCCTGAGAGATAGTCCAAGTCTACCAAATGAATGTTTCTATTTACAAAATCAGTGCAAGTCCATCATTATAGGAATAAAATCTTGTCAATAAATCAAATATATCAATTCAAATATGAAGCACAGAATGTACTTACTATTTTTGACAAAAAGAAATGTGTCCTACTCTGGAGGGAAAACGAATAAAAGGCGATTTGCCAGAATGTGTTTTTCTTTTCTTTTCTTTTCTTTTTCTTTTTTTTTTTTTTTTGAGTTGGAGTCTCACTCCGTCACCCAGGCTGGCACGCTCACGGCCACCCCAGTGTCAACTTGCTGGGCTCCGGCAATCCTTCCACCTCAGCCTTCCAAGTAGCTGGAACTACAGGCAAGTGCTACCACACCTGCCTAATTTTTTGATTTTATTGTAGAGCGAGGTCTCATCATGTTGCCCAGGCTGGTCTCGAACCCACAGGCTCAAGGCAATCCTCTTGCCTTGGCCTCCCTCAGTGCTGGGATTATAGGCTTGAGCCACCTAATGCCTGGCCTATATTTTTCCTATTACAAAGAAAAGAATGAAATTACCAAAAGAAAAGACTATGACAGTAGTATATACTATATATATGCTATAGACACACATATGCATAAATATAAAATAACATGCATCCATGTGTGTTGAAGACACATGAATAATTTCCTATTTTGGTACTGCCACTAACAGGATTTAGTAAATATAATTTGGGCTTCCTAAACTACTTTTCTCATCTGTAAAATGATAATTACACATCTAACTCACGACTTTCATGAGAATTAGAAATAATATGTATAAGAGACATAAAACATAGCTCAAAAATGGCACCATGATGATACAAATGAAGACACGTGCATGTACACACACACACACACACACACACACACACACACACACACACACACACAAAACCCTGGCTCCCTTTAAGTCACCTTCTTTCACCTGCTCCCTTTGATAGCCACAGTATTCAGACAGAACAAACTATTCTTTGTGATTTTAGTAAAAGAATTAAATTAAATATCTTTGCCACAAAATCCTGCAGTGAAATTTCCCTCCTAAAAATCCTTGAAAACAATCATCAACTCAGACCCATATTCTTTAGAATAAATATTTACATTCAAGATTATTAAGTAGAGGATTTTCAGAGCTATTGAGAGTGTCAAGAAACACGAGCATTGGTATTTGCTCCTTATTAAGAAAGGATTGGGGCTGAAGATAGAGAGCCACCCAGGCTCTCTAGTCCTGCTTCTCATTCTCAATCCTAAGCAGACACAAGAGGGAGAACAAGCATTGATTCAGCCCCTTCGGACATCCTGATTAGACAACAATGAAATGTCACTGAAATACCTTCTTAATCAAACGAAATGTTTTTAAATTTTGTATCATGTCAATTCATAATAAATGAAAATATTACCTATGCCACCTGGTCATGCCCTAATGAGGTAGTTACAGCTACTATAAAAACATTTTCTCCTTGCCTAGCCCACCAAATTAGGTGAGCCTTAACCCCAACAAGGTACTCTCATAGCATTAAGCCATTATTTTATGATTATTTATTTAATGTATACAAGTTTCATACAGTATCCTTCTCATTTTCTGAGGTATCCCTATCAGTAAATGTGAAGTGACTGACTGACTAGAAGCTTATCTGGCACCTAATATAGCTTATATTAATATCAACATTTTATTCTCTGATTATAAAATAGAAATCACAATAGATAAATTAAGCCTGCTTCGTGAGAGAGAAAAATAAACTAACTATTCCTCTCCAATATTTTCAACTAAATATTGGGCTTCCTAAACTAGAAGCAAGAATTGGGCATAAAATAAAAATTTGCCCAAAGTATGTCAAAAATTCTTATGACATTATCATTATAGCATCCAAAGCAGAATGTATGTCATTATATACTTTGATAAGTTAGGAATTCCCTTAAAGAAGTGAAACTAATAACAATATTTCAGGGGAAACATACAAAAAAGTATACTAATGTCTTGCAAGAATACAAGTAAAATCTAGTGACAGGAATAATTTTATTGAATAAACCCAGATTCCAGGTTTTAAAAAGCAGTAAGTATAGAAATTCTGAGACTACTTTATCAGTGTGATTTCACTACTTAATAATACATATAAAATTATTATTGCTAAGAATCAATATGGAATTCAATATCGAAGTCTTAGAAGGAATTCAGAAAATCACCAAATACCTCATTTCATAAACAAGGAAGCCAAGGCCAAGTGAAGAGATCCAAGTAGGTGTGTGCAGGAGTAGTAGAACTGGATGCTGCATCTCTCACTGCAATATCATTTCTCCAAAAGAATTTGGCTCTGTTTTTATTTTATTTAAAAAAAATTCTTCTAGGCGCTTCTTAAGTCTATCAGTGGCTTTCAAATGGTGTGTTGAGTTCCATAATGTTACTGTTGATAAAGACATTTCCTGTCTCTGCAACTATGGCACATTGTACAGTTGATACAAACTCTTACGTTCCAAAGATTGCATAGAGGAAATATTTTGGACAGAACTAAAGACATTTTTTAAAATAATAAAATATTTACATCTCTTGGATAATCTATGGCATACCTGGGCAGACAGAATGACAGTAATTATAACTGCAATGCATTTAAGTCTAAGTGAATGAGCTTAAATCAATTCAGGTCAATTGTAAAAAGTATTCAGAATGACCAAAAAACAAAATCAGCAAAGCAAGGAATTCAAAGAGCCAACCCTTCCATGGAAACACCAAAAGCCAAGCAAAACCTCTCAGAACCAACTTTATCAGAACTATGGAAAATAGTCAAATGTTTACAACAACCAGGCAAAAAGTAAACTGAAAAAAAGGCAACTTAAAACTGCGGTGAGCTCTTCAGCGTGTGCCTGTCCCTTCACCTCACTCCAGGCCCCTGGCTTTGGCAGCAGGCTTGAAGATGGCAGCCCACATTCCCAGTGTGCAGACTTGACCTCTGATTTCAAAGCCAACAGAGCAGATCTTGTTCTCAAAGAACTTTAGTTCTCGATTTGACCCACATGTGGCTACCTGAAGGCCTGGCACTAGGTACTTCACTTTGCTTCACCTAACTCAGAAGACTTTCCGGCAGAAGAGTGGCTACATGGAAAGCATTCCTGAAAAACATGGAAAGGCAGAGAAAAATAACCCACTGCTCCTGAGGGCTAAATAATTCAGTTGAAGCAAACAATAGATACACTGAAGCACTGGAAAGAAAAGCTGGGGAAAGATACTTTGAGGGGAAGTAACACATTGAAAGCTTCCATATACACCTGGGAATTCAGAAAGCTGCATACATTCCAAGGGCAGGACTCATACTCAGGAAAGGCCTGGAAAAAAACCCTAATCTCTCAATTTTTTACCTCTGGCTGATGTTTAGGCCAGAGGATGGGAAGTGCTGGTTGAGGCAGAGCTGTGAAAGGCTTAGCTAAGCACTAGAAGACTGGTCCAGTACAGAATCAATATGCAGAGGTAAAGAGAATTTTTTACCTCTTATTTTTGTTCCCTTTTTTTCTGATCTAGACATTCAGTGAAATCTCTATCAACAAACCCACTAACCAAATTTAAAGTAATAGAGTTCAGATGCCACACAGAACAAAGTATACAGTTTAGAAAAGAAGTTTACAAAACAGTTTGCAAAAATAAATTAGAAAAGTAACTACAAATAAACAACTACAACCCACAACAAGAAACAGAATCAATGAGGAGAATAACCTGTTTCCCTGCATTATAATATTCAAAACATCAAGTTTGCAACAAAAAACTATGAAACATGCAAAGAAGACAGTATGGGCAGTTCACATACACACAAAAAAAAATTAACAGAAACTATCCTAGAGGAAGCACACATAGTCATACTAAACAGAGACCTTAATCAGTTATCTTAAATATATATTCAAAGAGCTAAAGAAAGCCATAGACAAAGAACTAAGAGATGGTTTTCTCAATAACTGGGAGTGTCAATCAAGACAAAAAATTATGAAAAGCAATCAAACAGAAATTCTGGTGCTGGAGAGAAAAATAATTGAAGTAAAAACTTCACAAGAAGATTTCAGAAGCAGAGATAAGCAAGGAGAAGAAAGAATCAGTGAATTTGAGGATAAGTACATCAAAATGATCCAGACTGACAAGCAGGGCATAAAAAGAATGAAGAAAAATAAACAGAGCCTACTAGAACTATAGAACAATATCAAACATACCAAATGCACATAATAGGAGTCCCTGTGAGGAGAGCTGAGAGAGAAAAGGGCAGAGATGTTATCGAAAAAAATAACGGCCAAAACTTGCTAAATTCTTAAAAGATAAATTTACACATCCAAGAAGCTCAATGAGCTCTAAGGAGAATAAATGCAAAGAGATCACCAACAAAACGTGTTATAATCAAACTACTGAAAAATAAAGACCCCCTCCAAAAAAAAGAATTTTGAAGGCAGCAAGAAAGAAGCAACCTATTGCATAAAACAACCATCAATTAGATTGACAACCAACTTCTCAGAAGGCCAAAGGCAGTGAAATGACATATTTAAAGTGTTGCAAGAAAAAATGCCAATCAAGAATTCTGTCCAACATAACCATCCTTTAAAAAAAAAAGTCAAACTTAAGAAACTCTCAGATAAACAGAAGATGAGGAAGTCTGTCACCAGTGCACCTGTCCTACAAGAAATGCTGAAATGAGTAAAAAACTGAAAAGACAATAGACAATAGCCTAAAGCCATATAAAGAAATAGAGAACATTGATAAAAGCAACTACATAGGCAAATACAAAAGTCAGTAATGTATTGTGCTTGTAACTCTTTTTCTCCCTATGTGATTTACAAAACAAATGCATAAACAAAAAATATAAATCTGTGTTACTGAACACACAATGTAAAGATATAATTGATAACAACATAAGGTGGAGGAATGAAGCTATATACAGTCTATGTATATACTCCTCAACTTACAATGAGGTTATGTCTCAATGAACAATTATAAGTTGAAAATATTGTAAGTTAGAGGTCTGTTTTCAACTCACAAAATCTTCAGCTAATGATAGGTTTATCTGGACTCAGTCTCATCATAATTTGAGGAATATAATAAATGAGTATCACTTTCACACCATTGCAAAGTCAAAAATCATAAGTCAAACCATTGTAAGTTGGGGACTATCTTACTATTAAAGGTAAATTGGTATTGATTCAAAACAGATTGTTTTAAGTTTAAGAAGTCAATTGTAATCCCCAGGATATCCACTAATAAACAACTGAAATGCATACAGAAAAGAAAATGAGAAACTAATCAAAACAATATACCATAAAAAAAAATAAAAGAAGTCATAATGGAAGAAGTAGAGAATAAAAAGACAAAAGACATAAAAAGTAAACAACACAATGGCATAAATAAGTCCACATTTTCTAATTATTTCAAATGTAAATGATTAGAATCTCCAATTAAAAAACAGAAGTAGGCAAAATGGATTTTTTTTTTTAAAAAGCATGACTTGACCATATGTTGTTTATAAGAGATCCACTTTAGATTCAAAGACAAAAACAGGTGATAGGTTGAACGTGAGAAGATGGAAAAAGATACTCAATACAGTTATCAAAAGAGAGCTAGAAGTCTTAGCTAATGTATGAAGCCAGAAAAAAAAAAAAGCTAAAAGTATACAGTTTGGGAAGAGAGAAATAAAACTGCCTTTGTCATAGATCATCGTCTATGTAGAAAATTCAAAAGAATCAACAACAACAAAAATTCCAAAAAAAAACTAATAAGTAGTTATAGCAGATTTGCAGGATACAAGCTGGACACACAAAAGCCAATCTCATTCCTCTATACCAGGAATGAAGAAATAGAATTTGGCATTAAAAGCACAGTACCATTTACATTAGCACCCCAGAAACTGAAATACTTCAATATAACTCTAACAAAAGATGTACAAGATTTACATGCGGAAAACTACAAAACTCTGATGAAAGAAATCATCAAAGAATTTAATAAGTAGATAGACATTCACAGATAGGAGGACTCAATACTGTCAAGACATCAGTTCTTCCCAACTTAATTTATACATTCAGTCTGTTCTGATAACTCAAACATGCAAATGTAAGACTACAGAGTTCCTAATGCTTAAATTGAGTTCAACCCATTAGGAGAAACAGTCATGCTAAATAGTACAGTTCCTGTGTAAGAATTAACATAGGGCACATAATATTTTATCATTTACTTTCAAAGAGCATGAACTTGAATCTTGCAATTCACATTATTTTACCATATGAATATCAAGAAAACAGCATATTTATTTTAAGATAAATGATATATTCATAATCAAAACCAATCTTCTCAAATACCACTTAATTTTAAGAGAAGAAATAACTCAATTTTATTTAATAAAGTTAATCAATTAACATCTCAACACAAGAGTCTGCCAAAAAGTCTATACTATATAGGACATTCAATATATCAATTTCTTAAGCACTGACATAAAGTCTCTGATCTTTGAAGGCAGAAACTACATTTTATTCATCTTATCATCTGAGCCTAGTAATTAGTTGATTATTGTTAGTAGCATTAGTTATGTTCTGTAAAGTCCACACAAACACTGAATCATCAAATACTGGAACATTGCCCCTGTGGAAATACAGGGTCAGTTTCCTACAAACCTCTGGTGACAACACTTTATCCAACCAATCAATATATAACCTTACTCAGCACATGCACATGTCCACAAATGACACTGAAAAACAACAAGTATTGATTCTGGAGTTACAAATAAATTTAGTGAGTAGGTAAATTTCCAAATACAGAATCTACAAATACTGAGGATTAACTATACTTTCACATAGTAGACATTCAACAAATGTTTTAAAACTAAATGAATGAAGCCAGGCTCGGTGGCTCAGCCTGTAATCCTGCGCCTTTGGGAGGCTGAGGTGAGTGGATTGCCTGAGCCCGCAGGTTCAAGACCCGCCTGGGCAGCGAGACCTCATCTCTACAATAAATCAAAAAATCAGCCAGGCGTGGTAGCGCACACCTGTAATTCCGGCTACTTGGAAGGCTGAGGCGGAAGGATCGCCGGAGCCCAGCAGGTCGAGGCTGCGGTGGCCGGGAGCGGCCACTGCACTCCAGTCTGGGTGACAGAGTGAGACTCCAACTCAAAAAAAAAAAAAAAATGAATGAATGAATGAAACCATTACCATACCGAGGTGCTTTCATTACTTCTAGTAATTTCATTCTTTTGATCCCACATAAGACACAGTCATATTATACTGACTCCACCGAGGCATAAAGCAACACATACTATGACCCACGCTGTTAGCAGACAAGCAACCTGAATCCACGGGATCTACATCTGTCCTCGCCTCACCCTCTGCAAAAACAGTTACTTTCATTGTTTATTTCACTAGCTCTTTGCTGATAAATGTGAAAACACTGGAGGAGCCTACACTATGATTCTGTTGGGAAACCTAGGAACTCAAGTTCTGCCAATAGACTGGAATAAAAAATTACACACCACTCAGGCATCAGCAGTGAGATATTAAAAACATTCCTATGCATAAGAGTCAGTCTTACTGCTATGGATAATGTTATCGGAGTGAAAGTAAGGCCAGAATGGCTAAGTTCTGTTCACATTTTGCTCTTGGAAAGACAATTCTCTAATGTGTGAACTTAGTCTTTTTAATACATTGTGACAATCTTTGGAAGCATCCCACTTCACCTCTTAGGCAAACTGATTTTGCTTTTAAAAGGAAATTCTCGTGCGTAAGTGTTTAGTGCCATCGATCTGCCTGTATTTATTTTCCTCATAATCCACAGTCATGCCACACTGTTCAAAGCTGTGCTGCAAATATCTCAAAAGTTTCTATTGAGTTGCTCCCACCATAGCTGTTCCAGTTCAGATCATTCATTACACAGCTCCCAACCACACTGCTGTCAAACATCTTGCCCCTCCACCATAACAGCTGCTGATTCTTTCTTAGCATTTAATGAGCCAAATTGTCCCTGGTGGCTAAAAAAAAGCTATGAGTATATCTATAAGCATCTAAATTTTGCACACTACTAACATGAACTTGCATACACACAGCAGCAAAGCACAGTAGAAGTGTGCTCATTTACCTTTACATCAGAGAAAGATTTAAATTAAACACAGCATTTCTGCTTTCTTGAAAGTTTCATGTATGTCAACTATTAGCTCTAAAACTCTAATTTCCTTCCCTAATAATCACTTAATGATAGCAAGTCTTGAGGCTAAAGAGAGGTGACATTATTATTCTGGTCACTATGGCAGCATTTAATTTACAGTATAAAATCTAGTTGTTAAACACACACTCCCAGGGTTCTCTGAGCTCTACCTTTCACTAGGTTACTAAAAAAAAGTTACTTAATATTTCTGTACCACAATTTCCTCATCTGGGAAATGTAAATAATAATATCTACACCTCACAGATAAAAATTGTTTTTAAAAAAACGTTCAGAAAATATTAGCTATTACAAGAACTGAAGTATAAAAAAAGCATATACTTATTCAACAAAACAGACATCAAAGGCACAATATGTTATTATTAAAGTGACCTCCATAAAACACCTTAATTCAAAAATGGCACTTTAAGAATTCAGTGGCATATATAAATTCCCAAAACACTTTTTGTTTTGCTTCCCTGGTGATGAAAATACAGACATTAAACATTCTCCTCAGCTTTTTTACTTTCAGCACATACATTTCACTATTCTTCATGGTTCTAATTGGTTGTACATGCTTATTACTATAATCCACAATTCTCAGTGCTAACTTTATTCAACTGCTGTGTATTTTGAAACTTAAGGTTTAGATGATAATGCAAACTTGCTAAATTTCACTAATCTGAGATAATCTTGTAATTAATGGCTAATAATTATATATTATATTATTTTCGATATATTATATATAGTATCATATTATATACATAGGATGTGCTAGGCAATTTAGGTCTTCAGATCTTTCATCCTGCCATAGGCACCTTGCCATAGGCATCCTGCCATAGACCCTTTTTAACAAGTCAGTCATAAAATGACTGGTTTGCAGTTATCTTCATTCTTTAGGATTTTATGAGCCACTAAAATAGTTAAGCACACATTTTACAGAATGATATACTATTCAGACATTATCACTATAATGATGGCTGTAGAGTTTTGACATCTGGATTTTTTTAGGCAGTAGAGAGAATGTGTCTGGCATATGCACCAATAGATTAATACCAGGCTTGAACAGTTAGATCACATGAATCTAATATTTTTTCACATTTCAGCATAATGCTAATAAGTATGTTGAGATAAACAGCTCGTTGGATGTTAAATGTTACTGAATAACCTAAGTCTGCATTAAGCTTGTAAATGTACAGACATTGTTAACCGAGTATAACAGTTTATATGAGTCCTACTGAACTACCCCTTTCATCAAATTTGCTACACTTATTTTCTCATCAAAAAATACAAAATGTGAAGCCTTATAAGCAATAAACATTTCACAGAATATCATGTATGATGAATTCAACACATTTTTGCTAGCAAATATTATTTCTGCCAAACAATTCAGAAGTAATACTAAGCCATTTCAACAGACAGGAATCTGGCCTACAATCAAGAAAAGCGGTATTTTTTTTTTAATACCTCAATAGCTACTTTTTCAGACAAAGACTCTTTTTTCTCAGTTCTGGCACAAAATTTGGGAAGAGCGCCAACGTGCTACTTCTCAGCCCTCTGACATCAGGGGAGGATTGTGTGCGTCAGCCAGCCCAGTAGGGACCCCTGCCTTATGGCAATGAGCCATGTGCTTCTTATCTTATCAGTTTATGGTGTCTGGCACTTCAGCCATGACTGTGTGAATACTAGCAGAAGGAAGGTGTGTATAGTTGTGAGGGTGTAGGTTAAAGCTATGAGCTAGGCAGGTTTCAGCAATTTATTAACAAAACAAACCATCCAACATAGTACATTAATTGTAGTAAAAGTCTCTGCCTTCAAACTCAACCTTAAGAGGAAATGAGTTTTTTTAAGAGTGCTCAAGCTGTATATAACAACCGCTTCTCCTCCTACTTATGCAAATAAATGTCAAAGCTATAGTTCCAGAACAGTGATTCCATTACATTCCACTTAGAAGTTAAAGAAAAAGCAATTTGTTAGAAATGTACATGTAACTCTTATTTGAGCTACACTAAAAAGGACGTTTGGGGACTGAAAGAGGATTTAAGCTGTTTTCAAATGTTGGCCAATCTTCATACCGCTGAACCCATGGAAGTAGGGAGAGTCACACTCAGGTGGGTTGAGCTCAAACAGTCATACCGCTCAAATCAGGACTGAGAAATTCAAAGAGAAAGAGTTTCCTAAAGAGAGAAACTGTCTTATAAAAACCATTTCACTTCAAAATTAATTTTTTAAAAACCTATCCTTGACATAAAAATCATTTTAAAATAAGTTGTAAATATTTAGAGAAACATAACACTTGCTATTTGAAAACAAATTTTGCCAGTATAATAAACACTTGTGTTTGAATAACACAAGTAGAAAATTTTAACTTACTAGTCTCAACTCAGACTATACAGACTTAAATAGCTCTTTATTAAAAATGACAGTGCATTTATGCTATGATTTACAACTAAAAGTACTATACTTCACAAACTACATTGCCATCCTGATTACACAGCTAATAAAACAATATATTTCTGATATTAAACCTGTTTATTAGTCCTTCAAGTTTACTTTTTAAATGAGAATAAATACAATTAATTTGCGTCCAGATACTCCTCTCTCCAGATTAGATGTCATGCTATCATAAACCAGGAATAGATATAAAAATTGTTCTTTCCCATTTGTGACAAAATTTCCCTCTCTGACCCTATCATTATACCTCACTTTTCCTTTCATAATTTTTGAGTCTGGTACCTGCATTCAACTACACATTTGGTCCCTGTTCACCTGGTTTCTATGCTATTTGAATTAACTTTGCCTCATTACTGAGTTTGAAAACTTTTGACAATTATTGCAATGATGCCTTAGTGAGCACCATAGAATAACTTTCTTATTCCACTCAATACTAAGTAAAAATCAATCATTCGATTCTTGTCAGTAGCATTTCTGACTGGTTAGAGAAAAATGCAGTCATGTCCATTCTTTTATTCCCCACCCTGATCCCACAACAGCTGACCCAAGACTATTCCATTACGCTTAAGCATCCAGACACATCATTATCACCCTTTCACATGACTTGACCTTTTAAACTTTTTTCCTAAGAGAAGACTACGTTTCTTCTTCAGTGTTTCTCTTCCCCACATTCTGTCTTCTCTCGGAACTCAGACAGCTCTCTTTCCTGGTTCTCAGTTCCTTCTTTGCCTTGTCATTTGGTATTCTCCCTCTACATCTTTTATCTTCAAACTCTCTTTATCCCCTTTTAGTCAGGGTCTAATATGCTTATGCTTCCACCAATCCTGACACATCACCACCAACGCCAAAACTTTGTTCACACCTGGTAAACCCATCATCACACCTTCTATTTTTTTTCTTTCACCAAAATCAAAAAGAGTAGCCCAGTGATTATTTTAATGTCCTTAATTCTTAATAATTACCCTATGATTTTAGCCCCCAGAACTGCACTGAAACCACTTTTTGAAATAAAAACTTTTTGAAATAAAAACCAACTTTCCTAAACTGCTGAATGTCATTATCTCAGTCTTATGACTATGTCAGTCTTCATCTTCCCCAGACCCAGTAATTTCAGGGATTGTTACCAATCCCCTACTCTCTTGGAAATTTCTCCTACAAAACATAGCAAAGGTGCAGGTCATTTAGCCAATAATCAACTTGCCTAAAGCAAACATATAATTAGACAAACCAACTACTCTATGAAAAATAAATTGAAAATCAGTCCATTAGAACTTCCCAGAAATGCTCAGAAGTCATAAAAACTACCAGCTTTCCAGTACAAAATACTTTTTAACACAAAAATACTTTTTAATACGTTTTAACACAATAAAACCCTGTCAACGTTTTGCTGTAGGGGGCTTGACGGGAGGTTGGTGGCAAAAAATGTCAATGTCTGAATAAAATGTTTACATCAGTTGATAATTTTAATAAATTGGTGGATTAAAACTTAGAGCTACAAAGTACTAGTTTGCTTCCTATCTGAGTGCCCCTCCTAAATTTCTTCTGCTGGCCTGGTGTCCTCTACACACCTGTAAAATGCTGGGATTTCCTCTTTTCTATCCTCATTCTACATTCTTTTCCTTTCAAGTCTTCTCTCCCCCATCTCTTCAACTGTAACATCTCTGTGGGTGACTTCGATATCTATACCATTAGCTTCTAAACAAAAACAAAACAAAAAAAGCAAATAACTAACAGATAATGCTCAGCATCAACTCTCCCTGTAACCTCCTTAAATCTTCTCCCTCTGCTCCTCCCTCATCCTCATCCCACCTCTTTAGGTGAAATCATCCTCCCACTAGTTACCTAAAATTACAGTTACCTATAAAATCAATATAACAGTCATTTTCCAATCCACCCTCTTCTTTAGTCCCTAAGGGCAAATAATCACTGCCAATGAACCTGCTACCTCAAGATTTTCTATTCCCACTATCACAACCTTTGCTCAGAATAGTTAGCCACCACTTTCTCCTCTTGGGGAAGGTCCAAATAAATCCTGATTAGCTAAATCAATCATGGTACTAACACTCAAAAGCCATCCTTTTGATCTCTGCAAGCCACCTGTGTAGCCGTCATACAGAAAAGGCCCTTCTTCCTTCAATGTACACACCAGGCCCATGGTCGAAGCGCCTATCTTGCCACCACTACAACAAAGTCAATTTCCAGGTGGGAAGGGTAAAGAAGTGGATCCCTAAGGATGTCTGTCAGGGAAGTGACCGGTCCTCAGTTGCCCTACGGTCGGGGCTTCCTGTTTGATGACATACCCTTGCCTTCTTGTCTAAGCGATCTGAAGCTGGGTTTCGTTTCTCTTACTTGCAGACAAAAGGTACCTTCCTGACACAGCCCTGGGTGCCATGCACAGCCCTCCGCATGGCTTTGTGACTTTTTGATCAATCTTTCCTCCCACTGCTCTCCTGGGGGAAGGGTTTGGGGGGGACAATCTTTGGACTCAAAAGTCTGTTACAGAGAGGTCCCTGGTGCCGTGCACAGTCAGCAAGACAGACACCAGGATCACCCAAACCTTCACCAGGACGTTCAGGGGCGCAGGCCGCCCTGCCACATTCAGGTTGGAAAAGTCCTCACAGCTTCCAAACAGTTCGTCACCATCACAGACCATAGTGCCACTGAATAGACCGTCCACTCTCCAAGTCCCCAGGGCGCAGGTGACCTCAACCTCGGGCGCCAAGCCGGAGAGCCTGCCACAGCCTTTACACCGCGCATTCCCAAGAACCTGGTGTCCACCAGAGGTACTCATCCATCCCAGCCCCCGACCCCACCCCCCCGAGCTCCTACACGCAGCCAACCTGCAGCGAGTCACCGAGCGCCACATCCCAGCCCCTACCCCCCTCAAGACCCAACCAGAGACCCACACCCTCGCAGCCACTGCCGCTCCAGCAGCCTCTGTTGCAATCCAGCACTGCCACGGCACAGGCACACACAGGGGTATCGGGCACTTCCGGTGACATCATGCCCAATCCAGAAGCGCCTCCCGCTTGCTTCCCGCTGCAACCACGACGCGCCCAAGGTCAGCAGGAATCTTCCCACAGCCTAGGTAGGTTGAAGGCCTAGAGTGCAGGGCTCACAGCTGGAGGATGGGATAAAAACTAAAACAAAACCAGAAACACCCTAAACACAGACCCTACCTAGTCAGCTTTGCACCATCTTTCCTGGCCTGTCTCCTCACCCGGGCCAAGGACAAGCACCCACGGAAGAACCTACTTGTGGGTCCCTGCTGGGATTCCCTTCAGGTGAGCCTTGAACTTGAGCTGAATGTGGGCAGGAAGCCTCTGCTTCATTTCATTCAAAATCACGTGGGTCCCAGCAATGAGCAGGTGCACCAGGGCTACCAGTGAAGGTCTGCAGGATGCCCAGCATCCCTGTTAGTTCAACCAACTGCAATTGTTTTCCTTCTCTGGATTGTTAAACTGTTAGGATTTTTTTTCTTTTTTCTTTTTTTTTTTTTTTTTAGGGAAACTCCTTTCTCCTTCCCCATCCATAGCCTCCCACAAGAATCTAGAAGTACTGTTGACCTTTATAGATTCTCTTTTGTAAATGGTACAAACTGGTGAGACATAACTAGAATAGATTCCAAGTTCATTTTAACCGAAAGGACAACAGTCTGTTTCAGGTTTTCTTTATCTTTCTCTTTTTTTCCATGTGTTTGATCAGTTTCTCACTGAGTCAGAACAAAGTGAAAAACACTTGAGGTATGGAAGTGCCTCCATGATCCGACCCCTAACAACCTTGGCCTCCTGCTACTCTCCCTTCTGTGGTCCTAAACATTCAAAATCTACACTTATACTTTAGCTCTTTCCTACTGAATACATCTGCCCTTTTGGCCACCAGACACACTCTTTTTCTACTTTTGTCCTTACATGCTTAATGTAAAGTCACTGTCTCCAGTTGAATTCTACCCATTTCTGCCTTAATGCCCCAACTGCCTAAAAGTCAACCATATTGTATTTGACCTCTGCTAAATGATGGAAAAATAATATTATTGCTCCTTCCCTTAAGATGTTCAGAGTGGTATCAGAGACAGACTACAAAGAGCTACTAAACAGTGGAATGAGAAGTACAGCAACTGTGCACAGGGTCTGCAGGAAAAGGGAAAAAAAGCACCAGACCAGGTGAGATATTAAGATCAGCAAAGGTTCTCACAGACAAATGGACACCCAAATTTGGCCTTGAGCAATCCACTAACAGACAAGGTGGAAAGGGTATCCCAAATAGAAAGAACAGCACATACATCCTGAGGAGGTGTGGAAAAATCAACCTTTAAGGAAATTCATAAATTATAGATGATAAAGGGCATGTGGAAGAGGTGGAAGATGGGCTCTCAGAGTAAGCAGAGGGCAGTTTAAGGATACTGCATGCCACACTGAGGACTTTGGACTTGTATCTTAGGCAACTGGAAACACAGGATTTTACCTCAAGAATGATGTAAGCAGATTTGCATTTCAGAATGATCTTTACTCTCAGAGAAAGAACTGATTGAAGCCACTAATGCCCATTAGTTAGTTACTGCAGCAATACAGTTCAGAAACAACAGAGAATAAAACAGTGGTAATCAAATGGTAGACTGACAAGACTGGCTAACTGATTAGATGCACGGGATTAGGGACAATGATAGGGAGATTACAGAGTCATCCTTGACTTCTTTCTTCCATACCTCACATTCAATCCACTGGGTAATCCTGTTGCTGTGCACTTCAGAAAGTATCCAAAATCTAACCATGTTTCGCCTTCCCAGCAGTCAACACTCTCATCCAAGCCATCATCATCTTTTATCTGGATATTACAATAATCTTCTAATTGGATAACCTACATCTGTCTGTAGTCTTGCCTCAATACAGCACCCTGTCAAAACATAAATTAGGTCATGTTGCTCCTCTACCAAAACCCTGCATCATCTCACATGGTAAAAATCAAGGTACAAATCAATCATCATGATGATTTACAGGGCCCTGCATGACCTGCCCCTCATGACCTCTCTGACCTGAACAAACCAGGCATGCTTCCACAGTGGGGCCTTTCCCTGACTCTTGCCTCTACCTGGAATATTGTTCTTTTCTCGGGCATCCTTCACCTCCTTCAAGTCATTGTTCAAGATGTCACCTCAAATGAGGGCTACACTGTATTTAATATTGCTGTCTCCCAGCTGTGACCCAACGCCTAATCCTCTTCACTGTGTTCTACTTGAGCATTTTTTCCATGGCTTTCCATAACTTTATAATACCCTGTATAATTCATTTTATTTACTTTTTTGTCTGTTTCTCCTACTAGAATTTATGAATCACAAGGGCAGGAATCTTTTGTTCACTGGTGTATCACAAGCACCCAGAATAGTGTCTGGCCCATAGTAGATATGCAATAAATATTTAATAATGTTTGAATAAATAAACCCAATACTGGGGATCAGGAGAGAACCATGAAGAGGAATGAGTCAGAGATATGTCTTCTGGAAATGACATCTGAACTGAGTGTCAATGAGAAGAAATTAATAAAGCAAGTGGTTTTGAAATTCCAGAAAGATATTATATCATACGAATACAAGGATGCAAGAAAGGCATGGGGCATGCATGGAACTACAAATAATTTGATAGTGCCAAAGTTTTAAGATGAGGTAAAGAGGCAGAAATAAGACTGGTTCTTGTCAATTAATGAAGGAGCCAGATTACCAAATGCCTTGCATTCTAGCTCAGGTACGTTTACTATAAGTTTTTGCAACATCCATATGACTTTAGTGAAGACTGTTTTATGGGAAAAATGTTCACATAGGGCAGTGAGGATGCAGTTGAGAAATATTTAAGAAAAATAATCAGCAAGATGCATTTGATTGATTGAACGTGGTAGGGAGTAGTGAATGAGAATAAAGATGAGTGCCAGCTTTCAAGCTTGGGTAACTATATGTATGCCATAACTATCTAATGAGAAAGAATATGGTAGGTTCAATGTTGAACATGTTAAATTAGGCAATTTTTAACACATTAAATTAGAAAAATAAGTGATAAAAATAATTATTAATTTTCTTTTTAAATCCATTATGATGACACAATGGAGAGAAATATGAGGTGATAAAGCCTGTCAGTCTTTTTAATTCTAACCTGCCATATATTTTACCACTCATAAAAATATTCAGTTGTTAACATAACTCTTTCCTATTGAGAGGTAAAGTCTGGGCTATTTAATACTAATGGGAAACTCACCATGATTTGATGGAGTGATAGTACTATGGACTGCTTATGTATTCCCAAAACTCATATGTTGAATCCCTAATCCCTCATGTGACAATAATTGGAGGTAAGGTTGGGGGGGTAATTAAGTCATGAGGATGGAGCCCTCATGCCTGGGTTAGTATGTTCATAAGAGATGTGAGAGAGAGAAAAACGAGAGAGAGATTAATGTCCTTGTAAAAGAGGAGAGAGAAAAGTTTTCTCTCTCGATGTGAGAATACAGCAAGAAGTCAGCCATCTACAAACCAAGGAGAGGGCCCTCACCAGGAAGTGCATCAGCAGGGACCTTGATCTTGGACTTCCCTGCCTTCAGAATTGTGTGAAATAAATGTTTGTTGTTTAAATCACCCAGCCTATGGTAATTGTTATAGTAGCCTAAACTCACCAAGACATAGAGGATAAGCATTTTGTTTAAAACTTATGATAAACAGACCAAATAATGTCTCAACATTGTGTTTCTGAAGCTCTTAAGGTTTGAGGATTTTGCTTTGAATATTCTGATGAACAAAGTTCTAAATCCTTATTGGGCTGAGTATTAACTTGTTCTGTTTGCCATAAAATATTTGAGTAGCCTTAAACTGATTTCATATTTAAAGCAGAGAATAGGAATCAGTCAGTTGTTCTGAGAAGAACATTGGACTAGAAGTCTAACAACTTGGTTTCTAGGTCTGATTATTTAATTTACTTACCACATATGCTTGCCAAGAAAGTTAATTTTAGTGATTTTCCTTATTGCTTGATCCAACCATATACTTATTTGTACATTCAGTAACTATTCTTGCACGCCAACAATATGCTAGATACTACAAATCTGAGGATGACAAAAACATGGTCTCAGACTTTTAAGCAGGTAAACAGTAAGAGGCGGTGAAGATATATAAAAGCAAGGCCTAGCACAGGTCTCACACCTGTAATCCCAGCATTTTGGGAGCTTAAGGTAGAAGGATCACTTGAGGCCAGTAGTTCAAGACCAGTCTAGGCAACATAGAGAGACCTCATCTTTATAAGATAAAAATTAAAAAATTAGCCAAGCATGGTGGCATTCACCTGTAGTCCTAGCTACAAAGAAGGCTGAGGTGGGAGGATTGCTTGAGTCCAGGAATATGAGGCTGCAGTGAGCTATGATTGTACTGCTGCACTCCAGCCTGGGTGACAGAGTAGGTACCTGTCTCAAAAAAAAAATAATAATATTAGCTATGCCTGGCCCACCTACTTCCCAGGGACTTGTGAAGCTTAAACAAGCATGACTGAATTTTGTGTTTAAATATAAAACAATACACAGAAGTGTAGCACTGATATTTTAAGGCAGATGTTCACCACAACAGCACATTTCTCCATGTGGGCTGTTTGAGTAGTCACTATGGAGCTTAGTAAGGTATGTAGAAATACAGTACCATACAGTACAAACTCAGTGAGCTACAACAAAAGTGTTCATCTATAGTTGATGCAGAGTTAAAAAACACAACCAAATTTTTAAAAAACTGTATGGCGAGACCTTAAGTATACTATGCAGAAGCATATGTTTTAAATCACTATATAACCATATGATTTCCATATCAGTTTAATAACAAATTAATTAAAGGACTGTATTTCAAATTAAGTATGTTCTTCTAAGGTATAGCTCTTATTGGGTGATATAATTGTCAAGTATAAATAAAATAAATCTACCTCTGTTTAAAAGCAAAATAAAAACAACACATAAAATTTAAGTGGAAAATTACTAAGAAAAAAATACTGAATGTAAAAATTGGATTCAAAGGACAAAATCACTACATACCAAAGGAAACAACATGGATTCATGAGTCATAAGGACAAAACAACGACAACAACAATACAAAAACTAATGTTTCATCCTTTGGGGATTCTTATTAGCTTGTCTTATAATCATGACAAGTATAGATGATCCTCTACTTATGAATGTTCATCTCTTGAACTTTATTATTTACTTGTCATTTTCATATTATTATACAAAAATTAAAATATAAAATGTAAGTATTAAAAAGTCTCACTCCCACCAGATTCCTCACCCAAACACACAGCTATGTTTTCCTATGTGTCTTACTAGTATTTCTTCAAGTGACAAATAACTCAGCAAACTTTCATCAACAAAAACAAAACATGTCCAGTATGTTCACAACAAGGACCAGCCTCCACAGCTGCCTGAATTATGCAAAGCTTTTCTGGGCCAACACTTGCAGTAGTATTAGTCAATATTTGTTGAGTGCCTACTATGTTCCAGGCATTACACGTCTCATATACTAATTCATTTAATCCTCAAAATAATCCTGTGATAAATTATTATCCTTATTTTACCAAAGAGGAAAATAGTGAGGTAAGTTGTCCAAGTTTACACAGCAAATAAGTACCTGAATTATGTCTCAAAAAAATTAGTGTGCCTTCAGACTTCCTACTCTTTAACACCTGTTCCCTACTACCTCTCAATCTTACTGCTTCTCAACAGTTTGTAAGTTAGAGTCAGATACGACAGTAAGCCAAAAAAAAATGGCCTTCCAAAGATAATCACATCAAATCCTTGGCATTGTGAATATTACCTTATATGGAAAAAGATGAGATTAAAGTTAAAGATCTTAAGAGGAGGTGCTTGCCCTGTTATTATCCAAGTGGACCTTAAATGTACTCCGTATCAAGGAATTCCACACAGCATTCCTTATAATCAAGGAACTTCACAGAAAATGAGGTGTGGATATGGACCCATGGTCATGGAATTCACTGGTCAAACTGTGTCCCCATCATCCTAAAGCAACTGGCTCAGTAGAACAGAAAAATAGCATTTGAAGACTAAGCAGCAGGTAGGTGCTGGTGCAGGGCTAGGGCAGTGTCCTGTGGAAGATTGTTTATACCCTAAACCAGCATCAAATATATGGTTTTATTTCTCTCATAGCCACGTCACGTGGGTGCAGGAATCAAGGGAGAGGGGAAGGAAATGGATATGGTAGTAGTGATCTACTACCAAAATGTCGTGTCCCACACAACCTTGTGCTCTGTTGCTCCTGGTCATGAGATCTTAGTTTCCTTTTTATTTTTTTGTTCTGTTTTGTTTTGTTTTTAAATTGAGTTGGGGGTCTCATTCTGTTGCCCAGGCTGGAGTGTGGTGGCACGATCATGGCTTACCACAGTTTTGACCTCCTGGGCTCAGGCAATCCTTCTCAGCCTCCTGAGTACCAAGTAGCTGAATGAATGTCCATGCTTGGCTAATTTTTTTTTCTTTTTATTTTTGTAGAGACGAGGTCTCACTATACTACCCAGCTGGTCTTGAACTCCTAGGTTCAAGCAATCCTCCTACCTCAGTCTCCCAAAGTGCTTGGATTATAGGTGTAAGCCACCACACCTGGCGAAAGGTTTTAAAGAGAGGAATGTTTCCACTAGAAGATACAATGACTCTACTGAACTGGAAGTTGAGACTACCATCCAGCCCCTTTGGGCTCCCAAGGCTTTTAAATCAATAGGCAAAGAAGGGAGTTCCTGTCCTGGCTGGGGTGGACTGAGCTTGAGTTCCCAGAGGAAACTGGGCTGCTGCTAAGGAGGAGGCTGATTCTAAGCCCGAAGTCTCTGTTTGATCTTTCAGGTCCAACGTGGGCAAGTACAAAGCACTGCCTGGCAGCACTCCTGGGGAAAAGCTGCCCCCCCCCCACATCAGACTCAGTGCACAGTCGGCGTACTGCAGTCTTCTAATAGGAGTTACAGTCAAGCAATGGGGCTCCCCCGGCTCCTGGGCCAGCCACGCTCCAGCACATATCTTCCCTCCTGTCCAGGCATCACCATTCAACAGACTTACTGGGGTCTAGTCAAGCAAGACCTTTCTATCCCCTTTGCCTCAGTGCTTTTCTTTGCCTAGTCCTTCCTTCCCCAGCCAACAGGCCTATAAAGAGGCAGGCCCTTTAGTCTGGGACTCCACAGCAGTGAAATGAGTCCCCCATCTGAGTGGATCCACCTCACTCCCACCCAGCACCATTCTGTGGGGGTAGGGGGCCCTGGGCAGCCAGCACCATTTGTGTCTCTTGCTTGCACAGTCCCAGTAAATGAACAAAAGCTTAAGTGTTACTTTTTGTTTGTCCCCTTATCCTAATCAAGCACAGGGATACCTGGTTGCTTGTCAGCTACACAAAGGAGCCAAGAAAGAGCATGTCAGGAATGCAGGGGACCGCTTAGGGCATCTCTTCGTGCTGTCATGCTCTGTGATTAAAGCCCATGGAAAACCACCAAATGAATTCAGGCAGAACTGTTATGAGCCAGGCCACTTGGGAATGAAGGTTTGGGTCGCCCTACAGACAAAGAACCATGACCAGCTGAGGCGCTTCCTGAGGGCAAAGGGAATATGGAATGACTATGGGAAGAAAGTAGTTGGAAATACCAGCAATGGCCAAGTGGACAGTTTCAGAAATTAGGGCTGTGATTGTTATGAGCATTTCTTATTTTATTATGAGTATTTGTGTATAAATTTTTAAGGAAATATTGTTTTCTTCCCTCTCATGTCCCCTTATCATCTAACAGAAGACAAATTAATAATAGTTAACTTTACATCACAGAAAGTTTCAGAATATTAAGGAAAAAAGAACACACTAACCAAGAACTTCTGCATCCTCTTCTGGGTAAATGGTTAGCAAGTAAGTGGGATAGTTGCATCATGTTATATGGAAGTATGACTTTGTTGTTGTCTTTATTTGGAGATTAAGTATAGTTTCAGAAGATGTATATGAGTACCAAGTTGAGCTGGTCACTTTTATGTGGAAACTTGCCTAGTCCAATATCCCCAGTTATTCATTCAGACACTACTCAAGGTGTTCTTGTGAAGGTATTTTTGTAGATATGATTAACAACCACAATCAGTTGACTGTAAATAAAGGAGAGTGTCCTTGATCATCTAGGTGGGCCCGACATGCAGTCACATGTATCTTTAGAGAAAGGCAGAGGGAATTTTGAGAGACACATGGGAAAGGGAATGTGAAGGTGGAGACAGAATGGAATGATGCTGCTGGAAGCCAAGGAGTGGCTGGAATGACCTGAAGCCTGCAGAGGTGGGGGCCTCTGGCGAGTCTAGGGCCTTTTGAGTGCAGAACTGCCCATACCTTGACTTCAGATTTCTCTTCTCCCAGACAATGAATACATTTCTGTTACTTTAAGCCACAAAGTTTCGAATTTGTTACAGCAGCCACAGGAAACTAATATAGGTGCTTAATAATAAAATCTAGAAAAGAACGTCTCTGAAGAAAGCAAGCCTCCTCTAAATTATCAGATCCGGAGAGGGAGCAGTCGTATCCCACTTCCCACAGAGCTAAGTACCGCCTCTTGAAGTGCTTGCTACACGGACTCCAGACTCCCTGCTGCCATAAGGAGCTGTAGATTAACTAAGCAGTGACCCCCCCCATACCGTTGGCCACTAGGACTCATCCCCTGGTGCAGCGTGCACAACCCTCACTAATCCTTACTTCTGTAGACCATGAGAACTCCTGGCAAACAGCTGTGTGTCACCTCACTCCTTGACCCCTTTTAAAAATCTGCTTGTAACAAAGGTGGAGCAGAGCGCATATCTAAGATTACTTGGTAAGAGTCATCCGAGGTTCAGCTCTTTATTTTAAACTCTTTAAAATTGTATTTTGTACCTCAGCTTCTTCCTTCCTGTTGACAATGGATTGAGAATCAGATAACATTGTGGAGAAAGATTGAGATAGTACATGCTTCCATTAAGTTACTGCACAAGTAAAACTAGTTTTGAAAATTTAATTCTTATTCAGATACCAATAGATAAGGTGTCCTCCCTCCCTCAGCCACTTAAAATATGAAATCCATAACTCTTCAATATTTCTCTTTCTAAATCCATTTCTTCAGGGCCCTAATCAGGTTTGGCAAATAGGCCCCAGAAGACAACTAATACTATACACAAAAAGCCCTCAAAGAAAGAAAGTGAATCCCTAATTTAAAATGTTGATAACATACAGAAGAGCCAAATGATAACTTAAATACTTGGAACCTGACTGTAAAAAACAAAAATTCTATATCATACTACTATGTTGCAGCTTACTAAGGAGTCTAATTGCAATAAGGTCTGGAAGGTACCCAAGTATGTGATTCTTAATACTTTAACTGACTTTTCACAAGACTGTTGGCTTCAAAAGTTGAAATACCAATTCACTTCCTTGGTTTGAAATCTGAAAGGAAGCCAACATCTAGAACTTGGTGATTAATTTTATCTAAGCAGTCTTTCTTTTTTGTTATTTTTGTCTGTTTGTTTTAGAGCAGTCATTCTTATATATCTTTTTTTATATTTACTTGAGAAAAGATCCTGAGCTAATGACAAAAGACAGTTTTGGGGGCTTAAAATCTGAGAGGGGATTTAGCATGCAAGAAAATTTCAAGTAGGAGAAACTTTGGAATCACCATCTTGAATACTGTGGGTGCCCATTCACAATCTGCAGGAAGGAATTATAACACTAAATCAGTATCACAGAGGGAGATCAATTCTAAAACAGGAGAGCAGGAAAATGGGAAGGGAGAGAAAAAAGGCATCTGGAATCTAAGTTTCTTGATGGCAGAGATTTTTGTCTTGGTCTTACCGTACCACCTGGGTGAGGACCTATTTGTGGAATAGGTCAAGCATACAAGATGAAGGGAAGGAAAATAAAGAAAGAAGGGAAGAGCACAAACTTTCTGAAGTCATATGTGGAGAGAAAGCAGTCAGAACAAGGAACAATTCAAGAAGAAAGTTACATCCCAAAACCCAGCTCTCAAATTTCAGCTTAACAGTTTTATATCTCATCCTTAGCAGCAATTTAAGCAATTTAAGGAAAACAAAAAGGGTAGTTTCCTTAGGCTCTCAGATCCTACATGGGGCAAGTTGTTATTATTTTTGTTGTTGCTGCTGTAAAATTGTATCATTTATTCCCTGAGTGGACAAAAGAATTTCTCATTTAATTCATTGTTTCATTTTTATTAACACTCGTAAGAATGATAGGAAATTTAATCATTGCATGTTTCATCAAGTAAAAATTGGAAGAAACCTAGCAATTAGCAGATTCCAGATCCACCTAGTATTTGGGAGGTTTCTCTAAATATAAGATGTAAATCATCTTTTCCTGTTTATCTAATTGATAATGATAGAAGAACTAAGATATAAGGACTTTGGAAAAGTACTGTTAGAAAAAAATATATGCAGATATAATTTTTACATCTTTTAGGAAAGAGGAACAATTATTTTTGGTCTTTGAAAGTTAAAGGTCTCGGCACACAGAAAACATTGTTGGCTATTAGGGCCATGGAAGGCTCAGAGATCCAGCAACTGAAAACAACATTCATTACGATGCTTTAAATTTTGCTTTTGTCACCTATAAAACTAGGTGACTCTATTCTGTTTTAACTAATATTAACCTTTATATTTCTCCATATCTTTTTATATTTTCATATTTCATCAACCAAAAATTTCTCTTCTTAAGGTAATATATAATATTGGTATATATTCTAAAAACAGGGATAGGAATTTTTAACTATATATCTATACCTTTCAAACTAAGTTATTATTCTTATAATTTACTCTAGAGGAAAATACCTTCCCTCCCCATTTTAATATTAGAGAAAGATGATCGGGGGGAGGAGTATTAAACTTTTGGAGAGTGAGAGAAATAAAGTGAGCTTTGTTATTTTACTGGGTCCCCTGCCTTCAAGTCAGTACTTTCAGATATATTCCAACAATGAGTAAGCTAAGCTACATTCAAGCTACACTTAAGCTACATTTTCTCATCTGTTAAAAGGTGTCTAGGAAACTGTGTATGTGCATGTGCTGCATGAGAGAGAGCGAGAGATCCTTTCATAAATAGGAAAATGAGTCTCTGTGACTTCTTTAGTAAAATCAGTTTTTTAAAAAATTCCTGTCTTTAAGAAAAACATGCCATATGTTCAAGTTCCCAATCACTATTCCATGAAAATACATGAAATATGGGAATTTTTCAATGTCCTTTAATTTCACCTCATCAATTAAACAATCCCTAGTAATAATACAGGTCCATATATTGAATAAACACAGTCTCACACATGATTTCTTCCCTAGAGGCTTGCATAGTAGATATAGGCCAAAAATACCATATGAGGAATGCATGTAGAATCTGATAGTTACAAAATAGACTCTAGTTTCTGGGTTCTGAGGTTTACCTTTTCATCGATGATGTTCTTCATTTTGCCACCAGCCTCAGGGAAGCCCTTCCCTACCTGAACAAAATGTGATTTGGAGGATAAAGCAGTACAGGATGGAACAGGCAGTGCTGTATTTACCTGAAGGGTGAGATGTGTACAGCTCTTTGTAATAAGTTTTTCATAAAACTAAGTTTAGTCTATGTAAAGGGCATCCTTTATGCTAAGATGGTGTCTTACTATGATCAGAGTATCAAACCATCTTCTTGAGATGAAATAATGATCATTTAATTTTTAATATTCTTAGCAAAAAAGGTGCCAAAACTATATCCTCCTATTTTAAGAAAAATAATATGATATCCATTAAATATACAAGCTTGTGAGCTCCTAGTTGTAAAGGACAAGTGGGTTCTAGGATCTGACAGATGTGAGCTAGAATCTCAACTCCACCTCTTACCAATGTCACCACTTGATGAACAGTTTCCCACCCACACTGCAGGTTTTGTGAGTGCTAAATGAGATGATGTATGTGAAGACTCCAGCTTAGCTCTAATACATGGGAAGTACACAACAGATATTTAAAACAAGCATTATAATGTAGCTCTTTAAATATCTTTATTTTCCACATATTCACTCATCCAATTAAATCACTAAGAAACCACTTCTTTTCAAATCAGCCATGAGTAAAAAACTGACAATTTAACACAGATTAATATGTCAACATGCAAATTGCTGAAGTCCAACAAATAAAATATTTCATCAATTCCAAACATACAGAGCTGTGCCATTAAAATATTATAGGCCTTTCTAAAGCTTCTAGTTCTGTTTACTGGACAAGACACAGGAAAAGGGTTAATTGAGATGACAACAAATATCAGTTCAAAGAGGTCTCTGTCTGTTTGGCTCTGTGTTCCCTATAGAACTCAGCACACATGACCTCCACATGCTTATGATAATTAATTTTCCACTTTTAGTTATTCTCATAAAGGATTTGTTACTGTATTTTAAAAATATATTGGTTAAAACTTAAGAAAAGTTTTATTTCCTTATTTCAATTTAGCTTTAAATTTAAAAAAAGATAATCAAAAATAAACACTAGAACCTCTCTTTATTTTAACTTTGAGGATCAAATTGCTATTTGTCGGGCTGGTTTGTGAGTACATGGGTATTCATTTTATTCACGTTTTAAATTAATTCCATTTACCCCTGACACAGAAAAGTGCCGGGCACTAGGAATGTTTGTTGTTGAGTGAATGGAGGGAAGGTGGGAGGGAGAGAAGAAAGAAGGCAGGAAGGGAGTAAAGTTCAGTGGATGTATGAGAAAAATAATAAATTTGAAAAGAGTCACAGACCCAGATTTTCAGTCCAGACTACTTAGCCCAAGTTAAATGTCATACCTGCAATATATGAACTACAGGCTAAACAACGAACAGAGTTGTCTGTTTCCAGAGTCATATGACTGGAAATTCTTATTGAGTCACACTGACCCATAATGCAAATTTATATCAACTGTGGAGAGAATTTGCTTTTACTTTTTACCCAGAAATACATTTTGAATGCCTATTACATGCTAGTCACAGCATAGCCTCCTTTTTTAATTTTATAATGTGCTTGGGTAGACACTAAAAAATGACATAAGTTAAAGAACGATTGTTTTTTAAAAAATAGCCTAGACATTTAACTCAACTACATCAGCCATGATGACATCACAGATTTGTAGTTATTTCCCCTCAATTAACAAAGCATTTAAATGAGAATTTAAATAGAAAATGAGACAGAGTTGCTTTGCGCAGATACGTTCTCATTGTATTATATTAGTCATCAGGATTATAAAAGCAAAACGGGAGACGAGGTATTTTTATTGGGAAGCAAAGGAGGAGCAGAGAGTGGCATGAAAGATGGGAAATTAAAACATCAAACATAACTCACTATAAAGTAGACAGCATAGTTAAAAAAAAAAGTCCTGCACAAAGGGGTTTTTCTTGCTCAGCCCAAAAAGTTGCTGAATGGATATCAGCCATTTTCCCTGACAGGCATTATCAACGTGCCTTTGTTATTCTTTGAAGGCAGAACCTGGAATAGGTTTAAGTGTTACATTTGAAATAAAATTAGTGTGATTATATAGTTTGTGTCAATATAGAAATTATTTGTTTATTGTTTTGTTTGTTCTGCTCTGCTCCACTGTAGTAAACGTTCAGTCCCAGCTGCTGTCTCTCCTGCAAAGCCCAGGTTTTCCAATAACAAGAACCATGGCTGTATGGAATAGGTCACCCGAGATTTGAACCACTGCAAGCATTACTCATCTGGCCCTGCCCTGCTCTGCAGTCTTGGCCAAAAGGCAGTGTCAAATTCACCTTACACTTGGGACACACAAAATGAAGAGCTTAAACAACTCTTCAAGATGTATGAATGTATGTTAGCCAAACACAAGGTAAGAATATAATCTACTTGGCATTGCCTTCAAAGGATTTTATGCTTTTCACCAAAGAAGAAACTAAAAAATCCATAGAGCTGACCTAGTCATTCATCGGTCCTTTTATTTAAAAGGCTATATTACATGTTCATCACATATAGATCAAATACCCTTTTTAAATACATGTAGACAAAAATGTTATACTAACATACAAAACACCATTTTCACAGCATAATCAATTTTAACTAAAATCCTTACATAGATAGGATAAGCTTAAAATTCAGGGTGTCCCAATGAAGAAAATTGATGACATAAGTCAGTATTCTTTTTTTTTTTTTTTTTTTTAATTTTGAGTCAGAGTCTCACTCTGTCGCCCAGGCTGAAGTACAGTGGCATGCTGCTCACAGCCACCGTAACCTCGGCCTGCTGGGCTTATTTGATCCTTCTACCTCAGCCTTCCAAGTAGCTGGAACTACAGATGCACACCACCATGCTCAAATATTTTTTTGTAACTTATTGTAAAGACGAGGTCTCACCAAGTTGCCCAGGTAGGTCTTGAACCCCTGGGCTGAGGCAATCCTATTGCCTTGGCCTCCCAAAGTGTTGGGATTACAGACTGAGCCACCACACCCAGCTGAGTCAGTATTCTAATATGACCAAAACTAGTACAACTATGGACTACTACTATAGACTTTAAAAAGAAGCTATCAGTAAACAATGCATGCATTGACCATTATATCAGCAAAGTCTGCAGCTAATACTAAGACATTATATTACCCATATTTCAATTTCTTTAAAGCCTTGTTAGTAAACATTTATGTTTTAATATATATTTTATTATAACTTGTTAAAAAATTTTAAAATAGTAAATATTCTAAACTATCCTTCTTGTAAGGACACTGATATTATGAATCCTGTAGGTCATTCTGAGTAAAATAAAGATGCAAAATCCAGTCAAGATTCCAAAAACAATGAAAGCTTTCCACAGATTTCTTGTTCTATCATAGCCCACAAAATAAATTATTCTAAGCAAGCTAGATGACCAATATTAATACTTGTACCATATGACAAGATTCTTACTTAATCATACTAATCTGTAATACATAAGCTTTCAAGTAATTGCTTTCTAGCCAATTCTTTCTTGTAATGGTTTTTTTTTTAATATCTTTCCTAGTGAGGAAGAACCTATGGTACTGGATTTGAGTTGGAGATAGCATTACATATGCGATCACTTACATATATGTGTCCTAGCTTTATCCAGTGAAATGGCTCAGAAGAAGTAACACCAAAGTTGCAATGGGCACACTTAGTGTTCAGATTTTAGCTACTAAATACCATTCTGTGTGGAATGGAACCAGATTTCCTTGGAGAAATGGCTGATTCCAGGTCTGCGAAAAAGTAAAAATTAAATATAGAGAATTTTGTGCTGGAAAAGCAAGAAAGTTTCTAAGGCTATTGAAGACAAGTGAAAAGGACTAAGGAAATGTTTGAAAGAACTTATACTGGGCAAATCTGGGGCAGTTTGAGGATCAGAAATAAATACAGTAATAGATTATAGCACATTAAATATAAATGAAAAAGAGTCAAAATGGTGATATAATGCTAACTATAAAAGGAATCCATATGCCATAATGATACCCAAAACAAAGCAAAACAAAAAAGTGGGAGGATGGGGAAGTGGGGGAAGGAAAGCTTTTTTAAAACTCAAGAAGAATTCAAGCTTCAACAATAGAAAGAATAGTAGAATTTTTTCAAAAAGCATAATTTTGTAGACCTCAAAATAATAATTCAGGCAAAGATCATCAATGAATGCTAAAACTACTGAATGGGTACAGTGTTGAGAAATATGGTATTTACAAAGTCTTAAAGAATCATTCCACAGATTACTCATTACTAAAGAGAAAAAAATACCTCCACAGTCGAGACATCTGGCAGACATCATCTGAGCATAGTGAGCAAATTCGGCATCACCAAAAATAGAAACGACAAATGATGCAATGGGAATTTGTACAAGCCAGAGAACCATATACTCCTGCATAATTTGAAGAAGTACACTTAAAGGAACGGCAGAAGGTAAGTCTCATATGGTATACAAGTTCCAAATCTTGACATTATTATCCTCAATCTACAGGTGAAGAAACAGAAATTTAGAGAAGTTAGACAACTTTCTCCATGTTAAGTATGTAGTGACTGGCAAAGCTGGAATTTGATTCTAAAATAATCTGATTCTAAAACCCAGATTACTTTGAGTGCAAGAGCCTGGCAGTCCTAGCCACTGCTGGGTCTATGGTCCAGGTCCCTTCACATATAGATTGCTCCCTTGAACACTAGCAGCTGACCTGCCTGGCCTCAGTCCTTCCTCTTTTAGCTGGCTTGTCTCTGTATCAGTCCTCTTATGAAATCCAAACCAATCTACTTCCCCACCAAAGTGGGCAATAGCACTGTTTTAGAAAAGATGCTAGAAGTCTTTGGCTATGTTAAGAGTCTAGAAAACTGGCCCAGTTATCATGCAGATGGATACCTGCGAAGTTAATCATGATTGGCCTGTAGTTGTTACCATTTTATGTTCCAGGCTATTAAATGAATAGCATCAACCATGTGACATAGCCATAAAATGAATGATCATGTTCTGTTGAAACAGCCTCAAATGAAAATCAGTTCTCATTTTAATTAGCTTTTAACACCCAGACTTCTATCACAGTATAGCAAGAAACCAACTCAATAGTGCCAATTAACATGTCTGTCTTGTCTGATCGGGCCGCTGTAACAAAACACCTTGGAATGGGTAATCTATAAACAAAAGAAATTTATTGCTAACTATTCTGGAGGCTGGGCAGTCCAAGATCAAGGTGCCAGTAGATTCCATGTCTGGTGAGGCCTTCTTCCTCATAGACAGCACACTTTGTGGTGTGCACATGGCCACGGGGGAATGCTGCTCCCTGGGACCTCTTATCAGGGCATTAACAGCATTCATGAGGGGGAGCCCTCATAACCTAATCACCTCCCAGTGTCCCCACATTATAATACCATTACCTTGGTGATTAGGTTCAACATATGAATTTTGGAGGGACACTCAGACCTCAAACATTCAGACCTTAGCCGTGACCAAAACCAAACACATGATTTTCCTCTTAAACCTGATCCTCCACTCTTCCAATTGCTTAGGCTAAAACCTTGATGCCATCCTGGCATCTTTCTTGGTTCACACCCAATCCATTGTGAAATCCTGTTGACTGTGCCATTAGTGTATCCACAATCTCATTATATATCATCCATTCTACCCCTCCCACCCTGGCCTGAGCCACCCACTTTCCTAAGCTAGGTCAGTCACTGGCCTTCTCACTTTTCTTTCTCTTTCCACCCTTCTCTATATCAGGTCTTGGCCCAGCAGGCCAAAGTGCTCTTAGGTCAGATCGCTCCTCAGCTGAAAACTCTTCAGTGGCTTCCTGTCTTCCTCAGAACAGCAGAATCCTTCAAGGGGACCTGAACACCTTCTGAGACCTTTGCTCTCCTCTACCCTCATGGCCTCCTTGCAGGGCCTCCAAATATGCCAGCCATGCTCTCCAGTCCAATTTTTGCACTTGCGTCTGTTACCTCTGCTTGCAACTCTTGTTACTAGCTGTCTGCATGGTTCACCTGCTCTGAATCTTTGCTCACAGTTAACCTCCCTGGTGCAGCCTTCCCTGCCCATAGTAATTAAAGTTAAAGCTGCATTCCCTGTTACCCTTTACCCATAGCACCTACCACCAGTCTGACATACTATGTATTTTACTGATTTATTTCTATCTTACCTCTCCTCCCTGCTAATGTAGGTATCCAGGAGGACAGTGGTTTTTATAAAGCTGTTCAGCCACTTGCTATATTCTTAATGCTTGAAAAAGTACTTCATACTTAGTAGGTACCTAATATCTGTTAAACAAATAAACATGACAAAAGACAAAACCACACATACAGAGCAAAGCTTGTTTCTTTTTAAGCCACTTCTAATATAAAGTAGTAATAGCCGAATCAGATTTTAATGCTGAACTAGACACAAATATATCTCAATTCTTAAGATGTATATAAGAAAGTACGCATTTAAGTCTTTGGTTGTATTTGTACCCAAGCATTTTCCTTTATAGAACTCATATTTTAGCCACAAAAATATTTTTTTCTTTAGGTTATCTGGGTTGGTTAATGATAACATGGCTTATTTATAATATTAAATATGACCAGTAAATAGAAGGAGAAAACTCCCTTAAATAAGTACAAATGTAGCACATAAACAAAGGCTTGGATACATTTTAGAGGGCAGAAACAAATTCACTTTAGAAATAGAATGCCTACATTACATGTTGCAGTTAAATCTTCCAGATAGCTTCATAGCTGTAGACAAGATCTTAGCAATATCAAACTAAAGTAGGCAAGAAAAAGCTGGATGATAATGGATTTGCTTACAGTTTTGGTCTTTCATAGACCCTTAAATCTCATTTATGTATAATGGACTGTAAATAGAAGCTAATAGAAAAAAAGACTGTGAGGCTAGTGTGATGGAAAAGAGGAGAAAGGACACTGAGGTTGGCTGTGCTTGACCATATGGAAGAGTGGCGTAGAAGATGGCTCTTTATGAACCACACACGAAAGGTAACAAGAACTACACTAGCATGGATAACATCCTGGTCTCTGGTCTCCTGGCACCCTCGGTAGCATGAGTCAGGTCAACAAACCACTCATAAGTCTCATTTTAAATAAAGACTTTTTTTCCACTTACTTTTTGTTGAGGAGAAACCTCAAACCCATCAGCTTGCTGGTTAGGTCATACAATGCCAGCATACATTTTAGCAGTGATGTAAATATATCTAAGAATGGTAGGATTTTTTAATGCAAAGTTTGAAAGTAAACTTTGCTAGTAATTAATTTCTGTCCTTATTTCCAGACCTTAGAGATAAAGCCAAAAACTATCAAAAAGATCTTTAAAATATAACTTTTCAGAGTTATATGAAGTACGCAATTCATGTGTCAAGATTTCTTTTGAAAAGGGAAAAATAAGTGGGAAATATTTTTAGCAAAACTGTGCTTAAAATTTTCCAAACTTCGGACACGAGTGCAGAAGTTGTTTCATATCATGGAAAAGGGAGTTCTTCCCTTCATTTATAACCAGAGTACAAAAGGCATGATCCCTACTGTGTGACCTTGGGCGATGGACACATCCTAAGGTTCAGATCTGTAAAATGGTGCTAATAACAATCTTATAAAGATTATCTTGAAGACTGTCAAAAATAATGCACATAAAATTAATATACTGCCTGGAACATGATAATTGCTCAATAAATGGTTCCTTGGATTCTTCTTTATCTTCTTAATCACATATCAATTTTCAAAGAGAAAAATTCCCACTATTCTTGTTCATTTTCAAATAAGTTAGGAAAGTTTTCAATTTATGGCCCTGGACTAGCACAGCTGGGACTGTGGCTGTGGGCTGCGCCTTAAGTGAGATAAAGTGCTTGGGTCAGTTGCAGTGACTCTCATTGCAATATTTCATCATCTCTCTTCTCTGCAAAAGATCTCCAGTTTTCTCTACAGAATGCTCTCTGTTCTCTTTTTTACCTTACCCAGACTGCCTCTTCAACCCCTCAAAAGAGGTAAGAAACAGCTCTACCATCAGTACTCCCAAAGTAGCCTTAACTCAAATCCAGATGTCCTAATACATTCTAATCTATTTCCCCCTGGAAATCTTGGGTTTGTCATAGGACAATTGTGAAGGAATTCTAAAAGATACAGTCATATTGAATTGTAGGCCAACTTCTCCACTACTGTGACTGCCAGCATTTCTGGCAAGTAATAAATGCTTTGCTGAAAACAAAAGCATACAAAAACAAGTAAACAAAAAGCAGTCCCAAGAGGCAAGCCTTCACCTTTCTAAGGAAACAAGCCCGTGTACACCCTCCTTACTCTGCTCTGCTCACTCCTTTGCAGTAGGGGTGACTCTTTCCGTTCCACAAATGCAGAATACCTCTGAATAATAGTTTTCTCTTTTTCTTCTCCCAACTACCCCTTCCCAAACTTCTTTCTGATACATTTCATTACAATCAGTTTTTGTTTTTGTTTCTCACTAGTCTCTCTCTTCTGACCTCTGGGAGTAATGAAAAGTCAGAGGAACCCCTGAAGCCACTGTGTCCATCACTGAACCCGTATTCACTAGGAACACAGGTTTGCCTCCATTATGTTCCAGTATTATACAACAGTTTTCTAGAACACCTCAGGGTCTTTATAAACAGATTTAGCAGAATAACTTGGTACACAGAGCTGTGTAAGTCTTAGTTGTTATTATCATATAAACAAGCACCCTCCTCACCCTTTAATCTTGCCATACCACAGTTAACCGTTGACTGCTGCGGTCACAGGCAGAAGCAGGAGTACTTCTCTGGCCAACAGTCCAGAGATGGTGAACAGACCTTCCTGGCCCCTTCAGCAGCCTTACTTCTCCACTTGGTATCAGTTTTACAGACTATCCTGGAAACACGGGCTTGCAAAAATCCTTAGATTACTTTCTTTCTACCTGGAGTCAAAGGTGACACACTGATGGGGTCTCCCATTGCGCAGCTGTCTCAGGCCAAAGATTGACCAACCACCCTCCCAACAGATTCCAACTGCCAAGTGCAAGCTCCCCTCCCACTCTCCAGTGACATCACGGTCTGACCCTGGAATCTTTTCATCTCACCACACCTCACACTCCTATCCCCAGCAAAAGGCATTCTGTCACATCAACGCTTTGCACTCCAAATGAGAATCTGACACATTATTATCAATCACCTTCACTCCTCGGGACCACGGAAGACTTGCCGGGTTTTCAGCGCTACTTGCTGGGGACACACTGCCAAGACAGCCCACAGCCTTTCCAGGTTCCTGACCACTTGGGAGAGGGAGAGTGGCGAGCTAGTGCAAGGCTCTAAAGGACAATTGTCTATGAAAATGGCAGTGAATAAGCTCGCTGTAAAGTAAGGTTTTACCATCAGGGTAAAATTCAATCTGAGAAACTCGGTTGCCTTTTGAGGATGCTTGTTCTTTTTATTCAAGAAACCAGATGTGTGTGTGTGTGTGTGTGTGTGTGTGTGTGTGTGTGTGTGTGTATGTGTGTGTGTGTGTGTGTACACATACAGCATATGTAAGTGTTCTGATGTGGCCTTCCATTTACTGTGTTGCACATATTTCTTCCAGGCTTGTTGCTGCGTCTGAGCCCCTTCCCCTCTCCCGTCACCCCAGCAGCATCCTGGCGTCCCTGGCATCAGTTTCCTCCCTCGTTCTGTCTGTCTGCATCCCACTGATATTCCCCCTCGCAGATCTACATATATCCGTATATTCCCTCATTAAACCTTTTCATTCCCACAGGGTATACTCCATGATGACCTGAGACTGTAATCAAGGACACAAAGTGCCCACACAGGACCTGCAGTGCCTCTTAACCTGCCTTTCACTATTCCAACATGACTGTATCAAATACAGTCAAAAATTGATATTTTCAAATGTTGCTCCTACCCTATTCCCTCCACTCCTGCCTTACAAATAAGGACGTAATTTTTTAAGTATGTCTGCTGTTGAGATCTATATTAGACAACTCTAGTGCTCAAAGGTTTAAATAGGATTTAGTATTTTTTCTCTAGCAACTCAAATGCAGTAACAATTACATTTTATTTACAAACAGTTCTGTATTATACATCATTTCCTAGCATTTATTGAGTGGCTGCTATGTTTTATGTGACTTGATGGCATTATGATATGTAATGTTTACTGTAGCCCTGGGACTTAGAGAGATGAGGAAGCTAATACACAAAGGAATTGGCAGGTGCTGATACTCTAAGACCCAACTGCCCTGTCCTTTAAATTCCTTTCACAAGAGTAAGTACATTCAGAATTTCCTAGTCTTTACTAGCACCCCAACATTTTTACATTAAGAACCTGCTAACAGGTAACTTTTTTTTTTTTATGAGTTGGAGTCTCACTCCATCACCCAAACTGGAGTGCAGTGGCCGCTCCCGGCCACCGCAGCCTCAACCTTGGGCTCCGGCGATCCTTCCGCCTCAGCTTTCCAAGTAGCTGGAACTACAGGCGTGCGCTACTACACCCAGCTAATTTTTTGAATTATTGTAGAGATGAGGTCTTGCCAAGGATCTCGAAACCGCAGGCTCAGGCAATCCACTCACCTCAGCTTCCCAAAGCGCGGGATTACAGGCTGAGCCACCGAGCCCAGCTAACAGATAACTTTTTACTGCTTCTGAAAATGTACATAGATTAGTGAGGTAACTTGTTTTCTGTTTGTTGATGTTTTCATGTATTTGTTCTTAGGTGCATTCAATAATCAGTAGGGTCCCTCATGCCTGTCTAATTAGTTAATGATAGTTTATAATTATACAGCCTCCTCTCAAAGTCCCTAAATATAGAGTCCCATAACTAAAGAGTTGTATGTACCACTACAACATTTAACCCAACTCTATCTTGCTTACAATATTATTATGTTGGATGACAGAAAGCAAAGGGAAAAAGCTACTTTTTGTAATCAATAATTTTTAAAGCTGACATTAAGATCAAAATATGCTAAGCAAGAGAGATAGATAAGACAAGTTTGTCTTTGGGTCTAAGTCTTTTTATTCAGCCTTTGCCTTCCAAGTCCACTGTCCATTTCTCAGCCATCACTTCCCAATGTCAGCATTCTTTAGAGGATTTGACAGTGAGCTACACAAGAAAGTAACACCATCAGTCAATGAAATTGCTTGTGCCAAGGTGGCAGGCACTGGTAACAAACTGCAGAGACAGGACCCCCCCCTCCCGCCAAAGACTACCTACCCTCCTCTTCCTACCTATAACTACCCCGTGGTCCATCCATCACCACCAGTCTTCCCCATCCCTTTCCAGTAATGCGCTCCAGGAGGCAGCTACCCACCATGATGTGGGCCCTGGAAAATCAAACTACTTGCCTCATTGTTTTGGTCTCTCTCAGAGGAATTTCCATTTTAATGGACGAGTTCTAGATAAATAAATGTACCACTGGCATGTTCTTCCAAATGTGTGACTTCAGGTGCTGTGGAAACTGGAGACAGTATTTTGAGGAAGGAAAACAGGCAGATTTGCCATGAAGCCAAGTCTCAAGACTCAGCACTTGAACAGGCTTCTTCCAGGGTCCTGGGAATGACCCTGCAATGAGCTCACATCGTCATGTGTGTCTGAAATTTGCCAAAGTGAGATATTTTGTGTTCTTTTTCATAAAGAGGGCACCCACAGGACAAAAAGAACAAGCCCCACAAAAATCTAGTGCTCCTAAATCATGTCTTGTACAGGTGGGAGGCTTTAATTAAAAGGAAGACTACATGCAGTCTAATCGAGTTTGTATTCTACTTTATATAGCATAAGAATTTGTTCCCCCGCCAATGCAAACAAAATTAGGTTAAATTTTAGAAGATGAAAGATAAGGAAAAAATAAATTTTACTTTTTTTTTTTTTTGAGTTGGAGTCTCACTCTGTCACCCAGACTGGAGTGCAGTGGCCGCTCCTGGCCACTGCAGCCTCGACCTGCTGGGCTCCGGCGATCCTTCCGCCTCAGCCTTCCAAGTAGCTGGAACTACGGGCGCGTGCTACCACGCCCGGCTAATTTTTTTATTTATCATAGAGATGAGGTCATGCCAAGTTGCCCAGGTGGGTCTCGAACCCACGGCCTCAGGCAATCCACTCACCTCAGCCTCCCAAAGCGCTGGATTACGGGCTGAGTCACCGAGCCCGGCTAAATTTTACTCTTAAAAGAACAAAATAATTACATTAAAGTATAATATCATTACTAATGATATGCCTCCTTTTCAGATATATCATGAAGCAACTTTGGCAGCCCCTGTGCATCTTTTACAAGATAAACTGTCCAAAGAGTCTGCTTGAATAAGTCTCAGACAGGGCTATGAAGCTCCTCCACACAATTCTGCTGTCAAGTCACGTTGAGGGACCCACGCAAGAGACTGATGCGGCTATATCCCATAGCATCTCTTTAAAGACTCGCCGATCCTGTGTCAAATTTAGCCTTGTACTTCAGTGATCGCAGGTCAAGGCAATTGTAACATACATTATTAAGCAGGAAATAGTTAAAACATAAGATCAGAGAAACCACATCTAATAGCAAAAAAGACACTTCTAACAACTCATCTTGTAGCTGAGAGGCATTCTAATGAAAACATAAGAAATAATCCTAATAAAAGGCTTTTGAGTAATGGAAAGTCTTCCAGAAAACATTCATCCTTAAGATACATTGTTCTTTCTTGATACTCTTCGAAGTCCCTCCCAAATTATCCAGCTGAGATCACTGATGGGGATCTGGACCAACAGGATTTCAGTGAGGATCCTGGAGAGAGCCCAAGCCATACCTGAGCACAGAGTGACTTCACTGCAGTCATGGACACACATTGATGCCTGGAAATAGAACACTGTTAGAACTGGAGAGGAAGAGCAAGTACAAGTTTGTATGTGCTGTTTCTGAAGTAGCTGATATAATAACAAAGAACTGGCAATAAATGTTTATCCACTGTAGAATGGATGAATCAGAGGTGGCATAAGCAAGCAGGTGAATTCCATCTCCCCATTTGCTGAAGCAGGTACTGAAACACATGCGTTATCATCCAAACCGGGACTATTTCTACTTGTTTAAGCCAAATCTTACAATGCATGCTCCTTCTAGGATATGTGGAAAGTGCAACAACCAAGACTTACATAAAAGAAAAAATTTAGGGTTAGCCAGGAAAGATGTATGACTAAGAAACAGGGAGGTGTGCCCCTACCACCTAATCTAAAAACTGGGTTCCTTCCTAGAATGCATTTCTAGCCCTTCTTAACCTTTCCCACAACATTTCATGGGAAGTAATTTGTGACTATTTGTGTTCTTGAGTCTACAGTAAAGCTTTGGGGGGTTAGGGAGCATTATATCCCAAGGATAGTACAGGACCAGGCGGACAGCAGACCCTCCATTTATTTTAATAAATGAATCACCACCTACAGCTTCAAGTACCATTCACATTTTGATAAGTCACAAATACTACAGTTCCCCCCCCCCTAAATGTCAGCCCCTGCTGGGCCAAAAGCCTGGGTGGCATACCCACCAGACTGTCCACTAGCTACCTTAAAAGCTACATGCACTAAACTGAACTTACTGTCTTTCTAAAACAATCTGCTGCTATACTGTCAAAAGTATGCAAAGATAGATACTTAAGAGTGTCTTTGACAGCATTACTTGTAAAAGTAAACAAAGAAGTAAGCAGAACATGCTATCATAAATGGAATAGGATACGACTTATCCTCTTAACTAATGACTAAAATGGATCTCTCTGTCTTAAAAGCAACTTGTGGAAAGCTGCTCATGCCGTGCTATCAAATGTAAACAGAACTGCAAAAGACACCACTTTTTGAGGTGGTCATTACACATATGTTTAAAGGTATAGGGGAAAAGCTAACAAGGTCATGATTCAGTAGTGGAATTTCTCCATTTACTTTGAACATTTTCCATGTTGAGATTTTAAAGTGAATAATTCCTATAGAGAAAACTTGACAGTTAAAAAGCAAACAAAAAATATAAACCTCTTTCTACGCTCTCAATCTATAGTACAGACTTCTCTCCGGCCACCAAATCTGAAACTTGGGAGCTCTCCTAGGCTCTGTCCCTCACTCCTTCCACTTAATCTGGAACATGTCTTGCCAACGTCAACTCCTTAGCTTTGATAACAGTCCTCTCCTTTCCATCTGCCTGGATTTAAGCCTTCATCATCTGGAAGCAGCTTGCCAGCTGGCTTCCCCTCCTTCACCTGTGACTCCCTCCAGTCTCTGATGTTGCTTCTGCACTTCCAGAACCCACAGCACAGAGTCAACCCTTGTGTGGTTCTGTGTGACCTGGGTGCGCAGTGAAGTGAGTAAGTTTGGGCTGCCCAGGGATCCCGCACAGAATGTTCCCACCCTGCTCCTGCAGTGCCCCACGTTTTCCTAATAATGCATTTCTCCTTGTTTCCCAAGTTTCACAGTTTGTTCACGTTATTTGCCTTATCCTGGCATGTATTTCCCTCTCCTACCTCCTGTCAGAATAAAATAACTTCGTTTAAGATCTCAAGCATAACCTCCTCCATAAAACCCTCCTGCTCCTTTTCCCTCAAGCAAGTTTCTGGCTCCTTCCTTTCAGCCCTAGGTGACTCTTCTATTGAAAGACAAAATCAGACACATTCTATCATTCATCATAGGCCACCATGACTCGGGCTTCACACACTTTGTTTCATTCAGTGTTGATGAAGTAGGAAGTCATCTACAGCTTATAGAAGTTTGAAATTACCCCATTTTAGGAATGAGAAAATAGAAGTCAGAAAGGTCAGGGAGTGAGGAGAAACACCCTTGCCCAAAACCACACACACGGAGAGAGACAGGCTTCGATTCTAAATCTTCCTAGCACCTGCTGTGCTATGTCACCTTTATGAGCATGCTGTGGTACTTACTTGCTTACATTTCTCTTTATTCCTATAATATCCTGTTTTCTTATGGATAGAGGCTATTTTTTTTTTTTTTTGAGTTGGAGTCTCACTCTGTCGCCCAGACTGGAGTGCAGTGGCCACTCTCGGCCACCGCAGCCTCGACCTGCTGGGCTCCGGCGATCCTTCCGCCTCAGCCTTCCAAGTAGCCGGAACTACAGGCATGCGCTACCATGCTCAGCTGATTTTTTGATTTATTGTAAAGATGAGGTCTCACCTGCCAAGGCGGGTCTCGAACTCGCGGGCTCAGTCAATCCACTCACCTCAGCCTCCCAAAGGCGTGGGATTACAGGCTGAGCCACCAAGCCCGGCTAGAGGCTATTTTTGATTGATCTTTTGATCCTGAGACCTGTTACAGAGCTGGGCTTGCAGCGGGTACTTGTGGCTATTTGTTGAGTAACACGGCCACAGAGTCAGGCAAGTGCAGTCACTAGGAGCACACGCAGCATGACCTTGTGCAGATTATTCACATCATGAGCAAGTGAAATAACACAACTACAGCACCTTGCTCAGAGACTGGGGCACAGGAAATTCTCAAAAATCAACAGTTACACCGACAAAAGAGAAGCTCATTTTAGGGGCACGTGTCAGTTCGTGAAGGCAAAGTTTTGCAGAATGGAAAGCACCGGGGTTTACCCTTCACTCACTGCCCATGCCCGTGAAGTCTCAGGGATTCTCCTCTGCTTCATTCTCACTAAGGAACTCAAGATGATACATGTGGAGCAGCACAGGCTCCCACAGAGGGTGGGGAGCATGATCCGCTGTGCAACAGCTCTTCCAGACTTCCCCCTGAAGTAATACACCTCACTTCCTTCCACCCTGGAGTGATCAAAGCCACTCAGGTCACAAATGGGAAAGTAATGGGGAAGTGCAGTCCTACCCCATGTCTGGGAGAAAACCAGAAATATCATATAACTAAGGACTACAGAGGGAACAGAAAAACATGCTGAAGGGGGGAGGTCAGTGTGCCAGGTACAGCAGATAGGAGAAAGACCTAGGAAGATATAAAATGTTCTAGAAAAGTTGTAAAAGGGTCAACAGATAAAACAGTAAGTCAAGTTTGGGGAAAAGCATCTGTGTCTTGGCATGGCTGGAACATGGAGCGCCTGGAAGCTTTGAAGGAGCTTAGGCCGAGGTTGAGTGAGATTGTTAGGGATTTGATATATAGTGATCATGAGAGCACAGGGAACCGGGAGGATCAAATGACAGCATGGTCATATCTGTCAGTTAGTACGATCACTCTGGCATCAATTTAGGGCTCTTTAAATTCCAATAGGAAATATATTTATTCTTTTGTTGTCATAATTATATTCATGTTTCACCTGTTTTCTTGCTTCACAACTTAGAATTAGCAAACTAACATGTCTCAAAATATTTTTTCCACTTAGAAGGAGAAAGAAGTTATTTAGCTTTTGGAACTCCATCGACTCTAGCACCCAAAGAAGCTAAGAATGCACATGCCCCCTCTCCACAAGGAGTGACTGTCTTCTTCCCACTGGAAGAGTGAGGCCAAGTTTGTATTTTACACCCCATTCCTTGATTAAATGTGATAACAAAGCTTTAACTGTAACTACAGTATGGGCAGCATAACAATGTCTTGGTCAACAGCAGACCAAATATATGAAGGTGGTCCCCTAAGATTACAATGGAGCTGAAATCCATGTTGCCTAGTGATGCCTGCCTAACAGTGTAGCACCACACATTGCCTGGTCTGTCTTGAGAGATATTTAGGATACACCCATGTTAACCATTGAGTTGCAGCTGCCTGCAGTATTTAGCAGGGTCACATGCTGCACATATTTGTAGCTGAGGAGAAGAAGACTATACTGCATAGCCCAGGTACACAGAAGGCTACCCTATCCATTGTATGCAGGTACACTCTAGGTTGTTCCCACAGTAATGACATTGCTTAACGGCGCATTTCTCAGAAGGTATCCCCATTGTAAATCGATACATGACTGTATACCTAAGACAAGTTTTAAAGACTGAAGCCAGGCAGGCACAGTGTGAAAAGAGTTTCATATACGTGAAATGTGTGACGGGTACCTTCAAATTAGATAACACTTTTCATCGAATTATTCTGGAGACAGTTCAGTTCATAAGGATGAAATGCAACGTGTTTTTTACAGCATAACTTTGAACAGATCTGCATCACAGATCTGTCTGCTAAAATCCAGGATCCAGATTTGACGTACAAGTAGGCCCCCAAGTCCCCACCAATTTCCATGTCACACTGTCACACCAAACTGTCTGATCTTCAGCCGAGTTGACAGAGCACAGAAGGGGAAGTACCCACAACATTATCTCTGTGGTACATGATGAGGTGGTGCCGCAAAGCCTCCCTATCAAAGACTCACTTTGGTCTTCCATGAACAGTTATTTTAATTCAGGTATTGCTTTTGCTGACATAAATCAGAACATATAGAATTGTTTAATACAATTCCCAGTTTAAAGGCAATGACCCACTGTGTTGGCCAACCTCATATATACCTCTCCTTTCCTTTAAATGCCTTATAAAAAGTGGTCCTCCAAATTTTTCTTTATAATAAGTTCTGCCTTGATCTGTGAGAGATCAGCAAACAATAGATCACTGCACAAGGAGACAGGAGACCTTCCTCCGGTTTTAGTCCCTGTCCTTACACTTCTATGTGACCTTTAGCAAGAGGCCTTAGTTCTCTATAAATTACCTCCCCTCGGCTCTCCCCTAAATAAAATACAGAGTAGCACTTGTGTAATTCTAAGATGCAACTATTTCTAACCCTTGGCTCTGCTTGTCTTTCTCTCTCCTAAAATTGTATTCCTTTCCATCACATAAAATTCCAATGCTTGTTCTCCAAAAGATCCTTTTGACTGCAAGAGACAAAAGCCAGGTTCAGGCTAACTTAAGCAAAAAAAGAAAAAGAAAAAGGTAATTTACTTACCCATGAAGTTATCACCTGATCCTTGGCAAAATGTATGTGAAAAGGAAATACATGATCATTGCATTCTGCCATGGAGATTCTCAAGGCCCTTGTTACTACATTACAACCTAGCCTAAAGGATAGGCAGACTTCTTTCCATGACAAAACTTAGCCACCCTGCTTACCAACCATGTGCAATAAAAAGAACTGCTTCTCCCACTGTCCTGCCAGTCCTGAGGAAGGGCTCTGACGAGCCTTGCTGTGGTCCAATGCTTGGTCTGGATGAGGGGAGACTACCATGTGTCAGGTCCAAGTCAGATGCCTTCTCATGCAGCAGGAGATCTGGGGCTGGCCCAGAGAGGCAGAGAGGCTGACTAGACCAACAATACACAATAGTTATTCCTGCCCACAGAATCCTCTCTCAGACCTAATCTCTGAGCAAGCAATCACCTGTTAGCCGATCATCATACTGGTGTAGCCATTGCACACTTCCATTCCCTTGAAAGCACAAAAAGAATATTAAAATCTGTGAATATTAATACAATTTTCTGTAAGAAAACATGCCACAATGTTTGAATTAAACCAGTTATGTTAATTTTATACAACCATAAGTATCATTAAGGTCATTTACTGTTTATTATCTGATATCCTTTATTCAAAATCAACTCTCTTTCCCACCCTATAAAGCAATTTACCAAATTCCATTTGAAAATTATATATCATCAGCAATTACTGCAAACAGCTTCACTAGTTGCCAGTCCCAGACTCTACCTTTCCTTGCTGCTTTTACCCTCTTCCCGCATCCTCTTCTCCCTAGAGCTGGAACACATTAATTACATCTAAAGGACAGCTCACTTTGCATTTAGGCTTTAAAAATCACCGTATGAGGAACAATAATGATTAATAACAAATATTGGCAGAAGACCCTTCATGCTAAATTGCTTATTATAAATGTAAAATGAACCACATGAGATTTATATTGGTCAGAGAATAACAGTAGGTTTTGAGGGAGGTGCTAAAATTTTATTTTTCCATTACACAATATTTTTGGCAAGAATTTTTCTTATATTTGAATTTAGTTTTTTAAAACCTTTTAAGAAAAAACATTATAACTTAACTGTAGCATAAACATTACTGTTCTCTTTTTTATTTACACTTTGCCTTCTTCAATCTTGCATTATCTTTTTAGATTTCATTATTTATTTGTTTTTGGAAAGCACTTCCTCTGATCTAGTTTGCAGATGTCAGAGCACTGGTGTCGACATAAAGCTTTCGTGTGTCTAAGAACATTTCCCTTTGTCATGGTATTTTCTCATCAAAAGTGTGTAGACTTGACTTTGTTTTTTTGCTTTGGTTTTTAGATTCAAAGGGTACATGTGCAGGTTTGTTACATGGGTATACTGTGTGATGGTGAGGCTGGACTTCTACGGAGCCTGTCACCCAGTGGTGGGCGTTGTGCCCAGTGGGTAGCTTTTCAAACCTTAACCCCTTCCCTCCCTTCCCATTTTAGGAGTCCTCAGTGTCTGTTGATCCCATTCTTATGCTTGTGTGTACTCTATGTTTAGCTCCCACTTATGAGTGAGAACATGTGGTGTTCAGTTTTCTGCTTCTACAATAATTCACTTAGAATGATGGTCTCCAGCTCCATCCATGTTGCTGGCAAGGACATGAGTTCATTTTTTTCCATGCCTACATAGTACTCCATGGTGTATATGTACCACATTTTCTTCACCCAGTCCCTGTTGATGGGCACCTACATTGATGGGCTCATGTTTTTGCTACTGTGAATAGTGCTGCAGATAGTTTTTTGATGGAAACATTTATTATTCTCCTATGACTCCAAAATCTGCAACTCTAGGGGAAGACCTTTTCTTTTATTCCCTTCCCCAACCCAACAACATATAAGAAAATATCAGGTACACCCTGCTTCTTATTCCCACATTTTTTTTTTTTTTTGGAGACAAGGTTTCTTCACCCTGTTGCCCAGGCTGGAGGGCAGTGACACGATCTCAGCTCACCACAGACTCTAACTTCTGGGCTCAAGCAACCCTCCTACCTCAGCCTCCCAAGTAGGTGAGACTACAGGTGTGTACCACCATGCCTGGTTAAGTTTTCTATTTTTTTTTAATGCAGATGGTGTTCTGCTTTGTTGTCCAGGCTGGTCTCAAACTCCTGGCCTTAAGCAATCCTCCTACCTTGGCCACCCAAAGTTCTGGGATTACAGGCATGAGCCACTGTGCCCAGCCTTATGCCTATACACTTTTTAAAAAGTTTTCACATTAGTAAATTATATGAGAAATAAGCATATATTTCTGGTCCATACTGAAATTAAAGCATACTTAATTATACTACCAGAAACAATACTAGAATAGTCTACAATGTATCTTTCTGGTGAGAAAGCCTCACCTTACCACATATCTCTCTTGAATGACTATAAACATATACAGGCATCCACATATCAAAAAGTTAAATCTTACCATTTTAACTAATAGGGCACAAATTCAAATGGGTTATTTGTAAATAACATGAGAACTATTAGTACAGTCCTTTATTACATTTTCAATCAGAAACAATATTTAAAGATGAAAACACATTCAAATTTGATGCAAAATATTTAAGAATGCAAACAGAAAAAAATAGCTTCTCTTTATTTAGAAGATAGTTTTGCTTTTATATTTACCAATTTTCCTTTGAATACGCAAACTAAAAAAGAAATACCTTACTTTGCTTCTATCCTTTGTATCATGAGATAAAACAACAGGTAATGTTAGTTTCCCAACAGAAACTGTCTTTGAAGAGTAACATAATAAATTTTTTATGTGTTCATATTTTTTTAATGTATCGTACTCCATACTCTAGCATTCAGTATAATCAAGTAAGAATCAAACACTTGCTTGATTATAGTCAAGAAATTGCCTATTTGTGGACACTGAGGAAGCCAAAGAATTGTAAAGACTATAAAACATTATTATCCAAACTGAGTGTGAAAACATTGAAGTAATTGTCCACATGTAGCACTGAATTTCTCTTCTGAACAGCAGTATAAAAGTTAAAAACAAAGGAATAGTTATATTAACAGCTATAGTCCAGTCTTTCTTTCTTTCTCTTCAGCTTCAGATCCACTAATCAGCTACTAATGTCAACCTGCTGTGGCTTCTTATCTGTCAACAAGAACTTCAAACTCCGTTGGCCCCACACTGAACTCCACCTCGCCCTCCCCAAGCGCCCCCTCCTCAGCTCCCTATCTCATGGAATGGCACATCCCTCACCCACCTGCCCACGCCCAAAACTGGAGACCTTTGGGTCGCAGGCCACGTGCCCACTTCGGCCCCAGGAAGCCATAGCACCGAGTGATGCTAATTATGACACCCCAGCAATTTTCAAATGCTTCCACCTATCTCTACCTCTTCTCTCAGTGTCTAGCTCCTGAACACTCTGCTGGATTATTTCTCCACTCCACCTTCAGTTTTGCTCCTCCAAACCACTGTTCATAAAGGCCAAAGTAATTCTTCTAAGATGCTCATTTGATATTCCCCATACACTCATTATTAAAAAACTTTGGCCAGTCCTCACCACTTGAAGATACAGTTTAAAAAAAAAATGTTAATTCAGCTCATAAGGCCACCAGAAATCAGATCCCGTGTCACCTCTTCAGCTTCCCCTCCCACTGTTCAGCTTCCTGCTGTAATTCTAGACATGCCACCCTGCTCGGCTCCTGAGAACATCACACACACATCTCACATGTGGCTCACATGCCATGCCTTCTCTCCTCCAGAATATCCCCCCTGCAACCCTTCCTATATCCCAACCTGCTTGTCATTTAAGCTTCACTGTGATATGACTAATTCCATTACAGGTTGACCCTAACACAACTGGATTTGACATTCTCCCTGTCTTCTCTTAGAAAACAAGACTATTTTTATTTTGTTCACTGTTGTATTTCTAGCATCTAGCAGAATTCTTGGCACATAGTAGGCATTCAGTAAATATGTTAATGGCTGAATAAATGACATGAAATAGAGAAAATATTTAAAATCCCTAGACAGTCTCAGTGACTGTCCTGATCAAACAGAATTAAGGACTACCGAGTACAAGAATTGCAAAGAATAGGATAACATAAGAATCTAAGCAAAGTGTTAAATTCATTGGACAGAATTTATGAAAATACATATAAAATAAATAGCATAATTCCATTCATTATTTTCAGATAAAATAAATCAAACTGGATGACTAAGTAAATCATAGCAAGTATGTGATCCTATCATTTTAAATCTGTCAGTTTTTTAAAAACACATTTTATTCAGACACTTAACAAACTCAGCCAAATGTTTCTGATAGCAAAGTGATGGAAACAAGTCTGGGTTTTTCCATTTATGATGAACAGACGCTAAAGGCAAAATTTATGATGAAAGCATGAAAACTTTTTTTTAAGACAGTTTTATTTTAAAATTTATATTTGCAAAGTACTAATTTATTCATAATAAGAGTTTGGGGTCAGTTTAAATGATTTCCACTCAGCTACTACTTTGCGTATTTTACTAAACTTCAAACGCCTCTCCACATCCCAGCTGTCTTCTCAGCCCCTCCCTTGGCCTCCTGTGAGTGCTCAGCATCTTCCCTCTTTGTGGCCACTTTCATTTTCTGGTTCCTATGATCTAATCTCATGCTCCTGTTGGATTTGCAGCCTTCCCGGGGAATACATGGATCCATACCCTGAAGATCAAAATGGGGAAATAAAGTAAAATCTGTTTTTATTGATTTGCATGAGACATTTTAAAACCCGGATTTTTACCCACAAACTTGAATTTTCTTTCTCCAGCTTTCACCCAATTTGCAGTTTGTAAATACCGACTTTCTAGTAAGTTATTTCAACCTAACAGACCCTGTTTTTCTTTCCAGCTTCACAAGAGGCGTTTTCCAAGTCAGATGTATTTTAGTTCCCATTCGGTCAACCCATACAACAAGGACACTAGTTCACAGAACCAAATGGAAGCAGTAGCTGTTAGTGTATTTACTGTCCTTACCCAAAATCCTAGCAGGAACCAATTTATGAGGTTATTCTGAAAATAAGTGCTTCTTTTATTAAAAAGGGGCAAGCGTCTCTCACCATATTTGGCAAGAAATGGTGTTGCGGTCCCAGGGAACAATTTTCAGCTGCCTAATATCATGAAGTAGCTGCTCCTTGGCAGGCAGGAGTAAAACACGTTTTAAACTCCATTTTTGTGTTATTTGGGGTTTCTCCCCCCACCCACCCCCCATCCCCACCCGAGTAGCTGTTACTCCTTCAGAAAAACATTTTCTTTAGGCACAGAGCCCAAAGGAGAGGAGATCTTTTGTGGGCTCTTCTAAAGTCTGTGTTAACTAGATTTAACTATATATATATATATATATATATATATATATATAATTAGATATATATATACAACTAGATTTAACAAAATATATACATATATATAAAATGTCATGAAGTAGCTGCTCCTTGGCAGGCAGGAGTAAAGCACGTTTTAAACTCCATTTTTGTGTTATTTGGGGTTTCTCCTCCCCCACCCCCACCCCCACCCGAGTAGCTGTTACTCCTTCAGAAAAACATTTTATCTAGTGTTAGATTTAAAACATTAAATCTAGCCGGGCTCGGTGGCTCAGCCTGTAATCCCGCGCCTTTGGGAGGCTGAGGTGAGTGGATTGCCTGAGCCCGCGGGTTCGAGACCCGCCTGGGCAGCGAGACCTCATCTCTACAATAAATCAAAAAAAAATCAGCCGGGCGTGATAGCGCATGCCTGTAATTCCGGCCACTCGGAAGGCTGAGGTGGAAGGATCGCCGGAGCCCAGCAGGTCGAGGCTGCGGTGGCCGGAAGCGGCCACTGCACTCCAGTCTGGGCGACAGAGTGAGACTCCAACTCAAAAAAAAAAAAAAAAAAAAAAAAAACCTAAAACATTAAATCTAGTGTTAACTAGATTTAACAATATAACAATATTCAGTTGGGGAATGTGGAGACGGCAGAATCATGGCCAGTGCCCATGGCTTGGATGCCAACTTAATATCCTACTAACATATTACTACTAACACAGCCACTGGATTTCAAAAACTAGCTTCCTTCTAGCACAAAAGAATTATTTTGTTAAAAGATAACTTATTACAATCAGTTTCTTCTGAGCCAACAACTTAAAAGCACTATAGTTTCCTACCCAAATAGGAGGAAAATAGAGCTGATTTCTGATCAACAAAGTGAAAGGCACACATGTGATGTGCGCCATTTTCATAAAACAGTTAAAACTCTACACAGACATTTGAGAACAGAATTTTTTCAGTGTATTTTATTGGAAAATATATATATATATTTTAATGACACTGTCAGACTTCTCTTGAATGTATTCAGAATGAGTCAACACCATTTCTTTACGAGATGTCTGGAATCAAGGCTGAGGGCATAACTTCAAGAAAGTGTATCTTAATCCTAGAGAGACACGCAGTGATGAAAGGAAAGACGAAGGGCACCAAGCTTGCTCAAGTGTGGTCACCTTTAGCTGCCTGACACAGAAATGCCAGGAGCGACTCTGAGAAAACAGTAGTACATCAGGCCTGGGCCCCATCCATTCTCAGCGAAGGAAGACTTATTTCCTATCACCTGACCCCAGTTGGCAAAGGACCCTTGCAGAAGCCACATCCCAAGGAAGCCATGCCTAAAAATCAGGAAAGGGGACAGCTTTAGGAATTATAACATCCACCGCAGTTCCACACACTTAAATTCACTATAAGCAATTTAAAATAACCTTCACCTCCGATCAGCCGTCAAAAGTCAGTGTGAAAGTGGGGGAAGAGGGAGTACAAGGGGCCTCGTGGTGGGGTGCTTGTGGGAAAGGCTGCTGCTGGGATGAACAGTGGTCACCCAGCCTGCCTGGGACTGAGAGGTTTCCCAAGACATGGGACTTGCAGTGCTGAGACTGAGAAAGTCCCAGCTGGTCAGTCCCACTGCACAGATGTGACTCAAGCACTGGAACTGAGCAGATAAAGGTCATCAAACACAAAAGCAATCATAAGAGCAGGATAAGCTCACCTGACCTTCTGCCTTAAGGACCCAGTTCTCAGTAGTGAAATTGAGTGTCAACAGTGAAATAATCACACAGAAATTAAAGCTGCTTTTCCTCCCAAATTTTATATATATATTTAGAAAAGTTGGACAAAGTGTCTCACACCTATAATCCCAGCCACTCAGAGCTGAAGCAAGAGGACAGCTTGAGACAAGGAGCTCACATCCAGCCTGGGAAACATAGCAAGACCCCATCTCTAAAAGCTAGAAAAAGTGACTAATAAAATAAGCAGAGAATAACATAGTGACATTGCTTCTCCAACAACAAAATAACTCATTAAACTATATGTATGCATTTTATGTCTGTTGTTCAAATGTATACTAGCTACATTGGTTAAAAAAAATGAGTGCATAAGAAACACCTGGTCCGATATAATTGTGTAGCAACTGGATTTTTTTTAACTGTTAGTGTAACAAATATTTTGTAGGCTACATGGGTGGAAAAGATACAGGCAAAATTCACTGTCTGATAGCAATTCTTGGATTTAAAGACCAACAATCTGATGCTGCATCTCATCCAAGCCTGCACACTTGACAAACATAGTGAAGGCACTTGTAATTATCCAGAGGCGATTGTGTTCCCCACATCAACCTTCCTCATCTCAGGCACAAACAAAACCTGCTGCAGTTCACATATACATAACCCTCCTGCCTTCAGGAGAAACTGGCCTGTGTAAAGAAATGACCCAAGACACAAAAGAAGACATGGTCATGAGCAGGGAGCAGAGAATTTCATAGCCCTCTACCATATACAGAAGAAGGGGTCCAAACCTCCCACAGAAAAAACTGTTTTTCAAGCCTCTGAAAAAGGGCAATTTGTACTGATATGCAACAAAATAAGTTCTGCCCTCATTCCCACTCCTGTCTCCTTCTCGTGTCCACAGAGTAATCACTTGTGTCAGCTTCCCCTCCTCTCGTAGTAAGCCTTGTTCACAAGAGAGTCATAGCTAAAAGCATGCACCCACCAGTGAAATGTGAAAGGTGATGATGGGGGGTAAATGGAAGAGGAGATCCTTCTTGTAAGTATCCAAGTGAAATATCTTGAGAAATGTCCACACTGATCAATTTCCTACCAGCCTTGCACATACTGATGCCACAAAGCATGCCTGAGGGTCCACGGCAGGTAACTGGAAAAAGTGACTGTTCTCTCATCTAGGAACAGCCTCGGAGACAGGGAAGTGCTATGCAGAGCAATTAAAATCCAGGGAAGGGAGAAAAGATGTAAATAAAAGAATTGATATGCGCAGTGCAGGACGGGTGGAGGCAGAGGATGCGGAGAGTGACATATTACTTCATACAGCAGCAAGTACCATAGGAGAGCCCAGGACTCCTCGACTCAAGTTTTGGTTCTAAAGCAGATGTTCTTTCCTGACAAAAAGGGTCTTGTTGCTCATACTTTTACCCTTTACTTCAATTCTAATTATATGTATTGTCCTAAGTATCTGAGAGAGAAAAATAACTTAAGGCCCTGATCAAATGTTATCTGCTGCTGATAAAATTAAACAGTAAAAGAATAAATTCTTGCTTTAAGTTCAGTAAGCAAAATACATATTTTAAAGATACATTCATGGCTGGGTGCTACGGCTCACGCCTGTGGTCCTAGCACTTTGGGAGGCTGAGGTGGGTGGATTGCTTAAGTCCAAGAGTTAGAGACCTGCCTGAGCAACATAGCAAAACCTTATCTCTACAAGAAAATCAAAAGATTAAGTGAGTGTGGTAGTGCATGCCTGTAGTCCCAGCTACTCGGGAGGCTGGGGTGGAGGGATTGCCTGGGCCCAGGGTATGGAGGCTGCTGTGAGCTGTGATCATTGGGATTGTGCCACTGCACTCTAGCATGGGTGACAGGGTGAAACCTCGACCCCCAAAAAAGAAAGATATATTCAAGACATTTAGAGAGCTAAAAAGAAAGAGCTGAGGTTTAGTAAAACCTCAGCAGCAAATGTAAGCTTCAAAAACATCTAAGCTTCTTAAAGTATTGCCTGTGATGCTTATATAAAATTGAGAAAGTCACACTTATTCTTTCTGCAACTGAAAAGTCCTTTTCCCTTTCAAGACAGGATCTCTGACAAGTTGCATATGATCAGAAACATGAGAGACTGACACGGAAGACCAAACCCTTGATAGGGTGAGCTTTCTCCCCTCGTTGCTATCATAGTTGTTGCTTCCAACTTATAAATCATTTTCCTAAGCTGTTACTTCTCTTCTTGTGATGGTTCACTTGGCTGGATCATGATGCCCTGTAGTTTGTTCAAACACCAGTCTAGATATTGCTATAAAGTCATTTTTTTTTTTTTGGAGTCTCACTCTGTCACCCAGGCTACAGTGCTATGGCATACTCACAGGCACTCCAATGTCGACCTTGCAGAATCTGGCAATCCTGCTGTCAGTCTTCCAAGTAGCCGGAACTACAGGTGCATGCTACCATGCCCGGCTAATTTTTTAATCTATTGTAGAGACAATGTCTCGCCAAGTTGCCTGGGCTGGTCTCGAACCCGCAGACTCAGGCAATCCACTCGCCTAGGCCTCCCAAAGCTCTGGGATTATAGGCTGAGCCAACGAGCCCAGCCTATGAAGGCATTTTCTAAATGTGATTAGCATTTACATTCGTGAACTCTGCGGTGAGCATACAACACTCCAGAGTGTGCGTGAATGTCACCCAATCAGTTAGTGGCCTTTGGGACAAGCACTGAGATTTCCCCAAGAGGAAGGCACTCGCCTTAGGATGCAACACAGAGGCCCTACGTGAGATTCCAGTCTGCTGCTCCACAATCCCTCAAGGCTGCAACACCAGTTCTTAGGTCTCTAGACCTGTCAGCTTTCACAGTAATGAGCCAAGTTCTTAAGGTCAGCCCCTCTCTCTCTCTCTTTCTCCCCTCTCTCTCCCTGTATATGTGTGTGTGACACAATTATGTGTCACTTAACAATGGAAACACTTTGTGAGACAAGCATCATTAGGCAATTTTGTCATTGTAGAGGGTACGAGTACTTGCACAAGCCTAGAGGAGTTATGACACCCCTGGGCTGTATGGCGTGACCTGCTGCTCCTAGGTGACATACCTTACAGCATGTGACTGATGAAATAAGGTGCTATAATCTCATGGGACCACTGTTGTATACACAGGTCTACCATTGACCAAAACGTCCTTATATGTGCATGACTGTATGTGTGTGTACACACACACACACACACACACACACACACACCACACACACACACACACACAAACTGGCTCCGACTGGTTCTGTTTCCCTACAAATTCCCTTCCTCTCCACCCTAAAATATCTAATAAAATCCTTAAAGTAAACACACACAGTGGAGCCATCAGAAAATATGTCCTATTAAGAAGTTCACACTAGAAAGAAACCCCATAAAGAAAGAGGCTTATTTTATAACCAACTCAGATGCTAAGGGACTCTATCTTGTGCTTTGCCTTTTAACCTGTGACACAGGAACTGCTGACAGAGAGAAGAGGGAAAAAATCGGAGAAACCTAAAAACTCTCAAGAAGCAATGACAGAAACATCATCAAAGGAAGCCCATTTGAACAAACTTTTTAAAGTGGCACAAAATTAATATATTTCAAACTTATGCAAAGGACTACTAGCTTGGGATACACCACAGAAGACCAACCTCCAGATTTCAGTGGTCACACTCACTGGAATCACAGTGGCCTCTGTGTTGTGGAATCTGGTGGCAAGTGTGCCCCCACTCCACTCCTCCCTGGGTTGGCACTTGCCCTGTGACCATACCATTCTTCGATAAACACTCTTCCTCTTCCTGTCCCCAATCGTGGGTACCTCTTCATGTTTTTCTCTCTGGGTTTTAGTTTTTAAAACCTCTGAAATATCTGTTACAGTAACTCCAAAAGTCTCCCTTTCTAGCCTGGCCTCCCGAGCGGTCTTCACCCTGCTCTGGCTGCCTGCCAGACATCTCTGTGTGAATTTCCTGCTGCCTCCTCAGACTCAAACTCCGCAGGGGGGACATGAATTTATTACTCTCCCTGCAAGCGGGCACCTCTTCAAGTTCTGTCTCTGTCACTCATTCCATCTGGTTCAAAGTCTTGGATTCCCCCTAACTTCCCCTTCTTCCTCACTACCATACCAGAGCAGTCTTTCAGTCCTATCCATGCACCTCTCACCATTTTTGCAAGCGCTGTCCCTCCTCTGGCCCAGGCTCCTGGCCTCAGGATGGCTCTCCTGGGCCACCCAGCACACTCTCCTGCACCTGGCCTCTTCCCCTCCCAGGCACATCAATCTTCCTAAATCACTTCCTGCTCCAGGTCATTCCCTGACTCAAAACACTTTCATCTGAGTAACTCTCTCCTTTATTTTCTAGGTTGACTTGAACATGCAGTGTTCAATAGCGCAAGTGACTTTAGGAGTTTAAAACTTTAATTTCAAGAGACAAACCTTTTAATTTTTTTTCAGTTTACTAGCTCTTATTGGATATGAGTATCTCTTGAAGAATTTCTCAGTTTCTTTTCCTTTCTCTAAACCTTCCTAAAATGTCAAATTATAACATAAACTGAATCCAGTTCAAAGTTCCAGCACCTAAGTAAGTGAGATTGATTACCAATTAAGGAATTTTACTTTTACTTTTGAGACACGGTCTCGCTCTATCACCCAGGTTGGAGCACAGTGGCATAATCATAGCTTGCCGCAGCCTCAAACTCCTGGGCTCAAGCAATTCTCCTGAGTAGCTGGGACTACAGGCACATGTCACCATGCCTGGCTAATTTTTTTTTTTTTTTTTTTTGTAGAGGCAGCACCTCACTATATCTACCTTGCTGAACTAGAACTCCTGACCTCAAGAAATCCTGCTTCAGCCTCCCACAGTGCTAGGATTACAGACATGAGCTATCATACCCAGCCTCAGTTTAGGAGTTTTAAGTCCTAATCTTGTATAAATAAATAATTGAGTATAGCAGCCCATTCATTCAATTTAAGAAATTTGTTGAGCACCTACTCTGTAGCAAGCACCGTTGCAGGCATTGGAGACACAACAGTGATCAAAGCAAACCAAGTTCTTGCCCTCCTGGAGCTTATAAACCATGAGACAATAAACAAAGTAATAAATATGTAACAGTGATCAAAAGTGCTATGAAAAAAATAGAGCTGAGTAAGAGGTATGTAGCAGGCAGGAGGTGCTACTCCATGTGAGTGAGTCTGCAAGAACCCTGTGATGGAGAGCAGAGTCCTAAACGCACAGAGGGCTCAGCCTCAGGCATCTGGAGGAAGAGTTTCCTACACAGGGGTTCAGTTGGCACAGAGGATCCGAGGAGGAGTATGTCTGGCAAGCTCAAGGAGCACAGAGAACAATGCACTTGGCCAGGGAGAGAGGGGCCCCAAGAGCTGGCCCAGTGGCGTGGATGAAATCTTCAGGGCAGTGGTGAGAACCCTGGATTTGACCCAGCCTGTGATGAGATGATGGGGCACAGAAGTGACAGAGCTGACTGACCCTGCACAGGGTTCACGTCTGCTGCCGTGTAGATACGGACAGTCAAGGAGCAAGGGCAGCACAGGGAGGCCAAGCAGAAAGCCATCCCCTAGACTAGGCTTGGACATGAGGTCAGAGCAGATGCTGAATGGTGGCTGAGGTTGCAGTCCACAAGATTTGCCATCAGGTGGGGTGTGGGACAGAGAGGGCAACCGAGTATGGCCTTGAAGCCTGGGTCAGAGCAACCGGCAGACTGGAGATGCCACTTTCAGAGTGAGGGCCTTAGCCCACAGCCTTCCAACATTTCCAGGTTGAGATGAGGAGGGAGCACATCAGGGTAGAGACCAACTCAAGAAGTGTCCAGGGAATCAGACAAGGAAAGGTATTCAGGACAGAGGGTGCAATCTACTCTGTCAAATGTCACTTACAGGGGGTATATTCTCAGTTCTCTCCCTCACATAACAGTCGCCTAGATTAGGGAATTACTCTCAGAAAACTATACAAAAACCTAAAATGAATGTTTTTATGAAGCTGTTTATTCCAGGTGCTTTCTGTTGTAGATTGTTAAGATTGCTGTTACTTGAGTCTATCTATTCCCTTATATTTCCACATTAACACCTCCATTGTGGAAAAATGCAGATTATTAATCTTTGCTCTAAAATAAAAACTTTACATAAATCTTGCCAAACATAATCATACAGAAAATTTTCAGAGTTAACACTTATAAAAGGAGATAACTAACACTTAGTTAGCTATATTTAGTCTAGAGGTCTAGAAACTTGACAATAAGCAACACTTCAAATGATGACCCAAACTGCCCTTGGAAAAGCAGCAAACACTTATAAAAAGAGATAACACTTATAAAAGGAAATAACAGACTTTCAGGAACCTAACAAAAAGAAAAGATTTGGAATATACAGTTTTTTTGGAGAGAGAGAATTATTTCTTCTTGACAGAAATCACCTCTCCAATCTTTTATAGCTTAGCTAAAACACCACGGCTGAAGCTATTAATTTGTTAGAAAAGACCTTCCCACCATTGAGGGTTAAAGGGGAAACTAAAAGGCACTTTATATCTTCTGTGGTGCTGTTCACTTTTATTACTTCTTACAATGATAAGAAGAGAAAAGGGAGGTCAGGAGGAGCAGGGAAGGGGGCCAGCTGACTCCGGGTCATTACAGAAGACCCCCACTGGGAGGACAAGGGACCTCACAACAGCCCTTCTGGTTTTTCTGGATCTGCAGTTTTATGACACAGGCTACATTTAGTCTAGAGGTCTAGAAACTTGACGATAAGCAACACTTCAAATGGTGACCCAAACTGCCCTTGGAAAAGCAGCAATTTGGAGATGGGAGAAAATGACATGGAACTGTCCTCTTTCAATCTCTAAATCCGTCTTTTTTGATTGGAGTCTTCTGGTTAACTTCCCATTGGTTCAAAAGCTACACAGCCACCTCCGGTGCACATAGAAGCTTCACTGGAGGCTTTGTGTAAAATTCAGGAAATAAAGAAGCTTTATTGTTTCATATGTATTTTTAAATAGGCATGCAATGTTTAAAGGTCTCACAATGTAACAGATCCTGATGTTTTAAAAATGCACATACTATTAATGAATGTTTATTACCCATTTGTACATAATTGATCCTCAAGTGTACTGTTCAATAGTCATCATGTCATATGTTTAATTCTCATGAAACAAATGGGAATTAAATGAAGATGATGCTTTAGGACATGGGCCTAAATGCCCAGAAGCTGCCCAGTAATATCACAAAAGCCAGTGCAGAAGATGGAACTGTGCATAAGCATATCAAGCACCAGGGTGCCAAAACCAAGCTCTGCTGACACCCTGCTGCATCCAAGCCCCTCTGACTCTTGGAGAAGAAAGACTAACAGCCTTGGAGGTGAGGTAGACATCTCCTGTTGCTGACAGACCAAAATAATCAAACATCGCACAAGAAGATCCAGTTTACAGATTGCAATGATTCTCATTTTAGTTTTCTAGCCAGACACCTGTCTATACTTTAAGACGTTAAAGGACTTACCACTAAATATCTTTATTTTCAAGTACATCTCCTCTTTCTAGAATGCTACAACAGGCAAGGGCATCTATCATAGCCAAACTCTAAACCAAGATGTAATCTGAAAGAAGTCTGAGAAGCCTCATTACCTATCCCCAAGTTCAATAAATGTTGCTGCAACCATCTACTGGCAAGATTATCTCTCCATCTTGCATTTGAAAGCAATGTATTCTTGCTTTACACATAACTTTAAAACTTTCCTTACCTGGAATATAAACCAATGCCAAGGTATATAAGCATGAAAAACAAAAATGGCTATGAATTATAATAATCTTAAACCATCAGAATGTTAAGAATTGTCATAAACTGAAGCCATAAGAAATTAGGACAGTAGTATGCCCCTCTAGGGTCAGCGTGCCTGGATTTTGAATCATCTTGGTGCTCACTGGCCAAGCTACCTAATTTCTCTGACATGTATTTTCCTTAAATATTCAGTGGATATAATAGTTATTACTACCCCTTAGGGATGTACTGAGGCTTATATAAAATAATTTAGGCAAGATGCTTAGCACACTGCCTGAAATGGAGTGAGTACTCGTGTCTATTGCTGGTTTCAAGAAAAGGATAAGATGAGTTTGCTCTAATGCGTAAGTCAGAGAAACACATGCAATTTTTAAACAAAATTGTAATGACTTCCACCCAAATGGCTGATTTTTTAAAGTGTGATGCTTCAAGTGAAATTCACTAACACATTAAGCTGATCTAAACCTCTAGAACTGCCTGACAGGATGGCTCAACCCTGTAATCCCAGCATTTTGGGAGGCGGAGGCGAGAGGATCATCTGAGCCCACAGGATTGAGACCAGCCTGGGCAACTTGGAGAGACCTTGTCTCTACAATAAATCAAAACATTAGCTGGGTATGGTGGCACATGCCTTGTAGTCCTAGCTACTTGGGAGGCTAAGGTGAAAGGACCACCTGAGTTCAGCAAATCAAGGCTGCAATAAACATGAGTGTACCACTGCACTACAGCCCGGGTGACAGAGTGAGACGCCAACTCAAATAAATAAAGAAATTAGCCTCTAGAATTGTAGCTATTGTATTTTCTCATAGTAAAAATAATTATGATGCTTTAAATACTCAAAGTTTGGGTTTTTTTTTAATTCAAACATTGAAAAGACATTAATTTAGGGTCTAACTAAGGGCACCAGATCTATGTGTTTGAAAGCCCAGACTTCTATCACAGTTGACAGAATTCCTAATATCATGACTTTTATGGGTCTTTTGAAATACAGAGATAAATGACTTCACACTATTTCAGGATTTTTGATGTGCAAGTGGGTAGATAGTGTGGGAGGATGTGATGACTAAGAGTTGAAACAAAACTTCTGAAGAGTTCCTAAGAGTTGGAAAGGTTTAGCTGTGCGGTATCTGAGGAGATTTAACAGAGTTGAAGTTTAGTAGCAGTGCACTCAAAGGCACAGGACCAAATCAACAAAAAATCATAGCATGTATTCTTTGCTCCTCTTAGAAACCAAGATGAAAACAGAATTAGTAAAGAATTCCAGAAAACTGTGTACCAATATGAGGTATGACTTAAATAGCATATAGCCAGGTTTCTATCAAAAATAGTTTTGCCTGAAATGCAACTTTTAAATATTATCATACTGCATTTAAACAGCCAGAAACCAAGTCATGTGAATGACGTTTTCAAAGTTAAACTCTTTTGTTTTCTTAATTAGATATAAATTAGTTTATAAATTGTCCAAGTAAAAGCATAAAGGAATATTAAAAACTACTTTCAATTACCCTAGTTTGAGTTATGAGTTTTTGTTTTTTTAATTAAAGCATACTTAGAGAATTTTAATCAGCTGAAAAGTAGCAATTGCTTTCAATTAAAAACTAACAAGAATAAATTGATATCATATTAAATTATTTTTACTGTACTAGTTTCATTATGGCTTCAATTAAATACCATTGTCAATATAAAAATCTCATTCACAATTAGGGAAAATTGTATGTGGAAACACTTACCATCTGAAACAACACTTCGAATTCCCTGAAAGCTTCATAACTTCAATATAAAAGCAGAGAATCCAAATACAGCTATTTCAACAGTGATCTGAATCTAAGTAAAGACTGTAGTTATGTTGAAAGGGACTTAAGCAGCTCCATACAATTTGAAGTATAAAGACTTGATAGAATCATACACACTTGTCTCTGGGGTAGAGACAAGACGTCTCAGACACATTCTGCATTATGCATTTAGAGCATTGATTCTGACCTCCATTACTTACACTGGTAGGACACAGGGCATATTTGGAAAAGAAACATATTTGTACTGTAAATTCTTAGGAATATGTATACCTAGCATCCTGTTGTTTAGCTATAAAAGGGAGAAAGGTGAAGTAACCTCACACAAAGCATGATGATAGCAACCTAGAAAAGGACCAGAGATCTAGTGACTCTCAGCTTACTCAGAGCCTTTTGAGTAGAAAAGGTGAAGAATAAAGAAAATCTCAGAGAGATCAAAAGGGTAGCTCCCCCAGGATCAGCTGAGGGGAACTGCTACTTGCAGTAAGCCCAAAGCTCCATCTGGTTCTTCTGCAAGTCAGTCCAGTTCAATAAGTTTTATTTCAACATTAAACTTAATGTCAGGTACCAAAAATAATTGGAATTATTATTTTCCTGTACTTCTGTGTATGAGGCCAGCTAACTCTTTTCTTTGACAGAATGAAGAAGATCCAATTTCACCTCAACCATTTGGCATTTCATGTTGATGTCCATGACAATTTTTAAGAAATAGACTAATTGCATTCAATTTTATATAATAGTAAGATGATCAGTTTAGTCTATGATTCAACCCATAACCTTGAAACAATAAGATTGATGACGATCGCAATGATATATATATTGATTTTAATCAGTTTCACTGAGAATTTTTATAAGCATAATTTGCAAAATAAGCTTTTTTTCTAAAAATGACTAAAGTTGCAATGTTCAAGTAAATGTACACAACATCCTTAACTTCTACCCTGGGAGTAGGGGTGGTATATAAAAATTTACAATTCCCTTAGCATTTTCTAAGTGAGAGAGTTTAGACAAAAGTAAACTGTTATCAATGATTTCCTTCCAAAAATGAAATGCTGCATTATCAACATCACTATAGAGTTATTAAAATTACAGTATGTCAATATTTGTATGTCTGAATTAAATAATTTCTACATTTTTATTACATGATTAAATTTATTATTATAGAACCATGGATAATCAATAACATTATACAAAAAGATTAGAGTTGTCAGTAATTACCAAGAGTAAAGAGTAGAGAAACAAGGGGTACATAACATATGCAGCATCTTACAAATGTCTATCAGATATTCTGTCATATGCACAAGTTAAGTTTAACAGAAATAACCTTAGACACATAGAAATGGGATATAAACAATGACCACCAAAAATAGTACCTACTACTCAAGGTGATAGTGACATAACTGAAAACAAAAAAAAAATGTTAAGAGTCTGAGATTACAGAGAACTGGGGATGAACACCACCACTCATAAACAGGAAGCCACAGAAGTTACATCGGCCTTGAATCACAGAAAATGTAGTTCTGAATTGAGTTGGGTTGAAGCCTCATAAGAAAGTTCAGGTGGCCGGGCACAGTGGCTCAAGCCTGTAATCCCAGCACTTTGGGAGGCCAAGGTGAGAGGATTACCTGAGCTCAGGGTTTCGAAAGCATCCTGGGTAACTTGGTGAGACATTATCTCTACAATAAATCAAAAAATAAACCGGGAGTAGTAGTGAGCGCCTGTAGATCCAGCTACTTGGAAGGCTGAGATAGAAGGATTACCTAAGTCCAGCAGGTTGAGACTGCACTGGCCATGAGCATACCACTGCACTCCAACCTGGGCAATAGAGTGAGACTCCAACTCAAAAAAAAAAAAAAAGAAAGTTCAAGTATGAGACTGCAATGGCATATGTCAAATGACAGTTACACAGAATGCCCTAAGGACACAGAATAGTGGGACCTTCTCTCTCCACTTTGAAGTTTCTTTACACTGTAATCTTAACTAAATTCTTACGCTTCAGGGAATCATTAGGAAATTTTGAGAATGAGATGCCTGAAGAAAACAGAACTGTGTTCTGAATCTCATCAGTCAACACAAAGATATGAGGAAAGGGCTCATCACAATCACTGTATCTTAAAATAATCTTGTGATTTCTAATTAAGAATAACAACAACAAAAAAGTGGTCTTACTATAAAACAGATCTGTGTTTTTTCGGTAAATCTTAGAGAATTTCAGCCCAAATGATGCAACCTTTTAGGGTAAAGTGGCCACAGAGAAACTCAATCACAACAGACTGCTGAGTCCAATAATTTTCTTTTTTTTTTTTGAGTTGGAGTCTCACTCTGTCACCCAGGTTGGAGCACAGTAGCATGCTCACGGCCACCCCAGCCCTTCTGCCTCAGCCTTTCAAGTAGCCAGAAATACAGGCATGCACTACCATGGTGGCTAATTTTTTATTTATTATAGCAACGAGTTCTCGCCAGGTTGCCTGGGCTGGTCTCAAACCCGCGGGCTAAGGTAATCCACTTGCCTCGGCCTCCCAAAGTGCTGGGATTACAGGCTGAGACACCAAGTTCGGCTAAGTTCGATAATTTCCATCACAAATATGGGAATGTGTGTTCCTTTGGGCACATAAACTCAAAATAGAAAGAGACGTGGGGAGCAGCAGGACATTTCTGTTCACATATTTCTGTGAAATCCTCTTTGCCTTTTAGTGCTGTACACCCAAGAATCATTCTTATTGGTCAAGGTAAAATCCCAGTTATAGTTGAAATGCACAAGACATCCCTTCCTTCTGATCTAGTCTTATTATAACACTGCAGAGTAAAACAAATGCCTTTGGCCAGGGGTCCCCAACTCCCGGGCCACAGATCAGTACTGGACTAGGCTGCACAGCAGGAGATAAGCAGCAACCACCTTCTGTCAAATCAGCAGCGGCATTAGATTCTCATCGGAACACAAACCCTATCATGAACTGTGCATGCGAGGAATCTAGGTTGCGGCTCCTTATGAGAATCTAATGCCTGATGACCTTTTCCTCCCCCATCATGGAAAAATTTCTTCCATGAAACTTGTCCCTGATGCCAAAAAGGTTGGGGACCGCTGCCTTTGGCTTAAACATTTGTAAGACCTAGACTCACTGCTCGACATCAAATCTAAGCCACTATACAGACTTAACATTTTTGAAGCCTCAAAGTATCAAAAAGAGTTTCAAAAATTAATAAGAAGGGGCATTCCCATTATGTTAATGTCCCAGAAATACAGAAGTGGCCTCTCCATGATCCTGAAAGTCCTGTGAGCTGCCCAGGAGAAGCTGCCTCAGGGGCTCAGGAACCGCATCTCTTCTCTGCAGAAGAAACAAGGGATGGAGGGAGAAAGAGATGGCAGCAAGCACCTGACCGTGGTGGCTACAAATGGTGCTGACCACTTGACCACGTGGCTAGAGATGGCACCAACCACCTGACCATGTGTCTAGAGATGGCATGGACCACCTGACCATATGGCTAGAGATGGCACTGACCACATGACCTTGCAGCTAGACATGGCACCAACCACCTGACCGTGGTGGCTGGTGTCAGTGAGGTAAGTGCCGAGATGGGATCGCTAGTACACATGTTTTAAAATCTTTACCTACAGGTTACCTTTTCTTGATAGTTATAGAAATTAGAGGCTAGAAAATAACTAAAACAATCTCCTTGGAAGAGAGAGGGAGAAGATGGAACAATAAAAAAGAAATGAAATTGAACAACAAATAAACATGTAGAAATCCAGCATTTATGTCTCCAAAGGAAACAGGGAAAGGTTGTCTGGAGGAGTATTTGAGGACAGGGATAGTTTAGAATATTTCTCTTTTTCAAAATTTCTATTTTTCCACAATAGATATTTTTCCGAATCCTCATAAATCAAATTCAAATTTAAATAGACTTAAAGGGTTCACGGGTTTTTTTTAAAAAACTATCAACAAAACAATCGTTTTCTAAAGTGAATAATCTCCTGAGTAGTTTCCAAAATTAAGAGTGCTGATATACAGACTGCCAGGCCCCGCCCTCAAAGTTTGTTTCAGCAGGTCTGGGTAGGGTCCAGGAATCAGTGTTTTCAGTGAATTTTCAGGCTCTATATTCTGAGAACCACTGCCTCAGATTACTTTTGCAAATATGGATTTCTTATGCTTGTGATATGGATGTATCTGCAGTCCTGTCCAGGAAGGTCATTTGTACCCGTGGAACATCATGGACTGCGACACAGTATGTGGTAGCTTCCTGAGGGAGGACATGGTGTAGCCGGAAGAATGAACTTGGGCTTTCAAGGAGAGAACCTGAAAGTTGACGCTCAGCCATACAACTTATTTTATTGGCTGTGTGGCAAGAAATCTGCAGGATCACCTTATGCAAAACAAGGATAATATACTCTATCAGGAGTATACAGGAATAACACAGAAATGAAGCGTATTTATCTTGCCTTGTTCCAGAGAATATTTAAGAACGTTTTCAAGTATACATACAGTACAGTGAGACAAAAGGTAACAGAAGTGAAAAAGAAAGCAAACAAAAGATAAGGAAATAAAATAGAAGCAGGAATGAAGATAAGATAAAGCTTATACCACAAAAGTGACACACCATGAAGATAAG